>BMAU01019837.1:0-611654 GCA_019973935.1 Trichonephila clavipes
AAGTATTTCCGTAAGTAATATTTGATTTGGTGAGATGAAAAATTTTCGACTGTAGATCAGTGATAAACAGCTTTAAGTCCTTGATTTCCCTTCGCTGTATCTTTTCAATAAGATCGCCCCAATTCCAATTGCATTTCTTCACATCCAATTCCCTGCTATCCGTCGCCAATAGCCCACGTATTCCTTTACAGTGCAACGTTTATATTTCTCTTCCCCCACGTTGGATTAAATAATTTTTCCGGCACAAATCTCGCCAAGAACACTTTATTGGAGACAACAGGCGAATTCTTCCTCTGTTCTGGCAAAATACGAAATTTTCATAAATTTTTTATCCATTTTTGACGTATTAGAAAAAAAGATGTTACTGATAAGAAAATGTCGCGTCTTGTTGTGAAAACGTGGTGGTAAATGGTTACCAGAGAGAATATTAAGTATCAATCAATCATTCAATTTTATCAATTTTGCAATCGGTTGTATCTGTGCCGGCGAAATGGGAAATTTATATTCAATACCTCTTCAAGCTATTTTGTCTGAAATCCGGAAAGTTTAAACCAACTTTTTTTTTGTGTGTGTACTTAATTTATCACAAAAAAGTATAGATTTCTTTCTTTTCAGCGTGAGATTGTAAATTTCTTTTATACGAGTTTTTAATTAAGATTCCATGTAAGTTTTTTAGCTTCTAACCGAGTATATATTTTGTCACTTACGCCTAATTTTTGTGTGTTTTCCATCTTCAAATAAAAACAAATTGTATTTGCGTTATTAAAAGATGCTTTATGACTCAAATATATATAAGTTCTTTTTTTCGGATTCATTTGGAAAAATGCGGAGGAAGACAACATCAGTTAATAAAAAATATCCATTCCATTCATCTTGTTAAATTAATTATCTGAATTAATGTAATTTCAAAATGAAACGCTAATATTCACAGAAAATGCAATATTACATACACAGGTAAAGGACAAAATAGGAACACGCATGCAAAAATGCGTCCTTTTCGGTCGTCCAGTAAACACCCACAACGTGTCGCAATAGTGTTCCACCTAGTACGGCGAAAGGGAATGTATCAGTCAAGCATTTGGCAATTTGAGTGTTGCATGAGAATATTCTGTTCCAAGCAAAGCGCGATTATTTCTGGCCTCTCCAACGTGAAAAGAGGCATGATAATTGGAGCTCGCCTAGCTGGAGTATTTGTGTCCAGAACAACCGATATCGTGAGTGTTTTAAGGATCACTGTGTCAAGCGTTATAACAGCCAACATAAATCTGAGTAAGGTGTCTTCTGCGAAGAACAACAGCAGGCGAATGTCGAAGGACCGTGATATACAGGTGTTGAAGAGGATAGTTACCCGCGAAAACGTAAGTCTACATTCCCGCAGATAAAGTCTGAGATGAATTCCAACCTTCAGAGCTCCGTATCCATGAAAGCTATTCAACGAGAGTTGCATGCAGCAAACATTCAGGGCAGAGTATCTATTCCAAAAACGCTAGTTTCTGCGTGGAATGCTATGAAGAGACTACGGTAGTGCCGAGACCCCTTAAAATGGACACAATTGCAATGGGAACAAGTCATCTGGTCTGATGAATCCTCATTTACATTATTTGTATATGATTGATATTTGTATTGATATTTGTATATGCATACACTTTTCATTGAGCTGTCATTTAAATGTACTGGTCGCAAAAGCCCTTTTCAGCAATTACATGGATGCATGTTGAAGAATGCAATCGCATTGCTTTAGTTTGACTCGTTATTGTATATATCTATGTATTCTTAAAATAGAGAATAACTCCATATAATGAACAATCTTAAGTCAATACTTTCAGTTTTAGAAGTTTCAGCAGAGAGCTAAATACTTTTCACACATTTATAAGTCACAAAATTTCAGCAATCAGTAATATATTTAAAATTAAAATGATTTAAAATGTATGTAGTATCCACCCACAGTTAGCGTGGCAAGGACTATTAGCTGGAACGACCAATATTCACTGTAACTGTGATTCCGGCAGACATATAAAGCTGAGCGCAAAGCGAAGAGAATAGAGAATGGACGGGTTGCGCGGATAGTTCGCAACTGATGTCAAGGACAGACGCAGACACCACCCTCCTTTTCATTCATTCTATTTTAGTATTTTTGTTGTGCCGTCGTCTTTTTAACTTTTTAAATGTTTAAAAGTACGAAGTTCTGCGTCTTCATTTCTAACCCGAGGTGCCGTGTGAACCCTCACCACACATATATAAGCGTAAACATCCAACATTTAGGTACCAAAAAATGATCAAGTGAAGCACAGACTCAAATATAATTAATTGTATTCCAATTATTATGAATATAGAGAGAACAAAATGTTTTGATAACACCAACATCTTTAAATGTACCTACTAACTGGAATTCAACTCGAAGTGGACATTTGCTAATATATCAGAAACTAATTTAAAATTTCAGTACTTCAGATTAACAGAGTAGAAACGATAGTTAATTTGTGTGGGGAAATAAAACTTAAAGAAACTTATACCAAATGGTTTGAAAGTCTACAATAGGTTTCTAAAGCCAAATACTCAATAACTACAAGAAATAAATACTTAAGAAATTTTTACTTTCATTGGAATCCAAACGCAAAAGATTTTCTTTGTGTACCCATCAAACTTGCCGAGGAAATGCTGAATGAAATTGAAAAAAAAATAATCTTCCATTTAAGGGGATTAGTTATTCATTACATAACTAATCCCCTTACTTTTTCAGTAATCAAACAGAATGTATAAATATATAAAGAAAGCAAAGTTACTATATGTGATTCTATGTTTTTTGATGTTCATGATTTTATCAATCGGAAAACAAAATACATCATACATTGTGGTGATTAGCCACAGAAAATTATACATACTAGACAGGTATTATTATTTTGTTCTCATGCATTCTTTAACATAAAATGAATTACTTCAAGACAGGAAACAGAATTTTTTTTAAAAAAAAAAGTAGCATATTTGATTTTAAAATAACAATTTATAATTAATTTATGCAATAAATGATTTTCATGATTTTTTATATCATGAAATAAAAAAGTTATGTGGTAGTTCCTTTTCAAAACAATTTTTTTTTATTTACATCTGAGAATATTTTTTACAAAGAGTTTTCATTAATATGTGTTCCCTTATATTATATTAACTACAGGACAAAGGCATTATTTCTCAATACCTACTCGGATTTTTAATCAAACATTTGTAAGTTTGCATGAATACTTTTTAGGGGAATTTTAAATTTTAGAGAACCGCCTTGATTCTCAATAAAATATGTACCTTCTTCCTGTAATTACCAATTAGCAAAATATTTGTTTTGATTTTTAGCCTTTTTGCACACACAGACTACTGCAATTTTCTGTTAAACACTTTAAACTACTGGATAAATTTGTAGCATTTTGTCTCTATTTTTTTAATAAAAATTTCAACATCTTTATTCTAAAAGTCACTTAGTAAGTTACATTATTGGATGACAATATTTTCTTATTAGACATTATCATTTCATTAATTTAATATTTGGTGCAAATAGTGTAATTAAATATTTAACAAATATCTTTTTGAAAGTGTACTGAAAAAGCATCATCTTAATCTATTATTTTTCTAAGTTAAAATCTTTCCCTTTAAATGTTACTGGTTGTTGAAATGAGTTACCGACATGAACTGATACTAAAAAGAGTAGTTTTTCAAAAGAAAAATCAGCTGAATTAATTGATGAATATTAAATGACATAACAAATTCTATTCCAAATCCAAATTTTTATAAATTTAGGAGATTGAACATTCCCAGTTATTTTTATTTATTTTGATATATGATTTTTTTAGGAAAGTCAAATCATAATTAAATATATTTTAATTATAAAACTATAACATGTAATGCAGAACCATAAGAGCAAAATTATATTTAAAAAATTCAGATAGATGAGTCAAGCCAAAAAGGAAAAATACCTAATTCATAATAAATTTCATTTTAATTCAAAAAGTTTACAAAAATACACTACATATTTTAATCAAAATATCTAGCATAAAATGCTTATATAAACACACAATAAAATAAATACAAACCTCTAAATGCAAATTGTGCAAATGATCATTTCTTCTCAACATTAAGAAAAACATATCATTCATGTTTTAGTTGTGTGGTAGCATTCTCAAATAATACAACAATATATTATAAACTAATAATATAGTTAATATACAGAACAGATTTCATAATAAATAAACCATTTCCAGAACATACAGTAAAAAATAATTTCTTTAGTCAGACAAAACAAATAGTTATTTTTTAACATTTAATAAGATATGCGACAAATAGGTTGGCACTGTACAAATGTGTTAAAAACAGTAATAAAATTACTCAGACAATTCCTATATTAATGTAACTAAACCAAAATTATAAAAACTTAATTGATTCATATATATTAAGTATATTATGCCTGAATTAGAAGTATATTAAGTATAATTTGCCACATATTATATTGTGTCTAAATATAAAAAGCAATTTGCTTACTTACATTTTTAACAAAATCAAACAGCTCTAGTTCAGAAAAATGATGTGGAGAAAATAAAAACATTTATACTTCAAATCCACAAAAAAAAAAATTCCTATATAAAATTAAATTGGCACAAAATCTATTATCTACATTTTAAAATAATTCAATTAAAAAATAACTTATAAAAAATTACCATTTAAAATGTTTAATTCATTAAATAAAAATTTAACAGTGAAATTTGGCATATAGCATAATATAATTCTTCCACTCGTTTCTCCTTTAACATTTATTGCAGCTTTCAAAGTAAATCTATTTTTGTTATTAATTTCAACTTAATATATAAATATTAAAAGCATGCATTTTTAAGTAACCTACTACAAAGTTATAATTGTTTCACATAATAATAATCCAATTCCAGAATTTGAAGTAACAAACACATTATAGGATAAAAATATTTAACTACCTTATTTATAGTTTTTTTGTACATAAGTATGAGAAAGAATATTTTTATTCAAATGTAATTTAATTGATTTAAAAAAAATTTAAGATATTAAAGAATGGAGAGATTTATTATAAATGAATCTTACTTTTAGAAGAGGGCTCATTTTAAAAACCCCTCTCATGACTTAAATTTTTAGATCTTGTTTTCAAAAATGAAATTATCAGGGGAAAAAAATTACAATCAATATTAAGTATTCCACTTATTTCAAAAAGAGTTATAATACTATACTAACATTTGATTTTTGAGAAAACACATGAATTGAGCAACAGAAGAATCACAATGGTGTTCATTCAAATGATAAATTTTTGCTTCACAAAATGAGGTGTACTAAATTAAATATCCATATTTCAAGCTAAATATTTACATTTCATTCTTAATTTTATTTTTACATGCAAATATCAGCACCTAAAGAGAAACCTAAAATAATCCAAATCAACACAATTTCCACACTGTTAATATCTTGCTTCAAAAGTGCTAAATAGCAAGCATATCAATGTATAAATTTAAACTTTAAAACTTTTTTCAAAATTTTAAACATGGGAATATAATTTATAGATATAAGAGGTTGAGCTTCTTTTTTTTTTTTTTTTTTTTTTGAACTTGATTCACATTGTTAAATTTTTACAAATGCAAATAATAGAAAAACTTGATTTGAAATATTCATGACAGACAGCACAAATATTAAGTGAAAAATATACAATGGTATACACAGAGAATAAGAGGACACAGTTCAATTCAATTGACAAAAATTCAAATAATTTTTTTTAGTTTAAACTATTCTTTAGGTAATTTTCCATAATTCCTAACTTAAAAAATTGAGAGTTACGATAACATTTATGTTCATTTTTATTCAAATCTCAATAGCAAATTAAAAACTTTAAACGGATTCATCCCTGAAAGAAAAAAAAATCACTCATCTTCATTTCAATTGTTAAAGCTTTTTTTTTCTATAGTGCCCAAATGTTTAGATTTTTTTTTAAACCTATTACTATTAGTACATGAAAAAAAAACTGATATGCATTTTTGAATCAAAGCAATACTTTTTTTAAAAAAAAAATAGCTGAAAAAATATCAATCATGCTACCAGAAAACCCATATTAACTTAAGTTATACATAGCTTGACATATTTCTAAATCAAATTGCATGTGTTTTCATCCATTATTGTAAGAGGAGTAGCATTTTAAAATCCCTTCATATAAATTTTAAAACTTTTCTTTAAAAAATTAAATGGTTAGTTTTTTGTAATATTTTAAACACAAAAAGCATTTTATGTAATCAATATACTTGGTTACAAGCAAAAAACTTGTGGAAACCATTAAATCAATTTTTTTTAATAAATTGTGCCATGTCCCCTTAAATAAAACAAATAATTTGAAATATGTGATCAAAATCAAATGTTGTTTCCCATCAAAAAAATAAATTTTAATCAAATTTATTAGCATTTAAAAATTTACAAAAACTATGTAAACAGATTACTTTAAAGTATGAAAAACTTGAAATTTCTATATGAGAATGAACAAATAAATACTTTAATTTACTAGACATTAAAAGAAGAGAATAATCAAAATCCACCATTTTACGCAGACATTTCCATCCCCACACATTGTCTAATACTGTATACAAATAATTCTTTCCCTTGCACATATTTAAAAGAAAACTTCCCAGTTATATAAAATAAGAAAACTTTTTAAAAGTTATAAGCATTTCAATCAGCTTCATTGCATTAATTTGTTTATTACATGTTAGTACTTAAATAGTATTAAAAATTTTATTGAATCATTTTTTAACATTTATAATTTTTTAGCAATAATAATTATTCTTTAATTACCAAACCAATTTAAATAGATTCATTAATTTACCACAAGACCATATAAAAATAATTGATTTGTAGAACAACCTTAAAAAGTCTCATTCTAAATGCATCTCTTTAAATGCATAATATATATTTTCAATATTTATACGTATACTAAACATAATCACAGAACATTAAATATTTGAAATTTATATGCCCCTTATTATATTATTAGTAGTATCAATCATAAAATAAAAAAACATTTTTAGACCACATGTGCACTACAAAAACTAATAAAATTGAAAATATTTGAAAACAATTAGTAAAAAAAGGTCTAAATCTAAAAATAAGAGAGTATAACCTTCAAATTAAAAATTTATTTTTTCCTTTTTCTGAGCTGATTAAACAAATTATAGAAAAGACCTCCTTTGATATCATTCATAGATTCTATTAAAGTGAATATTTCTGAGCACATGTGCTCATCAAAACTTTCAAATTTTTCTAACATGGATGAATCCTTGTATAGTTCCAACACTGTTGATATGCATTTTGGATCATCACAACCATAATTATTCTAAAAATGTAACAATACAAAATAAATTATTTAAATGCATTTCAAAAAAAAAATTCTACTTAATTCTATAATATAAAAAAATTTGATAAAGCCAATTCATCAAATTCTATTTCAAAAGAATTCCATTCTATCCAATCAAAACCATGTATACATTTCAAAAATAGCCTTTATGTGTGTTATTTTACTTATTTTATTAATTTGATTAACAATATAATAGACTATTGAAACAGACCTCATATTTTTTATAAACAGTCCAAGGACCTTATTTTACTTTCCCATATTACACATATGATTTAGTTAAATTTATTGTGCATCATTAGAACTTTGTTTTAAAAAAAATAGTCTTAGGCTAAATTATTTCTTAAAACTTTGCAAAAAAAAAAAGTTTTTTAATGGTCCTGAATTGGAATTTGGACTTGTCAAATAACAAAGCGGATAAAAAAAAGTCCTTTATGTTTGTAATTTACTACCAGCTAAAAATCAAAAGTTAATACAAGATTGTACATTTTATAACTACTGATAAAAATTATTAAGCAGATTACTTATAAAACATTTCATTTTCACAAAAAATTCAGTATGACTTAAAAATTATTGTTTTCTCTACAGCACTTATTTTATTTTTTAGCACAATAAATTATCTTAAAAGTTAAATTTTGATTTAACTACTTCAGAGCTAATCTTAAAACCAATATATATACTGTATTTTCCTGTATATAATCCGCAGCGGCGTATTATCCACAAAGCCTTTTTTTCGAGTAAAAAAAAAAACATTGTATAATCCGCAGCGGCGTATAATCCGCGGCAGTTTTTAGGCCGAATAATCCAAAATATAAACTGCCGATAATGAATGTCATATAAGACAAAAAATACACAATATAATTGAAAATAGAAGTAAGAAATTGTACAGGAAAAAAAATTTACTACAAAATGTCTTTTCAAATATGTATAATAATATTTTTTACGATAATCTCAATAAAACAAAAAAATTCTTTGCTACTGCCATCTATGTTTTGAGTTGTTAAACAAAACATTCCATGCGGAAAAAAATCTCTTTTTTTAATTTAGCAAGTTAACAGCAAAAAAATTAAGATCGAGACTGCTTCCTCACTGTCTCTTTCTTTTAAAATCCTTTTATTTATTTCTTCCTCTAATTCTGGCCAGTGAGGTTTACCAAAATGATCGGCACTTTAACGTCAATCACAATTTTCGAAATTTGTCTTGTTTTTTCTCCACAAACGAATATTCAATTCATCAACGTTGAAAAACTTTGCAGCTTCCCAATTTTGGTAGCCTTTTAAGTGTGTAGTGTCACTTAACACTTTCGCTTCAACTTGATGAAAACTTTCGAAGGACTTACGAACTCTAGTCAAGAGAGAGAAAATTGGAAATGGCGCCAGTGACTAATAACTATTTTTTCCTTCCGGGGAATTGAATTCGTTTTTGAATGTAATTGGACAAAAACTAGTTATAGCTGAAATACGTCATCTGAGTCATGAAAGCACCATCTATTATTTATTTTATAAAACATAAACGGCATTTCTTCCAAAACTTTATTGTTCGCTTTTCTGATGGAGAATGTTTTTTCTCAGATAATCCGTGGCGGTGTATAATACGCACAACGAAATTTGAAACTTTTTTAACACATAATCCGCGGATTATATACAGGAAAATACGGTACTTAACTTTTTCTATAGAAATCATGCAGATATTTTCTTTTTGTCCAGTTTAAATTATCTTTCAAATTATTATTTAAAATAGAATTCATACTATAGCATACTGAGTGTCCTAGTATTTTGTTAGAACATGGTTAACTACTAGTTGTCACCCAATTTGAAAGTCACCATGTTAATAACTAGAATATATTTTTCAATTAAACTTTATATAGATATTTTATATAAGATATTTAATACTCTAAACACTGTGATCTAACATTGCACTAAATTTATAATACAATTTTGATGCTATATTTAATAAAACAAAAAAAATGGAATAAAGTTCTTGAAAATAATAATCCTTGATAGAAATTTTAAAAGCTGTAAAGTTATCCAACCAATAGTCAACATATTTAATGTTCATCATAATTAATACTGATAACAATGATACTAATACTATTTGGAAAATTGTACATTAGTTTCCCTTCAATTTTTAAGCAACAAATAACTTAAACAGCTTAAAACTAATATATCCATAACACATATCCAATTTTTACTCATATTGATTGATTGATTTATTGAATATTAACGTCGCACTGTTCAGCTACACGAGGGTTTTTGGCGTCGGACCACGTAATTTTGAACCATGGTCAAGTGACGTGGACGACACCTGAGCTGGCACCCCTCTCCTAACTACCACATCACACCAACAGGAGGACATCTCAGCTCTCGACAGATTTAACGTGCATCGCTGCCCTACATGGTGGGTTTTTAGTGGTACTAGGCTCGAACTCGTGACAAGGCAAGCCACAATCCGATACCTATACCTCTCGGCTACCGCTGCCTCAAATTTTACTCATACGAAAATTATTTGGATCAAATTATCATAATATTGTTAAGTTAACAAAACTGCAAACTCACTGAAAACAGTTTCCTAGTAGATTCTGAAGCTTCCTCAAGAAATTTCACAGAAAACCATGTACACTTCCCCTCTCGAATGTCATTTCCAAATTTTCCAGTGACTTTTGAATCGCCAAAGCAGTCTAGGTAATCATCCTATAAAATAAAATATACAGAATTAGAACTTTAAAAAAAAAAAAAGAATTAAATATAATACTGAATATTAAATCAATTTGATTAATGATCACAAATTCGCACTCAATCAAACACAATTTCATTAGACTAGAATGTCATTTAAAGAAGACACTGTGACGAAACTGTACTGCACCTTTCCACTAATATTCTTAGGCGTCTTTGGGGATTGTAAATTCGCGTATATTTCCAATCAACTCTAAAAGAAGAAGATGGGATATATAAAATAGATAAGGTATTTAAGGAGAGTGTTGTAAGTTAGTGGAGAAGAAGGCTATTGAGCCAACAGCAGTAGTGACAAGATTTATAGGATTCAATTGGATTACGATATTGGAGCATTGCTGTTAGTATTCAGCAAAGGAACCTTAGGATTGTAATATACCTGAAGAGATCATAAGTACTACCAGGTGATATATTCTAGTTTAATACCGCTTACCACAAGCATTAGTTTAATATAATTAGTTCAAGTTATTGAAAGCTAATAATTCAAGTTGCGTGTGTTTCTCAGACCTCCTATTCCGGTAAACCCTTTTGATATTGCGCGAAGTTATTGATTAATTTCAAATTTCGTAATTTAATTTAATATTAAAAGTAAATCCCTTTCGTTTGATGTAGACACATAGATACTATTTGTCATTAGAGTTTTTGATATTTGAATCAAGTGAATAAATATAAGTTATTATTATACAAATGGCATCTGGTCATTCTTTGTCTCAAATTAATCTTAGTGTCCAGGGTGGGACCCGGGGGGGCACCTGGACTAAGATCCCTAACAACACTAAGTTAAAAAACCAAAATTTTAATAATTTTATGTAAATTTTATTAAAATGAAATAAGACATAAATTTAAACATTTTTCAAAACACTTTAATAAATACTGAATAAAAATAATGTGCAAAAATAAAAGTTTGAAATTATAAAAAATATATCTCAATATATATTTAAAATGCTATACATACTATAAATAAAATTTTATTTCTTAAATATTTTCTAAAAATTTATTTTGTGTCAAGTGCACAGGTTTTAATAACATAAAACAGTGATTTTCAAAATGGTCTATATCAAACCACAGGGATCTATGAGGACTAGCATGGGGTCTACATCAGTGAAAAAATAATTTCGGGGTGTTAATGGGGGTCTACGATAGAGGCTTTCATTAAATCAGATTGTAATTTTAACTTTAAAAAAATTTAATCAAAAGGAAACCAGGTTTACGTATTTAACAGATTTATTTACTAAATTTAATGAGGTTAATTTGCAGCTACAAGGCAACAGCATAAATTTTATTAAAACAAGGACCATCATTTCAGCATTTCTTGTGGGTGTAATATTGGATGTTGTGAATTTTCCTAGTTTCTCAATTTGTTGCAAACAATTTGCCAGAAAGTTTTCATTTTAACATACTTCCAACTTTCAACATTTAAATGCTGTTTATTCAGATTTTGAAACTAAGTTTGAGAATGCGTTTGACTATGGTAATACCATAGTAAGTAAAGAATTCCCATGGTCACAATGAAAAAAAAACCACAAATGTCAGATTAAAAGAGGAACTGATTCGAAAATTCACCAAAGAAGGCATTAAAGTAAAATTCAGAAATGGATTACAGCAATTTTGGTTTTAAAAAGATCTGGAGTTATGGAATATCTTGAGAAAGTTTTTAATTGATTTTCCTAGTGAGAAGGAGTTTCAACATGGTTGCCAATCTCCAAAACAATGAAAGAAAAAAAAAAGACTGGACACTATTAACCAAGGATATTTAAGATTAAACCTAATAAGATTGATGCCAAATGCTGAAAATTTGCTACTGAAGCTACAGATTCATACTTTACATTAAAAGCATTTATTTGTTGGTCAGTTTTATGTAACAGTTATTTAAGTATTAATGAACTTTTAATTTAATTAATGAACATGTGTTTCTAAGTTTTAAACGCTATATATACTTCACTACAGCTAGAAATTTAAATCTTTTGAAGTAAGTAGCTCTGTGGCAGCTGTCAAAAAGATATTTAAGTTGATAAATTTGCAAAAATTAGCAACACAAACATGTTTAACATACTAATGCAATTAAGTGAAATCACACACAAAACATGCATTTATCAAATCAAATTTACATAATAAAAGGGAATTAAAATTGCAATGAAAAGTGAATTAAATTAAACATTTTAGAAACATATAATAATTAAAACTCTTTCATGGTTTTTTACAATCATGTCAAAATTGAAAAACATCAATACTGATTCAAATATCAAAAAACAAATCCAAAAAAAAAAAAATTTAAAACATCTTGGGGAACAATTTTTTAATACTCTTGGTAAGAAAAGAATGAGAAAAAAAATGTTTTTTTTAAGTACATGGATTAATATTTAGGATAATCCACTCAGTAAAAGTAATCATTAATTTCCTATGAGATAAATTTTTAAGAACCAAATTTCCTTAATTTCAAAAGATGCTTCCTGTATTACAATGATTTTAAAATATTTATTTGCCTCCAAATGATCTTTACCTTTGTGCTGTCAATTAGAATAAATAGAACAGTTTATCATTTTTAAAAAATGCATGAATTTCTATATTTCATCATATACTTCAAATTATTTCGATGTAGGTCATTGATTTGATACACTCTAGAACAGAAAATCATCCATGGTATGACTAAAAGAAATTGTTTTATTAAAATAAATACATTTGAAAAATTTCCTACTTTTTAAAAAATAGTTTCTCTAAGTATTTTTAAGGAATAAAATAGGTTT
Source organism: Trichonephila clavipes (assembly GCA_019973935.1). Lineage (NCBI taxonomy): Eukaryota > Metazoa > Arthropoda > Arachnida > Araneae > Nephilidae > Trichonephila > Trichonephila clavipes. The sequence goes on from BMAU01019837.1 coordinate 12,864, forward strand.
TTCACCATCTCATTAATATTAAAAAGCTTTTTAAAGTGTATGGTGTTAAAATAATTATCAGTCCTTTAACATCCAAGCCATTAAATATGAAAATTTAAATTATGTCTTTGACATGACACCACATTAAATCATAGGTCACAAGTTCAGATGTATCACATACAGAAAAATACTAAATTAAATATCAGATTATTTTATTATGGCCAAAATGAAAGCCAACATAAAATGCTTGGGTCTTGTTTACTTTAAAAGGATCATCTTACACTCTGTTAATAAAGTCATTATTCAAAAAACTTTCCTACTTTTTACACAAGAAAAACTGGCAAAGAGAATGCATTATCACAGTCCTAGTACTAGGCTCATTTAATCAGAAAAGGAAGGCAGAAATTTATACCCATCAATATGAAGTGCTATCAGAAAGTTTCCGAACTTGATGGAAAACATGCTTTATTTAAAGCCTTATTTTTGCAATTAACTTCTTCAAAATAGTCTCCTTGTGAATATATACACCAATTCTCTATCACCTTTTCTACCCATACAAAGATTCACCTAACAGCTATCGAGAACAGCCTGCAATTTTCATTGAATGTTGAGACATTATTCAAGCCATAAGTTTTATTTTCAATTTCAAGAGTAAGCTCAGAGATCACAAGTAGCTGATCAGGTTAACACTAGAATGTCCATTGGTGATGGTTGGACACCAGAGCCTGTTTATAGTTTGATTTCCTTTCCTCATTTTTGCAGGAAATTTGAAAATGCTTCATGACTTTTAATCATTTTCCATAGTGATTACACAGAAAAAGAGTTTTGTGGTTCTACATTAATTAAGAAAGATTTTATAACTACATATACTTAGAACATCCACTGGCGTCATTTTGACGCCAAGGCAATTTATCCTTAAGAGCTGTGGTTCAGAAAAAGATAGTTAACTAAGTAGATACAATTAGTAAAACAAACTTCCTGAAGTAATATCACAGATTTGTTTGACTTTGAATGCAATGTTATTGGGTTCATGGCAGAAATAAAACAGATACGCTAAAATCGTTGTGTCTAAGTGCTTTGTTACATAGCACTTGCTTACCTGTTCATAAAAAGATTTCATTCAATTTTCGAACTCTATGCAGAGCTCACAGAAAAGGTCTAAGCCCTGATGAAATTGCTAATTTGTTGCAAGAGCTTTCCAAGAATGAGTCATATGGTGGTGAGCTGTCTTGTTCTAATTTAGATTCCGATAAAGACATAAGATTGAGTGAAAGTGACTTCAAGGAATCTGAAGAAAGTGCAGAGATGAAATTGATAATTTTCCAGTAAATCATGATATATATGCCACTAGGGATGATACAGAATGGATACCACATAATAGTAATATGTTCCTGGTAGATTTGCAACTCAAAATGTTTTCCAATAAATCAGTGGTTCAACAAGCTTCATGAAACATTATGTCAATGGGATTTTTTTTCTTTATATACCGTCTGGGTGGCATAGTTGGTTTGTCACTGGCCTTTTGTATCCAAGGATGAGGGCTCCACCCCAGCCCAAGTTGGTGGATTTTCCTGATGCAGAAAATTGACAGCAGCCATGTCATATGATTATACGGCATGAAAAAGATTCTTTGAGTGTCCGTTTGGCTTGGATGCTCTCAGCAAAATTAAATTCCTAAATACAAATTTCATATCGGCAGAGCTCAGGTTCCACCCTCTGGTGAAGAAACTGAGCATCAAAATTACTTGCAGTAATTGGTATCGCCTAAATGATGCCACACTAAAAAGTGATACCAGCTCCTGGGGAATGTACTAGGTCTGAAAAGGTAGAAATACTAATACGCAGCCCCATTACAGAAAAAAGTTCATGATATAAAGGGTCATAATATATGAAATAATATTCAAAAGTCTTAAAGCTAAACCCTATTGAACAATATTCCTGCAATTATTTTATATCTTGGTGTCAAAACAACATGGTAGACGTTTAAGGGTAATCGAAATCCTGATGTTCTAAGTGTTAATAGGGAGGGTGGGTATCAATAATGCTGCTCTGTGAGCCAAAAACTTATCCTAAGGAAGTGAGAATTGGTGCATCATTTTGAGGAAAAAAGCAGTCCTCATTATGCAAATGTTCAGGTCCTTTTCATTACACATCTTCTCTCAAATGCCTCAGAACATGGCAATAAAATTCAGAATTAACTACAATAGCAAAAGGGACATTTTAACAATGAACAATCCCCTTGATGTCGAAAAACGTAATGAGCATGCTACTTATTGCACTTTGAACTTGATATGCTTTCTCTAGCCTTGAAGAGTTTGGACTCTTCCACTGTTAGGACTGTTGTTTCACTTATGAATTATTGCAGAAAATACAACTTTTATCACTTGTTACAGCCTTAGAAATGAAAGTAACAACTGTAGTATCTTTGGCACATAGCTCAAAATAAATGTGCATGTGTTTTCCTTTTCATTGTTTGTCAGGAGTCTTAAAATAAATTTGCAGCAATGCATTACATCTTCAAATTTTTGGAAAAAGTAAAAATTTCCAGGCAAACCCCTTAACCAATTACAATACTATGTGCAAATTCTTGAATCGTTAGGCAAACACCTTCTTGCATGAGCTTTCCCACATAGTCATCTGTTTTGATAAGACCTGACCACCTTGAACTCTAAATGAATGACAACCTGAATTTAAATGCAAGCATCATTCAAAAACCTTTTTTCACAATTGAAAGCTTCATTTCAAAAGTCAAAAGAAGCATTTAAAGAGTTCTAAGAAAAATGTGATAAACACATGCTGACAAATTTTAGTGTCCATTACTTAATCACATATGGTCCAAATCATGAAGATGGAAAAAAATTCATAGAAAAAATAGTGTAGAAAAGGAGAATTATAGGAATTGACCTACTTTAGCTTCCACTTTTACAGAGATGGTTGCAGTAATAGCAGTAAGGGAACTTTCCAATATAGCACCTCGTATTAGAAAAAAAAGTTCTCAATATGATGGGATGTTAATGATCAGAAGCAAAGAATTTGAACAATGTAAAATTATGCACATGCCTGCTTTAGGTAACTTCTTAATTTAAAAAAAAATTAAAGCTCACAAACATAAATAAAATAAACAATGTGACTTAAGTTAACAAGTTATTTTTAACAATATTTCAAGTAACTTACAGATTTTTCTTTTTAAGGACTACAAATGTTTGATATTATTTATATTTATAAACATCAAAACAAGTTACATATGGGAAACTGTGATACTCTAATTATACATTAATACTGATAAATATATGATAATATAAAATATGTAACAATACTCTGTATTTTAATTTGATTCCCATTTTTTTAAATATTTGTAAGAAAATAAAGAAGTCAATATTTGCACATACTAGACATTTATTTTTAATTTTTATCTGATCAGTTTAACATTGAACACATTTATAATTTTTAATTTGCTTCATTGTAGCTTTGCATTCATTAAAATCTGTTTCACTTCATATTTTCTAAATTTAATTCATCAAAAGAACAATTTATAAAATATTTATTGCACTCATTATAAAGTTCATTCAAGGTGTTCATTTAGCCTAAAATAATTTTTTTAAAAAAAAAAAAAAATCTTACTTGACTTTGAAAATATAATCCAAGCTTTTTGCAGAGTTTCTCAGTCAAAATGAAATCATTATCAGTGCTTTTGCCAGCCTAAAAAAAAAATAGACATTTTTGAAAAATATACTTTGTTACTCATATTACATATAAATCAATTTTTTTAATCTATAGTTGTAATAGCTGATAAAAAAGTTTTTTTCTTCTTATTTATAATGCCCCATAACTCCCTAGTGGGTCAATTTTTAAAAACACGTTCCTAAGCTGATCTCTGCTCATCAAAAGTAACATATTCTTATGAATTTTGTAAAATGAATGCTTATAATAGTGTAAAAAATTTGTATCTGGATGTGCAACACATTAATACTACTTCCTGTTGTATTTATTTTATGTTAAAATTGTAATATTTGCAAGCAATGCCGTTTCTTACATTATAATGGCGATTCAATGGAAATATAGCGAAATGTTAGCAATAGAGCCACATTGGCATCATTTTTGGCGACCCTGTTGGCAACTTGTGCTGTAATGAAGCAAGGTTATATATACAAACATTCATTTTTATATATGGATATTCAACATATAACTTTTTGATTACTCTGGTCACTAATTGAATAAAATATAATTCACAGAGTATTAAATTTTGAATATTCACTTGTTCAAACCAAAAAACTAAACCTGAATTTACTCAAAAAAAATTATAGCAACTTATTACTAATAATAATTTTTTCAGATACTTTGAATAGACAATAAGGTTAATAAAACATGAAATGCTTAATTATTACAGGTATTCACTTTCTACATACTGTTTAAATAGTTATAACATTAATCAGCTTTTAATTTTGTCTTCTTGAATCAGGAAGTTTAGACAAGTAATAATTATTATTAATAAATAGCATCAGTAATTAATAATTTTTAAATAGATGCAATTTAACAGTTATGCCACTAAGCAAGTATTTCATTCTGTCTTTTTGACATTGCTAAAGTATAACAGAAGTTAAATGAATAATATAAAACACAAGGATAAAAAAACTTAAGCAAAATATATAAAATAATTAAGGTATAAATGTTATTCAAACTTCAAAGTTTAATAAAGAATCTAGAGACTAAATCAATACTACACATAAATTCACTTTTAGCAATTTGTTTACAACAGTTTAATGTCTCTCATTATCTAATGCCCCATAGTCCATACACATCGAATATTCTTTATATGTATTCACGAGTATTTTACAGTATTTTAATTTCAAAAATTGTGCAAGTAAAATAGTAAGTTTATATATGGATATGCATATAAGGATATATACACAAAAAAAGATAAAAATTTATTCACAGGCTAATTCTTTAGAATAAGTTCAGTGCTCGCATATTATAAAAATATTATTTTGCACGATTTTAGTTCATCTTCCAAATCTACTGTTATGCCGCATTAATTCTATGTAAATAAATTATAACAACAGTCTAATATTAAATCACAAAGTATACAAAATTAAATGCACAATTTTTCAGCAAATAAATGTCAATTTATAACAATTCCAACACTTACAGGTAAATTTTCGAATATGATGTATGGACAAAACAAAACAAACAAGACATAAAGCTTTACAAATAAAAAAAATTAAAATATTTATTTTTAAATAAAAATATGTCTTTGAAATTTAAGGATCAAATAAAAATAAGCAAAATGGAAACTCACAAGATGCATGGCCAGGTGAACAGGTAAACAAAAAGTATAATTTGAAGTTTTATGCTCTACAAGAACTTGATAATTTTGAAAAGTAAAATTCTCAAATCTTGGTTTTTGATTTATTGGATTAAATAACATATCCAAACACTGACCATAAACAGTATTATGATTTACCTGAAAGAAGTTAAATATAATTATTTAAAACCACTTGATGGACAGTCATAGTTAAAATTTGTATTACATTATTTTGTCCTTAAACAATAATTTTTTATAAAAAAAATTAAACAAATGCATCTTTGAAGAATGATAACAAAACAATAAAATATACATCAATACATACCTGAATAAACTCATGCAACAAATAATCATAGCATTTTAAACCTTTAAAATGTATTTTTAGGAGTTTGAAAATCCCACTCTGAAGTAATAATGCATCATTGATTGCACACAATCCAACATCCGGCTAAAAAGAGGAAAGGAAAAACATCAAACTGTAATTCACACAATACTTATAAAGCTCTATAAATTATATACTATTTACTTCCTAAGCTTAAATAATAAGTTATTTATAGATGAACTAAGTATATGAACTTATTTTTCAATTTATAAAATAATTGTAAAAAATAAATTACATATTTTTCAAAATTATTTTTTCATATAGAGAAAAAAATTACTTTCTGATACCAACACAGTTCTCCTCTCCTCATATAAGACTGATCCATAATATCATCCAATATAATATAATAGGCCTGGAGCTGCAATTCAGAAATAAATATAATAATTCATTAAACAAAATGCTTAATTCATATCACGGTTTACATATATACATACCACATAAAATGGAAAATAAAACAATTTTTTTGCATTTTTTACAAATGAGAAATAAATTATAGATTTAAGGGTGTTTTTGTGAAATGTTACAGAATAAGACACAAATAAAATATTAAAAAAAAACATTATTAAAACTAGAAAATAGAAAATGTTCATAGATAATATATATATATATAGTCTAATTATCTACAAACGAGAGATGAACATCCAACAATCACAATCCATACATAAATGTATAAGTTAATTGAGTTTAAATGTTTTACATTTAAAATGTATTTTTCAATTCCTACTATTAGCTCTCTCTCTCTCTGTATATATATATATATCATGACTGCAGGTAAAATGAGGAGGGCATCATCTTCAAAATACTTCTTTATTTCGCTTCTATCACATAAAACCCAACATGGCGGCCCTTTGGCGCGCAACCGGGTGGTATAAAAGACAACACATCTCAGCGAGGAGACACCAGCCAAGCCTTTTCGAGTATGCGTTTGCCTTCATCAGCACTCGTTCCACCTTCAAATAGGCTTATTTACCCACAAATCCTTACGCGATGGTAAAGAGTTCGCTCTATTTTCATTTATTACTTCCTTAATTTTGAATCTAAACTTTTCAAACCTGACAAATATATATATATATATATATATATATATCTTGTTCAAATTTTCTATTGTTAATAAAATACTTTTTATTCATCCAATTAAGTTCAAATAAATTATTTTAAACTTGGATTCGATGACACTTGATGTTAATAGTTTTTTCAAATATTTATTTAATTAATTACAGGTTTTCGATGCAAAGTTAGATTTGTCTCCATAGTTATAACAATGTAACTATTAAAACAATGACAAATTTGGCATCGAAAACCGCTTTTTCAGCCAGTCATGCCAAACTGGATGTGCATTGTTACAACAATGCAGCAAAATCATGCTCTTTTTTCAATTCCTATACTCTTAGTTCACTCTCTCCCTATATATATATCATTCAAATTTTCAAGTGTTAGTAAAATACTTTCTATCCATCCATTCAAAGTAGGAAATGACTTTAAAAAAAATTTATAACACTTGTATGTTTATCATCTTTTCAGTCATAGTAATTGAGTATGGAAATTGTACACATGTGTCAAATTCATAATTTTAAGTTAACAGTAAAGAATATTTTTCTTCTGAAGTAAATTTATTGAATCTTGCTTTTTAACATTAGGTGAAATGATTTCAAATCAAAATTGAGAAAAAATGGATTAATCACTATATATTTTTTCAAAAGAATTTAAATAAAATAAATACATTCACATAAAAAGAGCAATTATTACAATTTCAAGCTAAGCACATACTTTTTTTCCCGCAATGACTTATAAAAAAAAATTTCACAACTATATTAAATATCTACTGAGTTTTTAGCCTCTTCAGGACCATGATCTCATATAGATGATCATGTGATTCTCGATTCACATCCTGCAGTATCATATATGTGATCAGCATTTTGCAGTGATTTTAGTGACACTAGTGTGATTTCAAATCAGAACATTTTATTTAAAGTTTTATATGCCCCTAGATGACAGTTGAAGTTCACTATGTTTTCAAATAATGTTTTACACAGCATTAACTCTCAATACATGCTTTTTGTTTTGACTTTTATGTTGGATTAGCAGGTAAATAAGTGTATGTGTTTAATTCTTTGAGGATGATTTGGAAACATTTAAAATATAAAATATCACTATTTAAATGAAAATATGGTTTAAATAAAGTCTCAAAAATACACAATAGCTTTATAGAAAAAGATATTCTTTAAATAAATCAATAAATATCAGGATCAGAAAAAAATATAATAAATTATGTCAATGAGCATAAAATATATTAAATTTTAAAAGATATATATTTACTCATACCAATTCAACACACCAAGCTAAAATTACTGCAGATGTCCAACCATCTGAATCCCAGTGTTTCCATGCAACATCTTTCATGTCATAAGCATAAGCACAATAAGACTTTAAAAGAGCAACTCCGCGAATCTTTTTGCCATTTGTTACATTGTAATCAAAGACCTAATTTTAAAAAATTCATACAAAAAGAAGAATTGAAAAATCATGTTAAGCTTTTGAATGCATATCAAAAATACTAATAAATTTATAAAAAGGAAATTATTTAAGATTATTTGCTTCTCAAATTTTACAAATAAACTATTAGCAGTAGTTATTCTACAATCAATTATCAAATCATTTAATACATTTTAAAGATTTGCAGCTAAAAGATTAATAAAGAAAAATCGAATTTTACAATAAAAACACATGTTACATTAGAAGTTTTCAAAACTTTTGAATTTCAAAATATATCTAAAAATTTAAACAAAGTTGATACAATACATTCATATGATTATAATAATACATCAGAAGTTTGTATATTCGCAAATGAGAAAAAGGGGATGAAACAATCATGGAATATTATGGAACTAGAAGAAACTAATTAATCACTTAAAAATATGCCTTTATTAAGAACACAAAAAAAATCACATTACAAGTATACAAGAAATTAATATACTTAGTTCCTTTGGCAAAAATATTCAAGGGGAAACAAAGTCAAACATTTCAGTTTAAAAAACTAAACTACTATAATTTTGTGTACATCATCAAATTGTACATTTCAAATATGTATTTTTCATCAAATGATTTTATAAATAATGTACAAAGGATAATTTAAACTTAAATATACATATAGGCATTAAAAAATAATTGAATATTGAACAGATTTAAATTTGTTCCCCTCAATATCAATTAATCTGATGATTAATGATGATGCACAGAATATGTTATGAAAAACATATATGTGTCACCAAAAATCATTCTTAATTAAGGGTTACAAAAAAAATCAAGGTTATCCATCATACATTATTTATTGAATGGGTTTCTGACCTTACAACTCCTATGATCAACACAGGAAGATCATATGTTTTGAGCCATACATGAAACATTTGAACACTAAAAATCACTGAAGCTCACAAAAGTATAGAACATTCATAGTTAACTATATTTACCACTTAACATATAGTTACAAGACATAATATAATTCAAACTTCATTAAAACATATATTAAGAAAGCAGACTTGGAAATTCTAGATTTGAATGACCTCGATGAAAATACTATTCATAAAAATGAATTGTTTGAAGTCAAAATCCATAACAGTGCTTGAATGCAAAAATATTTAGAAACACATGAAGATTTATGTACTGAAGACATCAATGATACTATAGAATCTTTTATATCAACTGCAGTTGATAATGTGAATTTGGACAAAAAGAAAAGTCGGAAAGCAGTCCGGAAGACGATGATGAACCAAACGAAAAGTGTGACACAAAATAAACTCTACAGAATAGCTGTTCTCGTGACAGTAAAAGATTTAATACCATGAGTGACTTTAATATCCATACAGAGAATAAATTCTTGCAATCTACAGACTTTAAAACAAACCAGTGTAATAGATTATTTTCAATAAATTTCTTATAAGTACAAAACTCTCTTGCTCATTTCATATATTTTTGAAATTATTGAACTTTTTCAATTTAGAGTTTTCATTTTGAAATTCAAATAAGTACTAGTGATTTTGTTACTTATTTATATATATATCATTTATTTAAAAGTTTGATACAACTTGGATTTCTAATTAAATTACAATTTTTCAGATTGCACCATCTGAAGAAGGGACACTACATTATAGGGACAATATGACTGTTTTGGTATGTGTTTTTTAATAAGAGGGGGGTACTACTGTATTTCTATTGAGTGACTGCAAAAGTTTGTACGTAATTTTCATAGTCAGTAGAAACATTGTCTTCTGACTGTGCAGATTTGTTACCTAAATGTAAAAAGTCAACATAATTTTAACAAATTTATTTTTTTGCAGAGTTAATTTTACAGAAATATGAAGAGTTACATTTTCATCATGTCATGTTACATAAATTTAAAAAAGGATTGAGTCTTGGAACTGCAACAAAAAGTGCTCACAAACATTGATTTGCATCTTGTCCCTGCCCTTACAACAGTTAAAAGTAGATTTACATAATTTAAAAATAGTCATTTCAATTTAAACAATAAACTTAGAACATCTCTTTGGCATTCATGACTTATTTTTTTATTTAGAAAATAATAATCCACAGATTACACAGAAGATATTGCTGAGAGACTAAATGTTGACCACCAAAATTCTATTTTGCCATTCAAAGAAATTTTGATACAATTTTAAACTCAACAAATTGGTTCAGCATATTTTTACAGAGCAGGACAAATTAAATTACTTTTCCTTGGGCAAAATAACTTCTTTCCAATCAGTAAAACAAAACTATCTTGCATCAAATAATTAGATGAAAATTGGGTAGTATATAATAACATATGATAAAGAAAACTGAAGCATGAAAGTGAAAGAAGAATTTGTGGAAAAGCTAAATTGCATTTAATGAAAGTGTTATGTTTTGGGATAGCTAGCAGAAAAATATTTTACAAGCTATTTCCATGTGGCCAAACAGTAACTGCAGAGAAGTGAGAAACTCACCCAATTCAAAGTTGAAATCCAACCAAAGTAACCAAATTTGGTCAATTGCAAAAAAAACCTTCACCATTTCATTGTTAGATCATATGTCACTCAACATACTTCAAAAAACAAGGGAGTTAAAATGGGGACTCTTCCAGCATCTGCAATATTCTCCTGATTTTGCCTTTTTGGAATTTCCTCTGTTTCATTCTCTGCAATATTAATCTAAATGACAGAAAATTCAGCTCTATGGAAGAAAGCAAGAACTACCTTATGACTTTGAAGGGAAACCCATTAGTTTTCACAAAAAAAGAAAACAAAAACTTACAAAATATTAGGATAGTTATAGAAGAAAAAAGTGTGTGCGCTTAAGACCACACAATAGAAGTGATAACTTTAAATTTCGTAATGTTATTCCAGGGATTAGTTAGATGAATAAGAAACAAGGGAATATTGGTATTATTTATGATAGCTGAAATAGGTTATAATTTTTTAGATTCAAAATTATATAAATATCTAAAAAAACTCCATCAAGAGCTGTTCTGTTCTTTGTCATGCTTTCATTTGGATAATTTGACATAATTAAATTGAATTTTGATTTTAAAAAATCTACCAAAGGCTTTGATTTGTCTTTTGAAAAATCTACCAAAGGCTTTGATTTGTCTTTTGAAAAAATCTACATTAAAATCCCCACTTAAAATAATAGGCAATTTGTTCAGAAGACCCGATCCGGCTTCAGTGTAGGCGACTAAATTTTTGTGAATGAATTCGATAATTTTCTCTACACTTGATTTGGTGAAATATATTAGGATGGGGAAAAAGAAATGCATTATTTTTGCATGAAAATCAAGACTTAATTTAACATGCTTCTGATTGTCCGATTTGGGTCAAATATGCACCGTTTTGTTGTATAATTTATTGTCATTTTAAAGGTAGCTTCATAATGCCTCTCTCATAGAAGTCTTGATCATTATTGGCGAAAACATCTAGTAATCGATTTTCACAATCTTCTCTTGATCCCGATTTCTTTTCATTCAGGAAGTTTTGAAATGCGAGAAAAAGGTGGTAATCGCTGGTGCCAGGTTCGAACTATATGGTGGATGCATTAAAACTTCCCAACCAAGCATCCAGAGGTTCCGACGAGTCACTACAGAAGTGTGTTGCCTGGTGTTGTCCTGATGCAACACAACACCTCCTCTTTTGGCCAATTCTGGTCAATCGATAACTTCAAACGGTAGTTGTTGACAGTAGAGATCTGAATTTAGTGTTTGGCAATGCAGAAGCAACTCCTAATAAATGCTTCCTTTCCAGTCCCACCAAACACACAGTAGAACCTTCATGGCCGTTAGTCCTGGTTTGGCCACCGATTGAGCTGCTTCACCGCACTTTGACCACGATCGTTTTCGCACAATATTGTAGTATGTGACTCATTTTTCATCCTCAGTCACCATCCGCTTAAGAAATGGATCAATTTCATTCTGTTTGGCCAAGGTTTCGCAGATGGAAATTCAATCCATCATGATTTTTGGTGTTAATTAGTGTGACACCCAAACATGGAGCTTTGTTTTGAATCCAACTTTGCGCAAATGGCTAAAACTGTTTTATGGTCGATCTTTAGTTCCTGTGCGATACTAGACTACTAACATGTCGGTCAACTTCTATTATTTCTGTGATTTTGTCGACATTTTCGAAGACGGGCCTGCCTGTGCAAGGTGCATCTTTAACATCAAAAATACCTGAACGGAATCGATGAAACCAAAATTGCACGTAATTAGCTGTTACAGTATCAGGGCCATAAACACCATTTGCAATTTCAGCCACCTGTCTTGCATTTTCGCCTTTATCAAAGAAAACCTGTAAAAAGACACGAATTTTCTCTTTGTTGACTTCCATTTTTAACACCTTGTAACTCACAACTGAATGGACCAAACAAAAAAAAGCAAAATAATTTTTTTAGTGTGAAATGTTATCTTGACAACGAACCTAAATTTGAAATTATTTAATCGATACTTCACGAGATATCAAGATTACGGCCACCTACCAAAAAAATAATGGATTTCTTTTTCCCCAACCTAATAAATAGTAACCATTAGAACTATTTGTCCATTTTCTGCTCTATATTTCGCGGCACAAATTTCTCTGTTACATGACTCATTAAACCCAAATGATTGAGTAGTATTGTTACCATTGTTACGAGCATTACAAACCTGAGTGTAACAATGCTTGGCTTTTTAAAACCCATCATTCAAGCTCACTCTCCAGCAAAACGTGCTTAAAGAAATTATCACTTCAATAAAGACTACATTACTGATAAATATGTAATTTTTTACATAAAAATATATTGCATTTAATTTGGGTATCATGCCCGACACAAACTTTTACAATCACTTGATATATATATACATATATATATATATATACATTGATAGAAAGAGCTAAATTCTCTCTAAGTCCTCAAAGAGTACTCATTAGATATCTTGGCTCAAGTTTCATTTTTCTCTTACTTTCTTTTTGATAAATCGCTACTAATACTTTATATTTTAAAAAGAAATTATATAATTAAGACACAACTGTGGAAAGGTAAATATTTTTATTTGAGAGGATATGACACATGACCCAATTTTTTATTTATTTATTTTTAATTAAGGATCAGAAGGAAGCTCTGTGCATTTCAATTGAATATTGGCAGGTAAAATTCTTATATCAACTGAAAATAGAATTCCAAATATGCAACAAAAATGACAGGTCAAGTCATTTCTAAAAATACTAATATTTATAAATATTTTCATAAAATTAATGTTTTATCATTAATATTTTATTACAAAATACAATTTTAAATCATTTAATCTAATTTTAATCATTTCAAAAATAGTTTCATAAGAGTATCCACATATTCTTAATATTTTAATGCAATAAAATCATCAACTATTACAATTTTGATAATGTTTTAATCAAATCATGATACTCAATTTGAGTTTCATATAGCATATTTTATGAAATCAATCAATTGTAAAATGTTTGGAACATATTTTGCAACTGTCATTGAATAAAAAACTATTACGAAACAAATATGTAAATATAATGTGCAACTTATTCATACAGCACCTTGGAATACCATTCTACAGCATCTTTCAAGCCGTTATCCTCACTAAGTAAATTATTACGAACAATGTTCAATCCTCCATGTAATAAGTCTAAATATGGTACTGCTTCTAATCTGTCATTCAGTGCAGCATATTTATCCATACTAAAAAGATAGATACATATTTTTATAAAATGTTTACACTGATTTTCACATTGAAAGATATCTAGTTATTGCTAACAATAAATAACACAATTTTTTTCACTTACTTACAAGAAAGAGTTTAAAATTAGACAAATCATACATGTAACTGAAAGCACAAATACAAAATATATATAACTGCAAAAATTCTCTTAATACTAAAGAAAAATAACACTTTTAAAAAGAAAAATACCAGGCAAGAAAACTGCTAAAATTAATGTGTAAAATGTTACCGTCCATTTTAATTATACAATTTTGGCGACAACAATGGAATTTCAAACCATGGTCAAGTAACGTGGATGATACCTGAGCTGCCCCCTCACCTAACTTCTGCACCACACCAACAGGAAGATGTTTAAGCCTCAACATATTTAACAAGCACCAGCCCCCTATGTATGGCAGAAATCCTCAATGGTTCAATTTGAAAGTACAAAGTATTTTAACACAGCAGACAATTTTTTACTGACTTACTTCAAGTTGTTTAGCATAGAATAAATTTTCAACACGAGAAAAAATGGAGCTGATGCAAGAACATTATCGTACCAGGATTTTCTATGATTTCAAAGCGGGATTAAATCAAGACAAATGCATTCAATGACTGCAATTAGCATTTAGCGATGAATCTCCATGTAATGCTACTGTATTTAGATGGTTTAAAGAATTTTGCAGAGGTCACAATTCTCTTCAGGATGAAGAACACACAGGAAGGCTGTGGTCAGCTTGTAATCCTGAATAATGTGTCTGCCATAAGAAAAATGTTAATGGATGATAATTGCCGTACCTACCAAATGTTACAGAAGGAACTTGACATTGGATAAAATGTCATACATAAAATTATTCAGGAAGAATTACATATGAAAAAAACAGTTTGTTGTTGGATCCCCCACAACTAACTGAGCACTAAACAGAGGAGCGTGTCAGAATCAGTAAAGAAATCCTTAAATTGCTAAATGATGGTGTCCACTGCTTAATTTCTAAAATTGTAACGGGGGATGAAATGCACATACCATTTTTTGACGTTCCAACATGTCAAGAAAGCAAAGTATGGGTCTTTGTATATAATCTCATGCTAACAATGGTGAAAAGAGGAGCAATGAAAAAAAGGTAACTTATGTATTATCGCAACCTGTTGGCTCACATTATATGAAATAAAGCAAATGGTTGCCAATTCAGTGCATATGACACATAGGAGAAATCAGGGTATCTTCCCATACAGCCAGATAAACAGTTGACAAAATTGTTGTTGATCTTAAACAAAAAAAATTAAAGTGATAAAATATCCACCTTTCTATCTTATCTAGCTATGTGTGATTTTTGGTTATTTCTTTTAATCTAAAAAAACTTACGTAGATGTCATTTTCATTGAGAAGAAGAGATTGTTGTGACTATAAATGCATTTTTTGGCTCACTCCTAGGAGAGCCCACACCCTTGGCGCAAATTACTTTGGTTGACGATAATTGTGCCATCTTGGTAACCCTACTTTTAAACGCCACATATGGCAACCATAACTATTTCTAGCATTTTCATATTTTGTGGGCGCGCATTTCGAATTTCATTTTGTTGTTGGGCTCCGGGCTGGATGCGTGTGTGAGGGAATATACTTTAGAATTTTTACTTTGTTGAATGCAAAAGGTAAGAAAGAATTGATGGAATGGGGAATCAAAGAAGGATTGATTGCTTCGAGTTATGAATGTCCTAAATATAATGATCGGCATGATGTAACATGGTCAGTAATAAAACGCTTTCTTCGAAATCGTTCCAGCCACGCCGAATGTATGTTCGACCAATACCTCACAGAATAAATATGGCAGGGCTCAAATGATCATTCTCTTAGGGATGAGACCTTTAAGGCTTTTTTAAAATCTGTTGTTACGCTGTACCCTCCATTCGGAAAAGATCAGCAGTAAGAAAGTAAGTGCTGTTTGTATATTTTTTATCTTAAATGTTTAATTTCTGTATTGTTTACATATATTTTCATTAGGTATCCACCTTATCCCGCTATATTTCCTTGCCGTCATTGTCGGGTTCGCTTGGCGCTTTTTCAGTTTGTCGCCAAGGGTGTGGGCTCTCCTAGGATTTTACCCATTTTTTTCATCAATTCCAATAAATTAATGGTGTGAGGCATTTAATAAGTAGAAAACTCATCTACAAAAGTGCATTGATGCAGCAAGAGACTACTTTAAACAGTTCTAAAACTTAGTAAGTATAACTTTAAAAACCAAGATGTAACAAAAATTTTGGAATGATCCTCATATAATGCTTTACATTAATAAGTCGCAAATTCAGTATAGTGGTTACAGATGCTGACTGCTGCACTGTTGGACCTGGGTTTGAATCCCAGAGAAGATATGGATGTTTGTAAATGTATAGTGCCTTCGCAGCAGGGGGGTACTTTAAATAGACGTCGAGCCGCAAGTCCTCTGGTGAAGTTGGTGGAAGAGGAAGAGAGGTGGGAGGTCCCTGACCACCCCCAGGGTGTTTTCTCTTGAAATTGTGGTGAAACCGAGCTAAATCGTTCAGTCACCTATATGGTGCTCAAAGCTATGGCCAACAACAGGCATTACTTAGTCCTTCGTCATGATGAATTTTGAGGGCCTTGATCTTGGTCAGGTGGCATTAGTAACAACAACAACATTAATCAAAAGATGTTTACATAAATTCTTATAAACTAGTAAAAACAAAGACACAAGTTTGGAGGAGAAAAGTTCAGAAATTTTTATACTTCTTAACAGTTTCTTACATAATCAGGTTTGTTAAAAAATTAACTCTATCTTTTCAAATCCGAAACTGTGACATGTAAAAAATTAAAATTTAAATAACTGAAATCCAAGCTCAAAAATTCTGTCAAATAAAATTTGAAAAATTCAATAAAATCTTGGTAATTTCATAAAATTTACTGATGAAAGACAGTGTATAAAAGGTAGTCAAATCTTTAGCATCAAAATAAAGCTATACATATTTCAAAATATTCCTATACATAATCATGTAAATCATACCTATACAATCAAGACCCCTGATCAACATATCACTACAAATATGACTGAAAGATTTACTAGTAATGAATTAACTACATGCCAGAGATTATTCTATTAAGATTTTGCATTGTAAGGCATCATATTTTATCTAAAGTAAAAGATAGGCAAATAAACACAAACTTGATGCATTTCTGCAACAGTATCCAATAGGATGTGGTTAATGTGAAATTGTAAATGACCTGAAGGATAATCATTTATTATCTAATCATTAGAAATATATGGTTGGATTAGTCCTATTTTAAAACTGTTCAGTACACAAATGTAAAAACACAATCGAAATCACTTTTTCCATTGACAGTGAAAAACTCTTGGTGACTGGTCATGCAGTGCAGTGGTCGACAAATTTTTTGAATTCACTGACCAGTAAATTCATAATTTAAATCCCGCGGACAACTCATAAGACCACCGGGGACCACTGATATACATATGGGACATACAGGACAGTGAAACATTAGAAGAATGTGAAACGAGGCAAAATCTGTAGCTAAAGCAATACAACTACAGCGGTACAACTGATTTACTGTGGCGTTGTTCTATGAAATGACATTATTCTATGAAGTAGCATTTTTATAGCTTTTCATGTATTGTTATGAATTGAATTATGTTTCAATGCATCTTAAAATATAACTTAACATGATGAACAAATATATTCCACACATTTTTCTGCGAACCAGGGAAATTTTCTTGTAGACCACCACTTTGGCGACCTCTGATGTAATCTAACCAAACCAACATCTAAACCAAAAATTTTTAATGAAAATAATAAGCTTTAATATCAGAGTAACACCATTGATCTTTTAGTATTAACCGAATTTTTATAAATGAAATTCCAAGTAATTTGATAACCAGATGATGTTAAGCAAATAACATCATCTAGAATGATACTAAATACCCTGTTCACTACTTTTTCTCATCTATTTCTGTGACAAGCAGTCAAAATAGAATCTAAAAGAGTTTGACAACTGATTAATAAAATAACTAGAAAATTTCAACATTTCATAAAAGTAATTAAAACTAATGGAAAATTTAACCGATTTTAAAACAAAATTTCATAAGTGATTATTTTGTGATGGTTTGCAGCTCTGTCATGTTCGAACATGAATATCTATAATGAGAATTAATGCATGACATTGTAAACAAAACGAAAAAAGTCAGAAATATTCAATATTGTTTAATAACTTACTCAAAATCCTTTGGATGTTTCACATGAAGATCTCTGGATGTATTGAAGAAAATTGTTTGAAATACAGGGACAAAGCAACGATTTTGTTTAAAAGCTGTCAGTGATTTTTGTATGGTAGGAATTGCATTGTAAAGCCGGCCCGACAACATTTTGACAGTAGTTTAAATTTTAAAATAAATTCAACACACACAAAATTCTCTACTTGCAAAAATTTTGTACACACAAAAATAAAACACGTACAAAAATTGCGAACCACCAAAATACCACATAAGATGAAAAAAATCTCGTTCAACAAGTTACGAATATTTAAATAAAAACTGTGTGACTAATAAATGCCGAAGTGTTTGTGTAAGCGCATTTTCACACGTAATACGTAGCAAGAGGTGAAGATGTAGCGAATCAGAGGTATTTCAACAAAGGAGCCAAGCTGCCTATATCCTCACTGCCTTGATATGAATGAACTACTAGTGAATCTCCTCTCTAAGTGGCTAGCGACAGGAAAACATGATAATAGTTACAGAACGAGCGATTTTTTTTTTTTCAAAATAGACAAGGGAAAGCATCAAAACAGGGTTTGGTCAAATTATTCTCTTGGTAATATCGGCGGCTCCTTCGAATACCATGCCAGATCTTCCATTTACTCCATTAATGTGAATTTAGCAGCGCCGTATGCCCAGACTTTATAGGAAGGATACTGGAACAAAATGAAAAAAATAGCATTATATTTCGAAATTCTAAATACATGCTGCAACTTTATTTCAAATAAAATAGATTACTGATTTTAACTTTCATTTTAAAATTAAAACATGTAGCTATAATGGTGATTGAAATAATTAAGAAGCGAAAGTGTTTCAAAAGGTTATAATCTCAAATGTTTGTGTAATTAATAATTCTGCATTTTCAACAAAATTTTTTGATGTTTAATTGTCAAATTTTAATTATATTGCTAAGGATTATTTCTTATGAAGCTAGCCATATCATAAACATTGATTGTACTTGGAAGATTACCTGTATAATTGGAGGAAAAATGATTGCTTTAAAAAAGTATAAAGATTGGAGGAAGGGGAAACCACAAAAAGAAAAAAAAATTGATTCCAATTCCCAAATGTCTCGTTTTTTGTTACTTTGTTATTTTATTTAGGTTTTGTTTCTTAAATTTTTCTTTTTCAATTCAAGAGAATCATACTATACTTAAATCGATAACTAAGACGATGAGTAAAAATACTGAAACGACATAGCCCTACATTCGTGAATAAAGCAACTTCAAATAAATAAGAATCGATTATTTTGATCTTTTTAAAATTTAATCAGCAAGTCACAATGATAAATATTATGATTTCTTAAAAAGCATTTAAGAAAGTAATCCTATAATCGTGATTATATGCTTTTCTACGTTTTCCATGCATATTTCCTACAAAATGCTTTAAATTTGGCTAATAAATATTTATTGATCAGAAATCAATAATTTGTTTTGGTCATAATATTGAACACCCATTATTACTAAATAAATCGTTTTGCTATCCATATATTTTTTTATTAACTAGTCATAAGAATGTAAAATAATTAGGGTAGATCAATAAAATGCAATTTTCATTCATGGAGTACATCTTACAAAAGTGAAGTTGCAATGCCATGAAGAAATCCGAGTAGCCAAAAGCAAATTGTAGGATCAATAGAGAGTAAAACATATACTCATAATAAAATTTGAATGAGCATCTGACCGAAATATAGCAATTTCTTTTCTACAAAAGCCGGCAACTGACTCACTCCATAGATCCGCGACGCATGTACTTCGCTCTCAGCAACGAATTGGAAAATCGGAACTATTGAAGGAGCGCAGAATAAGACTCCCTAGCGTCAGTGAGTTGAATACCAGCAGTTATTGTATAGGACAGCGGCTCTTACACTGTGCTCCGAGGACCTCTGGGAGTCCTCAGTGCATTTCTAGGAAGTCGTCGGAGATTAGAACCCATGAACTACGGATTCATAAGCACTTAACATTCCACTAGACAAAAGTGATCACTCCTGTCCGGAGGCTGTTACTGGCTTATTTAGATACCGCCACAGTACTCTCCCACCAGTGACCCAGTCTATAGGCGAAGGAACTAGATACTTGTTGTTAAGGCGAGCGTGTGAGTTGTTACTGTTGCGTCAAGTGAGTCTGACGACTTTGTTTGCTGCGTCAAGTGGGTCTGACTACTTTTAATTGTGCTTTTTGCGGGCAGATGGTGCCACGACGGATCAGGAAATTTTTGCATTTATTTTTTTTCCCAAACAGGGTAAGAACGGGTAAAATCCTAGGAGAGCCCACACCCTTGGTGACAAACTGAAAAAAGCGCCAAGCCAGAACAAGATGGCGCCAAGCGAAACCGACAATGGCGGCAAGGAAATATAGCGGGATAAGGTGGATACATAATGAAAACATATGAAAACAATACAGAAATTAAGCATTTAAGATAAAAAATATAAAAAGAGCACTTACTTTCTTACTGCTGATCTTTTCCGAGTGGAGGATACAGCGTAACAACAGATTTTAAATAAGCCTTAAAGGTCTCATCGCTAAGCGAATGATCGTGTGAGCACCGCCAAATTTATTCTGCGAGGTAATGGTCGAACATACATTCGGCGTGGCTGGTACGATTTTGAAGAAAGCGTTTTATTGCCGACCATGGTACATCATGCCGATCATTACATTTAGGACATTCATAACTCGAAGCAATCAATCCTTCCTTCATACACCATTCAATCACTTTTTTCTTACCTTTCGCATTCAACAAAGTAAAAAAAATTAAAGTATATTCCCTCACACACGCAGCCCAACAACAAAATGAAATTCGAAATGCGCGCCCACAAAATACGAAAATGCTAGAAATGATTTAGGATTGCCATATGTAGTGTTTAAAAGTAGGGTTACCAAGATGGCGCAATTATCGCCAACCAAAGTAATTCGCTTCAAGGGTGTGGGCTCTCCTAGGAGTGAACCTAAGCACGTAATATACCACTAGATAAAAGTGATCACTCCTATCTGGAGGCTGTTACTGGCTCATTTAGATACCGCCACAAGGTTCGCAGAGTCTCTCATATAACGTTAAGATTTCACTCTTACTGACTATGAAAAGCTTCTTCGAAAAATTGAAAGCTGCAATATTCTAGACTAGACAACTAAATTGCTCTCTCTTTCCTGGAACATGTATTTCGGTCAAGAATATTAAATCAGGGAAGGGTGTTCAAATTCTTTGGAGTCCGTGATGTCAGGTTGATCCAATAAAGGTCGTCGCAGTGAAAGTTTAAGAACCACTGGTAAGGAAACAAACATATTATCTGAGTTTGTCGCTGCGTGAGATTGCCTATACTTGTTGGACGGGTTGTAAATACGATTCAGCAGTGTTTGACAAGACAGACGCCGGATTATCTATAAACACAGCCTGCAAAGTAGTGGATAACACAGATGCACAACAGATTGCCCTGACAGGCAGATTTTCTAAATACAAAAACCTTAAAACATATTTTTTATCTTAACTGGGCTCATTTTCTTAAAAAAAATCATTCAATACTTAAATTCCTGATTAACATCCCGAGTTTACCCCCCAAACATTTTATTATTGTTTTTTATTAAAAAAACAGGGCAACATTCTAGAGAGTTTCTTCTAATAATATCATCAAACAATATGATTTGAATCGTTAATTTTTCTCACTGCTTGAATTTGATGAAATCTGGAATTATTTTGTTATGAAATATATATATATATATAAGTTACACAACAACATTTATTTCAAAATTACAGCAAATATATTGTTTTAGCATAGCATGGTCAAAGTAAAAGTTAAGCCCCTTATTTAATCAGTTATGCATTGTGAAAAGATCCAAGAATATAGACTCATAGTAAAATAGGTTCTCTTAAATAAACTGATAGTATAAGTCAGTGGTTCCCTTACACTTAGTAGCCGTGGTAACTTCGTGGTCAAAATAACGGATCGTGGCCAGCGTGTCATGAGTTCGATACTAGTACCTCTAAAGACCCGCCATGCAGAGTAAGCCGATGTATGTTAAATGCATCGAGGCTAAAACTCTTCTAATTGGTGGGGTGCGGAAGTTTGGAGAGGGGAAGCCAGCTCAGGTGTCATCCTCATTTTTGGCCATGGTTCAAAATTACGAGGTCTGTTGCCAAAAGCCCTAGTGTAGCTGAATAGTGTGACGTTGTTATTCACTCACTCACGCAGCCAAACTTTTTATCAACGTTTGATAATTTTACCACGGTCCTCTGAGGGTGGGACGTTGAATGTTTATATTTTAGATTGTCTTGATTCAATTATTTTAATTTAATTGTATTTAAATATGTCAGCAGAATAAAATACAGTTAAACCAAAAATGGAATATAAAGTGATTACCATGGAAAATCGAAAAAATCTGAGAGAAATAGACCACAGACAATTAAATGGAAATAAATTAATTTTCCTTGGGTGGTCCGGTACAATATGACCCACTGACTAGCACCAGTCCGTAGGCTGAGGGGTTTGGGGACCATTTTTATAAGTCATTCAAGTTGAATTTCAGAAGGAAAGAAAAAAGGCAAACACCTTTTATATAATTTTTTATCTTGCATTCTCCAGTGTACTATAGACCCTATGGTGCTTTAACACAGCGTTTCTCAACCTTTTTACCGTCGCGGACCGGTCAGTGTTTGATAATTTTACCGCGTCCCGCTGAGAGAAGGGACGTTAATTGTTGATATTTAAAGGGGTATTTAAACATGCCTTCTGAATAAAATAAATTAAATTACCAAAAAATGAATATAAAGTGATTTTCATAAAATGTCGTATAAACCCAAGAGAAATACATCACAGTAAATTGATGGAAATAATTTAATGGACCTTGGGTAGCCCGGTAAAATTTGATCCACTGACTGGTACCGGTCCGCAGCGAGGGAGCTTACGACCACTGCTTTAAACATTTCTTCCTTTGATATTTTGTGAAAATATGGGGTACGTGTGAAAGATAAGACATCCGTGTCCTTTTGATTCTTAGAAGTGGGGTAAGAAATATAACAAGATAAAAAAAATATTCTCTAGGACATTCTGATACGGCGCATTTCCATTTCCTTTTCGTAATTAGAGGCCCTTTTTTTTTCATTTCCTAAGGTCGGAAAGATAAATAACAATATATGCCTTTTGGCAGGCAGTTTTTGTTTTTTTACTTTCTTAAACTTTGTCCTTACAAATGGTTACTTTATAAATCTTAATCCTTATTGAAAATTTGTGTTTCAAACTTACACAGTTTCAAAGTTGATAGAATTGCCTACCGCTTTGGAATCTTCTCTACCACTTGGAATCACAGTTTCTTTTCCAAAAAAAGAATGCATTTTAAGCGTTATTTTTGAAAAATTAACTTATTTTGATGCATAAATGCCTATTCCTCTATTTACAAGGAAGATAGGTTCTTTAGAAAACCGTGTAAATCGAAATTTTACTTTTTTTTATAGGTAAAACCCTCTAAAAATCAAAAACAAAAATATGCATAATTCACAGTTATTTGTTTCAACGTAAAATAAAACTAATTTGTAAATGTATTATTATCCATTGAAATCTGCTTTTCTCAATGGCGTCTTCTAGTCATATTATAAATGGTTTTTCATATTTTTCACTTCCAAATTTATTGTAGCCGTGACAGCCTAATGGTCACGGACTCCTGTCCGGCATGTCATGAGTTCGAGCATTGTGCCTCTGAAGACCCACCGTGTAGAGGGGCTGATGCACGTTAAATCTGTCGAAGTCCAAACGTCCTCCCGTTGGTGTGGTGTGGAATTTAGGAGAAAAGAATTCTAGCTAAGGTGTCATCATCGTCACTTGACCATAATCAAAATTACGCGGTCCGTAACAAAAAAGACCTCGTGTATCTGAATAAGACGACGTAAATATTCATTCACTCATACCACATCTATTGCGAAAAAAGCTGTGTTCATGCACGTTGATGATCTATAGCTGCTACTCTTTTCCTAATGAAGTCTTCTTTTTTAATTTTTGTTCTTTTAGTAACTTCATTCACAAAATAAAATTTGGCAACATTTGTCACCTTTTCTGCATTTTGCAGACAATCTAAAATATCCCCCCACTTTGCTTCCTGAAAATATTTTTTTTTCTCAATGGGACTGCGAATTGGTATTTTTACCATTGCAGATCAAGTTCTTTCTCCGGGAGCTGGTATCACTGTTTAGTGCGGCACCATATAGGAGATACCAACTGCCGCAAGTAATTGTAACGCTCAGTTTCCTCCCCAGAGGGAGGCACCTGAGTTCTGACTATGTAATCTTGTTCTAGGAATTTAACTTTGTCGATAGCACCCAAGACAAACAGGCACTCAAGGGATCTTTTACATAACGCACAATCATACGACATGTGGACGATGTTGATTTTCTGCGTCAAGAAAATCCACCAACTTGAGCCTTTGTCAAACCCGCAATCTTAAGAGTACAAAGCCAGCTCCAAACCAACTATGCCGCCCACCTGCCTTCCTAAAAATATAACTTTTCTTATTTTTTAAATATTTCATTTGGCATTGTAAGACCTCTAAGACCTTAATAAAATCCTAAAAGTGCTACAAAAATGTATTTGTTTGTCGCTAATTAGTAAAGATAAGGTTTTTAAAAAGCCCTGAATAGAAAAACACATTAATGTACATCTTTCTGCTGCTAAAAATTTTCTACATTAAATCCCGTAGGGAGAATCCCAATATTTAGATAGGCACAAATAACATTCAGAATAGAAGAGAATTGAAGGCTGTGGTAGCCTAGTGGTCAAGGTAATGGACTTGTGGCTGGCGTGTAATGAGTTCGAACCCCGTACTACGGAAGTCCCGCCGTTTAGGGGAGCAATGCACGTTAAATCAATCGAGAGCTCATACGTCTTCCCGTTGGTGTGGCAGTTCGGAGAGGGGTGTCAGCTCATATGTCGTCCTCGTCATTTGAACCTGGTTCAAAATTATGAGGTCCGTCGCCAAAAGTTGATGTGTAGCTGAACAGTACAACATTAATATTCACTCACTCAGAATGGAATTGAAATGCAAGCACCGCTGTTACAAAGTGAACAGAATTTAAAAGAATACCACTTGATCGACAGTAACATCAGACCAAGGCCCACGAAATTCATCGTGGCAAGGGGCTAGTTGTAGGCCTGTCGTTAACCGTAGCTTTGAGCATCATGCAGGTGACAGTACGATTTTACTCGGTTTCATCTCAATTATGAAGAACGCCCTGGGGGAGGCGGATCAGAGGCCTCCCACCTCTTTTCCTCTTCCACCAATCTCACTAGAGAACATGCGGCTCGACAGCTATTTAGAGTTCCCCCATACTGCAAAGGCTCTATACATTTACAAATATCCATGCCTTCTCCAGGATTCGAACCCAGGCCCTACGGCACCGCAGTCACTAACCACTATACAGGATGGGTGGCAGGAGTATAATGAATGATTCAAGCAGAAATATATTTAAAATTACAATATAGTCGGTCTATCAGACTGCGTAACTCCATCTGGGATGCTAATTTGATACACAGTAGGACTAGGCGCCAAGTTGTCGTTTATGTTCGCCAAGATAGGCGATACTATTACAATATGGTTTACTTTGATATTTTTATCGTTCGATAATGTGGTTGCCATGGGGATAACGTATATTAGTGTTAGTTTTTTTTTTTTTTCGCGAAATTTCTGCTCAGCAAATGTAACACATTGATTCAAATGTTGTGTAATGAATGTTTAAAATAGTGTAAATAATTTATACCTGGAAGTGTAATACATTAATATTACTTTCTGTTGTATTTATTTTGTGTTATAATCTTGCCACCACCTCTCCCTTCGAAATCTAGTTTTATTATGAAATAAAAAAAAGTAGTGATTACACTGATCGAGGAATAAATTAAAAGCGGAGCGCGAACTGAGGCATGGCGTAGACAAAACAAAAGGATTAAGGAATCGCGCCAAAAAGCGCTTGGCGCGTTGCACTCCTATATCAAATCAGTAACACCAGTGGAGTTGCGCAGTCTGATAACTAGGCCGACGATATGACCATAAGATATATAGATTAAAGTATAAATCTAAATTTAATTTTAAATTGTAATAATAATTTTTTTTTGAAGGAGAAGTTTGTACGGAATTTGTGGTGAGTTTCTAATATGTAACAAATACATTATTTTTATTGACTTATTTCGAAGGAGATAGAAAGTTCCACTGGTGTGCAAAAATTAAGGACGAAGTCGAAAAATTAGCATATCAGCTGAACGAAGAGGCAGAGTGGACAGAAAGACCAATCAGGAGATTAAGTAAGGTGATGTATGGTAGCACATGCGCAGATATGCAGGTAGACGTAATGGGGGAGTGTCTGAGTAGTATAAAGCATGTTGTCGGTATAAGATCAGTATTTCTGGCAAAGAGATTGCACGCCGTATAGCAGTTAAAATCACACCGAGTTGCTGCCTCAGCGAGAAATGGCGAATAATCAATCTGTTAGACGACATCTGGATGCTTTTACCCGAGGTCGAATCATTGGGAAGTTGGAGGAAGGCCGCAGTGTGACAAGTGTGGCTGCAGAGTTCGGAATTGCTCACAGCATCGTTTCACGACTTTGGAGACAATTTCAAACTACAGGAACAGCTATCCGGGGGTTCAGTAGTGGTCGTTCACGAGGAAACACACCCGCAGATGACTGGTACATTGTCTTACAGGCCTGAAGAAACAGGCGGCAGACAGCGGGAGAAATCGCTAGACACACGACACAGGCAACTGGACGACCGATATCGCGTTTTACCGTGGCCAGAAGACTGCACGGTGGTGGTCTGTTTGCACGACGCCCTGTACGGTGTGTACCTTTAACGCCTGCCCATCGGAGAAGGCGTTCTCTGTGGTGCCGGGAACACCGGAATTGAGAGACAATGAATGGGGACGAGTACTCTTTACAGATGAGAGCAGATTCAGTTTGAGTAGCGATTCTCATCGCATACTCATCTGAGAGAGCGGGGAAGCCGCAATCATCCCTCGAACATCATTGAAAGGGACAGGTATGGAGGTCGCGGTGTTCTCGTTTGGGGAGGCATCATGCTTGGTAATCGTACAGACCTTCACATCTTCGACGCAGGTTCAGTCAACGGGACCCGTTATTGTAACGAGATTCTTCTTCCATATGTGCGTCTTTTTAGAGGCGCTATGGGTCTGCAGTTCCTTTTCATGGACGACAATGCACCATGTCATCGCACAGTAGCTGCCGAACAGCTCTTAGAGAGTGAGGATATTGAACGTATGGATTGGCCGGCACGATCTCCGGATCTCAATCCCATCGAGCATGTATGGGATTTTCTAGGCAGACGCTTGGCAGCTCGTACCTTACCACCAGTAACGATTCGGGAGCTTCGATTGGCGCTTCAAGACGAATGGGCAGCAATGCCTCAACAACTCATTGACACCCTCATTCTCAACATGGGCAGACGCTGTGAAACCTTCCTAGCAGTCAGGGGAGATCATATGCCCTACTAAAGACCGAATGTTTCTTGCTGGACACCCATCACAGGGATGTTTCGGCCTTCAGTCGCATTGCGCTCCATGCTACTTTTTCAATAAAGCTTCTTTTTTTATCCCTCTGATTTCTCTTTTAGTAAGTGTTGCTTACATATATTGCACATGTCCTTACGTATTGGGGATCTTACGGTATTAAATGTGTTGATTTGGAAAGCTTTTGTACAAAGTTATATTGAAAAAACCGTCTCGTCCTTAATTTTTGCACACCAGTGTATTTAATGTGAACTAATTGAGAAATCAAAAAATGTGTGATGATGATATCGAATCTCAAAGATAACCATAATAATTAAAATCTGTTCGATTTAAATAAATAAGACAACTGAGAACAATTTCCAATTTCTTTTCAGAATAGAGAGAATTATATTAAACGGAAGGAATGATATTATCAACCGGGATAAATCGTATTTCAAATACGTCATATGTTCACGCAATTTACGGGCGCGTTTTTCAGAGTAAATCATAATTTATTCTGAAGCTCTTTAAGAATTTTAACATATTTTAACAGGAAACAATTGACGCAAGTAAAATCCTCAATAGCACAAATTCAAAATTACTAATTCGTAATCGAAATATCTCACGAGGCCAATGAAACGAGTATTCTGTGTCAAACTTTTGACTACAAAGTTGGTTCCGAGGGTCGTTCTTATATTGATAGGAAAGAATCTTGTAGGAAAACTAGTGGAATTCTCTCGTAAGACTATCTTTCTATATCTTTCTTCAATTTTTCAAGTAGATCTCTTTGTTGTACAGTTTGGAAACTTGAGACATTAGGCGACCAAATTGGTCACCATGGTCTCTTCATTCACTCGCATTAGAAAAAGGGTATATCCTCTTGTCATACAATCTTTCGAGAACTCCAATACCCTTTCGGCGCAACAAGAAGTTCCTATTTTCTGCAACAGTGCTCTGCACATACCGAGCAGCGCTCTTGTCAATAGGAACAGACATTAATGCTTTCAATGTACAGAGCTATTCTGCCAATACATAAAGGGTGTTTTTTTTAGAGGTATAGAACTTTAAATTGCAATAAAACAACGATGTATTTATTCGACTGACATGAATTTTTTTTATTCGAAAGATAATCTTGAGGTATTACATTTTAAATATGATTTCTGGCATATGATTGTCATAGTCCCATAAAAAATAGTCTAGCGGTGTTAAATCACAAGATCTTGGAGGCCAATTCACAGGTCCAAAACGGGAAATTAGGCGGTCACCAAACGTGTCTTTCAATAAATCGATTGTGGCACGAGCTGTGTGACATGTTGCGCCGTCTTGTTGGAACCACAGCTCCTAGATATCATGATTGTTCAATTCAGGAATGAAAAAGTTAGTAATCATGTCTCTATACCGATCACCATTGACTGTAACGTTGTGGCCTTCATCGTTTTTGAAGAAGGATTCCACCAGCCCATAAAGCGCACCAAACAGTCAGCTTTTCTGGATGTAACGGTGTTTCGGCATACACTTGTGGATTAGCTTCACTCCAAATGCGGCAGTTTTGTTTGTTGACGTAGCCATTCAACCAGAAGTGCGCTTCATCGCTAAACAAAATTCGCTTATGAAAATTGGGAACAACGGCAATCTCGTTTTGAGCCCATTCGACGAATCTACGCCTTGCTTGATGATCATTTTGATGAATTGCCAAACCAAGCTGAGAATAAATCACTTGACAGCTGTAAAATCGGTCATCATCTTGGAAAGTAATGCCAACTTAAACTTCTATACCTAGAAAAAAAACACTCTTTACAACTCATGGCTTAGATGTCGGTGAATTCCAAACCGAAGCAACAATATCATTCAAAATTTTGATGAGATTATACACGTTCCTAGAAATGCTTCAACATTGTACTGAAACATTTATGGGACAAGTATGAGACCTCAAAATTTACACCAGCAACAAAATTAAAAATCATGAAATGAAATGAAACAAGTGTTAATGCCTGTATTGCCTGGACTAGGGGGAGTCAACTAAGTATTACTCTTTTGGATGCCTTACTTAGGGAACTAGTTTACCATAGTGTTCGAGGACTAGACAGAAAATTTTCCAAAGTTCGACAAATTCTAAAAATTCAGTTTGAGAAATCAATGCAGGAAATACTACGTGGGGAAATTATTTTTGTTATCTGGTGATCTCTAAATCAATTCTCAGCTGTTTTGGTAAAATGAAGCAATGACTGATGTTTCATCCCACAGATCCGACAAGAGAATTTAGAAAAATGTCTGAGTTCTTTATGTCTGAGTTCAGCGGCGGAACAGTGCTTCTTAAACTTTCCATATTTGCGACCCAATTTTCAGTCATAATTTTCCTCGTGCCTCCCCCCTCATACAACAACAATAATAATGTACTTCGACACTAAAGCTACACAATTGAACTTTAATATAAACTGCACATATTATCAATATATATATATATATATATATATATATATATATATATATATATATATATTATATATTGTGTATATGACAAGCCCATGGAAGTCACTAGTAATTACTAAACTTGCTTTTAAATTAGTATTGATAAATCAATTATATTAAATACTTTTTGCTGTACTTATACTCTTTTATAAGTACCATAAAATCCGACGTAACGAGCCCCCTCATCTTTACGAGGTAACCTGAAATGTATGTGAGCAATGCTGTTGTTTTAAAGTCATTTATTCGAGGTATTATTCCATTGTTTAGAAAAAATACTATACTTCTAGAACTGCAACCCTTGAAGTTCATAAGAAACGTTTTTTTTTTAAATAAACAATATTTCGTTTAATGAAGAAGTCTAATTTTTTTCCTATGCTCATCTATATCTGTTCTTTTTCTTTTTTTTTTTAAGCTCTCACTTTTATACCCGGCGTATAACGCGCACCCGTAAATTTCGATCTCATTTTTTGTGTTAAAAGTGCGCGTTATACGCCGGATTTTACGGTATCTTATATCAGTGTAAATATGTATTTTATTTTTTATCCATGTCAGAATGTATTTTGTTCTGATTCCTTTCGGTAAATTAATAATTATTTTAAAAATTTTATTAGAAATTTTTCAATATGCTCGTCCCCATCAAGAGATTCGTGCATCACAGTTTGAGAAACGCTGAGTTAGAACATGAATTTTTTTTTCACATGCACGAGTCTTTTTTTTTTATTTCCATTTTCAGAAAAATTCAACAATTTTTTATATTATGGTAAGAAATTGCTGACGCAAATGTTTTCGCTTTTATAGGGTTGTAACTTAATCTTTTAGTCATCAAATCTGGAAATGGGATCTGGAATTAGTCACCAAATCTGGAAATTGGATCCGGAATTAGTCGCCAAATCTGGAAACGGTATAATGAATTAGTCACCAAATCTGTAAATCGTTATTTCTGATGATCCTGATAAAGACAATGGATCAAAATTATGAAATTATTGCATTGTCATCGGTCCTGTACAAGTGTGCAACATTTCGAATCAATCTGACCTTTTAAAGCGAGCAAAAAACAAGTTCAAAGATTCCGTTACATACAAGTGAAACTTATAAAAACTAAAAAAACGGCTTCTACTAAATAACGATTTCTGCACGAATATCTTTTATTTTTTTATTTTTGACGTCATGAACGTTAACTTGCATATGAAGTTTTGTTTTTCTGTTTTCTACTACACTTTATACTATGGATGCTTTGTTTTGCGTTAGTTATCAGAAGAAACATTTGCGCAATTTAGTTAAATCCAAGTGCTCCTCTAATTTTTTTGAGCAATGTTCTTTGTGCGACATAACTTCTACAGAGAATCTCATGGCGGTACAGTCCGTTCCGTACTACTTTAAAGATCGTGAAATCCACTTTTATTATGTTCGGGGCTATAAAGGAAATCTCGGCACTAATACTCGTAGAGTACACCTGTAAGAAAAGAGGCAACTTGCCAAAACATGGACTATTGCCGTTGTTCCACTGAAAGTATTTAGCTTAAGAAAGAACTGTTTCAGCCTGGAACATCGAATTCTTGGCCTCACTAAAATATTTTTTCCAACAATTTATCAGCGGCTAAAATGCAAGAAATTTTTTACTGACTTTAAGCTATCCCAGATTCTTACAGAACATGGAAATTTTAATAGCTGTTTGTCTAGGTTTAATTTCATTAATTGTGATATTTGTTCATGGGGTCAGGATGTTGAAACTGCAGAACACTGTGGGAACCCCCCTGGGTTCCATCCTGGACACTAAGATTAACTTGAGACAAAGAATGACCAGACGCCATTTGTATAATAATAACTTATATTTATTCACTTGGTTCAAATATCAAAATTCTAATGACAAATAGTATATGTCTATATGTCTACGTCAAAAAGGGATTTACCTTTAATATTAAATTAAATTACGAAATAGGAAATTAATCAATAATTACGCTCAATATCAAAAAGGTTTACCGGAATAGGAGGTCTGAGAAATACACGCAACTTGAATTATTAGCTTTCATTAACTTGAACTAATTTTATTAAACTAACGCTTGTGGTAAGCGGTATTAAACTAGAATATATCATCTGGTAGTACTTATGATCTCTTCAGGTATATTACCCTCCTTAAGGCTCCTTCGCTAAATACTAACAGCAATGCTCCAATATCGTAATCCAATTGAATCCTATAAATCTTGTCATTACTGCTGCTGGCTCAATAGCCTTCTTCTCCTCTAATTTACAACGCTCTCCTTAAATACCTCATCTACTTTACATATCCCATCTTCTTCTTTTAGAGGTGATTGGAAATATAGGCGAATTTACAATCCCCAAAGACGCCTAAGAATATTAGTGTAAAGGTTCCGTAAAGATTCGTCCACAAAGATTCTTGTTGTATTGTAACCTTTTTTTTGTAAACGAGAAGATTTGAAAAATCAGTTAAATGTTTATGTATTTTCTGGCCACCTGTTTTGTCTTTGTTGGCCAATTGTTCTGAAAGTCTTAATGCTACTGTATAGATCTTTAAAGGTTTATGGGTACTTCCCACGTTCTTTATATTTGTATTTCCCTCTTCCTTTTCATTTCATAATTGTATCATAAATGTATTTACATTTTTAGATTTTAATTTGATAATGTTGTGTCCAATGACATCTGTAAGCCTCATGTTATGTAATGTGGAGCATGAGTTTTAAAATAAACTAATTTTAAAAAATAAGGGAATTTAAGACTTTCTGTGGAGAGAGAAATTAATCCCACTCGTTCAGTAACTCTATTTTCAGGCCTTGGATGCTTCTCGGAGGGAATTTGAGAGTTACAATTACTCTCCCCAGAGCGTTTCAGGCATGCTCAATACGGGTGTGGTCTGGAGATCTAGCTGGCTAATACATTCCGTGAATATCTTCACTTTCCAGAAAATTTTCGATCAGATAAGGTCTATGTGCCTCGCGTTGTCATCCATTAAAATAAAATCAGGGCCTATACTGCACCCGTGAAAAGGCAAACATAGGACTCCAATACCTCATCCCTATGCCTCACAGCAGTCTTAGTGCCTCTTACAATGACATAAAGATGTGTTCGGCCATTCAACATGATGCCCGCCCTGAACATCAAGCCTCCGCTATCGTAATGGTCGATTTCTCGGACATTGGAGGGTTCATAACAAGGCCCTGGTTCTCTCCCTATATTCTCGCTGTACTTTCATATTAGTATTCTAGTAATATTCTAAATGCTAATTAGAGAAATGCTGAAAATGGAAAACTATTGTCTTATGATGTAGTTAGAGTAGGCAATTCATTAATTTTATGTTAATGTAAGCTGAAAAGTTTTAGTCTATCAACATGTGAAGCAGAGTTATTTTCTAGTTTTAAAATTTGTAAGAGTATTATATATGGCTTAGAAATTTTTAACTGAATTAAAATGTAACTAATTTATTAAAGATGTTATAACTTTTAATTTGATAGTTAAGCTGCGATTTAAGGGGTTAAGGGGGAATTATTTTTAATAAATAAGGGGGAAATAAGGGATTATTTTTCCAAATAAGTCATTGCGTATGGATTTACGTTTTAGTTTTGAGAACGATTTAGTGCAAGAAATGTACTTACATTCAAACAGAAATACCTAGTTGTAGATTATTTTACATTCTTATGAAAGCTATGAATGAAAGAAAAGTTAAAATACTCTATGCAAAAGATTTCATCAATATATTCATTTTGTGTCAATGTGCTCATTACATTATGTGTGCATTGAGTATGTGTTTCTAATATTTAGAATTGCTTATAAATGTATCACTCGTATGAGGGGTATCTTGAGTTGAACCGACATAGCTGTTTTCTAGACAAAAAAAAACTGTGTGATTTGGGAAAAGCTGTTTAAGATACACTTCACGTATGAAAGAAAATAATACTTCTGTGAGAACATACACTATCAGTTGGCATACAATTCAAAATTTCCAATTTTTAGAAAAATACACAC
The DNA here is from genome assembly GCA_019973935.1 of Trichonephila clavipes. Classification (NCBI taxonomy): domain Eukaryota; kingdom Metazoa; phylum Arthropoda; class Arachnida; order Araneae; family Nephilidae; genus Trichonephila; species Trichonephila clavipes. The sequence goes on from BMAU01019837.1 coordinate 46,945, forward strand.
ACGCACCCAACTTTTTTTTAAACGATTTTGAAATAACACGGTGCATGAATTTTTTAAACGATTTTGTTTTGCACGAATTTTTTGTTCTAGCACGAATCTAAAAAAAATCTGGGAATTCGTACCCTTTGGATGAGGGGATTTTATGCTGTATGACAGTTTGCGATAATGACGGAATCGAAGGTCAAGTTCAGCTATAAACATAAGATTTAATTAGAGAGGGCTCGAAATTTGCTACAAGTATGAAACAACATTTTCTCACTCATAATTCTGACATAGAGCGAGCATTATAATTCCAACGTAATTATTATTGCGTTGCGTAGCAGGATATCAAGAATTATAAAAGCAGCTTGAAAAACAAAAAATAGCCGCTGACGTAATAGATTTTGTAACAAAAAAAGACATTGGGATCGTTAATAACGAACAAGATTCTGCATTTTAATCAAATCTGACACATCTACTGGTGATAGCATTTTTAATCCAAGTCATAATAAACGTGCACACATGTTATTAAGTAGTGATGAGTAGTTGGTAATTAGTTTTTTTATTCCTAATTTCAGTTGGCATTTTTATATGCTGTATGTACACTGCTGTTTGTAAAAAATGCAACACCATGAAGTAATCATCAGAATTAAATGAACTTTGCAGAAAATATCAACTATAGGATGTTACGTAAAATAGTAAGGTTTCAGAGTGCGCATAGCCCTCTGAACTGATGCTGAAAGCATATAAATAGAGGGCTGTAGCAGGACGTTGAAAATAGTTAATGATTATTTGTTAGTGACGAACGTTTAGTGAGACCTAAGAATGCCTCCCTTATGAAATACGGAGAAATTCCAACAACTGACGGAGTTTGAACAGGGGAGGATTATCGGCCTTCAAGAAGGAGGATTTTCCTATCGCACAATAGGAGCTCGTGTGCTGCGGAACAGTTCCACAGAGATGCGAGTTTGTAAACAGTGGACAGACGAGTACCAAACAACTCGGAAAAATTAGCAGTGGACGACGGAAGGTGACATCAACACGCGATGATCGACACCTGCTCCACATTGCGGTGAATGACCGTACAGCTTCCTCCAGGCAGTTGGTAACACGTTGGTCTACTGCTACATGTGTACTAATGTCAGTTTCGTCAATTCGTCGACGTCTGCTGTACCGTGGATTGCGTGTAAAGGTGCCTTTATACAGGAACCTTCTAACGGCAAACCATCGACGGCTGCGTCTGCAATGGGCTCATGAGCACAGAGCCTGGCAAGCTGATTGGCACTAAGTTGTCTTTTCAGATGAATCGCGCTTCAATTTGTGGGACCATGAGGGCCGCATTCATGCTAGATGCTATGCTGGAGAAGGCTGCCTTCCAGGGTACGTTATCGAATGACATAGTGGCTTAACGCCCGGAGTTATTGTTTGGGATGCGATTTCGCATCAAGGACGATACAGTTTGCTACGAATTGAAGGTAATCTCAATAGCAACAGATACGTCCGTGAAGTGCTACAGCCCGAAGTCGTGGTGGCTTCATCAAATACTGATTTTGGACACTTAATATTGTTTTTGTTTTTCTGCTTTGAAAATTTCGTCATTTATTTGTAATAATACAAGTCGTTTGCGCGTTAAATTTCATTTAATTCTGATTATTCCTTCATGGTGTTGCCTTTTTTACAAACAGCCGTTTATTTACAAACTGAATTTTCACTGTATACTAATGAAATTTTTTTTGCAATAAAAATGAATTGTTTTTACTTTATAAATATGTAAAATGGTTTTATTATTACTTTTTTGCATGGTTTTATGGGCAAATATTTAGAGCTTTTCGTCTTACACTGTTTTTTAAAGATGTGGAACGTATTCCCAAATTTTCCATAATTTGCATATATATTTTTTGCACCATTTTTATTTATTTATTTTTGCATGGTTTTCTCAGAAACGTATCATCTACCATGCAAAAAATTAAAAAAAAGAGTAGGGTGCATTAATAAAATTTGACTATTAAAATTATTTGAGCCAGGATCTTATTGAAGCCGAATCGAAAACGAGACGAGGCCTCTTGGACCCGTGCCTTAAGAAGCTTCCTGGTGTGATCGCTTTTGAAATTAACCACCACAACACAGCCCTAGTACTCGCATTTGATTGGTTGATTGATTGATTGAATATTAACGTCGCACTGTTCAGCTACACGAGGGCTTTTGGCGACGGACCACGTAATTTTGAACCATGGTCAAGTGACGTGGACGACACCTGAGCTGGCACCCCCCTCTCCTAACTACCACACCACACCAACGGGAGGACGTTTCAGCTCTCGACAGATTTAACGTGCATCGCTGCCCTCCACGGTGGGTCTTTAGTGGTACTGGGCTCGAACCCATGACAAAGCAAGCCACGTTCCGATACCAATACCACTCGGCTACCGCGGCCACTCCGCATTTGATTGGAAATTTAAAGCTAGTGGCAATCATAGACACATTCAAAAATCTAGTAAACATTTTTAATAATAGCTTTATTCAAGTAAATGCAAAAAGTTCACACAAAAAAGAATTACAAAACAGATGTACATATGTCCTAAAGGGAAAACTATTTTGAACGAAAAGATTAGAGTCAAAGCATGAATAAAATTTTGAGAAACGACGGCTGGTTAGCTCCACTCATTATTTCTTATTCTGGAGCATAGTGGATCCCAAATGAAAGCCTGCTACTTGATGAGACGCAGCAGCAGCATGGTAAGCGACGAAAGGCATTTCGTTCTCTGAGTTGGTATCTCTCTTATAACGATAACTGTACCGACTACTTTGTTGGTTAACTATGGCGCATGCTTCGTTAGATAAGGCAATAGCTGGATTACTGAGATTTCTTCGGAACTCTAGGGCTTCTTGTCCACAGACATCCCGTGTATTATCGTCAACACATCTATTACCAGCGTCAGCATTCCTAAAAATGAACAACAGATTAAACGCAGTTCATTTACAGTGCTTATTATAAGAGTAAAAAGTTCATTTTCTACATGTATATATAAGATATGATGGGAATCAGGTATAAATTCAAAGTCTAAATAAATTGGAAAAAAAGAGATGTAAAAAATATTTTAGAAACAGTTAATGCTGATAAATTTTGTATCTACGAGGTTTAACGTGTCTCGAAATCGGGTTTTCTGCCATGCCAAAATGGCACATTAAGCAGGAACAACGCCTCAATACAAGTGAACGCCAACACTGAATATATAAATAGTCAGCGAGATAGAAGAATGTAAAGGAATAGTAGATAATTTTAGACGATGTTGCCACAGTGATTCGTGCCAAAGCCACACTGTCGCATCAAATTTTACAATACAAGATTATGGCAGGTTTTGAATCATCAAGGTTGATGAAGGCTTGCAGATGGTTCAGATAAGCACACAATTTATTCATACCATTTAAATTCTCTTGTCTGCATATCTTTTAAGTCATTTCTAGAGTTTATCTCGAAGTAAATTGTTCACATTTCCAGCTTCAATTATTTCAAGTTGATTTAATAACTTCTCCACCCTTACAGCATTTGCTCCCTTCCCCCCTCCCTTGGGGGTTCTCATAGGGGTCCTAATATTGAGTAGATAGTACCGTGTTACATACTAAGAAACTTTAGCTTAGAGCTCACAATAATTGAATTGAGATACTAAACATTTTAATGAAACTAATTTTACAAATGTTATTATAGTATTGAAAAATTGAAAATTTAATGAATATTCTAGGACTTGAAATAAGAAAGTTTGAGGCGCTAAAAACAAAACGAAAAGAAAATTAAGACACAATGACAATTATACAGAAGAATATTTTTAAGAATTAACACTGAAAATCAAAGTATATTATAAATATTATTAGAGTGTTCCAATCTATAATTTTTTCATTGGCACCTCAGGTTTTCATAATTTTTCTTCAACTTGCAAATATGTAGATACAACGAAACAAAAGATCTTGCTGTTTAATATGTTTCACAATTCATTCATATAAATAAAGAGTTTTAAAGAAATTTTTTCACCAAACAAATCCCTTAATTATTTCATGCAAAAGACAGATCTAATCAATTTGTGACGGATCTATTCGCGTTCCTTCCACTAATCCTCTTGAAAAATCTTTGGACTGTCATTCACGTTAATTCACAACCAACCCTTTTGAAGAAGAGAAACCGTGATTTTCAAATTAAATCTACTATATATAGCGAGGGTTTTCTTGCTACCAGAGGAGAAGGAGAGAAAGGCAACCAAGGGTTAGGTAAGATTTCTCTACAAGTTATTGAATATTTCAAATATTAAATAGACGAAGATTTAAAGTGACGATTGGTCTCTAAACCTATAGTAACATTAAGCTAATTGAATTGATCCTAAATTAAAGTGGTTGATATTCTTAGTTTATGTATAATTCGTGCATCTTTTGCTATTGTTCCATTTGTATTGTTCTTAATGAGACAATCTCTTCCTAAATTTTTTTTAGTGAATCAGTGTTGATAATTTGGTTGATCAATAAATAAGTTGATTTTGAATATGTCTAGTATTTCTTCCCTTCCTCCCACACATCTAGGTTGGAAAGAGAGAGGGGGTAATCCATCACAAATTGGTTAACCATATTTGGTTAAGATGCAACATGAACATTGTAATATGCTAAAGTATAAAAGTGTTACATATATATATACGTGATCTGAAACTATTTCTTAAATTAATAGTTCGTTTGGGCTTTTCCGTTGAAACGTTCATCCGTATTTATAACGCGTGGACCATGTCGTAAGTAGTAAGCAGAAAAAAAAACATAAGATATATAATTATTTTTAAAATGATCTGCATCACAAAATACGTAACGCTAAATTGTATTACCTTAAAAATAAAATATTAGTGTATACTTTACAGAGTCTTGCATTTTATTATGCATACATATTATACCATCGACCAATTTCGTCAAATGAAATGACGTCGCTAAATACTGCTATATGCACTCAATAGTGGAAAACCTTTCCACACATATTCGAACACAATAATAACAAAGGCAGCATTTGGCAACATTTTTTGAATTGGAGATGTCTTTTTCTTTTTTTGGCGAAATTGGTTGACGGTATAATACGTAGGTACCTATAGTCTTCATTGTTTCAGTTAATACATTATTATATCTGTAACAGTTATTCATTTCAATTGATACTCACTTGCAAGCAATCCTCAGAACTTTGTCTTCATAATTAGCTTGACCTGGATAGCCGAGCCCACGAATTTCTCTGAGCGTGGGCATTAAGCATTGACTGTTTCCTGTTGCTGCTCTCATGAAGACACAATATTGGTGTTTTTGAAACACTAAAACAATTAGAAGAATTCTTTTTGTAACAGATTGCTTTGCATTTTATTAAAATGATATTTGGCTTAATGATAAAGCACTTTATTTTTTATTATAACAATACAAATTTGTATGTTAGATTGTTCGTTAACTTTTTTTTAATTCCCCAGCACCGTCTGAAATAGGGTTCAATCTTTTTAGTACAAGATAAATGGTTTGAAGTAATAAGTTATAGTGTGACGCTGATTCTCCCTCTTACTCAAATGAAGTATCAAGTCCTACATCTAAGATTTATAACTAATGAAATATATACATAAAAAAATCAGACATTTGCTAAATTAAGACACTGAAAGAAAAGGAAAAAAAATTGCTGTACACTATTTCCTGAAAATAAATTAAATGAAATATTAAAGCATTTATATATAATCTCGTAGCGAAAACTAATATTCATACAAACTATTCCAGCAGTCTCCAAACTTTTTGACCTCACGGACCAGCAAATTCATCATTTAAATACCGCGGACCACTAATAAGATTTTTTAAGAGTTAAATTTATTTATAAAAAAAATTGTGACCTAAGAACACAATCAATGCATCTCAAAACATAACTTTACGAGATGAGTGAATATATTCCACTTTTTTCTGGGGACCAGCGAAGTTTTCTCGCGGACCACTGGTAGTCCATGGAACATCAATTTGGCGACCTCTGAACTATTCCGATGTGATACAAAATTTAGCACAAAAAAACTCTTTGAATCTGTATAGTACATAAGAAACTTAAAAACAACGCAACACAATATCTATTACTGTTTCAACATACTTTAAAAGAAATTTGTAGCTACGAATAAGTGTACTATCTAATGTACTAAACTAAATGCTATGTGTTAATTAAAATTAATCTGAAAGTAATATCCAGGCAACACAAATGCAGTTAAAAGGAGATTTTATGTTTTATTTATCTTTAAAATGAACTTATCAGTGTATTTCCTTTCTAAACATTCCTATGTATATAGCTTAATTAATATTTCTCTGATTATATGAGATTAAACATTATTTGATATCTACGTCGACTAATTTTTTCAAATCAAAAAAACGTCACCAATTCAGAAAAAGTCGCCAAATGTTGCGATTCTTATTCCTGTGTTCGAACACAGATTGGGAAGGGTTTTCCACTTTGGAAAAGCATGCGTTGCCAAAGCATGGCATTTGGTAATTGATGTTGGGTCGACGGTATAACCCTTTAAGACCCAATCCACACGATCGTTCGGGTTAGATAATCTTATACGTTTTTGCTTCTAGAATGGTCGTATGTAAGAAAATCCCGAATCCAACGATTGAGCATGTTTGCAGAAAGTGTGAAGTATCACTTTTTACCAACAGATGGTGGTGGTAGTCCACGTTTTACTTTCAGCTGGCGAATCTAACTTTGTTTTCAAATACAACGAAAACACTTCTTTTTATCTGTCATAAAAAGGTAATTATCAATAGATTTCTAATTGCTTGGATACAAATTTTTGTATTACTGTTTAAATAATTGTAAAATGGCATTGATGACATTTCAAGGCCTCGAAAGTGCAGATTCGAAAACTACGAAAACAGTTCGGATCTATGTTGTGAATAATGCAATGTATATTTATGCTTATCAAAAACAAAAACATGTTTTAAAGATTTCTTCTGGAAATAAATAATGAGTCAATAAAATAACTAATTTTACATCAATAATTTTCTTATTTGTAACAATTTTAGTTGAATTAAGTGTGTTTCTTCCATCAACTTAGTGCCAAAAAAGGTAAAATTTCAGAGGTGCTGAATTCACAGAAAACGCCCAACCCTCACGATCGTGCGGGTACAGTCTACGTTCCAGGGGGGAGTGGGAATTTTCTTATTATTTTTCCCAATGTCATTGGGGTCAATATAGTATTAATAACCAGAAGAATTTAATATTTACAGATAAAAATAATTTGGGCCTTAAAGGGATAATACGTAAGTACCCCTTATTTGAAAAGGAAAGCAGTTTTCCAAGTCATAACATCTGATGTAAGAAAATGATCCAACTACTTTTCTTGTTTAAAGGCTTCTCAATTGTATTTGTGTAATTCATCGTTATAACAAAATAATAATTAAAGTGCATTTTGTTTCGACGAAAAACTAACCCAGCAGGAAATAATTAAATAAACGACATTTAATTGAGCTAATTCCAAATTTTACAGTGGTTTTCAATTGCATATGTTTTTGCATCATTAATTTGTATGCATTTTTAAAGATTAGTTAAAGTCTTTGACAGAAATAGTTTTAGATATGTCGATTTAAAACATGCAGAAGTGTCTAATTCCTTAATAAACACATCAAGAAACCAAGTTTCACTCGCATTAGAACTTCATTTGCTCTTGAAACTGAAAAAAATACGAGTAATTTTGTCTCTAAAGTAAAGTTTAGAAAAAATAACAATAACAACAAAACAAAAAAAACAGTCCCACATTTTAAAAGCAGGGGTGTTTGTGGAACCCCAAAAAATCCCCTGAAACTTTTACGGACTTACTACCGACATTTTGGAGTTTCGAGAAGGGGGGGGGAGAAACGAAAAATTACAATTATGAAGTATTGAATGACCTAATTATAAAAGTTCAATGAATTACTTTTTTTGCAAAATTAATAACCATAAATTTTCAAACGTATAAACTACTACATTTTATGTAAATATTTACCCAGCAAACAAAATTACCCAGATCAAAATAAATAATTCATCATTATTCCTATTTCCTTTTGAACGACGATCCCCGGAATTTCCGGGTATCGAAGTTCAAAATCCCCGGAATTCCGGGGTTTCCCCGGAACACAAACACCCCTGTAAAAGTGTGCAGTGTGGGTAGTTAAAAATTTTATTAACTCACTTCTGACTTTTCAGGAACTTCTAAAATAGGTTTCAAAATCTGGGGAATAATTACTAGAAACTAAACACATAAATGTTGAGAAAAGATTCGTTGTCTTACAGAAGGCTATACTTACTTGCATTCATTGGTGTTCCTGGAGTACAAGTTTCAGCGTAAATCCTTAAAACTTCCTTTACAGTGTTGGTATTTTCCACACCACAGCTCCGTGCCCCTGTCTTAATACATTGGTCCAATTCAGAGTGTGCACTATAAAAAATTTTCAATTAATAACGATAAAATAATTGTCGTTTTAACCCGATAGCTTTCTAATACGCATCATTATATTTTCGAACAAGCAAGGAGAACGCTTTTTATCTCAAATAGATTTTAAATTTAACGCTGCTTTTGAATATTTTTAATCACAATATTGATTTTTTTACTTGGATTCAAGATTCCACAAAAGTACATTTTATTTGAGATTATATTACAATGTGTGTGTGGGAGAGAGAGAAGGTTTTTAATTATTATATATATGATTTTCTCTCTGTATAATGCCACAACTTTCAAAACTGTGAGATATACAACAATCGAAAAGAAAGGTTCTTCGAGAAATTTCATTTTAATTTTATTTGCTCACAATTGAGCTCCTTTTTTTTGAACATTAAAAAACTTCACTTATTCAAGTCTAGGCAAAGTATAGCAAAAGTCACAGAACTCTAAGTATCAAAATTGATAAAGTGCAAGAAGAAATCGTCATCAGGAGTTTAAGTGTATATTTCACGTTTAATTTGAAGAAAAATCAATTTCTTTGTGTTATCTTAAGTAATGGTATCAAATTTTAAATACGTTAAATTATAATTATTGACAACGCTATTCACAGTTTACTTCAGTATGTGTGAGTAGGAATTTTTTTTATCTTAATTCAGCTTATCATTTGCATTTTATAATATTTAACAATATTATTAAAACATCTCTCTCAAGTTATACATAATACTTCTAAAACCAAGAAAATATGAATTATTATATTACTGAAAAGAAATTGTAATATCTGCTCTCTCTTTAAATATTACAAACATCATCATTAAAATTAAAACTGTTCTAAATTATTTAAGAATTAGGCTAACCGAAATGATAAAGATAAAAATCTAGAAACCTTTTAAAATCAGATTGGAAATTACCTGCAGATAGGATTTCTGTAATAACGCAGAGCCAACGTGGTGAAACACTGAGCAAACTTGCTATGCATACATTTCATGTCACATGAAACGACACCCAGAAACCCTGAAATCATATTTTAAATACATCAAATGGCACTTCTTTGAAACTAGTAACTTCTATAATACATTGACTGTGTGTGTGTGTGTGTGTGTGTGTGTGTGTGTGTGTGTGTGTGTGTGTGTGTGTGTGTGTGTGTGTGTGTGTGTGTGTGTGTGTGTGTGTGTGTGTGTGTGTGTGTGTGTGTGTGTGTGTGTGTGTGTGTGTGTGTGTGTGTGTGTGTGTGTGTGTGTGTGTGTGTGTGTGTGTGTGTGTGTGTGTGTGTGTGTGTGTGTGTGTGTGTGTGTGTGTGTGTGTGTGTGTGTGTGTGTGTGTGTGTGTGTGTGTGTGTGTGTGTGTGTGTGTGTGTGTGTGTGTGTGTGTGTGTGTGTGTGTGTGTGTGTGTGTGTGTGTGTGTGTGAAAACGAACACTGCAAAAATAGTGGTAAATCAGACAACTGAAAATATTGGAAAGGTTTTGAATATTGGTTCATTTTAGCATGGCACGTCAGTTGATTTTTCTGAATGCGTGATGTATAACCCCTGTTGTCACTTTACGAAATTGCAATGGAAAAATGGATTGTTCAATTTTTATTGGAAATGAATTATGACTTCTTCTGATTCTAATGCAATTTAAATTTATATTCTTTGTGAATAGAACTATTTAAGCAACTCATACCTCTGTGGTAGTATCCATTACTTTAAGATAATACTGGCTGGTTGTTTAGGCCTGACCTTGAAAGCCTAAGCATGTGGGTTCGAACCCGGCACAAGTCAGTGGATTTTCATGATGCAAAAAATTGACAGCGTCCAAGTTATATAATCCTGCACAGCATGTTAAAGATGTCTAGAGTGCATGTTTGGCTTGAAAGCTCTCGGCAAAATTCCTAGTACAACTTCAAATCGTCAAAATCTAATATACCCTGATGCCTGAGTATATTAGAATAAAAATGTGAGAAATACTGTTACAAAACATTTGATTTAATGAAGATTTACACGCAGTGCCAGTTGGTTACGCAACTAAAAAAAAGGTTCTTTGTCGCCCATCCGGTATAGTCGCTAGAGACGCTAACTGCTGTGCCGTAGGGTTTGGGTTCAAATCCCGGAGTAAGCATGGATGTTTGCAAATGTATACTGCCTTCACGGCATGGGGGTACTCTATATAGCTGTCGAGCCACAAATCCTCACGTGAGGTTGCGGGAAGAGGTTGAATTTGGTAGTTTTAGTAGTCGAACCATAGTTTTAGAAGTTTTGTGGAATAAAAAACGTTGGTTAGGCTTCCTCCCATGCATCCGACCTTGAGTATACTACAAAAACTTAATCAGAAAACAATTGCGAATGAAAACCATTGATGAGGAAGTTAAAAACATATTCATAATTAGATGCATTATAATACGTTAACGGAAATAAATAAAAAATTCATTGATTTTAATGAGGAAGATAAAAAAACACATATTCTTAATTTGATGCATTCTAATTGGTGGGAGGGGTGGTGACCCCTAATCACCCTTAGGGTGTTCTCCCTCAAAATTGGAGTGGCAGCGGGCCAAATCGTACTGTCACCTATATGGTGCTGAAAGCTGCAGCTGAAGACAAGCGTCACTTATCCCCTTTGCCATGATAAATTTCGTGAACCTCGATCTGGTCTTTGCCGATCAGGTAACATTAGTAACAACAACAACATGTTGAAAAAATTACGAAGTGACAAACTAAAAATAATTGCAAGCCGTACATGTCACCAAATATATGTTAAGTATAACCTGATAAACTCTGCTTTAATTTCGAAGAAGAAAACAAATGCGCTCTCGATAACTAAAGTCTATTGCAGGGGTGAGCAACCTATGGCACGCAGGGGAATTCTTAGTGACACTCTACACCTTTATACAAATGTGTAAATTTTTGTATAAAGTTAATAATTTTGAAATGGAGCTTATTGAAATAACTTTTTTAGAATTACGAAAAGGAAAAAATTTACGGAATTACTAAAAAAAAATCAGGAAAATAACTCTAACGATAAATAAACAGCTATTATAAGTTGTTGTGCGTCATTTCTGGAGAGATTTAATTGTTTGAAGAAAAAATTACAAGTACTTTGCTTTCCGCTTTTGGTTCTACATATTTATATGAAAAAATCTTTTCTCATACGTATGAAAAGTATTTTGAGTCTGCAAAGAAGTTGCTTAACAACTTCTTTGCGGACCTCCTTCAACATTCAGAATGATACAAAATATTAAAATCACAAATTATACCCCTAATATTGCAATATAAAATAGAAGTGAAAGAACAAAAGCTTTACATTAAAATATTTAACTATGATGAAGGAATACTTATATTTTGTGTTGTTTATTTCTTATTTTAATTATTAAGTTTAAAAGATACATAATAACAAAGTATACGTTCAATTTTAATTTTTTACTTATGTTGAAGGAGTAGTTATATTTTATGCTAATAAATATCTTTAAATAATGCATAATTATTAAAAATAAGACTCCAAATATATCTATGTGTGTTCTTGATCTCTGTTCCCTAACTCTACGTGCATTACAACGGCAATCGATTATTTCAAATATTCCCCACAGTGTGACACCCTGGTTCCAATTGGTAGATGGGTTTAGCACACCACAGCTACAAGCTTGACTACCCCTGGTCTAGCGAAACATTTCCTGATACGTTAAAAATTCAACTCCCTTTTTAATGTTTACAGGAATACATCAATGCCACATAAATAAAATACTTAATGTTGGAGAAAATAAATATATATGCATTTTTTCAATTGTGTATTACTCCTTTTCATTTATAGCTACAGATTCTTAAAATATTTCATCCTTTTTTTTTCAGTGACTCTTATCACACATAATGATTTATATGTACATAAATTATTAAAAGTTTTATCATAATACGAATGTATTGCAAAAATGTAACCATAGTTTTAGAAGAGTTCTGTGGAATAAAAAACGTTGGCAACCCCCCATATGTGCATCCGACCTTGAGTTACAACAAAATCTTAATCTGAAACCAATTGCGGAAGGAAGCCATTAATGTGAGGAAGTTAAAAACTTATTCATAATTAGATACATTATAATGCGTTAACGGAAATAAGTAAAAAATTCATTGATTAATGAGGAAGATCATTTTCATAATTTGATGCATTATAATACGTAAGCGGAAATAAGTAAAAAATTCAGTGATAACACTTGAAAAGAAAGTACAATCACAGATAAAGCATTGTTTTTTGCTAATGATTATTAAGTTTTGAATACTTTTTTTGCTAAAAAGACCAAGTATATTATGTGATATCCTTTGGTGAGCGTGATAGGCAGTTGTACCTTAGGTGATATGTCCAAAATTCCTTGATGGCATGCTAATAATTCTTAAAGTGATATTTTGCGCATTTTTATAGGTTAATTGCAACCTGTATCCCTGGCATTAAAAAAAATCTCGGATTAAGTTAATAAATTTTAAATTTCAGATAAAACAATCAAAAAATTTTAACAAATAATAACTTTTATTTAAACTACTTCTAATACTTCTTTTAACACGCAAAATTTCATCATCATTGAAATCCTTGCAATACAAACTTGGAGAAAGTTCAATAATGAAATAAAATGTATATAAATTCTATTTCTATAACTTTCTTTCCTTCTTAAATAAAGAATGATAAAATGTTACGAAATAGTTTCTTAGAATACGATTTACGAGATTTGCTTTGAAAATGTTTTCTTTGTTCTTATAAACTGACTTAAAGTTATGTCTCCTTCGTGACTCATTTGTTTGATTTATTCGAATAGATTCATGAAAAAAGCTAAATAAGATGATTTAAAAAATAAAATTGAAATAAATATCCTAAGGTGTTATAAGTAAGCTTTCGCACTTAAACAGTTAAAAATCGTTGGGAGGGGGGGTAATTTCTTGGCATTCTGCTTAGCTGTTTTTATTCGTTATGTTTCATTTAAAATCATTAGTTTTTAGAAATGAAAAAGGAACACACTCTTACACACAACATGCGGTTTTAACAACATGATTCCCTAGATAATGAACATTTTGTGGTACCATCTCTAGACATTATGTGACATCCAATTCTTATTTTTCATTTTAAGAACTTTTTATGATGACGCCACGTCTTCAAGTAAAGAGCAGACATTAATATTTTCCTTTTTATACGTAAAAAATTAAATACAATTTTCTTGAATTTTTTAAATTAACCATCTTTTTAATAACTTGTCGTCCGTATACTGCATAAAGCTTAATCAAATAACTTAAACCAAACAATACGGTATATTTAAAGACGATGACTCTCATTGTATGCTTTCTACTTGAACATTTAAATTTTAAAAACCCGTGTGAGAGATTACAACTAGTTCTTTAAACCGGATGCTTTATTTTTTTCTTTTGTTGTAACCAGTTCCCTTACAACAGGAAAGAATATACAAGACAGCTGTTTCAAGAAGTCCCTAATACATTAAAGAACATGAGTAGGTAAGGCCGGAAGGGAGTAAGTACAAAGAGAAAAAGTTTTCGCCCACATTATGAATTTCATGCAAGGGAAATGCCCGCTTCAAAATTTGGTCATTGATTTCTGGAGAGATTTAGCTTTCCATCTTTAAACAGACATGCCTAGACTCATATAGCGACATATCATTGGTGAGCAAGAAGAATTTTCGAAGACAAATTCATTTTAAATTTGTACAAGGCATTGATTTCTGATAGACGTTAGTCAGTGGAATTGGGGATAAGGAGATCACAACATTTTCTTGTTAACTCATCAACAACTTCACTACCATGCACTCCGAGATGGGAAGGAATCCATTGGATATACGCAGAGATTCTACGTCCAAACTCTAGCGATTTGGAAATATTATTCTCACTGGTCTTGACCATAAACTTAGGCTGAATTCATAATAAATGGACAGAGGTTTTTTTTTTTTTGTCCATCAATATCCAAATATTGTTTTTATCCGAACAGAGAGCACAATCAAGTGCTTTACTTTTGTGATAAGGTTCGATCTAAGACTGACCTATGGTTGGGTTTTCGATACAGGATCTAATATCTCCATGGTAGGAGGGCTGTTTTTTCTCAATTGTGAAAAAAGTATTCCGTTTAATTTTATTGCACAGAAGATAATAATAATTCGGATGGTTGAACTTTGTAGAACCCATTTCTAATTGAGATGAATTGAAAAGGCAATATCTGGGTTAACATAAATTATTACTCAATGGTATTTAAAATACTTATGCACTTTAATGAAGATATATTCGGAAAAATTCAAAAGTTTAGCTCTCAATGGTTTAATGCGTCTTGAATATGGTTAAATATAAGGCAAAAGATAGAAGAACATGTATTTGTTGTCGATCATTGGTTTAATCTATTGACAGTAGTAAATGTACGAAGCAGCTTAACGGTTACCAACGTTTGGGATGCCTTTCTCGTAGTTCAAAAGAAATTGACAAATTTGTCCACGCACTTTAAAATATCAATTTTTTAAGTATCAACGTTCTGATATAGTATAATTTGTACTAAATTACCAATAAATATCAAATATGCTAAGTATTTCGATTCAATTTTTTAAAAAGGTGATCAAAACTATGAAAAAAGATCAAGAAATCGTTAAAATCATAACTATTCTTTGTAAAAGTAAAAGGCATTATAATAATAAAAGTATTTGTGTGGGATAGATAACATGAGACAAACGCATAAAAAATTTTGAAAAAAGGTATTCTTCAGTTTTAGAGTTTTAATTTCTAATTTCAGATAAATAGACAAAACTTAGGGATATAAAATAGGCAGAAAAGAAGTATTGTTACATAACCAATGCAATTACAATTTTAAAAGGTTACATTTTGTGAGATGCGCATAGCGTTAATCTATAGCAGGGGTGGCGAACCTTTTTGGATGAACGTGCCATTTTTTTTTTCTAAAGAAGTGTTTAATGAGATATAGACGTGTCGCCAAATAATTTTGACTTGTGATTATTGGGAAAATAATAAAACTAAATACTAACAACACAAAACTCTATTTACTACGAAAAAATACCTTTTGAATTGTATAGTTATATATGTTTTATTTATACGTGAATTCAATTTAAAGTAATATTAGTGTGATTTCAGTTGTTGCAGATTGGATGACAAGTAACTTACATTAGGATTGTAAGATGTCACTTTTTGTAGAACACACGCTGAATTTAAGTCATCTGCCAAATGGTTTCTAAGCAATTAATTATTTTTGCTGTGGTTCACTTTTTTTGACAAGAGGGTTTGTGATTTGTTTCAAAATACCGTTTCACAGACGATGTTTTGCATACCGCTATTCCAGAACATGAAACACACACTGCTTTATTGCCTTTACTAATAGAACCATATTTCTAGGTCAACCAAATTTGAAATTCACTGTTACACTTACTATCTTGCACTTTTTGTTCTTTTGCTAAAGTAGCCTTGTTAAACAACAGTTAAAAATCTTAAATATAACATCGATAAACTTTAAAATGCAGTTGTGTCAATGAAATTGACTATGCTATGCGTAGACAAACTTTACATCATACGTAATTGTAATCTACGACGTAACTAAGGCAAGACAATAACAAACGAGAGAGAGAGTGTGCTCCCTGCCGCCGCGCGAAAGATCACTCACGTTTGTTCGTAATACTTCATAGCGAACTTTGAAATAAAAAGCAAACCATTTTGATCACTGGCGTGTCAAAAATATTGTGTCGCGTGCCATGTATGGCACGCGTGCCACTGGTTCACCATCCCCGATGTATAGTAACACCGTACAAAAACACACAAACCTTTATAATCTAAAATGAAAAAATTTACCCAATCCTGTATTTGACAGGAAAACAGAAGATATAGAACGGTTATTTTATCATTATTTTATTTGTAATGCATACTTCCTTTAATTGCATTACTCAGAGTACTAGTTATTACTTAGAGTAAAAGTATAAAGGAATTTACATTAAATGTAAATATGTATTGGTAATTTTCACAAACATTAAAGATAAAGAAAATTTAAACGGGAGATTTAGTTATTCTTATATAAAGCAAAAAATACACCAATTTAGAAGCATGCAATATCCATATACTCATGCAAAAGAATTGATAAATTAATTTTAAGCAGGATAATGGAAATTAATGGAATGTTTTAAAATCAAGCTTTATGTTCGGAAAAGAATTCCTTAGTATTTTGGAGATAAAGAATAAAAATGAATCTTAGGAGAGTTGTAGTATATTCAATCTCTAAAACAAATTTCATGTGAATGACATTACAATAAATCTAAATAATTTCTAGTATATGTTTTGTATTCACGAAAAAAAGACATTCTCTTTCATTTGATTTTTTTCTGCAATTATAGTACTAGTAGTTTCTAGAACTGGAAGTTTTTAGTTCCGAAACATTAAATTTCTTCCGTTCAAAACAGTTAGCCAACAGGATTGTTTATATTCACCGAAATAGCGAACTAGAGTTTCAAGTTATTTTCATAGTCTAGAATAGTGACGAAGCAAAACTTTTTAGGAGAGAGTCGGGAAAAAAATTGTTGGGCATGTAAAATATTTTACAATAAAAAACGAAATAAAAATTAAAACAATTCACTTTGAAACTTTTTTAGAAGAAAAAAAGCTGTGATTCTACAATCCTTGTTTTTTAATAACTCTCACTAAAATATATAAAATAAATACTATTTTTAACAAAATCTTATGATAAATATATTTTAATAATTTTTCCTATATGTTTATTTGGACGGGTTACATTTCTGCACTTGCAAAATTTTTAAAATCAATTTCTATGTAAATTCTCACACTTAGATTTATGCAAAATAATGGTAATAAAAATCAAATTTCTGAAGAAATTTTTGCATGTAAAAGAAATGGAATATCCCGTTAAAAGTAAATTTTTTAACGTTTCAAATTTAAAATCTAATTTTATTATTCTGAACGGGAAAGTTAGATAAAACATTTAGTAGGCCAGCAGTTTGCAAGTTATTTGTCTAGAAAATCATGAAAATTTTTTTATTCTAAACAATTTTCACACCGTTAAGTTTTTTTTAACAATAAAACTAATAGTTGAATTATTAATAAAAAACTTAAGGTATATATATATCCGACAACGTTTGGAGCCGTGATTTTAAAAAAGTGCATAAATGGATAATTTTCATGATATTTAGTGTCACTTAGATTAGAATACATGTATAAAATTATGTTAAGGACATTTTGACAAAAACAATTTATTTAAATACAATATTTTGGCAAAAAATTAACTTAGAATAACCTTTTTTCAAAATGTTCTCCTTTTATAAAAAATGCTTCTAAAATAATAAAATATTTTACTTATATAAAGTAACAATTTCTCCAGAGAGTCTGAACTACTCTTTTTTGAAAAATTCACATTATTTTCAGAGTTACAACCAATTGAAATAATTATCGACGTTTTTTTCTTAAAATGTCTCCCCTCTGTTGTCGTAAAACATGGATAAACCGAGTTCTAAGTTATATATTTCAAAAATTCTAGTTCAGCCTCTGTACAGAGGTCTGAGCTATATACAGGCAAAATATTATTACAATAGAAGCATTTTTCGCAAAAGAAGAATATTTTGAAGATGGGTCATTCTATGTTCATTTTTTGTCAAAATATTGTACTTAAATAATTTTTTATGGTAATAATAATCTTAAAACAATTTTATATACATTTTCTAATCTAAGTGACATTAAATATCATAAATATTATCCATTTATACGCTTTTGTAAAATCACGATTCCGAACGTAGTCGGATACCTTAATGAAAATAAAGTTCATTGTGAAAATCTGTACTCAATATCAAGTGTCGTTAGAAAAAAACATCACAATCCTAAATTATATAATTCGTGTCGTTTAAAATGCCTGTAAATCAATACTTGAAAAAAATTTTTACTTACCTATCACTAGTACAATACTCAAGAGCTTCATCTTCTTTTGATGTTCTAGCTTCAACTGCGATGTTAAAATAATCTCAGCGGATAAAATAGAATGATAGAAAGGTTACAGTTACAAGTAGTGAACTTCCCTAATTATTTCAACGACTTAATTGGGTATTGAGAGTGACGGTTCGAGATATCCTATTGCCCTGATTAAATTAAAATATATGAAATGAAAAAATACAGTATTTATATATATATAAATGTAATAAATTAATTAATTCTGCAAGTACAAAAAAAATTCAATGGTTTTTAACGACTTTATCAGTCATTGAGGATAACTGTTCGGAGCTCTTATCCCCGTCGGAGTCTAATCTCCTATTGGGTGTTTGTAGACGGCAGTAAAGAATTTCTATTGCCCTGTATTTGACGACTTTTATCGAATAAGAATGACAAGGAAGCAGCTACAATGAAACCAACAGTCAGATTTGAGAGTTTTTCTTCTTTATTTTTTTATACTTTTTTTCAGCAGTCAACAGACGATCAAGCTCAAGAGTCTTTACAAGTAAAGCTGGACTTTTTTTCGTGTGTACATCTCAGATAATGACAAAGTTTAAAGTATCCGACTACGTTCGGAACCGTGATTTTAAAAAAGCGCATAAATGGATAATTTTCATATTATTTAGTGTCTCTCAGATTAGAATAAATGCATAAAATTGTTTTATGGACATTTTGACAAAAAAAATAATTTAAATACAATATTTTGGCAGAAAATTAACTTAGAATAACCTTTTTTCCAAATGTTCTCCTTTTTTGAAAAATTCTTCTATTATAATAATATTTTGCCTGTATATAGCTCAGACCTCTGTACAGAGGCTCAACAATGATGTTTGAAAAATTTGCATTATTTTCAGTTACCACCAACTGAGATAATTATTAGCGTTTTTTTTCTTAAAATTGCTCCCCTCTGTTGTCGTAAAATATGGATAAACCCACTTCCACGTAATGTATTTCAAAAATTCTAGTTGAGCCTCTATAGAGAGGTCTGAGTTATATACAGGCAAAATATTATAATAGAAGCATTTTTCACCAAAGGGGAACATTTTGTGTGAAAAAATATTATTCTAAGTTAATTTTTTGCCAAAATACTGTATTTAAATTTTTTTTTTGTCAAAATGTCCTTAAAACAATTATGTATTCTAATCTAAGTGACACTAAATATCAGTAAAATTATCCATTTATGCGCTTTTGCAAAATCACGGTTTCGAGCGTAGTCAGATACCTTAAGAATTTGTGTTCTTGAAATGGTTGAATGATTTGCTGCAATACATTTAGGCTTTAGTAGAGAGAGAGTGGGAGATGACATATATTCCATTAAGGGGCTTAATTTGTTATAAATTACACTGCTGGCCACCGTAAATGCAACACCCTGAAGGAAGCATGCAAATAACATGAAATTTACAACATGCATTAGCGGAGGTGAGATATGCAAATGATTAGAATTTCAGCGCAGACACACATCGCTCGCGCCTGTTGCGCCACATCAAAGCGCTACTTAAGGCTTGGAGATTTCGACGATTTCAAGTTCGACAGTTGTTTTTCTTGTGGTTTTTTCAAAAAACGATCAGTTATGTCTCGTAGAAAACAGCGATCAGCTTTTGATCAAGTATCCGAGTTCGACAGAGGAAGGATAGTGGCCTTCCGAGATTGTGGATTATCTTTCAGGGAAATCGGTAGTCGTGTTGGACGAAACCAAACAACTGTAATGTGGATATGTGACCGTTGGATGCAAAAGGGTACGACGGAACGACGTGGTCGATCGTATCCACCTCTGTGCACCACTTCACGTGAGGACAGGCAAATTGTGCACATCACAGTGACGGATCGCTCAGTCACATCACGAACCATAGCACAGCACATTGAGTATGTAACGCATCATTCAGTGTCTGCGCGTACCATTCGACGCCGTTTACAGCAGAGTGGTCTGTCCGCAAGACGTTCTTTGCTTGGTCTACCCTTGACGCAGAACCACAGACGGCTCCACCGCCAATGGTACGATGAAAGAAGGATGTGGGCGGCAGAATGGAATGAAGTTGTCTTTACTGACGAGTCACGCATCCGTCTGCAACACCACGATGGTCGGATTCGAGTCTGGAGACACTGTGGAGAGAGGATGCTGTACAGCTGCGTTATGCACCGCCACACTGGTCCTGCACCGGGTATTATGGTATGGGGCGGTATTGGATATCATTCTCGCACTCCTCTAGTACGCATTGCCGGTACTTTAAACAGCCAGCGCTACATCTCCGAGGTGTTGGAGCCAGCTGTCCTTCCTTACCTTCAGGGCTTGGCCACAGCCATATTTCAGCAGGATAATGCGCAACCACACTTGGCGCGCATTGTCCAACGGTTCTTCGTCAATCCTCAGATTGAATTGCTTCCCTGGCCGGCTCGCTCACTGGATCTTTCGCCGATAGAAAACATGTGGTCCGTGGTTGCTCAACGATTGACCCAGATTACACCCCCAGCTGCCACACCAGATCAACTTTGGCAACGTGTGGAAGCTGCTTGGTCTGTTGTACCCCAAGAACACATCCAAAGTCTCTTTGGATCAATGCCGAGGCGTGTGGCAGTGGTGATCTCCAATAATGGCGGCTAATGATTCTGGCAGGAACCACACTTCACAGAAGTCTATAAATTTAATCATTTGATACTTGGTCAACATGTTATCTACAAAATAAATTTTGTTGCGCTATCTCTTGTCTTTCATTGGTGTTGCATTTACGGTGACCAGAAGTGTAATTATTTCTTCAATTTAATTTGAATTTTTACTTATAAGGCTTTAAGTAATATAAACCAATTTTGCTATTAAATTAATATGTCTTTTAAATGGCACAAAATATGAATAAAAAAAGGAAATACGGCTTAAAATACGAATAAAAATTCCGAAATACAAAATACAAAAATGTAACTGAGGGTATTGATGGACTTTAAAAAAATTCTGAACGAATCTAGTGGTTACGGAATTGGAAATAAATTTTGGTAAATATCAATTTTTGCATAGACAAATTGAATTTTTTCGCCATATTATTAGAGGTGGTAAACTTTTCTCTTCCCCTTCTGAAACTAAATCAGTTGTCCATTACCCCGAACTTAAAACAACTAAAGATGTTCAACACTTTTTAGGCCTCATGTAAATTTATTTTGGTATCCCTGATTACTCTGTCATTGCTAAACCAATTAGTGATATTCTACAAAAAAGATACTCCCTTCTACTTTGATGTAAAACAAAAAGCTTCCTTTGACGAGTTAAAACGTGTTTGCTCTGTCAGAAACCTTTCTTAGATATATATATCGACAAAACTGGGAAACTGAAATACACACTGATGCATCAATTGATGGACTTACTGCTGTTTTATTACAAAGATCCCCTATGCTAATTATTTGCATCCAATACATTACATGTCTAGAAAAACATCCGAAATTAACAGAAAATATACCAGCTACGAACTGGAAGTTTTGGCATTCTCATAGAAGTTCTAAAAAAACTTAAAGTGTACATTTTAGGAATAACTAATTTTAGGATACGGGGGGAGCGGTTAGTGTAATGAGTATTGGAAATTTCAGGAAAATTTCAAATAAACAAATTAAACCTACAAATATAGTTTTTAAAACATATAAAGGTGATTCAATTATACCATTAGGGTATGTTACTGTAAGGGTACAATATAAAAATCAAAAAGTAAACTTGAACTTATACATTGTGAAAGAAAACTTAGATACTATTCTGGGTCGGGAATGGCTCTATAAAATTCATTTAGATTGGCCGGCTATTAAAGCTTTTAGAGCAAAAACCGAACAAAATTTAAATAACCTTCTAAGAGAGTATAAGGATATATATTTTCGATGATAAATTAGGAGAAATAAACAATTATGAGGCTAAATTAAAACTCAGACATGGAGTAAAACCTATATTTTGTAGGGTTCGAACAGTACCCTTTGCTCTCAAAGGTAGAGTTGAAAACAAAATTGACAGACTTGAAAAAGAGGGTATCATAGAAAAAGTCGACAGCTCTGAATGGGCAACCCCAGTAGTCCCTGTTGTTAAATCCGATGGTAGTATAAGACTATGTGCTGATTATTCAATAACCCTGAATCCAAATTTAATTGTTCCTCAGCATCCTTTACCAAGATTGGATGAAATTTTTGGTAGTTTAAATGGGGGAAAACAATTTACAAAAAGCCGAAAGAAAAAAATCCAATTTTACAAAACGCCGAAGGAAAACATTATATTGTTCACGATGCACAGGTACCAACCATGCAAAAGAGAATTGTAGATTTATTTCAAGTAAATGTAATTTCTGTGGGAAAATTGGGCACATTAAACAGGCATGCTTCGCATCTAAAAAGGCAAATGCGAAATCGGTTAAACAAAAACAGGTAACTCTATTAAATGAAGTTGAAGATAGAAATAGAATTCCACTATACGGATTAAAAATTCAGGATTATATATTACACGAGGAAGAACCAAAACGACCTCCAATTATGATAAATTTAAAAATTGAAAACAAAAGTTGTTCTATGGAATTAGAAATGGCGGAAGATATTTCTAAGGATCGGAACAAGGAATTGGGTTCATCTTCCGTACAAGGAGTGCCATCAACTGATGTTGCGGTTCCAGATCTATCACAGTCTTCAGCTAAAGAGACTGACTCCGAGACGAGGAGTCCACCAGTCCCAGACAGGCCATTTCCTAGGCGTTCCGGGAGAATCAGGCGGCCTCCGGAGAGACTTGTTCTTTAAGGAGGGAGGAGATGTGGTATATTTAACTGTAACCAGTTAAAGACTTAACTGTGACTGAGTGGAGGATTGTATATAAAAAACACATGGATAAAAGAATCTCCAATACTTTCAAAATAATTACTGATTGTATTGCATTTACAAAAACTATGAGTAAAAAACATTTAAACTCGCGAATTGCACTCTGGGCTTTCCCAATACAAGACTATAATTACACTTTTTTGCATTGATCTGGATAACAAATAGCTTATGTTGACGCTTTAAGTAGAATCTTGGTTTTAACAAATCAGTGTACTAATTCTATTGTGCATAGGATAAAACAGTCTCGAAGAACTAGACCCCCACATTCTTTCCACTAAAACTCTTCTTCAAAATGGTATACATAATAATTATTGCATTAAAAATGATGCATTATATAAATTTACAGATGTTGCCGAAGGTCTTGTTTTCCCGACGAAATGCAGCGTCACATTATCAAAAATACTCATGACAAAAAAACACTTTTCAGTTAAAAGAACTCTTGAACACATAAAAAATAATTATTTTATACCTCAACTTCGATCCAAAATTGAAAAATATATTTCTAATTGTGTGACATTTCTTTTTTAAAAAAAAATCTGGTAAACAAAAAGGTTTTCTCCATCCTCTTGTTAAAGATGATATACCTCCAAATACCTCCCATATTAATCATCTTAGACCCTTGGCGTTATCTAATAAAAACTACTAATTCGTTTTAGCTGACATTGATTCTTTCACCAAATTTGTCTGGTTATGTCCCACTAAAACTACATCTACATCTGAAATAATAAAATAACTAGACAGGCAAAAAGCTACAGTTGGAAATCCTCGTTAGATCATCCCTAATCGTGGAACTACATTCTCCATATTGTGCCGAACAGTCTATTTCACTTCATCATATCACAACAAGTTTGCCAAGTGCAAATGGTCAAGTAGAACGAACTAATCTAATTGACGAACAACTACAACTTGAATTTAATGAAAACAGAAAACTCCTACGTAAAGTGACAAAAAAGCAAATAATTAAAATGCAAAATGAAAACAAGAAGTCACATAATCTTCGACGAAAATCTCCTCATTCATATAATGTCAATGGCTTCGTTGCTATTAAAAGAACGTAACATGGATCTGGATAAAAACTCTGCAATAAATGTATTTGTCCATATAAAATTACCCAAGTAAAACAGAATGATAACTACAAAGTTGAAAAATATCAGCGGGTAATCTAGGGAGGATACAATAACGTGCAAATCTAATCTTACACGGCCGTCATGACCAGGCATGCGTTTTCGCATATGAAAGGCCATGAATTTGAATATTACACAAAATAAAAACTGAAAAGCTAAAATAAGTAAACTTACAAATAAAAAGATTATTAAAACATCAGAAAATCAAAAGTAGTAATAAAGGGGGGGGATAGATATACATATGGAAGAAAGACAAACAATACAAAACAATCTTGAGTACGGCGAGAATATCTGAAGAAAGTGTGAACGTATAAGTCATAGTTTGTAATATAGCACTCATCCGTGTGACCATGGTTTTAAATATTTGGCACAAGCATTTGTTTTATTCGAGCCATCAAAATTACCACATTTTTCGACGTCGTAGGTATCATTCTGTTTTACTTGGGTAGTTTTATATGGACCAATAAATTTTTATTGCACAGTTTTGGTTCAGGTCCGTGTTGCGTTCTTTTAATAGCAACTGAGTCATTAACATTGTATGAATGAGGAGATTTTCGCCGAAGATTATATGACTTTTTGTTTTCAATCAAAGTGGAAGGTAGTTTCTTTTCGTAGGAGAGTACTTTAAAAGACGTGATACAAAAATGCGAAATTCAACACGGTGAAAAAATGGAATAATCACAAAAAAGCATTTAAAAATACTTCTAAATCTAAAAATCATTGCAAAGTTATACTTTTGAAAACTTAAAACTGTTGGTGAACAATTAAAGAAAAGTTCATTTTATTATTTAAATTATGAAAACCCCAAAATTAAAATACTCTATTTTAAAAACCATTGTTTACAGCTTTTTTTTAACCTTTCTTTTCTTTTAATTTCAAGCGTTTCAAACATTTAGGGCGTGCATTCGACGATCTAATTAAACCGTCTTTCATGCTCCATTCTAATTCAGCTTTCTTTCCTGACGAAGGAAATATGGTGAAAAAAAACTTCTTTCAGAATATTCAGCATACTTCAACATACATGCATTCACATCTGCGGCACTAATAGCATTGGTGGCTATTGTGAGTAAAAGCATTTTGAACTGTCCCTAGGGTAAAATGTCCAAGCAGGACAGATCAGAAAATTTGGAAGGCCAAGCAACGGGTCCTAGCCAATCCATCTATTGTGAAGAGTAATTTCCAAGTTGTTTTGTGTATTTTTCTAGTATGAGTTGGCACTTCGTCACTCTACTATCCCTTTATTACTACTGCGAAATTACACTCGATAGTAATTACTATCGAGTATTTACAGTCATATGAGAGATTCTACAAAACAGGAAATCAGCATATCTGCTTTTATAATTTTATAAGAATTCTTTGTAAGGGCGTCCCCCTTGGGTACCCTTCTCCTAGATTATCAGCATGAGCTAGAGGTGTAGGAATAAATGAAGAATCAGAAGCTGCCATAATCTTAATATTACTTTATTAAGATCTTAACTTAAGCCAATAACATATTAGGTAATAATATGATATGTGAGAGAATCTACGGTGGCTAAATACACAATGTATAATACCAAAACAACGTAACCCGGACCACTTTCAATAACTAACTCGCCTAAGCTCAATTTCAATGTAAACACATATCCGAATGTTAAAATGATAACTCCTACCTTAATGTCCAACGAAACAGCAATCTATTTGATCCTAGCTGAAGTTGCGGTTTACTAGCGTGCAATTGTATGCACCTTGACTAAAGGCTCTCTGTTACGGGGTAACCTCTATTGACTGTCACTTAACTTCTCGAAATACTCTTCACACATGCAAAACGGACTATCATAACACTCCCCAAATGCCACCACGCTTTCTCTAAACTTCTGCTATTTAAAAGCTTCCTAATTTGCATCTTTCATTCACGTTTTACTCCCGGGTTAGTTGGAAAAGAATTGCCACTTATTCTGGCCCCAAAGAACCCAGAATGAAAAAACGCGTGAGCCCGTCACAATCCCCTCCAAGAAGCAAAACGTGATTTTTTCGAGGGTCTTAATGGCCCTTAAGAAACTACGTGCATAAATTTTATTTTTCTGAACTTCTAACTTTCAATATTCCATTTAAATGTAAACTTCGAATAGCCATTTCAGCCATTAATTTCCAATATTCAACTTAAACTTTAATTTTCACTATTCATCATAACTTTAATTTTTAATATTCCTCTCTAATTTGAACTCTCGACAGCCACAATAATTTTACTCAAATAACTGGACCAACATTATCAGTTATGTATTTTAATCACGGTAGATTCTCTTTTACAAACACATTGGTGTGTCCTATTCAGGTACCAGGCCCGGGGCAAAACCATATACGTTTTAACTGGGAAAACCAGGGCCACACGCCCCTTAACTAACTTAATTCTACTTAATGCTGCTTAAAAGCTATTGCAATCTTCTTCCGTATAACATATTTTTTTTCCATCTTGTCGGATTTACAATTTTGTCCTAAAAAAATCTGCTTCTTTTCAACAATTCAGCGTCACCCATCCTGAAATAAAAACTCTTTAAGTCACATGGAATAACAAACTTTCACATAATACCATTACATTTTACAAATTCCATACTTTATATACCATCTTTAAATTACAACTAATTTTCATATATACACCTCATCTGGTTTTTTAAATAAACTTCCCCTGTAATCGCGCAGCGCTGTTAGTGTTATTGTTAATAATCTCTCTACGCGGCGTTCCCCCAAACCAGATGTACACTAATATGAATCAATATAACTATATATATATATATATATACATTATACAATTACAAACATTTTTTCAATAAACCTTTAAAACAAACAACCAAAGAAATTATCGCATCTCAGCGAAATCATACATAGAAATAAACACAAATGTATAATTACAAATATTTTCTCCAGAATTTTGAAAAAAATTTACAAATCAAAAGTTCATTTTTCAGTCTTCTAGAAAAATACACTCATTATAGTGTCAACTTTTACTTGACTAAGAAAATTTCAATTAACTTATATGACTTGCTTCTTGTAATAATTCTTCCGACAACTTGTTCGAAAGAGTATATAATGAAAAGATAGAATCTGATTCAAATTTCCTGTAGCTGACATCTCCTACTAGAATCTGGGACCGTCTGCTATTCGCTCCTCCTTTCCTCTCCTTGCAATGCTGTTGTTGACCACTTCTGCTTCTGGTCTTCTGACCTGCTGACCTTGCTTGCTCTTCGATGTAGGGGCTTTACTGATGTTCTTGGCTTCCTCTGGCTCAAACAGGCCTCCTTGTTGTGTCCTCTTCTCATTGGTTGGTCGGGACTACACTTTTGCTCCTCTTCTTGGTCTGAGGTTGTACCCACTTGTACTGGACATCACTGTTTCCTCTTCTCTGCATCTCTTTCTAGAATATTGCAATTCATTATTACTGGACAAAGTTAATTGTCTTTTTTCCCCTGATGTTCTTGTCACCTCCTCTGTTTTCTCTCTGGTCCTCCAGATCCCGAGTTCAGTGATTGCTTATACGCAAGAGTTTCTTTTCTCCACCTTTTAATTCTGTTATTTATTTGTGTACAGGAGCTTGGTGCTGATCTGATAAGTGGTCCACGCTTATCGGCTGTACCTGTGTACCTCTCACCCTGATCTTTTTTTAAAAAAACTTATCCCTTTTTCCTCTAACTCACGCTTTACACCTGACCCCTTCTTCCTACCATAATGTGACTCATTTGATCTCCGTTGCACGCTTTCAAATTACTCGATTTATAGCGTAAACTATTGCTATCCGAACTACCAGTTCTTATCTCCATCTCGACACTTTTCCTATGATGATATATTCTAACTCGATCGACATTGACTGTCAACCTTTTTCCGATCTCCAAATCACTAAATTATTTTGTTTTACCTCTAACACTTTATACGAACCTTCAAATTTTGGTTTAAATTTAGCTACCACTTTCTTTGTTGCTAAGCTTAAAGGATGCGTTTTTATCAAGACCCAGTCATTCACCTTAATTTGGACATCGCGCCTGCTTCTATCATAATATTTCGCCCACTTTATCATAATATTTCGCTTAGGCTTTGTGTTTCGTCCAGCTTCATCAAACAATCTCTCCATATTCCCCACTGCAAACTCAGTTCCGTCGGATACCATCACTAATTTCTGAAATGGGGTAACCAACTTTCGACCTAAAAATAATTCTACAGGGGGTTTTCCCGTCGTTTCATTCACTGCCGTTCGAATAGCATAAGCGAATTCACGTAGGAACTGGTCCCATGTATTGTGTTGATCATTCACATAATTTGAAATCATTTGCACAAGATCGCGATTCACGCGTTCGGTTCTATTTGCCTGAGGTCTATATACAACAGTCTTCACATGCCTTATGCCTAATCTATCACTCAAATGTTCAAAAATATCAGATATAAATTGGAGACCGTTATCACTTATTAATTTTACTGGAGCTCCATAACGCGATATATAATTATCAAAAAATTATCCGCTATAACTCGAGCAGAGGCTTTTTAAAGGGGTATGATTTCAGCCCACTTGCTGAAATGATCCGTAATTACTAATAGACATCAATTACGCCTCACTCTTGATTTAGGGTACGGACCTAACAAATCTAACGTAACTATCTCATTTGGATAAATTGATACAATCGGAATTAATCGACCAGCTGGTAACGCGTTTTTATAATTATTAATTTGGCACATGTGGCATACAGAAACATATTGATGAATAAATTTTCTCATATACGGGAAATAACAAACGTCCCTTATTTTATGATAAGTTTTAAAACGTCCAAAATGACATGCTAATGGCTTGTCGTGAAATTCTCTCATTATTTCATTCCTTAAATATTTTGGGGAATGTATACTCGCATTTCTCCTAATGACGTTGCGTATTTCGCATAAAACAAGCCCTCAATCATCTAAAAATCGCGAGACCAGTTATCACATATTGTCGCATTAACCGAGATATCTTCTGGATTTTCCAAATTATAGATATGACCTAATTCGGGTCCTTTCTTTGCTCTTCGATTAACTGTTCACGCGACGAAAATACCAAATCCCTGATTATTGCATAATTAACTTTTTCTCCTATTATACTTTCTACCGGGTTCGTCGATAAAACGTCAGCTACTGCATTTTGAGTTCCAGATCGATGTTCTCATTCTATATTAAATTCTGCTAATTTAAGAACCCACCTAATCATCCTACTCGACAAATTTTTGCCATGTGTTAAACGCGTCAATGCAGCCTGATCTGTGATAACTTTAATCGACAGTGAACCTAAATACGTTCTGAATTTATTCAGAGCCCAAACTACTGCTAAATACAGTGTAATTCCTCTACGCACTAAGCGTGAGAGAAGTAAACACTACTGGTCTCCGCTCCTGTTTTAGAACCGCTCCCTATACCTATTTAACTTGCATCCGTAAATAACTCGAAATGCTTTTTGAAATCCGGCAATTTTAAAACTGGCGCTTTCATTATCGCCACCTTGACCACGTCGAATGCCTTCTGCGCGTCTATTGACTAACAAAATTTCTTGAGTTTTCGTTTAAGATAATAAAGGGGCTCGCATAGATCAGCATAATAAACTTCGAGTACCACTGGGACATACCTAAAAATTTGGATACCTCTTTAGAATTCCTTGGGGGTTGCATCTCAACTATAGCTCGAACCTTTGTCTCGTCCGTTTTAATTCCCTCCTTACTAATAATCAAACCTAAATATTTAAATTCATCACAACCGAATTTACACGTTTCTTTGTTCAGTGTTAATCCTGCTTCTTGTAATAATCTAAAAACTTCCCTTAAATGTTCTACAGGATGAGTGAACGATGGTGACGATATGATTACATCGTTCATATAAACACTCACAAACTTCCCTATCACCGGTTTCAGAATAATATCAATGGCGTTCTGAAAATTGGGAACCACCCTTGGTAAGCCAAATGGTATACGCCGGAATGCGTAGGTGCCATTCGTCGTAACAAACGCGGTCTTAACTATATCACTGGGGTTTACTGCAAGTTGAAAGTACCCCGATTTGAGGTCAAGAGACGACATAATTGTCATATGGGGAATGTTCGTTATTAGATAATCTATTAACGGTAAGGGATAACGGGGATACTTTGTAATAGAATTAAGTTTCCGATAGTCGACAGAAAATCTATACTCTTCCGGATTATCCGGCGGTAACCCATTATTTTTTCTACATAACACAACTGGTGACGCGTACGAGGATTGAAACGTAATTATGGTCCCTCTTTCAACATTTTCTCTACATGATAATCGATTATCGTTTGTTTAACCCTGTCATAACGATACGTCCGAGAAACAACTGGTGGCTTATCCCCCGTGTCAATTTCATGATACAAAACATGCGTGAGCCCCGGTTTATCTGAAATAATTCTTTAAAACTATTAAATAAATCCCACAACTCATGTTTCTGCCCTTCTTCCAATCCTGTCTTAGAAAGATCTATTTCCCCATTTCCCCTTCCTCAATCGTTTTATCCACTTTATCAATTTGCGAATCGGGAATCGCCAATGATTTTCGATCAAAGTCTAAAATAATCTGTAATCAACCCCGAGAATACATGGGTATTCTAAATCTGCCAACACGGGAAACATCCAAGGCTTCAAAAACTGCCTAATTCGAACATTCAATTTCACAATTCCTACATTCTGACATTTAGTTCCCTGTGCCGTGATCCCCTGAGCGCGTGATTTTTTTACTTCTTTATAAAAAAATATTTTCGGCATATCTCCTCCGATATAAATGACTTCTCCGCGCCTGTGTCCCAAAACACTTTCATAAAAATATCATTTCACAAAATAGGAACATATGGTAGTTCTACTGGAGACATGCATATCGCAGAAAGTTTAATCGGTACCTCATTTGCCGACTGTGTCTGATCATTTTGATTATCTCTAATCTTCAAAACATTTAATCGACCCCTTTGCCTCCTATCACCTGGACTAAAATTCTCACTCGAACCTCTATTTTTGCGGTCCCCACGACTAAAATCGTCATTTTGACCCCCATTTCTAAAGTGGTATCCTCTATCGTTAAATCTTCGATCGTCCTTCTGAAATCTATTCCTGCTGCCGAGCCACTGATTTCCTTGACGACCATTCTCGTAATTCCTCTTATTTCTCCGACTATCATCAGCATTAGACATCCTACGCTCATTCCAATCTTGTCTTTCAACATTATCACTATTCTTCGAGCCCCGCATTGTTTTGCATGAATATCTTTCCTCAAACTTAGACACCTCCAATAGTTGAACCGTATTTTGCGGATTTCGAACCTCCACATAATCTTGGACTTGTGGTTCGAGTCTAGCAAAAATATGGTCCACTAAAGCTTCCTCGGACATACCCAGTCCGAGTTGTTTGTGCAGCTTCAACAGATCATAAATAAAATCTGTTGGCTCCTGATCCCTTCTCTGTTGGGACGAATAAAATCTAATTTCCAAATTCTTCTTATTACGAATGGCAGGGAAAGCTTTTGACAAAGCCATCTTTAACTGGGCAAAGTCCTTGGCTGTATTCTGCACTAACGCTGACCCGAATATCTGATATCAATATTGGGCCCTCCCCAGAAAATGGCCTTTCAAATAAGCACATGATAAATCACTGGGTATCTCAAGTAATCGTATTTGATTGTCAATACCCTCTAAAAACTCGGTAACGTTTTCGGACCCAGAAAAGTACACTTCGGAAAAAAACACTAAACCCGTTCGCACCGCTTACCTCGGGGTTACATAAATTAACTTTCGTTGGGCGCCATTGTAAGGGCACCCCCTTGGGGGCCCTTCTCCTAGATTATCAGCGTGAGCTAGAGGTGTAGGAGTAAATGAAGAGCCAGAAGCTGCCATAATATTAATATTACTTTATTAAGATCTTAACTTAAGCCAATAACAGATTAGGTAATAATATAATATGTGAGAGAATCTACGGTGGCTAAATACACAATATATAATACCGAAATAGCGTAACCCGGACCACTATCAATAACTAACTCGCCTAAGCTCAATTTTAATGTAAACACGGATCCGAATGTTAAAATGGTACTTCCTACCTTAATGTCCAATGAAACAGCAATCTATTTGATCCTAGCTGAAGTTGCGGTTTACTAGCGTGCAATGGTATGCACCTCGACTCAAGGCTCTTTTTGTTACAGGTAACCTCGAAATACTCTTCACACTTGCAACACGGACTATCATAACACTCCCCAAATGCCACCACGCTTACTCTAAACTTCTGTTATTTAAAAGCTTCCTAATTTGCATCTTTCATTCACGTTTTACTTCTCGAGTTGGTTGGAAAGGAATTGACATTTATTCTGGCCCCAAAGAACCCAAAAGGACATGTTAATGAAAAAACGCGTGAGCCCGTCAAATCTTAACTCTGCTTAGGCTTGATAGAGGTGGATGTTTTAAAATGTAGGTACATATTAAGGTCTGTTTCAAAAATAATACCATGACAGAAATTTAGGGGTATTTGTGAACTATAAGAGGAAAACCTAAAACATTTTTGCCGATAAATTTTTTTGTACTGTAAAATAAATCACCTCATCGTAATTTTTAATTAACCTCGTTTGCCTTATTTTTTCAGAAACTTGTGGCTTGAAAATGGTAATTTTCGAAACAATTCATTTTTGGATAAGGGAAGTATGAAGTAACGCAGTGCTTCTCAAACTTTCACTACTGGCGACCCAATTTTCAATCATGATTTTTATCGCCTCCTCCTTATACAATAATAATGCGCTTTTTCGCTAAAGCTACCATACGATCTTAATTATAGACCTTACAAATTCACAAGAAAGTATTAAATTTTGTATTTGTTACTTTTAAGTAATATATATTTTAAGCAAATTACTTTTAAGTATTAGGATCATTATCATGTTATTTTTCGTATCTATAATTTTTAAATTGGAACAGATTGCAAAATGATATTTATTTAAAGATTTATTTCTTCCATCATCCATTTCTAAAAGTTTAAATGTCATTAGAAAATAGTTTAATATATGTTGCTCTGTATCATATCCGTCACAATTAGCATTCTCGCGAACGTCTGCACAAAACGTGTAATTGCAAATGTTGGCATTTTTTACCTTTGCAGACCTAGCTTATTCCCCAGGAGCTGGTATCACTTTTTAGTGCGGCATGGTATGATAGGTGGTACCGCTTGCGCGAGTAATTTTAAAGCTCAGTTTCCTCCTCAGAGGGAGTCACCTGAGCTCTGACGATGCAAAATTGAACTTAAGAATTTTGGCAGCTAAGCCAAACGGGCACATCAAGGGATTTTTTACATGCCGAATAATCATACGACATGACAGTTCATGACCACTGTCGATTTTCTCCATCATGAAAATCCATCGACATGGGCTGGGGTTGAACCCACAACCTTAGGTGCAGATGGCCAGCGACAAGCCAACTACGCCACCCAGTCGGCACTTGCTGAATTGTAAGGAGAGTAAAATCAAGAGCACGGCAATGAATACAAAAATGTAAAATGATTTTTTTTAATGAATGCTCGTATTATAAATAGATTTAAACGAACTGTAATTGTAATCCTCACAAATTAGCATTTATTATTAATGTTAAATAATGAAAAAGAATGTAAAATTTCGATAAAGAATAATTGTGTTATTTTTAATATATAAAATGAGAAGACTTCAGAATGTTTTAACCCGGGAGCAGACTCGCACTCGATACTAATGGTAATAGTCGCGCGGGGTGACGGAATCACCCCGAAGCATTTTTTACAATTATTTTTAATGTACACAATAAAAATCACAATTCCAGTGAATAATTTAACTAAGAGAAAGTACACTTACCTACTTTCTACCTTTTTTCATTGATAATTTGAGAAAAATTCCAATAGAACCGAATTAAAATGTTTTTAAGGTACGCGACCTTAATAAAGGACATGAATCACTGAAACTTTTCACGAACGTTACAGGAATGATATCTGCAAGCAAAACTGTCATATTTTGTTCAAATTTTTGTAGTTTAACTCTGTACCCGGCGTGACCGCTCTCGGTTTAAATATGTAATCAATGTAAAACTATGAATGTTAGTTCTAAAAAGGAATTATATAAAAAGTTTTTCATCTTTATATGTTTCAGAATACTTATAAAAATAAATATTGGCCAAATAATCCTTCAAAGTGCTTTCTGTGTTTTTCGAAACGTCATATAACTCTTTCGTATAGGGATATTATTTACAAATTCCCTAAATGAAAAATAAAGACATAAAAAAGGAACGAACTAGCCATACCAGTAAGTTCGAAGGTCAAACAGATGAATTTTTTATCTTCCTAGAATGCTTCTCTGGGTCTGGGTGTTGTCTTTTCTCTGAAATAGTTCTTTTGGTTTAAAAAGAAATCTCAGTAAAAAAAATCTCTTATCGTGGGATTACAGCAAATCAAACAAAATGTTATGTTTTTTATTTAGTTATTGGATCAGATAGCTAATGAATGTATCGAAATGAAAGCTTTCATGTTTGATAAAATAATACTAATAAATTCTATCAGTGTAAATGTGTATTTTTTTATTATGTTAGAAAGTATTTTCTTACTTCATTACAGTAAATTAATTTTTTTTAAATCTTTTATTTTCGATATGCTCGCACCCCCCTTATCACGCCCCCAGGGGGCACGCCCCACACTTTGAAAAACACTGAAGTAACGTGAATTAGCTGTAATGAGGTAAATGGTCAGAGATACACGTAACATAAGGTTTTTACACAGAAACGAAAAGGACGAATTCATAAGACAGTATTCATCCCAGTGTACTTCCACCCAACATGGAACACAACAACGGAAGCAATCTGCCGATCAACGGACAATCGTTTGGCTCGACATTTACCAAAATGTCATTCAAGATATAATAAGGACAAGGATTCATGTAGCATAACAGGCAGGATAATGCAGCATAAGGACAAGGATTCCTTGGTGAGCCAGAGGCAACCCTTATTTGCATTGCCGACTCTACGACAATAGTTTATGACAGTCTTGGAAACCCTTTGAGTCTTATTACCAGACAATTAACTCCATCTAGCCATTTACCGCGAAGTATGGGTCAAAAGTTTCCCAAATGGCTATCTCTAAAATTCCACTTCCCACCTTACGAATTCTTCACAAATAAGAAAATGCAGGTTAAATAGCAAAAATATGACAAAAAAACTGTTGCATAACAAATGATTAAACTTAAACCGTGTGATTGAGTTTTAATATGAAGTGGTTCAAAAATATATTGAAATAATGATTAAATGTTTCGTGTAAATAACTTCCCCTTGTATTTATCTGTGATATAAGAGTGAAAAGGAAGAAAAGATAATTATGGATTGACAAAGATGAGGGTCAAAGATTTAAAAGGATCGCTAAAGAATCTTGAGATCATTCTTGTTTACCAAGGATAGTAAACTTAACGGGTAAGAAGAGAGATCATTAAGATGTTTCGAGGTTATGATTTCTTTAATTACAGAAAGAAAGTAAGGCCAAGAGAGGCAAGAGAGAAAGATGTTTTGTCTTGAAAACTATTCCTAAAGTAGAACAAAACAAAATTTTATAATTTATTTCACTTATTCAGCTTAATTTTGACGACTCACTCAGAATCCAGACTCATAGCCAGAGCACTCAACAGACACCTCTTAGAGCTGAAGGGCTGATTCTCTCGTTGGAAAATTGCCTTAAATGTTGCAAAAAAATAGGCAGTCTTCTTCACTAAAAGGTATCGCATCACGTACCCAAAAATATTCTTACAAAATGAACAGAAACCCTAATCTCAGCACACCTAGTACCTTGGTGTTACGTTGGATAAAAGGCTCACTTTTAAACAACATATAACACGCATACGCGAGAACTTAAAAAGTTCTTTTACTTAAAAAGTTCACTCGTTGACCCCATTAATTCATAGAAGATCTAAATAAAGTAGATCTAATAAACTGCCTATTTATGCTCTACTTCTAAGATCCAAATTTACATATACTTGTTCAATCTGGGGATTCGCAGCTTAAGCACACATCAATGCGTTAGAACGCAATCAAAACAAAACTCTGGAGCAGATTCTATGCTTCTACATGAAGAACTCTGACCTCAGAAAAGTAATTAAATTTAAAACCATTCGACAGTTTATCCAGAAACTGTCGAATAAATTCTTCAAAAATATCGGCATATCAGACAACTTCTCGATCCAAAAAATCGAGAAGTATACACCAACACCACACACAGACCCAGAAATATACTCCTAAATTAATTTTATTAATGTTCTTAAATTGCTAATTTCACACTAATTTATTTTTTCATCATTTACATATTCTTAATCGACACCACCAGTCAAAATTGCTAAATTTAATTCGTAAAAAATCTCTCACGTTCTGACAAACACGACCATTCAGAGAGCCCCATTGACCGTACGGACTCTGGGAACTCTCTCAACCGGACACGGTGAAGGTACCTCTCCCGGGACCGAAGCCATCCAATTAACACAACCGATCACAGAGCTCCTTTTCGCCACGCGAAAAGGTAGCAAGCACAGTACAAGTTTCTCACTTACAATGCTGCCACGAATAGCTGCTACCTCATTGGTTGAGCAGTTCAACCTCCTGAGGCTCTCATTGGCCGAGGAAACTTTCAGTAAACTTTTTTAGTGTTCTGATATTAGAAATTTTAAAATCTTTTATTAACTTTGAAAAAAACTGTTTTATTTTATTAAATATATATAATGTTTTCAATTAAATTTCTTCTGTAATCTAAATTATTTAACTTCTTTAATTATCTTTTCTTCTTTTTAAAATCATTAAACTTTAATTATCATGGGAAAGTTTGATCAATTTCATGTTATCTCACCTTCAAGACAGCCCTTAAGAGCTATGTGCTCCATCAACAAACCAAGCTACAAAAGACGTGTAGCTAACACAACACACACGTCACAAGTCGTTCTCTCTTTTTCCACCACTCTCATTTCTTCTTTCTCCCTTTCGTCAGTCTCCTCGCACTTCCTGACGGTGAAGGATCTGTCCGTTGAAGACCCTCTTTGGTATGGTGAGAGTGTTTGAAAAGAAGGTGTACACTTACCTTGTTATGACGAAACAAATACTTTTTTGAAACTTTTTGTTCTAAAAACAATAATTTTTATTGCAATACTAAAAAAATTAAACAACATACGAAAATAGAAAATAATAAATATGTGACAGGCTCACGCGTCTTTTCTTTAACATGTCCTTTGGGTTCTTTGGGCCAGAATTAATGGCAACTCTTTTCCAACCAAATCCAAGAAGTAAAGTGTGAATGAAAGATGCAAATGAACAAGCTTTTAAACATCGGAACTTAGAGTAAACGAGATGGCAATATATGGCAATTTGTGATAGTGGATGGAAATTGGCAGGTAGTTGATGCCTAATAGAGGAATCGTGGTTCAAGTCTGAATGAGCTTTACGTGACTGTGATTAGAAGTTATAACTGATCGAATATATTTAATTCAAGTTGCACACCAGTGCATACAAGTAAAGAAGATTGAGCATAAACCAATACACAGTGATTATCCAAGCTGTAATAAGGTAGGATTGACTATTTATAATATTAGAATCAGTGATTAGGCGGTTCAGTTATTGATAGTGGTCTGAATTAGGTTAAGTCTTATTAGCTAAATATATATATTGTGTGTTGCGTATTTTGCCATCGTAGATTCTCTCATATTAATTATTATAATTTAATTTGTTAAAGGTTTAAGTTGAATATCTTAATAAAGTCATATTAAGATAATGTTTGATTCTAGTTCTTTCGTTAATCCTACGCCTCTGGCTCACGCTGATACTTCGAGAGATGTTCTCCCAAGGGAAGGAACATCACTAATATACAGATTTTCTTTTAAAAAATTCTAAGATACTTCATACAAATGTATCATTTGAATTCCTCCCATTTGATGAGCCTTAAGTCCAGAATTTCAGGCCATTCCGTGGATACACTCAATTTTGAACGTTCGATTAAACATTACCAAGCTATAAAGGGTCATATACTGTTTATAACAAGGGTGGTCAAGCTCCTTGATAATCTGTGCCATTTTTCAAAATTTGAAATTTTTCGTGAGCCGCAGTTAAATACGTGTTTAAAAGGTACGCAAAAAAGGTATTAAAAATTTTTTTTTACTGAAATTATGTTTATTGAAAAATATATAAATAAAAATACAAAATATGGGTATTGAATTTAGATATTAAAAATTAAACACATTTATTTTACTTATCTTGATAATTCTTTAAAATTTAGTGAATAATTGGTGACAGCACATCTTAGTAATACTGATCGGTGTTTGGATTTCACGTATTTTTTAAGATGAATAAAATGCTTCACATAAGTACGTTATTTCGAATACTGAAATAATTCAACAATCAGCCTTTTTTTTAATTCAGAATACTATGATTCTGGTACAAATTTCATAAATTCAGTAGTCGGTGTCGACTTATATTTTAATTGTATATAGAGCTTGATCTTCTTTCATCTCTATTAATTCTAACTCTCCAGATGCTTTTATGGTCATAATTATAGTGGAAATGGAAAACTCTCCTTGAATTATGTTAATTTCAAATGGACTCAGAAAAAAAATCAAGAGACGATTTAAAATATTTCTTGAAATCTATTTTGGAATTCCGTCAATATTCCTTCTAGCTTTTTTATGTACTCGTTGATTTTTTTGTTTAATATTGGAACAAATATTTTTAATTCGAGGAAAATGACAAAATGTTTTATTTTTAAGGTCCTTTTGAAAAAGTTGTAATTTAGTTTGAAAACTAAATAAACACTGTGAGAGGTCAGATAGTATTTTATCTTTCCCCTGCAATTGTAAATTCAGTGTTTGCAAATGTTCCAAGACATCAGTCAAAAAAATTCAGTCTTGTAACCACTCGTCATCGACTAATTCTGAATAGGTTTTATTTCCTTTTCTTTTAGAAATGCAATTATCGGATCAAAAAAACCTTCAAATCGATTTAATACGTTGTAGCTAGATAACCATCTAACACAATGCAGAAGAAATGAATGTTATTTGGAAGTTCTCTTCGTTCTTTAATTCTTCAAGGGAATTTTTGAATTGTAGAGGATTTTTTTTGCAGTGGTGCGCATGTAATTTACAATGTGTAGCACTGTTTTTCTAACAGCAGAATATTTTAAATATTTTGTAGCTTGATATTCTCGATGAATTATGCAGTGAATCGGTATGGATTGTGAAATTTGAGAATCATCTCTGAAAATCCCAATAAGACCGATTTTTTTACCCAGAATTGCCGGAGCTCTATCTCAGTTGCAATGCTTATAAGTTTATTAAGAGGCACATCAAAAGTTTTCATCATGGAATCTAATGCATTTTTAATATCGACACCACGGGTTGACTCTTGAAGAGAGTGCTGCTAAATCTAATAGTTCTTCTTTAACAACGAAGTCAGGTGAAACAAAACGTATGAAAACTGCCAATTGCGGAAGTCTGTGATAGCTGTCGATTCGTCAAGGGCAAAGCAGAATGCAATACAGTTCTTCAAATCATTTTTTAAATTATATTCAAGAGATGTAAAGGGTGTTTTTTTAGAGGTATAGAACTTTAAATTGCAATAAAACAACGATGTACTATTCGATTGACATGAATTTTTTTTATTCGAAAGATAATCTTGTGGCATTACATTTTAAATATGATTTCTGGCATATGACCGCCACGGCTGGCTCGGATGTAGTCCAATCTGGACGTCCAATTTTCGATGACTTTTTCCAACATTTGTGGCCGTATATCGGCAATAACACGGCGAATGTTGTCTTCCAAATGGTCAAGCGTTTGTGGCTTATCCACATAGACCAATGACTTTACATAGCCTCACAGAAAATAGTCTAGCGGTGTTAAATCACAAGATCTTGGAGGCCAATTCACAGGTCCAAACGTGAAATTAGGCGGTCACCAAACGTGTCTTTCAATAAATCGATTGTGGCACGAGCTGTGTGACATGTTGCGCCGTCTTGTTGGAACCACAGCTCCTGAACATCATGATTGTTCAATTCAGGAATGAAAAAGTTAGTAATCATGGCTCTATACCGATCACCATTGACTGTAACGTTGTGGCCTTCATCGTTTTTGAAGAAGGATTCCACCAGCCCATAAAACGCACCAAACAGTCAGTTTTTCTGGATGTAACGGTGTTTCGACATACACTTGTGGATTAGCTTCACTCCAAATGCGGCAGTTTTGTTTGTTGACGTAGCCATTCAACCAGAAGTGCGCTTCATCGCTAAACAAAATTCGCTTATGAAAATCGGGAACAGCGGCAATCTCGTTTTGGGCCCATTCGACGAATCTACGCCTTGCTTGATGATCGTTTTGATGAATTGCCAAACCAAACTGAGAATAAATCACTTGACAGCTGTTAAATCGGTCGCCATCTTGGAAAGTAATGCCAACTTAAACTTCTATACCGGGAAAAAAGACACTCTTTATTAATTGCAGTTATGCGTCGTTCAGTTGCGTGTCTCAAGATGGGAATTTGCGAAACAACTTTGTGCAATGCTACATTACTTGGATTTAAAACTCTTATAAGTACATCTTCCAAAAGTCTATTAAAACTCTCCCTCTCCATACGGGCGTTTTGCATGAGCAATATTCCAGGCAAAAACAAAACTGGTTCAGCCACATTATTAGCTTGATTATTAAAGGTCATCAAAATTGACTGTTGTTTATTTAAATTTGATTTAAAAGAAGTAAGTTTATCTGATCTTAATTTGGAATTTGGTGGATACTGATAGAAAACTGAGGACGATTGGTTTCATAATGTCGACGTAAAAATTGTTAGCTTTATAATTTTAAACCATAGAATTACAAATAACAAAAAATGCTTTTCCGTTATTGTCAATAAATAAACTAGTTTCTAAAAAAACTAAGATACACGCTTTTATGGTTTTAATCGAACTAAAAAATAAAAAGAAAAATAATTCTTAATATAAAAATAAAATGATTAACGAGAAAATTAATGTCATTGGGGGTAAAAGCGTGGGGTGCTTTATATCAATTGTTATAATTTCTTACTAGTTCTATTCCGAAATGCTGAGATAGTGTAAAAATTTAGTGCAAAGCACACCCCACGCTTTTATCACAATGGCATTAAGTTTCTTGTAAATCATTTTATTCTTGTATTGAGAATTATTTTTTTTTTTACTTTTTAGTTCGATTAACCATAAAAGCGTGTTCTTAAGATTTTTTAAACTATAATTTGTTTTTCATTTTTTAGTTCAATCTACAATAAAAGCATGTATTTTTAGTTTGGTAAAATCCTAGGAGAGCCCACACCCTTGGCGACAAACCGAAAAAAGCGCCAAACCAGAACAAGATGGAGCCAAGTGGAACCGACAATGTCGGCAAGGGAATATAGCGGGATAAGGTGGATGCGTAATGAAAATATATGTAAACAATACAGAAATTAAACATTTAAGATTCTTCATACACCATTCAATCAATTCTTTCTTACCTTTCGCATTCAACAAAGTAAAAAATTCTAAAGTATATTCCCTCACACACGCAGCCAGCCAAGAGCCCAACAACAAAATGAAATTCAAAATGCGCACCCACAAAATACGAAAATGCTAGAAATAGTTAGGTTGCCATATGCAGTGTTTAAAAGTAGGGTTACCAAGATGGTGCAATTATCGCCAACCAAAGTAATCCGTGCCAAGGGAGTGGGCTCTCCTAGGAGTGAACCTTTAGTTTTTTAAACTATCATTTATTCATACACTGTTATTATTATTTTTTTAATTTTGGCCCGCGACCGAAAAAATTTGCCCATCTGAGTTAGAACAAATTATTTTTTCACACACATGCACGAGTCTTTCTTTTTATTTCCATTTTCAGAAAAACTGGACAATTGTTTATATTAAGATAAGAAATTGCTGACGCAAAAAAAAAAATTAAAAAAAACGCTTTCGCTTTTAGGGTTACTCTTAATGTTTTAGTCACCAAATCTGAAAATGGTATAATGAATTAGCCGCCAATTCTGGAAATCGTTATTCCTTATGATCCTGATTACGATAATGGAACAAAATTATGAAATTATTATATTGTTATCGGTCCTTGAAAAATGTGCAAAATTTCGAATTAATCTGACCTTTTTAAGTGGATAAAAATCGGTTCAAAGATTCCGTTACATACAAGTGAAACTTATTTATAAAAGCGTGTTTAAAAGAAATTCTCTTCCCACTTATTATTAAAGCCTGCATTTTCTTGCTCGTATTTTCTTTCTTTTTTTTTTCGTTCTCTGTCGTCATATTTTTAAAAGAACTGGAAATAAATCAAGAAATTTAGAAAATACAAGTTTTGTGTTATTAAAAC
This sequence comes from Trichonephila clavipes, assembly GCA_019973935.1. Classification (NCBI taxonomy): domain Eukaryota; kingdom Metazoa; phylum Arthropoda; class Arachnida; order Araneae; family Nephilidae; genus Trichonephila; species Trichonephila clavipes. The sequence goes on from BMAU01019837.1 coordinate 89,596, forward strand.
AATAACAACACGTGTTACATACTACGAAACAAATTATAGTTAACTTACCAAACTAATTCCATATTACAAATTATATCCGCATCAAGAGTGATAAAAATTGTTTCCTCCAGAGCACACTGCCAACTGTCCGTTGCAAAGAAATTTTACAAATTCAAAATCAGTCTGGAGTCGGTCGATTACGGACAATTCCGCCACTGTTTATGTTCGTTCGCGCAGTTTTCGATGTGCCATATCCTTCTTAACTTGGACGGAATTGAAAGTTTTACAACGTTGCACTTAGGCTTTTACATTTGTCGTCAGTAATTTAAAATACATTATGAATCACGCTGTAATAATGTTTTAAAACATAATGACACAAAAATGAAAAGGGAACTCTGGTACATTTATCGAGAGCCACAAATAATCCTTCAAAGTGCTACATGTGACTCGCAAGCCACAGGTTGCCCCCCGGTTTGTAATATTTAGTTGCTGATCTTCTTATTACGTTGTATTTGAAAACAATCGTTCGTTTAAAGAGCAAAAATAAAAAATAATAATATTATTATTATTGAAATACTACAAACAAAAAATTTACAAAGATTCATTTCTTTATTTTGAAATTTTAATTTATAAAAATCAAAGCAAGAACTTTTGTGTATAGAATAATAAAAATGAAAAAGTGCTAATAAGAACTTTTTTGTAGTTCTTATTAGTAGCCTCTCGTTCTTTTTCACTCTTCTGTTAGCGCTTCACTTTTTCTTTTGAAAATAATAATATTGCTTGCCGAATAGGTGTTAAAACTGAAGGCATATAGCATCAGTTTTTTGGAAATTGCGTAATATATTGCATTTCTCATCAAAAAAGCCTTAATCAATCATTGAGCCTTGATACTATTTTTGTTGATTATTATACAAAATAGACACCTGAATCCAAATATGACCCCATTTAGCCCAATCGCTTACCATTTTCTCGGAACAGCCGCCCCGACCCCTATTTACTTTGTCCAATGTTATTTTGGTCTTACAGTGTTTATCCTCCCTCTCTCCCTATTATCCTCTTGTTGCGGCCCGAGTGAAATATTTATCATACGTATGTGGCCTGGAGGGAAAAAAGGTTGAGTACCCCTGTGCTAGACTTTTAAAATTAACCTGCAAACGACCTTGCAACAATGATGCGTTGAATTAGATGAACAGATTGAGAATCCTCTGTCCAGCGATAACTAAGAAGTAAAAAATAAATTAAAAGTAAAAAAAACTTTTTTTAAAAACAAGCCTTTATTTAAATGTGCTAAAAAGAATAAAATAAACTTTTCTTTTAAAACTTTTTTTTACTATCAACTTAAAACGTCATTACACAATTTATGATATAAAAGCTTGTCGCGAGATTTACCTGTGTAATTTAATACAAGTAAATTAAATAATTTGATCTGATTGATTTTAGTTTTTAAAATTTTCAAACTAAGTAAATAAGAGTACTTAAATCTCGCAACAAGCTTTTATATCATAAATTGCGTCATGACGTTTTAAGTTGATAGTAATAAAGGTTTTAAAAGAAAAGTTTATTTTATTCTTTTTACTGCATTTAAATAAAACCTTGCTTTTAAAAATGTTTTTTTACTTTTAATTTATTTTACTTGACCTAAACACCCCAAATGCGGTATGATAAAAATTATTTGTGCAAAGCTTTATACCGCCTGTTTCTTCTTTCCTCAAAATTCTAATTTAAATTGCATTTGTGTGTGGTTGCATAGAATTAACATAAATAAAAAGATATTAAGAGTAACTGCAATTTTTTTAGCGTTGTGGTCTAAAAAGCCAAATAATTATTTTATTTCCTACTTGCTAGAGCGAATCAAGTTAATAGAAATAGCCTTTCAATTAAATTTTAATACAAATTTTATTTTAAAGTTTTTTAGTTCAAAATTTATTTGAGGCGAATTCTTTTAACAAGTTTATAACATTTCATGACGTTTTGACTCGTAGGTGAAAAAATGTGTGAGGTGCAGAGAGGAGGTAGAGGAAAACTTAGCTGTATGTAGCAACTTTTATGCTTAGTTTAATTTTATCTTAAAATTTGATATATTTATTCAAAACGATCACCTTTTGACTTCACACAGGCCTTAAGTCTTTTTGACCAATCATTTATCGAGGTATGCACTACCTACAGTGGAATTTCAATTTCTACTTTCCTTAAAGAACACTTAAGACTGTACTGATTTGGATGCCGTGTTTGTTTTTGTTGTTGGCACGTCTTTGCCTTCAATACTGACCACAATTTATTGTCGGGTGGATTTAAATCTGGACTGGTGGAAGGCCAATTTGTGTTCCATGAAGTCTAACGCACTCTTTTTCAACTACCGCTGGGGCGTCCTCGACTAGTAAGCAGAAGCCGGGTCTTGCTGAAAAATCCAGTCGTTTCCATTGAACAGGTTGATATTCAGGAGTTTCACTATTGGTTCTAAGTTAATGTATTAATAAAATGTTACCTTTGTTTTAACTCCTTTCCCTCAAAAATGAATCTTTGAGACACCTTCATACCTAATACCCCACCAAACCATTATGGAAGGAGAATGATATCTCTTCACGCATTATATCGTTTTGTTTCTTGGTTACTTTTTGCATGAAATGGTGGTTGAAAGCTTCTTTAGTTTCAAAAAAGTCTTCATCGACAAACAGAATTCGTCTGTGGCAGTTATGAGCGTGCGGCAGTAATAGTACCTCTGCTTTAAGGTACTGCTGCAGGGCCAGCTCTAGCAGTTTTGCCGCCCCAGACAAAAATTAAAAATGCCGCCCCTCCTCAAAAGTAAAAAAAAGTGTGTGTGCTTATGACCACACGATAGAAGTCATAGCTTCAAATTTTGTAATGTTATTTCAAGGATTAGTTAGGTGAATAATAAACAAAGGGATATTAGTACTGTCCTATAAAATTATTAATTCATATGTCTGTACTCCTAAAGTAATATTTTTGTGCGAAATATACAATCATAATTGGGGATTAATTGTATTCTAAGAAGGAAACAATAGGTTTATGGTAGCTGAAATAAGTTGTAAATGCTTTATGTTCAAAATTTAATTTAAATATCTATAAAAAAAACTCTGTCAAGGGTAGTTCCGTACTTCCTCGTGCTTCATTTGGATCAATTGACATAATTAAATTCAATTTTGTTGAATTTTGATTTTAAAAAATCAACTTAAGGTTCTGATTTGTCTTTTGAAGAATCTACTTTAAAATTCCCACTTAAAATCATAGGTTATTTGTTTAGAAGACAAGATTCGGCTATGTGAAATTTGGTTGTAATTTAACAATATTCAGTTCTATCCATGAATTAATTTAAGCAAAGGGATAGTAAGACAGGTAATTCATTGGGAAGAGAGGAGAATCTATGTCAAAACCTTTATAAAAAGGAATTTAATCAGAAGATTTATATCACCTGATCTCTGGCTTATACTAGCTCTTTTGTCACTGTACGGCAGTTTTGTACATATATATCCAGTGCTGCAGCGAGGAAAGTTTTCTTAATTATATTTTGTATTTAAGTTATTTAATGTACTTTTTTCTTAATACTTGTATACTTAATTTTGTTATTTTAAACTTTTAATTTTCTTTTTAGACTCAAGGTATGTTAAAGTAATGTGATTAATAAAACTATTTGTTCATTGCTATTCCGATTTGCTTACAAAAACAGATTTTTATCCTTAAGATCCCTGCAAATTGCTTATGATAATTCTACTATTTACTTGGTTCTTTAAAAATTTGTCCTTTTTCTTCATTTTTTGTTTAATTTTATAATTTTAGTGTTGGATTTCTCTTTCTCTGTAAGACTATTTTTTAAAATATTACGTTTCATTTTCATGCTTCAACTAGGATTAGAAAGAATCCCGCATTCATTTCAGTTTAAAGAGGGGGGGTAGGAGCCCCACTTAGATCGGAGCCAGGAACTTTACTTTTACGACGCATTGGTGGGGGGACAAACTCCCGCATTTCAAAGTGGCGGGTGGAAGCATCCCTCCTTTTTTTTTAGGGGTGTGCATGTTCGAATAAATACGAAGAAAACCGAATGAGCGTTACATTCCCGAGCGTGACGTTCATTCAAGTTCAATCTTCAGCAAAACGCGCCAATGGAAGTTATTATTTCAAAAAATTTTATTAAAAAAGATAAAAATTGTTCATAGATATACACCTATAAAACTTGAATAGTTCTTGCGAACAAAAAGGCAGCATAACAAACAGTACATATATAAACTAGATTTTTCAAAATTAAAATTAACTTTTTCCCCTACAATTGTTGATATGCATCTGCAAAGACAATAAAATTCTGTCCTTTAGCTTCTTCAAAAAATGTCATTTCAAAATATTTTTAATAACATTTATTATTAACATACGCAATCTAATTTTAAAATATAATTATAATGTAAACAAAAATATTACTAAATTTATCTCTCTGTAGATTAAAAAAGGGGAAAAAATTGAAATAACTCACCTGTAACCGACTTAATTCATCGAATGAATATTCAGAGTTTTTAAGAAATTTTCTTTTTTTGATGCTTTAATCAGAAATAACATTATAATGATAACAAAATTATAATGATAACAAAATAATATTATTAAACTTATCTCTTAATGTATAAAAAAAAGAGGGAGAATAATCTAAAACCCCATTTTTTATATTGACTTGACAATATGATTCAGAAAGATGATTTATGATTGATGATTCCGAAAAGAAAAAAATCAAAATTTACAACAAATAACAGACAAATGAACCACAATTTTTATTAATACTGGGGAATAGTAATGAGAAGGTTGTGGTGTGGTATGTATCGTTCTACAAGTGGAAGTTCTCTTACAAAAAAAAATTTCGTGTTAACAATATTATTTCAATTTAATGCAAAAATAAAATTTTACAACCTTAACTATCACTATGGATTCCAGTATAAAAAATAATTTTATTGACATTAAAATAACTAGTTTTCTTTTAACTCAGTAATCCTTTCAATTAAAATCATTATTACAAATTTTACTTCCACTTAGTGTGGTCGGCATTTCAATTCAATCTAAATAAAATAATCATGTCTCAGGTTTTCAAACTATAAAGAATAATACTCCACAGAATATTTTCATATAATTTTTTTCGTAACATAAAAGAGTATTTTTCAAATTTCGTTCAAATGACTCCCCTAAAATTTACTGTCCTGGACAGAGGTCCGGTTTGTCCGGCTCTAGAGCCACCCTTGCCCTCTGAAAGAACACATTCAGATTTGCTAAAACCAGGAAAAGAGGAGGATTATTAATATGGTAGCACCTCTGTAGTAAGCCTTATGGTGAAACTCACCTACAACAAAAATGGCAATAAAACAACAATATGTGACTTTTTATTTATATATTTAGACTGACATTTGTGCTCAGTGTAAAAATGGATTTCTAAAGTTTAGACAAAATATTTAAAATAGTGCCACCCAATCAAGACCACTCCTTCTACATACGTTGCAGGCCGCGGTAGCCGAGTGGTATAGGTATCGGACCGTGGCTTGCTTTGTCACGGGTTCGAGCCCCAGTACCACTAAAGACCCGCCGTGTAGGGCAGCGATGCACGTTAAATCTGTCGAGAGCTGAAACGTCCTCCCGTTGGTGTGGTGTGGTACTTAGGAGAGGGGGTGCCAGCTCAGGTGTCGTCCACGTCACTTGACCATGGTTCAAAATTACGTGGTCCGTCGCCAAAAGCCCTCGTGTAGCTGAACAGTGCGACGTTAATAATCAATCAATCAATCTACATTACGTTGCTGTTTCTAAAACCCTTCCGAGATCGGACTCTAGTGTAGGCCGTGATAAATAAAAAGTGCATTAGATAAAATAAATCACACATAGTCCAAACGTGTAATGCTTGATTTTTAGATGGCAACGAAATCTGTAATCTGCAAAATTGGAATTCAAAGTGCTCTGTGCTTGAATTGCTATATTTGGCTCTTTTTAAATTATAGGTTACTTTCGAAATAGTTATAATAAAAAAAATGCAAGAAACTACATAATCATGGTGTATGCTTTGATGGGAACAAAGTACTCAACTATTTTAGGTTACAGACTTCGGTGCCTCCAACAAAAATGACGCTGCATTCACACCAAGGTGGTCAGCGTTGAGCGTCTAGCCCAGTGATTCTCAACCTTTTTTTTTTGTTGTTGTTGCGGCACATATTTAACGATTTCAAAATTTGGTGGCACACAAAGAAAAAGATAAAAATTATTTACTTACTACAACACACTGCATAAATAGTTTATGACAAAAATTTTAAATATACGAAATAAAAAAACTAATATATACTACAATAATAACTAAACGTTTATTAAGGGATTAATTACAAGCTAATAATAAAAATATTTTTAATGCGAAATTTGAGCTTGATGTTTTTTGATAATTTCATTTATATTTGGTCGTAAAAATGAGAATGCTACTCTCATATCGTCTTCTACATTTAACAATCTTGATCTTTTTTTTTTTTTTTAGTTTTAATGTTGGCTAATGCTGAAAATCCGAATTCACACAAATAAGATGTGGAAAATTGTAATATGTTTAAAGCTTTTTTGGCTATCATTGGATAATCGCATCTGATGTTAATCCAAAATGAATTAATTGATTCTTCTGAATGTTTTAAAATTAAATCTCGATTATTGAAAGCAAAATGAGTTCTTCCTCTTCATTCAAAGTTAAGTCAAATACAGAAGTATACGTTATGAGAAATGGATTACGAACCCAATCAAATTTCTTAATATCTAATTTTGGGAAATAATGAATAATTTTCTCCTCTAATGTTGTCAAATGATCAACAACAATTAATTTAATAGTTTTATAACTGTCTTTAGGGACTGACTCAAACTTTTCTAAATTGCCTTCCTGAGCTTTATTTTTCCATAAAGTTATTTGTTTTTTGAATCCCACCAGCTTATCGGTTGAGTTTAAGATATTTTCATTAGGCCAGTGCTTCTCAAACTTTCAATACTGGCGCCCCCCTTTTCAATCACAATTTTTATCGCGCCCCCCTTATACATAATAATTTACTAAATGCAATAATAATGCACTTTTTACGATAAAGCAACAATATTTATTATAAACCGTTCAAATTCATGACATAAGTATTAAATTTTGTATTTGTTACTTTTAAGCAAAAAAAAGTTAAGTAATAGGATAATTACTAAGTTATTTTTCCTTTCTCTGATTTTTAAATTGGAACATATTACAAAATGCGGTGGTTGCTTAGAAGACAAAATATAGATATCAGCTAAATATAGAAAATGAACTCAGAGGGTCAATTTCTTATCTTAAAACTCCTTTCAAAAAATTTGCTCTGTAAGACAAGCCCATGGAAGTAGCTAATAATTATTAAACTTGTTCTTAATTTAGTATTAATTAATTAGTCATAAAATACTCTGTGCACCACTCATACATTAAAAGCAGTGTTTCTCAAACTTTCAATACTGGCGACCCAATTTTCAATCATAATTTTTGTCTCGCCCCCTGTACAACAATAATGTATTTACTGCAATAAAAATGCACTTTGAGAGAGAGACGCTAAAGTTACAATACGATCTTAATTATAAACCGTACAAATTAATACGATAAGTATATTAAATTTTGTGTATATGTAACTTTTAGTAATATATATATTTTAAGAAAATTACTTAAAAATATATATATATTACTTAGAATTATGTTATTTTTCTTTTCTCTAATTTTTAAATTGGAACAGATCGCAAAATGATGTATTTAATTAAAGATTTATTTCCTTCAGCATTCATTTCTCAAAGTACAAATGTCATTAGAAAAATAGTCTAGTCAATGTCGCTCTCTATCATATCCATCACATCTGGCATTATAGGGTACGTTTGCGTGAGTCTGGGCAACCTATCGGACGTCTGCGCAAAACATGTAAAAATGCTTTTCCTCGTACAATTCCAGTCAGTTTTGGTCGACTCGATACTCCTATAGCTACCGAATCTAGCTTGAATGTACATTTTTTAATTTCCACGTTAATTGTAATTCACGGTAATTAAGTATTTACGGCAGTAGATTAAAACAATATCATACATACATTTTTAAGTCGTAAGCAAACATTCGACCATAATAAAGAATCAACAAGTACACAGACGAACGAGCATGGTTCCGAAAATTAAATCAAGGCGATCTTCTCAAAAGTACTTAATTTTGGATTTACCACTACTGAAGTAAATGATGGAAAAAAAGCCCCAGCTCGATATGTGTTAAAACTTACAAATCTATAGAACAACATGTGAAAGTTGTTTTTAAAACATGTAAAATCATTTAGCTATGTTGGCAAAGAATTTTAAAAAATATTTTCTGGATGAGGACAGCTTGGTAGCAAGTTACGAGTGGATTAGTGATCTATTTCAAGATACTCCAGAAGGGCTCTCAACTTCCGAAGAAGAAATCTTCATATATTTTACATCCAGTGAAAAATTAAAAGGCAATTTGTAATAAATCGCTCTTTGAATTTGGGGTAGAGGTGGATGAGGAATTATCTGTACTGAAAACAAAAGCACTTCGTATACTATTACCATTTTCAACATCCTACCTTTTTCAAACCGGATTTTCTGCAGTGGATGCCTTGAAGACAAAATATAGATCTCAGCTAAATATAGAAAATTAACTCTTTAAGTGTCAATTTCTGATATTAAACCTTCCTTTCAAAAACTTTCCTCTACAAGACAAGCCCGTGGAAGTCCCTAATAATTATTAAACTTGTTCTTAATTTAGTAATAAGATTGATTGATTGAATATTAACGTCACACTGTTCAGCTGCACGAGGGCTTTTGACGACGGACCACGTAATTTTGAACCATGGTCAAGTGACGTGGATGACACCTGAGCTGGCACCCCTCTCTCCTAACTACCACACCACACCAACGGGAAAACTCTCAACAGATTTAACGTGCATCGCTGCCCTACACGGCGGGTCTTTAGAGGTACTGGGCTCGAACTCGTGACAAGGCAAGCCACGATCCGATACCTATACCACTCGGCTACCGCGGCCAAATTCAGTAATAAGAAATTATTTATAAAATACCTTCTTCAGTACTGATACATCAAACGTATAATGGCTGAAACACCGACTCTTCGCACGAGTTCATTTTTTAAAAAAATAAAACATTATTCTTGATATAATAGCTGAACTGTAAGGGAAGTAAAACTGTGTGCACGACATTGTATACAAAAATGTAAAATGATTTTTTTTTAGATAAATGCTATAATTGTAAATAACTGTTTAAAAGAACTGTAATTTTAAACCTCACACAATTAGCATTTAGAATTAATGTTAAATTATGAAAAAGAATATAAAATTCCGATGAAGAATGATTGTGTTACTTTTTAACATTTAAAGCGAGAAGACTTCAAAATGTTTTAACCCGGGAGCAGGCGCGTACTCGATACTAACATTAATGGTAGTGCGGGGGGACTCAGTCACCCCAATCCTTTGTTTAGAATTATTTTTACTGTACACGATACAAATCGGAATTCTAGTGAATATTTTAATTTATAGAAAGTATACTTACCTTCTTTCAAGGACTATTCAATTCTTTGATGATTTGAGAAAAAATCCAATAAAACTGAACCAAAATGATTCAAAAGTACAAGACCATAATAAAGGACGCAAATCAGACACTTTTCAATTATCCTACAGAAATGTTAAACCAATCAATTCTTTTCCAAATATCGCAAAACTCAATTATTTACAATTTCCCTAAGCGAAAAGCAAACGCATAAAAGATGGGAGGGAACTAATATTGATAATAACCATACCATAAGATTGAAGGTCAATCAGATGATTAGCAAACGTACTATGCAGCCTGGCTGAAAAGTGAATCATGACTTCCTTTTCTTTTCTACAACTAAAATGTACAGTATTTCAATAATAATTACAGTGGTGAATTGTTTATCTTCTTAGAATTTTTCTCAGGGTCTGGGTTTCGTTTTTTCTTTTAACGAGTAATATTTTATGTTAAAACGTAATAAAAAAAATCTCTCATTGAGGAAATACAGCAAATAAAACAAAATGTTTTTTTTTTCTTTAATTTGGTTTTGGGATCAAAGATAGCTATTTGATGACGGAAAAAAGCCAGATAATAAACATAAATTATGTCAGTATTGTTGTGTGTATTTTTTTTTATTATGGAAGAAAGCATTTTGTTTTACTTCTCTTTCCGGTTATTTTTTTAAAAAAATCTTTAACTTTTTGATACGCTCGCGCCCCCCTTGTAGGGTCATCGCGCCCCAGGGGGCGCGCCCCACACTTTGAGAAACACTGCATTAGGCCCTTGCATACTTCAATTGATGTTGTTAAAAATAACAAAAATGTCTGATAAGTAAGCCAGTTTAGTACACCATATTTGATCTTCCAACAAATGAACAAATTCATAATTTTTATTTTGTTCAAAAAATATTTTCATTTCGTCTTTTAATTTCAGCACACGAGATATAACTTTTCCTTTGGACAACCATCTTACTTCTGTATGGAGTAACAAGAATTCGTACTTGGCTTCCATAGCTTGGCATAATTTACTAAATAATCTACTTTTTAATGGTCTTGATTTGATATAATTAACCATTTTAACACATTGTTCCAGAACTATTTTCAAATCTGATGGCAAAATTTTGTAACAAGTGCTTCTCGATGCAAAAACAATGGGTAACTAATATATCCTCATTCAGTTATTTAACATGTGCTACAAATCCTTTTAGATGTCCAGTCATAGCTGGAGCACCATCTGTGCAAATGCCAATACATGACTTCCAAGAAACTTTAATTTCTTCTAAATATAAACTAATTACTTGAAAAATATGTTTACCAGTTGTAAAATCAGGTAATTCCCGACAACATAAAAATTGATTAATTATATCATTTTCGTGAATAAATCTAACGAATGCAATTAATTGAGCATTTCCTGTAATATCTGTTGTTTCGTCGACTTGTAGAGCAAAATTCGAATTTGCAAGAGTTTTTGCAGTATTTTGCTCAATATTTTCTGACATATCTTTAATTCTGCGATGGATTGTATCGTTTGAAAGTGGTATTTTGCAAATATCAATATCAGCTGATCCACCAATCATTGTTTTTACAATTTTGCGATAAGCAGGTAATATAATTTCAGCCAAATTGTGAGGTTTTAAGTTAACAGCAATCAATTCAGCTATTTCGTAAGAAGCTACTTGAGCCTTTTCAGATACACATACTTGTTTTTCAAAAACTTTTACTTGCTTAATTTTTGATGATAAAGACCTTTCAAAGTAGCTTTTATCTTTTGTTGAAAGCGAAGGATGATTAGTCACCAAGTGACGTTGGAGTTTGCTAGGAACCATAGCACTATTTGATAATTTAAAACCACATATCACACACTCGGGAACAACTATGTCATTTTCCATTGTAGAGGTAAATCCAAATTTCAAAAAATCATCATTATATTTCCGATGGACAACGTATTTTTTTGAGCAAGAAGTATTTTTACTTGTGCCGGGGGTTGGCTCATTAACATGGTCCCTAAAGTTATCATTATCACTATTATCATCTTTAAACTTTCTTCTTTTTAACCATTTATCCGTTTTCAGAAGGATCTGCAAATAAATTATTGCAAAATATTACTACATGCAAATAAATTAATATTAAACCGAATCACATACATTTGCCAATTTTAACGAAAGAAAAGGTGCAGTAACTACTATGCAACACCTTGTGAATCCCAACTATCACTAAAACACGTTTTGTACGCAGAAGTGGCAAGTGTGCACCGACTTGAGACATATTCCTATTGCTATGCACGCCGCTTCATCATAATTTGGCACTAAGAAAAAACGCGTTGCAAAGCAAATAATAAAATAATTTATTTTTTTGTGGATTTAAATATATATTCATGCTAAAAATATTTTTCTTTTTAAATGATATAATTTAATAATATTAACATTATTATATATTTGCAAAATTTGGCGGCACACTTTTGAAATTTGGCGGCACCCAAAAGTGCCGCGGCACAGTGGTTGAGAATCACTGGTCTAGCCAATCAGCGACTTCATCTCGCCCGAAATGAAGTCTCCCATTGGCAAGACGCTCAACGCTCGATGCTGACAGTCTTGGTGGGAATTCAGCTTTACTCGTACTTACTAAGTGATTCCTTTTATCCGTCGTTTTCAGTTAAATACGCCTATGGTGTTGTCGCTTGATAGGGTAATCTAAGAGGAGATTGAATGCGCTAACATTCATAACTAAAACTGCCCGAGATTTATCTGTAATAAAGGACATACAGCTATTATTAGTGTACATGCTGCTTTTTTAAAGATAAATAAATTTTACAATTCGTAAAAAGTCAGTTGGAGCAATTCAAATGTTAAATATGTAGGTCAAGGTCACACTGATTGAATGAGGCTCTTAATGTAGCCTCGGAATTGGTACTTCTGTAGATAGTACTGAAGTGAATCTAAAAAGTTCACATTCCCAGTACTTTTCTCATACTCTGTCTTTTCGTTGTAATACATTTGTATTTTGATATTCTAATATATCCATTTGCTCTGGATATTATTTTTGTATTTAATAATTTTTTAATAGCACTATGTTGTCTAAAACTGCAGTTGTTGCCGCCGGCGTTTGTGGAACTCTGTTTATAGGTTATTGTATTTATTTTGACAGGAAAAGAAGGAACGATCCTAACTTTAAGCAAAATATCAGGGATCGTAAGTTATAATATTTCTCGGCATTATTTAATGGTTGTTTCATGATATATTGTGTTAAACTAAATGCCATTTTTCTACAGATTTATGAAAGATATCATTTCTTTTCGGTGTTGATCATGTTAAATTACGTCAATATATGGTTAAGGATATCACTAATGTTTCTATCTCATTTTCCGACATTAATGTATACTACATCTACTAACTCAATATATTTCTGTTAATTGTACCTCTTAAGTATTTGATTCGTGTACATTTTATCTATAATGATGCTTTAGAGTTGCGCTGCACCCAAGTGTAGGTGATTTTAAAATTATGCCCGTTATAAAATTTTAACTAAGCCTATAAGGATTAAATATTTACTGGCATTAATGCTTACTAAATTTGATCATTTATAATGAACTGATGCGTAATAAATTTAAAGAATTTACAGAACATTTCAATTTTTTCTCTGCTGAGTAAATTACTATTGCATAACAGTTATTTTTTAATCTTTGTAGTCAGAGTAAGTTGCTTAAAATACTAAATTTGAAATAAAATTATTCGTTGTAAAATTAGACTTCATATTAAATTACTCAATGTGCTTTCATTTTGACATTATTTAGGCTTTTTTTTTAAATAAAGAGATCAGGGTTTTTTAGAAAATTATGTCTAATTTTGAAGTAAATTATTTTTTTGTATCGATAGCATGTAAAAATATTTGAATAATTCATTGATGTTGAATTAGTTTTAGAAATGATTGTGTCATAGAAAATCTTTATCGTTGATTTTACATGCAATAATAATTACTTTTTTTTAATTATTCTACAAAAAAAATAACTTGTAAAAAAACTATTTTGATCTATTTTTTCCTACATTCCAATAGTAATGAAATTAATTTCAAGTTAGTGTTATTAAAAATTCAATGATGTCCTGTTATAAAAAAGGGTACTTAAGTGCTATTGTAACTTTAATGGGAGGGGGGAGACTGATAACTCAATTCAAATTATATTCATTACAGATTGAAATATTGATTGCATGTATTCTGTTTACCATATAGTTATTCTCTAGAAGTGTGTGGATAATATACTTAATGTAAAACATTTTATAGCGATAAATGATATATACCTAAATAAATGTTCATTTGTAATTATCACAGAATATAATTTTCAACTTCTTTTGATTAGGAAAGGAAGTAAATGTAATTCAATGTGTAAACTGGAAGATAAAATTTCTGAAAATTTTTAAGATTTAGTCTCTTTAAATATTTTCTTAATATGTTTAAAAAAATTAAATCCATACATGCAAATCTTCATAAATAAATGCTGTAAAGAGGAATAAGAACATTATTAAAAATGGCTTTCATATTAAAACAATTTAAGAGGCATAAAAAACTTTATGCTCCATTTAAATTGGATTTTTTTTAACAATGTGTTTTACAAACATGTAATTATTGTTACATAAAATTTGGTTCATTATGACATTTCACAACCAACCAATTCCATTAAAAGAGTATTGAAGCAAGTTAGTATAATCTTAATCAGCTATATTAAAAATTGAAGAAAAAGAACTAACTCTGAACAAATCTATTTATTGATAAGAGAGTACATCATGAAGATTCTCATTGGTTGTCTTGTGGCAATGTCATCCTAATCTACCTATCGTTATCCAACTGCACAGTTTTGGATCTTTGCTTACTTGACTTGAAACTTGATTTCATCCTCAATTTAAGCACTTTTTTCATGTGTTTTTCATTCAAAAACGTACAAATACAAGCACTCATTCACACAGCTAGGGTACTATCAAATATGTTGTCCATTAAATTTTGAAAAAAGGGAATGGGATGACCATTAGTAAAAGTATAATAGGATTTTATTTCTCCCTCTGGAAGTGCTGTTGCCTGCTTAATATATTTACCTTGCCAAATTTTCATTTTATCACAAAATAGATTCTCATAGAATTCAACCATAAAATTTTTATACACTGGTCCTTCAGAAAATTTTCAAATGTAAATAAGATGCTGAATAATATTTTGTTTAATAAAAAATTGCATTCTTGGGTATGCCTTTGATTTGAACCTTTGATTTGCCTTTGATTTTGCCTTTGTCCTTTTGTTGTAATACTGAGTTATAGAATTCTTAAGTTCAAACTATTATAATCCATAAAAAAAAACGTTGAAAAATCCTTCAATTTTGAAAAAAGTCTTTATTTCTTTTTTAGTGTAGAAATGTTGAGTGAATACTGGTTAATTCATCCTATTAAAAACTTGTATTCTATTAAAAAAAAGTTAAGTTTTATAAAATTGCACAGATTAATATAAAATTTAATCAATGTATTAAGTATCGATCATTTTATCTTCGGAATGTATTTAAATTGTTTGAAATTGAATGTGTTATCTTCCTTTTTCATGGATATAATGTTGCAATAATTGAATTCTAGGACGAGCCAAAGCGCTTTTGATGAAAGAAAAAGCTAAATTAGATGGTTCAAAGGTATGATTGGTTCATGATTGTTCATTTTTATATCATTGATCTGAAAAAAGTTACTAAACTGCTGCAACCAAATAATACAGATTGTATTTTCTCAGCTTTAAAATATCTAGAAAGTATAATTAAAATGAACCTTTGTCTATACACACAATTTAAATTAATTTTGGAAATAATTACATGTGTATACTTTATATTTGTACAAAATGCTTATAAACTATGGCCATTTAGATTAAGTCTGAATTGTGTGATATTTGTAGATTCCTGAATTAAGAGATTATGAATCTGTGCAGAAGTTCTTTATTCAAGAAGTGCAACTCGGAGAAGAACTTCTAGCTCAAGGTATAATTTATAACATTCAATATTTAATTGAAATTTTACTAAGGTTAAAAGTAGTATTCTGTCAATGAGTTTTAATAAAATGTTGAATACGTACAACAATTATTAACTTTAAAATAATTGTTTCTCAACACACACACACACAGCTGCAAAATCTTTCCACATTTTAAAGGTTTTAATTGTATCCAAAATATAACATTTATTATAAGGAATTAAATAAATTGCTTGAACTATATAAACAATTTTTTGTGTGTATGTCCAGGTGATATAGAAAATGGAATAGAACATTTGAGCACTGCCTTGGCAGTATGTGGTGAACCACAACATCTAATTGAAGTTTTACAAGTTCAACTTCCACCACAAATCTTTCATATGTTGATGCAACGATTACCTATTGTCAGCAATGTAAGTTAAATAAAAAGGATCATCTATAAATTAATAAATTCCTTCTAGCATATATCTTGTATATTTACTAATAATAATTTCCTTTTCAGAGGTTAGCCAATACAATAAAAGAGCAACGCATGCAAGATGAAGATGTGGAGTAAAGCAGATTGAGTTAACTGGAATATTGCTTCTATTTTTATCATCACTGTGAAGATTAAGATACCATTAACATCTAACATTAAAGTACACTGTATATATTAAAAATAAATAGTAATACAATCCTCTATGGTGTTTGTATTTACAAAACAAAACATTCAAAATACCTTTTTGCAAATTTTATTTGAAATATACATTCTAATTTCTCTCACTATATACATAATATAAATTAAGTACTTCATCTTTGTCTTTCAAAGATAACTTGTACATAATGTGGCTGTCTTTAAATCACAAAGTGAAATTGGTTTTGATGAGATTACATGAAACCATAATAAAATCCTTGCTTTTTCACACAAATTATACTTCTGTGTGATCAAAATCACAATTTGATTTTTAAACTCTTGAGTTAGTTGGAGGCCAATTTTCTTGAGGCACAGAAGATGGTTGTGTTCCCCGAGCTGAAGAATTTTCCATTTGATAATCTAGAAAAACAAATTATTTACCGACCTTAAGAATTTCCTACTTCATATTATTAGTACTTAATGTAGAGTGTACAGTTATTGATAAATCAAAAAGACAAGATCATATTAAAATTATGTATTTATAAGGTTGGAATAATTACATATACTTTCATGACTAGTGATATAAAATCACAAAATGACCAGCTGTATAGAACATTTCCTCATATAATTTTAATCGTTTGGCACTAGTAAATGCAAAATCTTGCTTTTATACTAGTTAAAACTTTTTAGTTGGAGTGATTTTATTATAGGGAAGAATGAATTTTTAGATGTGATTATAAGGATAAGAAAATGTTTTAAAAGCTGGCTAATTACCTGGCCTTGGCCCTTGAGCAAATTCTCTCCTAAATGGGGGTCGAAATGGGAATCTGTGATGGGGGAAAAAAGGTCGGGGTGGTGGTGGAATGTCATGAAAATCTGGTAGGGAATGTGGAGGAGTAGAATTACGAGACTCTCGCATTTCACTTCCTATAGGAGAGGATTGCCGTGGTCCTACATCACCATCGGTGATTGTTGACTGACGTCCTCTAGGAGGAGTTGAGGCCCTTCCTCTTATAAATTCAGGTGGAGTAACTCTAAATTCTGAACTGAACATAGGATCACGTGGTGGAAAGTGGCCAAAAGGAGGAGGGGCAAACATGGGTGGCTCAAATGGAGGTATAGGTGGTAAAGGAGGCAAGGGTCGATCTCTAGGCATATCTGGAAGAAGCATAGGTGGTGGCATTCGATACATATGCGGCTCATCAATTGAATTGTTTATATCTTGAGAGTTAATTGTTTCATCATTTATTCCAGTGATTCCTATAAAATGAAAATATTTTTTAAAAAAACAAGCATAGCATTTAGCTTTCTTAACAGAAAAGAATTCATTCCATTTTATTTAAGTAAAAATAATACCATCTTATGATTTGATTTCAGGAGAAATTAATCTAGCATTTTCTATATATGTATTTAAACTTAAGTATTTCTTTTCTTTACATAGTTAAAATTTCATCAGTTCCTATTATCCAAATAAAAGACTGAGTCATAGTATCTATTAAATATTAAGGAACTGAAATTTACACCTTTAATTATCAAATGAGTTGCATTAAGAAAAATATTTGATTTATGGGAAGTTAAAAGTCCAACTCTTTCTAAATTAAATAAATTAAGATTTTATATTTCTCTAAAAGCTAAAAAAAACCATCTCATGCAATATATTTCAAAACTAGTACTTAAATTTCTTAATGTAGACTAATTTTTGATAGTATAGAATAAAACATTCACCAAAATCTTTTGGAAATATTTAAATTTTCAAATAAGTGCTTCAGTTTTTATTAGTTGTAAGATTACATAAGAGCAGTTTCTCACATTTTTTAAAAAACGAATCTAAGAATCAAATTGTTACAGAGTTTTGAAAATAGATAAAATTTATCTATAATGTTAAAAACTATACAGTTGTATCAAAAAAATTTTAATGTTATTTTAACTTTTAAGATTACAAAAATAATATATGTAACACATATGCTAGGTAAATTAAATAATAGTTAATTAAAACATAATTGGTAAGAAAATGTCCCCCGAACTTACTCTGAGGAATTGGTCGTATTATATCATCTCTAGTGGAATTCATAAAATTCCCTTGCTCTCTTTCTATTAAAGTTAATCTAAAAAAGGTTCAAATTAATTATTTCAACATTATTCCCAAATGGATATTTTTTAACAAAATCACTATAATTAATGCTTATTTCATTTACTTTTGTCTTAACTGTGTAACTTCTTGTTTCATGTCTTCCAATTTCCTTTCAGCAGCTCTTGCAGCAATCTATGAATAGACCATTTGTATTAAATACATAATAATTGCAGTTTTTGAAAGATACAGGTTTTATATCACTAATGTAAAAATCAAGTGCTTACCCAATTTTCATGGGCCTTTTTTTCTTGCACAGCAATCTAAAATTAAATAAATTTTTATGATTTTCTATTACTATTACAGCACAGTAAAACTAATATCTTCCGCAAAAAAAAAAAAAACAATTTTGTTAAATGCAATGAAGATATTCAGATATTGATAACAATTTGAACCAAAAAGAACAAACTTTATAAGTAAATGCTTATAAACGTAAAATAATTGTATGAAATTACATTTTAGAAATTGCAAATTATAGCTCGAATTTATTAAAAGATACAAATTTCAGCTTAGCGAATAATTTATATAGATAAAGCAAAGAATATTCTACATATTCTTTCTAACATTCTTAAAACATATTCTAGGTTAGTGTATGAAGTACCTTAAACAAATTTTTGTGGGATAAAGGAACAGGTGTTTTAGAACATTTTACATATTACTACACATGAGTATTAACTGATAACTGTTTTACAATTGATATAAAAAGCATCAAGAACGGTATTTTTTTTAAACTAAGTAAAAAATTACATTATTCTAAGATTTTATACTTTTCTGTCAAAAGAAAATGCTTAAACTAATAAATACTTCAAGCAAATTTACGAACAATATATTTAATAACTCACTTGGCTTTTTAAATTTCTTTCGGTTTCCTCCATTTCTTGTTTCATGCTAGCGACTTGAGATCTGAATATTCAAAAAGATGCTAAGTCATTCAAAGTTTTGAAAAACACCACATTAAAATTATTCTTAAATTTAACATACTTATAACTAGTATTTTCTTGTTCAATTAAGCAAATTCTCCTTTCAGCAGAGTCAGCATCTTTTTCTCTCTTTTCTCTAAAAACTTCCTGAGCTCCCAATTGTCTGCATAGAATAAACATATTAATTGCCTTTTTTTTTTAAAAAAAAAATTAATATATTTTAATACTTTAAAATAATACAATAATGCTAATTTTCTGCTCCTGTTTTTTTAATCAAAATAGATGAGTTACATATTAAAGAAATAGAAAATTCAGAAATAACATGATTTGCTTGTCATTACTGCAAAAATATATATTTACAATCACAAAATATAACTATAAAAACGGTATTGCCTTTTTTTATCTATCATAAATAGTCCTGAAATTCTTTTTCATAAAAAATTATCAGACTTCTAAAAATAGTAGGTATCTAAAAAGTATAAATGTATGACAATGTAATAAAAATTAGGTATGCAAAAATTACTATCTACAGAATGACTTGATAAAAATTTAAGCTTAAAGTAATGCTTTGTATTTAAACTATTTCATATACTTCTGCTTTCAAATTAATCTTAATAAGAAACAAAAATACTTAATTTATCCCAATTATAGAATTTATTAGAAATTCAGAATCAATCAAATAATTTTTTTAAAAAAATTCCATCAAAATTACCTTTTAAATAAATATTTTATTTGACAACCAACAGATAATTTTACAAGAATTAATTATAATAATATTTAATCTATATATACTAACTAAATAGCTTAAAAATCAGAGGAAAGACATTTTAAGACAATTATTTTATCTTTCAATATTTTTTAAATAGATATTTTCAAAATCAAAGTAATTATTTATATTTTGATGTGAACATAAAGTTTTTAAGTAAGGGGAAAAAAACCTAACAATAGTCTTTTTCTTGCTGTTCAGATAAAGAATCATTTAATACTATGCTATTTAATACTATGCTATACTCAATTAAAAGCTTGGAAGTATGAACTAATAAAATTCAAGGCTTAAAGATAAAATTCATCAATAGAAAGATGTTCAAAACAAATACAGAATATTTAAAATGCAAAATATGACAGAAAATATTCAAAAAGAATAACAGGAAACAACTTACTTTTGTAGTTGGATCTCCTTATCCTTGAAGTAATTTGTTAGAACATCTAATTTTGTCTGGGCTTCTGTTTTATCTTGCAATGCATGATTGTAGCTCAATTTTAATTTATCTACTTCAGATTTTGCTTCAAGAAGCTCAACTACAAATAATAAATACAATCAGGTTTTTTTACAGATCAGAAATTCATAATCACACCATTATCACTGCACTATGCATTGCATAAGTAAAAAAAAGGTTAAAAATATTTTTTATATGAATACCGAAAATTAAGAACATTAACTTGATATCACATGGCATTTTCATACTTAATATTATTTATATTACACAGATAACAAAAGCATAAAAGTAGAGCAAACTATAGAGTAGAATGGATATAATAGTACATTCTTCTTAACAGCTTACTTCTATTTTATAACAAATTATTTTTTAAAAGGTCTTTATTACACAGTTTTATATACATTGAAGATAAATTTTTAAATGAAACAGTTGTTAGACAAAGATTACCTTCCATGTCTAATACTTTGTTTTTCTCTTCTGCTAACTTTTGTATTAACATTTTATTTTCTTCCTCTTGATTTTGTAAATTAATTGATATCTGAAAGGCACAAATTTTTTTTTTTACCAAGAATCAATTTAAACTCCTAAAAAATTTAAAATGTTTAGATCACTCTGAATCAACAAAACATTTCTACAAATAAATATTTCTTTAAGAATAATCCTTAAATAAACTCAAAATTAAATCCTTAAATTTGAATTTAAGCAATAAATACGAGAGGAAATAGTTTTCTTGGTTAAAAAGTATGAAAATAAAAAATTGACACAGTATTCAAAACTAAAAGTAGGTATTTTTTGCAATTATTAATTAAACTACTTTAAAATTAAAGAGACTAATACTGCATTTAAAATATCTTCTAATAGTTAGGAATATAATTACTATGTAGTTATCTTGCAGGGAAAATATATAGTTGAAATTTATTATAACAATTTTTTCAATAGAACTAAATTCAAGGTAAGATATGAAAGACTGCCCCCCTGCTTGAGTATGTCAAAACTTGATTTTAAAATTTTAATAAAATATTTTATAAAAGATATACATAAAAAAATTATTTATTTATTTTTCTTATATTTTATACAATCTAGTGCAAAGAATAGTGTTAATTTTTAAAATGCAAATTGTATACTTATATTTTAAAAGGTTTTTACTAATTATATTACAGGTCATTATATATTATACAACCACAAACAGAAGTTTTTCTAAGCCATTTATATAATGAAGAATCTTAACTTTAAAAATACATGTTTTTAGCTAAATTGAATATTTAAAACCCATCATACAAAAATTTTAGTACAATAAATCATTTTTTTAAAAAATTTCTATCAATGCTTATTAAAAAGGATAAAAACAATTAATTATTCAAGATGATAGATATAAACTTCATTTTAAGGAAAACAATTAATATTATGTAAATTATACTTACGGTGGCTGAATTTAAAAATGACTGTAGTTTTTCTTTCTTAGCTGGGAAAAAAAATTAAAAATAAGTTTTAAGAATAATTAGAATGAGCTTATCAAACTTAAAAAATAACATTAGACAGATAAATTTGATTTTATCTCATGTATGTGAGCACAACAAATAATCTGACATAAAATTAGAATGCTTTTTGAAATAATCAATACTGATTATTGTGACTTGCTGTTTCTACTTTTTTTATTTAAAAATATAAAATTAAGCTATGAAACGCTTTTATTGAACTATTTGTAACGCATTGTTAAAATAACACCACAACAAAAGTATACAGCAAAAGCAAAAAATTTGACATGCTTGAGATAGAAACACTTAACATTTCAAGTACATGTAAATTATTTTTAAGAATCAAATTAGACATACAATCTAGTTTTCGCATCTGAATTTAATATTTTTGAAGTATATAGAAGATAAGCATTCAAGTAGTAGAAGGCTAGATTCCAAAATATGATAAATTAATTCCATGGTATTAATTAAAATCTTTTAAACAGCTAAAAAAATGTTTACGATTAATTTTTTTTTTTGGCTATTACTGTATATAATGCTACACTGTTTCAACAAGAAAAGAAGTAAAAGGGGTACCTGTCAAATAACAGACAGAAAAACATCAAACATAGCATTTAAAAAAAAATTTTGGAAAAAAAGTTGCATGAATTTGATTTGATTCTTATTAATGTCACACTTTAAAACAATACAAAGGCTTTAATTAATGGTTTAGTCCATGCCATTTGATTGAGGCTCAAAATTAATGCCTGAGCTGGTACCCCACTATCTAAACTTCTACACAACACCAATATAAGGATTTTATAACATATTTTAAAAACCTATCAGCCCATCTATACAGGAAAGTTGCATAAAGGTTAATCTTATGCATTTTTAAAAAAATTTAGAATGTAAATTCGTGACTAAGAAGGTTAAAGTTCCATAAACATCTAGATATACTGAGATTGAAATGAAACCTTTCATCCTCAGACCAAAAGTTAACTTCTGAATAAAAAACATTATGTAAATTTATTTCAGTTTATTCCTGATATTTCTCAGTTCAAACGAATAAAACAAAAGAACATGAGACAAGTGTAATTAATATTATCAGAAAAAGAATTTATCAAGATTAAAAATGCATAATGTTAAGTTTTCTTGAATAATTATGAAGAAATTATAGAATTCATACATTTATGCTATTTGGAAAATTATTACTGTAGAATTTTACACAAATAATTTGAAATACATATATAGCAAGAACATCAGCATTTCTAAGATTATGTTTAATATCATTAAATAAATAATTCAGAAGGGAAAAATGCTTCGCTAGTTTCTCTTTAATACCTTCATATTAGTTTAGTTATTAAAAATTAAATTTTCATATAGTTAAAGAAAGTAATACTTCCATTAAAGAATAATGAATGTTACTTCCATGATCAAAATCTGATATTCAAGAACTTTAAAAAATATTGTAATACAAATTTATAAATATAATATGCATCATTATTCATATTTCTCAATATGATAACAAAAAATTACTAAACAGAAGGAAAAGAGGAAATCTTAATACTTAAAAAACAATAACTTAAACAAACTAAAAAGATGTTTTGATTTCTTTTTAGAATTGTTACAGTATGCAGATTAATACTGCAAAATATATACACAAACATAACAATTGAAACATATTAAATGTTTACATTTTTCTTCATCTTCATCAGTATTTTCAAGCTCTTCATATGACTTGAAGGATTCCACCAAAAATTTTAGTGCCTATTGGTTAGGAAAAATACAGTATTATAAGGAAAATAGCTTAAAACTCATTAATTTACCAAAAAATATATTAATTCCCAAGTATTTAACTAGTTGTAGACAAAATGTAGTTAATTGTAACCATACCTGTCCAGCTTTCAGTAATAATGCTGTAAATTAGTAAAACAGAAAAGCTTATTTGTTTAGGTATAATTGCCAAAACTGCCTGTTTGGCAATATTTGAAACCAGCTAATCAAACAGCACCTTCAGCTTTTATTGAAATAAAAATCTGATAGTAAGTTATTTTTATTTTCCCAAAAAGGCTTAATCATAATAAGAAAAATGGGGAAAGAATGATTGTTTATAAATTTCTCATTACAAATGGTGATCTCGTTATTCAAAATGTGCATTACCATAAAGCATGGATTTGAAAATCTGATAAAGCATTAACAAGCATCAGACCCACTACATTGAAATTTTACAGAAAACAAAGCCTAAACCCACAATTATTCAGTTCAGTTTACTGCACCAACCAGTCTAACACTGCATGGGGAAAAACATTTAAGTAACCAATATTTCTTAAACACAGGTTGTCCCAAAACTCAACATCAAGAAAGCATGGAGTGAAAGGTGGAGGGGTATACCATTTCTGGAAAAAACTAATCAAAAATCCCACATCATATGACTAGTGATGACTAGCATATTTTTTTAAAATATGAAAAATTGACATCTTCCATCACCTATTACCACAAATTTAACATTTTAGTGATTTTTCATTAACATGATCTTACATTGCCATGCTATTAATCACAGTCATAGATCAAGCAAAAAGTTTTGCTGGTTTAGATCAAATTAATGCAATTTGAGTCTGGGTATGAAAGACATTGTCACCAAACTTTGACTCTCCATAAAAAAAAAATATTACATATTACCCTTGGTAAGTTATTCAAAAAATTACCCATTTGGTTAAGATTCCAAAATGGCATAACACTTGCTACTTATCTATCCATAACAATTATTGCCAATTTTTTTTTACAAAATGACTTTATTTCAAAAAACTAAATCTTAAGTGTGTAACTCAAAAAAAAATTGAGTAATAAATTTTAAAATAAGACAGAAGACATTTTTGTAATACTTTGATGAATTAAAAGTTCAAAGTGTTTGCCTTCTATTGTAACTTTTTAAAAACTAATTGAAAATATAACTGAATTATGCCAAAGAATTTGCATATAACTTAAAAGCCTTTGATAAAAAAAAACTAATGAAATTAAATAATTATGAAAAAGGGGGGGTTCTGTATATTATTACATTTTAATTTCCATTCTCACAACTCTTCATATTTTCCAATATTTTTTTAAAAAATAATTTCAGCAAATATAAAGAAGAATGTTTTATAACCAAAAATACAAAATGCATTAATACATTATTAAAATTGATGCATCTACACAAATTAATGTACTGCAATATACATGTTAATATCTCTAAGAAAACTTCTTGACTTTTATAATTTCTACTTTTTTCATTTGTAATTTAGAAATTTATAATTTTACTATATTGTAGTATCAGAAAAAAAAATTCCCTCTTTTTCCCCAGAATTGATCTGTCCTTAGTAAAAAGACTGCAAGGACTACATTAACATATTTTGTGTTAATGACATAAATCTAAAAGTATTGCATATTTTAATAGTAAGCCCAATTTTTATTAATTAACAAACTGAAATTTTTCTTCAAATTTAATTTAAGTTCCTCTTATTTTATGCTCAATATATGTTGCAAATTTACAGCCATATGAAAACTTCAATTCCGATGTTAAAAGCAATAATCAATATTTTTAAAAAGTCAGAAGGTATTAAAGCAAGTTAAACACAGCAGCTGTATTTCCTATAATACAATTCCTGATATATATATATATAGTACAATATTTATTTTTATCTATAACAAATGATGATAAATATATCTGTATATGGATTAAGTAAATAGGCATTACATTATATAAATGTCAAAAAAGCAAAACATAAGAAAAAATTTTACCAGTCACACAATGCATTTAAAATTTTTATATATTTTAAATATTAAACTAATTCATTAATATTATTTCAAGGATAAGTAAAATAAAGGTAAGCTTACTTTTGTTTCATCATCTTTTGTTTTCAAACATTCTACTAGCTCTAGCTTTGCTTGTGATTCTTCATTTAACTTTGAGTTTAATTCATTAAGTCTGAAAAAATCATTTTGAACAGAAGAGTTTTTAGAATATATACCTTACTGAACAAAAATAATTGATGCTTTTTTATAATAAAACATTCAGAAATAGAAAATTATTTCAGATAGAAAGCATTGGAAACATTTTATAAACACTATAAAAGAATTTATAATTAATCTCAAATATATAATATATATAATATCATTGCAATTAAAAAGAAAAATAAACTATTTAACTACATAATAAGCTAATGCTCATATTTGAAAATATTTTAATATAAATCATCTCAAAAACTGACAGAAAGATCTTTGACTAATTTCACAGACTTACTGAAACAAATATTTTACACAAAATATACAGGATGATATTTAGCAAGAATAAACAAAACACTTTCTTCTTGCTTTGAATGATTTTGCTTGACTTTTTTTAATTTGTTTCATCGAATGGAGATGTTAAGGTTATAGATGGCGCACAACACCTTGTAAGTGTAACTCCGAGAAGGCGGAAAGTTGTGTGTATGACGAGACAGAGAGGAGCGTTAGTGAGAGTTTGAGTAGAGTATTTCTGAGGTGTTATGAGTTGTGAGAGTGTATAAGGTGTAAGTAGTTAGAAGTTGTAAATAAAGTTGTTATTTGTTAATTAGAAAGTATTAGAGTTATTTGTAGACAAAGTGTCAACAGTACAGGAGATTTACAATATTTATCTGAAGTTCTTAATAAAATTAGCATTAAATTTCAGGCAACAAATCAATAAATTAATGTAAGCAGACTCTTTTTCAATTTTTTAATTAAACAGTTAGTAAAAAAATAAAAGGTAACTCATTAATAAATGTCATGAAAATGTGTACTGACTACTTTATTCAAACTTGAACAGTATCATAAATAGCAGTACATAGAACAGTATATAAATATACACACACACATACTAATACAATTACCTCAAATTCCAAATTTCTGCTTCTTTCAGTAATTGATTACAATTTTGTTGTAACTGAGTAAGCTTTTCTTCATATACTTCATTAGTTTTTATGAACTGCAATTTTTCTTCTTGGAGTTCTTTTAACTCTTTTTCATTCTACAGTGAATGGGAAAATAATAAATAGTAAAACATTCAAAGAACAAATTCATTAAATTGGATTCTTCGGACTCTCGAAAAGAAAAGATTACATTTATTATCTACAATGCAGCAATATTTTTGTTAGCAACATTTAGATACAATTTTTAATGTTCAAAAATTTATTAACAACTGTTTAAATCATGACTATCTTTTTTAATTTTCTTTTTACTTATATTTCTAGTAAGCTCAAATGTATTGATTTGCAACACATTTTTAAAAAATTTTTAATTGGAATGTCTTTTTAAATAACCTTATACATACATTTCAAAAATGCTTAATATTATTAACTAGTTTTAAAATTGTTCTTTCATATTGACTTTCATTTTTCTTTCCTTTATACACTCATAAAATGTCACAGGTTATGTTTTTTTTTAAATTTTTATTTTCATTTAGCTTTTTTTCTGAATTGATCTTTGGTCTTTTCTTTTCAATAAGAATTCTTTAAAATTTTTAATGGTTTTTATGTTTTTTAACTATATTTTATTCAGTATTTTGTCAATTTTTCCTTGTGTGCAATATTGCTTTGATATTGGCAAGATTTATTTGCTTATTTGTCTCATGATGTGCACAATGGTTTTCTTTAAAAAGTAAATATACTTACATTTTTGGTTTTCTAGCTTTGTATGCAGATTAACATTTTTACAAAGTATCGGTACTGGAATCTATCTTATAGTATTTTATTTTAAATATTAATAATATAGAATTATGTTTATATTTTCAGAGGACATTTCTTTGAAACTATTTCTAACACAATTTTCTCTTCATTTCAGTCCAATGTAGATAAATGAATAAAAAGGTTGGCTGGCCTAAAAACAATGTTTAACCCTATAATCTAATTTCTAATATTTTTTAGTTTGTTAATATACAGCTGTAACCATCTAATTTTGACCCATACTGTATAGTTATACTTCTACTTCTTGTTTAGTTTTTATATGATAAATGAGTATGTGTGTATATGAAGTTGGTATAATCCAAATGTTAATTCTAATCCTATACATATACATAGACTAGTCATTACCCACCCCCTTCGCTGGGTATTTCATAATGTTGTAAGAATATATACTGTTTGTTTATATATATATATATATATGAATCATTGATATCTAAATCCTAGCATTAACTGATTATTTTAAAAAAAACATTATAACTCTAACCTCTTGATTTAAAAAAAAAGGACAGGACTTCTAAATAATAACTAAAACTGAAGTTGAATTATCTATTATGCTTCTATAACTCCTCCCCATCACCACCACCAAGTCGATTTTTGCAAAACCCATTTTTAATGGGATCTCTACTAAAAAAATAAACATGTTTGACAAATTTAAAGTCTAAACCTAATATTTCAAAAACGGAATTTTAATCTATTAATACGCTCCGTAACCCCTTTTGCGAGTCGATTTCCGTTTTTACCTTAGTATGTTTAATAGTATTAAAATGAATATAATTTTCTATAACATCTCTTAAACCCCGGTAACGGCATGTGGGAGTCGATTTTCATAAAAATTATTTTGTAGTTGATCTCTACTTTATGAAAAAAATCTGCTTCCTAAATTTCAAGACTGTACGTCTAATAGTGTACAAATGGAAAGAAATATCTGTAATGCTCCTTAATCCCCCTCTACAGCCCTTGGGGGTCGATTTTCATAAAATCTGTTCTTAGCTTATCTCTATTCCATAAAAGGAATATGCCTACCAAGTTTCAGGTATGCAGGTTTAATTGTGAGATATTGTGATGAATGAGTGAGAAAGTAGCTTTTCTCCTTTATATACATAGATATAAGCAGCGCCCCGCGGTTTCACCCACATACTTCCACATCCTGTAGGAATACAAGGATAAAATATACCCTAAGTTACTCGCTGTTATTGTAGCTTTCCATTGGTGAAAGAATTTTCAAAATCGGTCAAGCCGTTTCAGAGATCAGCCAGAACAAACAGATAGACAGACAAAAATTTTAAAAAATTGATTTTTTTATATAAGTACCATCTACAGATGCATATCTGCCAACTTTTGAAAGTGATAAAGTGTAAAAAAATACAGAATCAACTCTTCAAACAAACTCTTAAGATAAAAAAATATTTCAAATTTTATAAAACAAAGCCTGACATACAAAAATTTCACAATAAAATGCTTTGATGAGAAAAGTACTCATAGGAAACTCTATTTGAATGGACTTTATTTACAAAAACTCATTTGCACTAAGGTAAATTTAAATATATACATATATAGCAGCATACTAGAAAGTAACAGATTAACAATAAAAATAATTTTATAAAAAATATAATAAAATTTTTATTCAATGTCTGGATTATATTTATATAAAAAAAAATTACACACACAGAAACTAACAATCAAATTAGAAAAGTTATTTATTGTGCAAACTTGGAAAGGTTTTATAGATATTAGAATATATCTACAAGCATTCAATCCCTTTTTAAAGGTAAAGAAGCACCCTTTACTGATACTAAATGTATACAATGACATAAGCAGTAAATAAATAAGTTTTTTGCCCTTTAAATAGTTTACATTTTCCCCTTGCATTAAAGCAGAATTATCTGCATAAATGAAACTAAATAATCGAAAGGTAACCCACATATTTTTTTAAATCCAATCGATAGAGTCAAAATTCAAATTTGGAATTACAAAAAGGCCACCTTGAATTAGACATCTTGTAAAATCAGAATAAGTGATCACAGAGAAATATAATTTATAGTTTACATCATTAATGCCAATAGATACTGCTGCAAAAGGATCTTGTTTCATATATTTATTCATATGCTCTTTCTGACTAGAAACTAGTTTACAAACCTCGGCAGATGATGTATTCCTTTTACATCTGTACTGTTTGATATTGTCGAATTTTGAAAACATTTTTCAAAAAAGAAGAATGGTATGATCAGCTGTAATCAAATGGAACATAATATTCTACAAGAAAAGACATAAACAGTACTTCTCTGCCTTGATTGCATTTGATTGGACATTGTTCATGGAAAAAAATTATCCAAATTTGAACAATTGCTATTTCATTTCCCTTTTAAAACAAGCATTGGAACTTACACATGATAGAAAATATATGGCTCATCCTAACAAATGCACACACATGTCAGTAAAGCATACATCACAAAATGCCTACCCTTTTCCTTTGGGGATCAGTTAATACAACAAAATTCCTTTTTATAACATTCTTTATACATTTGAAAGTGAACTATTTTTATTTTGCCATTGTGAAACATCGCAGTAACAATCAAAACAAATCGTTTGACAATATGAGGCATAAGGAATAAAAACACGTGTAAAGAACAAAATGAGCTGAGTTGCAAAAAGTTGCTCCAGAGAAAGAAAAATGTGAAAATGCTCTATTTAACAAAACCACACATATGAATGAGTTAGGAAACAATAGCTAACAAAATATATGCAAAAAAAAGAGACAATCTCTGAAAAAAATTTTAAATTAATGGCAAAGAATTCTATGGTTCCATCTACCTATTTTCTATTTATTGTGAATACAAAATGATAAATAAGAGCTATAGTGGAGAAAATCTGCAGATACCTGAAATTTTGAAAAAAAGGTGTAAAAATGAACTGTTTAGGCATAAAAGCATGATGAAAGATTGAAAAGCATAAATTTTACATAAAAAACATAAGTTGGTAGGTTTGTAGATGATTTAATAACTTTTTATTATAATTTAGATTATACCCTTAATTTCATTTTTATTAAGATAATTTGAATTTAATAAAAACCAATTATAACACAAACAAAGCAGGGGTGTTTTTTTTATTTACAATTAAATACTGATAATCATAGTTTAAATTGAAATATTTATGACAAAGATATAATTTAAACTTTATTAAAATGCCTTTTTCAACAAGAAACATCCGCACTTCTATTCACAAAATTTTATACTTAATTGCACAAAAATAGTTATCTAATTACTGAACATCCAAAAATATCTCAATTACAAAAAAAAAAAAAAAAAATTAATTGTTTAGAACACACATGATTATCCTGCTAACTTTCTATATAGATTTATTTATTTATAAAAATAATGTAGATAGTTTATCACAATTTTTTATACTTTTTTACATTCAACTTTTCAATATATTTCTCTTTTTTTAAAAAAAATTCTATTAATTCGAGACATTTTATACAGACTGCTACATATTGTATCCCTTTATTAGTGTCATTAATCTCCTGTACATAGTTTAATGCATTTATTATTTGGCTCCATTTTTTTTTTTAATTTTTCATTTTCCAAATTTTAGAAATAATTTCTGAATTTATGTGATTACTTCTTTTAACTATTTTCTATTTGCTACTACTTGCATTTATGTAATACTTTCAAACTCATCCTATTATATAATTACATTAGCACACTGTTTGAATACATGTGCAATTTTCACACTCAACTATTATTATTTTGCACACGTTTATTATTTTCCTGGTAATATGTAAATTTTGTGTTGAAAAAGAAAGGTTAGGATCCTATAAAGCAAACTAAATATCCTACACCACTGCCTTGACAACTTTAGAAAATGTAATAGTTTTACACTTTGGTTCATTGACTAAATTTCACCTCCCTCTGTTTTGTTAGATATTTAACAATAAATCAACATTCTTTTGCTCTAAATAATTTATGTATATATTCTTAAAAACATACCTGTTGTAACTGGTTATTCAATTGGATAAGTGTTTCATCCTGACTATTCAACTGATTGATTAGTTGATTTTTCTATAGGGAAAAAAAACAAATAATTGGATAACACAATGATTGAATCTATCACAAAAAGCAAAATATATCACAACATGTAAAATGACCTTGGGAAAATTCATTTTGGAAAGACATCGTTATTATAGTTTATTTTTCCCATTCAATGTTTTAAAATACTGAAATACAGAAATAAATTTCTATTTTAAAATATTGAAAGCAAAAGTTATTTCTTAATTATTATTATTCATTTTTTTAATTAATTATTTTTTTTTTTAAAAACTTACTTCTTCTGCGAGTTCTAAGTGCACTTTTTCCTTCTCAGTTATTAGTTCATGGAATTCCTTTTCTTGTTTTTTGAAAGTCTCAATTTCTTCACTTTTGCTTTCTAATGTTAAGTTTGCTTTCTGAAATGTTTTTTCAAACAATTTGTAAAATGATAAAAATCAATTCTACATTCTAAAAATCTAAATCTTTATCCTACATAAAATACTTAGTTTATGTATAATACATGAATACAAATAAATATAAAATATATTTTAAAGAAATATTTTTTAAATTTTAGAAAATTTGAAACTATATCAGTAAAATTGCTTTAACTGCATAATCCCCTTTCCAAATTTTATACTTTACATTCTTTTGTCTTCACTCACCTAAAAACTTTTATTGTAGTAAAATTCATGAAAGATGAAAAATTATTTGTTATGAATTTCATTTTTTTTAAAAATAATCAATTTAGATACAATACTGTACAGACTCTTGAGTCCCTATATAATATAAAAATAATTAAAGCAGAACAAAATTTGAGATTTAGATACATTGCAATTAGCCAGCATAACAAGTAATTTCATTATAAAAAAAAACATTTTAAAATTCTAGACAAAATCTGATTGAAATATTCCTTCCATTATTCTATTGCTTAGTTTTTAACACAAAAACATAAGAAAAATTAGCACAAGAATGCATAGTATATAAAAAAATTTGAACATATGTTAATTTTTACAGAAAAAAAATTTTAGAAAATGAAAAAGGAAACATGGAATTTGAAAATTCATTACATTTAATGCTTGAAAAAATGAATTTAAAATTAAGGATTATGCTTTTTAACATTAAAACACTTAGTTTCCACTTCAAAATGTTAAAATACAAATGTGATATTGTACTAAAAATACAATATGAATATGTAAAATCAAAAAAATTACACTATGATAAAGTGTGAGGTGTAAATTTAAAAAATATTGATTTTTATAAAAATCAGGAAATAGTTAAAAAATGTATTCCTAGGGAAAGATTGGTTATTTCATATTACTTTCCATATATTAAGGTTATCAGCTTAAAAAAATACAGAATTTTTTATTAATATAAGAGACATGTTTATGTTTTATACAAATAAATATTCATAATAGCTAATATCAATTTTAAAAATTACAAATAAATATATAAATACTTTATATCTACATGCAATAGTTTTAAGTTTCTATACTTTTTCTTTGGTGCTTACATATTATACAATAAATCAATTTCCCCAAATCAGAAAATGCAGCCAAATCCAAAAATTTCACCAAATTTTACACTTTCAGCACATGTGCAAAAACTTATTCCCATATATGCTCTTTCCATACTAACTCGTTGATCAATAAATTAGCAAAGATTTTTGGAAGAATTAAACACTGTATTTAAGTAAAACACATACACATGATATAAATGAAAGATCTAATAATAACTACATTATTCAGGCAGCCGAAATGCCATACTTCCATTTAAAATTGTGACAAATGAGTCTTCATTTCTTGATGCCACAGAAGTGCATATGGATGAGAATTTAAATAATGTCTAACAGATTTGTAATGTTTATTGTTTCACCATTTTGCGAAAACCCATAGTCCTTTGGGTACTTATACATTTAAATGTATTTTTGGAAACAGGGATGTCTTAAGGCATGGGCCAACTGGAACAAGGGTCTCACCCTCGATGGGGGCTTCGTCTTGTTCTCAACTCAGTCTCAGTAAGATCATGATCCAGAAAATTTTAACTGTCAAATGTTATTTTGGACATATACTCTAAAAACTGGGAATTTTGAATTATATGTGAACTGGTAACAGTGCCAAAACTGCATTTTTATGTGATGACTGTCATCAATGCATACGCTTAGGCTTACAACCACACACCATCATTACTCATTTAGTCGAAAGGCAGAAGTCAGTCGAGTTGGTGTGTGCAATTGTAAGTCATACATATTTATTTATTTTGGGTTACCGTTTATATGAAAATTTGACAAGGTATTCTATATACTTTCTTTTAAAAGTCTAGGTAGGGTCTACTTTGCAATGTAGTCCAGGGTCTCAAGAAGTCTAAAAGCACCCCTGTTTGGAAATGCTCCATTGCATTTTCCTCCATAGAAAATGGATCTCAAATTCTAATCATTTTTCACAATAAAATAAAAGAAGAAGGTTATTATATCATATTATAAACACAATGTGTTATAATTTTCAAGCATATTTTATTAAGATTGTGTTTGAGTATACCAGGGAATGGTATCACCTATTAAAATGGTTCATATATCTAAGCAAGCATGAACAAGATTATTATGCTTTAACCCACACAAAAATGGTTTTCCATTATAGGCCACTTATCACGACATTTGGCAACATTTTTTTTTAATTGACGTAATCAGTCAAAGGTATAATATATAAGTACCATTTCTTTTATTTCAAAAGGAGAAACTATAAAATTTATTTTAACATGATGCACTACTATTTTTCACACAAAAAAAAATTATAAGTTTTTAATAATTTACTGAAATAACTATTTTAAAGTTTTTGAAAAAATTATTTGATGTTATTTGATACGTAAACAGAATAAAACTTCAACAATACAGGTTAGAGCAATTGATATTTACATATCTGCCCATCGATCCTTTTTGCTAATCGAAAACCATCACCAAATGCTATGAAAAACAACCAATAAGGAAAATTCTTTCCTAATAATGCTTAAATATACAATAACTTTATTTACAAGATATCTTATTTTTCTTCTCATATTTTATTTAAGAAAATAATTAAAACTTGAGACCTAAGTTTTTTTTAAAAAAAAGAAAACATAGTTGAATATTTCTACTTACTGGATCATTCCATCAAAGAAAGAGTACATTGATGGACACAATAGGTATATTTATTTTTTTTTTAAAAAAAGCTCCCTCCTGAATAATGCATTCATTAAATATTTCATACATGTAATTAAAATTTAATTCATTTTTTGTTATTGCTGGAATATAATAGAATTTAATATCACTGAAAATACATTTATTCAATAAAACCTCCAAAAATGATTAACAGAATATAAAACTAATTACACCATGTTCATGAGTGAATTATATTTTTACTGTCTGAGAAGTAGCTATATCCTTCAAATATCATTTAACAACAGGTAAAAAATATTTTTTAGGAAATATAGAAAACAAGGCTTTATTATCATAGAAATATTATTTAATCTTTTAACATTTAAAACTTATTATGAAGAGGTAGATAATTAAAAGAGATTTTAGGATACTATTACAAAACATAATTGTGAATTTGAAATAAAATTTCTTACATCAAGCTCTTGGTTTAAGTTTACACCTTCTAACTTTAAATCTTCATAAAATCTTCTTTCATTTCTTAAAATCAATTCTAATAATTCAATCTAAAAGATAACAAAAAAAATTATCAATTTTTCATACATTAAGCAAAAGAAATGTATCCAAATTTTCATTTACTTCTATTAACTATATAGTACAACATATAGTATACATATTATTAAATACCAAAATAATTAATTTTACAGTTATGTGGTCACATGATTTTCAAATGTAGGAAAGATCCCTGTAATTAACAAGCAAGTTCTTTTGCAGTACTTCATTCCAGAACTCTCTTGTAAATACAGTAGATTTCCTAAAACAATTAACATACACATATAAATCCTCAAAGCACAAATTTAAAGTTTGCAGTTAGAATTTAGCCATACAAATCCATACTCACAATATATCATGAACACACAGTCACTTCCCAAATGTTACGAAAATTATGATTTCTATTATCAAACTTATAGCTATATACCAGCTCCTTTAAACATGTGAATACAAACAGAAATGGCATGTTCAACATTTTTTATCAGTAGAAAGGTTGAGAGAGAGTCGCATACTATTTTCATATAAACACTGATAGCAAACTACGTCATAACATTATCATAACATGCTTGATCAATAGCCCAGCCTTTAATCCTAAAGCTTAAGTTGTTTTTAGTTACTGGAGTAGCAACATCAAACACAGTGAGACCTCTATTAATGAAAGATGTTTCTTATAACAAGTAAAACACAATTTTAAAAAAAGAACTCTTTCAATGAGTGATATTTCACATAATAAATGATGAAGAGAAAGAAAATCTTGGATTATCTGCTTGCTACGTTAATCTATTTAATACTCAAACCACTAACAGCTTTGTGCCACTTGCAGTCACACATTTCTCTAAACTTGTGTTAAAACAAATTATTTGAGATATTTTTGGAAGCCAAAATAAAATCATTGAAAAGTATGAGCAAGGTGTCAGTGTGGCTGATCTAGCACATATATGCACAATCTTACATCAAATATTTACACTACTCTAAAGAACAAAGACATGATTAGAGATAAATGCTGCAGAGAGAAGGACAAGAATATCTACACAATGTTTATGACAATGTTGAAAGGTTGCTTCTAATACAGATAAATGAAAAGCACAATAGCAAGTACAATTATGAGAAGGCTAAAGTAATTTTTGCCAACCTGATTAAGAAAACGTCAGGATCATCAATAATTGATTCACCGACTGTTTATCTATGTCCCACTTTAAACCCATTCAAGGGCTTTTATCAATGGTCACAAAGAAGTATTGAAGAAAAGTTAAAAGTAGTTCATGAAGTTTAAGTGGAGATTCAACATCCAAAGTTTGTAAGGTACACAAAAAGAAGCTCCACCACACAAGTCAGCAGAAAACTTCATCAGCAACTTCAAGAAATTTCTAGATTTTGAGGATTACCTGCTGCAACAATTTTTTTTACTGTGACAAAATAGGTCTCTTCAAGAAAAGATGTGCAAGTAAACCTATGAGGATGAATAAAAAATCAACCAGAATTTTAAACTACACATGCTGGCAAGATGCTAAGATGGTGGCACTCTAAATATGTGTTAGGGAGGTGTGTTAGGAGCAGTGGAAATCCCTGCCTCAATATTAAAACCACTTTTTCAAGTTTATAGCATAGAAAGTTCAAAGGAAACATATCTTGCAATGGAGCAATACATAATTAGAAATTTTTTTATACATGAAGATGTACCATGAAGGTGAAACCAAGTGAAGTCTTATATTGATAATCAGAACGGTTTAAGGATAAGACATTATCAAAAACTTAACTGCATAATTTGGCCAAATCCTTTGCAAAAGGAAAAGAGGAAGTGAAAAACAAAAAACATGATCACTGTCCATCCAACAACATCCCTAACAACATTGCTGCTGTTCCACATATAAAAGAAAAATTGTTGCTTGATGACAGCTGAAATAGTATCTCTGATAAGTGCTCAATCAACCATTAAGGAAAATTTTGGATTTCACAAAGTGTTTGTAAGGCAAGTAACACATTTGTTGAGTGCTAAACATCATTTTGTTTGAAGGTATACAAGTTATTTTGGAATGATATTACCAAGAGGGAGACAAATTTTTGAGACACATCATTATGTACAATGAAAAACCAAGGTACATCCCCACATACTAGAATCCAAACAGACCAGCAAACAGCGGAGAAAGAGTAGAAAACAAGCGCCATTTCAAGACTAAACAAGACTGTCAACAGGAAAAGTGCTCTGGACCGTGCTCAGCAGCATAAGTGCAAATTCTAACACTCAACTCTCACTCTACTGAAATGGTTTTTATATAGGCTCTCTAACCATTCCAGGTACAGTTGGTTCAGTGGCAGAAGTAGCATGTGATGGGAGGCCAGACCTCAAAATTTCAAAGTCAGTTTTTTTGGAATTCTCACTGGAAGCTGGAATTCCTTCGACAATGGAGTGCCAAAGTTCCCGCGTCTGGGGGGTCACTAGACCCATAAATTGCGGGGTGCGTCAACAAATTTCCCATGCTTCCGAAAGCGCAATGAACCCTGTGCTGTAACTCTGCGCTGGTTCTGGACCAATCAGAGGCAATTAAGTGGACAAGACAAAAAGTCCGCTCTAGGATTTTTAGGTGAAAAGTCGTAAAATAAAAGGGAACGCACCCCGATTTTGAGAGACACAGAGATACAGACAGAGCCGATCCCAGACCTAGAGAATCGTAAAAATAAACTTCCGCGGGGACTCCGGGCGTCAACCATGTCCATTCTCCTACCCTGCTTCATCCCTCTCTCAAGCTAAGTTAAATTTTAATCTTGTAGTGAAGTAAATTTCAGATCTTTGTGCTTCAAAATAAATTTAATAATGTTTTAAAACTATACGATCAGTGTATAATTTATTGTGAGATGAGTGTTTTAATTTTTAGAATTAGTTAACTTAATTAATTGTCATGATGCGATGTGAAATTAGGAATCTGGGTTCAAAGATTTAATAGATTTATTAAGTTCAAAAGAGCGTCGCATCATCTGGTGCCGTGACCTTTTTCTTTTCCTAGACACGATGTTGTGTTGTGAAATTAATTTTCTTCAAAATTTTATTTGTTGTTTCCTTGTAAGTTTAAATTTAAACGAGATGTTGGGTCACCGAATGATAATCTTAGTTCATCTGTTAGACATGTAAAAATGTCTTGTGTGCCATTGTGTTTTGATTGTATTTATTACTCAATTTTTCCAGTTGTGAAAATTTTTTTTCTCGCAGTATTTTTTTTATTATTTAGATACTTGGGGATGTTGCAAACAACAACTTCTGAAAGAGGGTGCTGACGATGTGACAGGTACTGTGGTGCTTTTCTTTTATATCGATGTTGATTTTTTTATATATGTATTTACGCAAAAGTCGATTGGTTAAAAGTTTTATTTAATTTTCTGAGATTATGAATTTTCTCCTACCCTGCACAAGTGCTTGAATTCAGTTGTTTTGGTTTGAATTTAATTGTTTCTGTTGCAATTTAATATTGTTAGCAATTTTATTTTAACTTTTTAAACATGCCACGTACGCGACAATCCGACCCCCTTTTGACGCAGACAGCGTCTGAAAAATTTAATCTAATTGATTTGATCCCAAAGTATAACGGAAGTGAATCGTTGGGGATACATAGGTTCCTGGAGAAAATCAAAGATGTTGCAAATTTAGGTAATTGGTCGAACGCTGAGAAAGCCACTATTCTTAAACTAAAATTAGTGGGAATAGCTGAAGAATTTTTTTTATCCGATCCAACTCACAGTAATTTAAAAGAATTCAACGATATCGCTGGAGTTCTCATTTCGAGATTTGAGAGGACGTTCCATTGTCCACGCGGCTTCAATTATTTTCATCCTGCATTCAGGGTTCATCTGAAAGCGTGCAAGAATTCGCAGCACGCATCAACAAACTAGGGACACAGATATTTCAGTCAAGTAATTCGGCTCAAAACACGGCAGCGCAAAACGCTAATGATCAACTTTTACAGTCCCGTTTTATCAGTGGGCTGCGAAACGATATTCGCAGATTTGTTTTGGCGTGAGACCCCAATAATCTTGAGGAATCGATAAACGCTGCGCTGATAGAAGAGCAAAACGTTAAACTCAATCAAATAGCTAATGACGAGAGAACTGGTTTGTCGCCTTTACACACAGAAACATCGGTCATTTCGGCATTGACGAACAAGTTAGAAGAAATAAATTTAAGGGTCGAGCGTTTACAAGAGACCAGTTCAATTACGGCTCGCAAAACAGGTGGGGGTCTTTTTTGCAGAAGGGAGACCGTCTTTAAATGTTTTTATTGTGGCTTAGAGGGACATAAGCAAACGGAATGTAGGAGAAAAAGAGCGGAAGAACGCCAATCGAATTACCAACCACCCTGGGGAAATGCCACGGGCAAATTTTCTGTTTTTCGCCACCCAAACACTCATTCTTTCGACCAACGACGCGTCCATTTCCAGGACTCGGCTTTTCGCGACAATTACACAGCCCCCAGGCATTCGGCGACCACTACTCAAAGAACTTCCCGTGGTAGAGGAAATACAGCTGGTTTCAGACGCAATACGAGAAATGATAATTTAAACTTCCGCGGAGAAAGCCGATTTTAGATATTACACAATTGGTAGAAAAACGGTTTTCTCCTATAAAAACTAGAGACGAAATATTTGATCTACCAATAGTTAACACTAGCGTGCAGAACTCTAGATTCAGAATTTTAATTGACACAGGTGCGTCCGTTTCATTAATATCCAATTCACTTTTTGCTAAAATAAAAAACGAAAATTTTAAAGAATTTAATGTTTCAATTCAAATTAAAGCGGTCAGCGGAGATACAGTAGAAATTATCGGTTGTTATGAAATACAAATTTCATTGGGGGAATTTCATTTTCAACATATTTTTTTTATAACTAAGCAAGATATTAATGATAATTATTGCGCTATTTTGGGATACGATTTTCTGAAATTATGGAATGCAGTTTTAGACATTGGTAAAAACCGTTTATTAATTAATAAATTTTCAATTCCGCTTATCAATTTTTCTGCTTCCTTCGCGTGCCGTACAGACTAATTTTATTCATGGATTTTTAAAACACAAAACGTGTGTAGGTCCTCATTCAGTCACAAATTTTCATATTCACGTCTCAACACTACCTAATTCTACGTCTTCGGCTACTATTCAGAGTTCAGCAAAGTTGAAAAGTAAAAACATCCACTTAACTACTTCGCAAATTAATATCGATCCACAAACAAATGACACCATAATAAATATTAGAAACGATTCTGATAGCTTAATCACCCTTAACAAAAACATGAAAATAACTACTGTCAATAATTATGAAGACTTTTATTCCGATTTTCCCGTTTCTCAAGACATTCTACCCCCACTCACGGAGAAGGATTTTAACCTTTCAGGTTTGGACAGCAAAATAAAAAATAGATTATTTCAACTTTTAATTTCACACAAAGCGCTTTCGCCGCTTCTTACGGTAGAATTATCTGCGGCTGCTACTGAGCATCACAGAATTAATCTGCAACATGAATATCCCATTAAATGTCCGATTTACAAGATTCCATTTAATTTAAGAAACGAATTTTGACATCAGATAGCCGATTTAGAGAAGGCAGGGATTATTTCAAAATCTAATTCCCAGTACAATACTCCGGCCTTGTTTGTTAAACAAAAAGAAAAATGGCGCCTTGTTTTGGATTTTTGGAAACTGAACGAAATAACTTTGACTCAGGACTTCGTTATCCCAACATTGGACGACATTTTGCACGAAATTTCGGGTTCAAACTATTTTTCGGCTTTAGACATGAAGTCAGCATTTAATCAGATTCCACTTCACTTTGCAGACAGGCATAAGATGGCATTCTCTACTCCCAACGGTGACAAATACGAATTTAATAGACTTTGTTTCGGTTTAAAAAACTTCGGCCTAAAGCATTTCAGTCCATTGCACAAGAGGTTTTAGGAGATTTATTGCACAACGGAGCTTTGGTTTATATAGACGACATTATTTTATTTACTAAAACTATAGATGAACATTTCGAATTATTGGGTAAGGTTTTTGAACGCTTTGAAAGAATTCACTTAAAATTTAATCCGAGTAAATGTCAATTTTGACAAAGAGTTGTAAATTTGGGGTTTGTAGTAACGCCAGGAAGGTATCCTTATAGATAAAGATAAGTCCATTTCAATTAACGAGTTTCCAGTTCCAACGGACCAAAGCAAATTAAATCTTTCTTAGGGTGTTGTAATTTTTATAGAAGATATATTAAAAATTTCGCAAAACGAGCACTTTTATTAACGAATCTTTTAAGAAAAGACACTCCATTTGAGTGGACATCTGAGACGCAGGAGGCA
Organism: Trichonephila clavipes; assembly: GCA_019973935.1. Lineage (NCBI taxonomy): Eukaryota > Metazoa > Arthropoda > Arachnida > Araneae > Nephilidae > Trichonephila > Trichonephila clavipes. The sequence goes on from BMAU01019837.1 coordinate 131,191, forward strand.
TTCGATGATATTAAGAAAGCCATATTAAACCCACCTGTCTTAGCACTACCCGATCCAAACGCAGAATTACAAATCATGACGGATGCTTCATCTCGCGGCAGTTCTAGAACAAAAATATCCTAACTCTGAAGTCAAACCTTTATATTTCTTTTCAAAGAAATTAAATCCTTTGCAATCTAAATATAACGCAACGGTTTTGGAGTTCTTTGCAATACATACAGCATTAAATTTTTTTAGACCTTTCTTGTTGGGAAGAAAATTTAAAGTTTTTACTGATCATAAACCTCTCGCAGGATTTCTTTCAAATAAAAATCCTTCTTCCAAAATTTTGCGTTGGAAATTGGCTCTGGAAGAATTTAATTACGATATACACTACATCAGGGGTTCCTTAAATTCGGTCGCAGATCATCTTTCCTGTTGTATTAACAATATCACAATAGCTTTACCTGACTCTAAAGATCTTATTAAAATGCAGCATGAGGATCCTGTTTTAAGTCCTATTATACAAAAAATTGATCAAAATGACGTTAGCCCACAAGTCAGCAACTATTTTATTAATGGGGAAGGTTTGTTATGTCATTTGTCCAAGCGCCCATCCAGATCACCCAGGTCTAACACCACTAGAAAACAAGTTTGCATTCCACATTGTCTTAAAGCTAGAATTCTAATCTATCCATTCAGAATATGGAGGGGCATCTAAAATTTTAAAACTATCATCGACTCAGCGAAAACTTCTTTTGGCAGAATATGTACAAAGATACTAAACATTTTGTTCGTTCTTTTGCACCGTATGTTTATCTCAAAAAACGCTTTAAAAATTCGCTCAGCACCTCATCAGCCAGTAGAACAAAGTCAAGAACCGGGAGAAACGTGTCATATTGATATTTTCGGTCCTTTAAAGACCACGTCTAAAGGTAATAGCTATGTTTTATCCATGATAGATGCATTCACAAAATACATTCATATCGTGCCACTTCCTGATATTAAGTCGAGTACGCGCGATTTCTAAAGCTTTCTTTGATAATTACATTGTACACAGGGGTTGCCCACATAAATTAGTCGTAGATAATGCTACATATTTTAAGAGTTCTGAATTTGTTGAATTTTGCAGAGTTATGGGCATTCATAAAAGACACATATCAAGTTATTCCGCTCACGTCAACGGGAGGGTAGAGAAACCCAATCAATCGCTAGCCAATATCCTGGCATCAATTACGCAAAATACAAACGACTGGGATAAGCAACTCCTGCACACCATGTTAGCATTAAATTCAGTGATTCATGAAGCTACATACACATCGCCTTTTTTCCTAGAACATGGCAGGGATATTTGATTATCTTACACTTACGAGAAAAACTCCGACACACCACAGAATAAGTATGAATATGTTGAGAAGCTTTTACCGTCTTTAGAGCAAATTTTTAATAAAGTCTTAAAAAATCTAAAAGAGCAGGAGGCATCGCATGTTGATCTGAGTACGAGTAATAGAGCGTTTTTCTAACGTCAATTATAGGGTTCAACATGTAGAACAATTGAGGAAGAGATTTAACACACATGTCAATTGGATGATTCCATTTATTAAGAGATTCTCATATTTGCACTTAAATAATTTAGATGATTTACAACCAGACGATATGGAGGTTAAAGGTATTGTTCCAAGTCCACGGTATAATTTAAGGGCCCGTGCAGACAATTCGGCTTATTAATTTACTTACCGCGCTAAAAATTTTTTGAGGAAACCGAGAATTTTTTTTATGTTATTTACGCTTTGCCACTTAGAGAGTTCACATCTAGGAACGGTACCTGTTTCATTGTTGCACCTTGTTTTATGTCATGTTTTGATGTTTTAGTGAGACAAAATTTTGTACTTGTTATTCAATGAATTTTAGCTCAATTTTTTTTTTATGCAATTTGTTTCATGTCTTGATTTGATGCTTAAATGAGATAATGCTGCATGTGGTTAATATCAATTTTAGCTCTAGATAAAATATTTTTTTTGATGCTATATGAGGTGATAAAATTTCACTGAAGACACTCCTACCTACTCAATATTATTGACAGGAATAGTTCTCTTTGCTTACATATCATCTTTTTGAACACTATACTCAGTTAACTAGAAGGAGAATACTGCTCAAATTTTCCATAACTATATATTACTTTACTACATATAAACCTTTAATAGTGCAAAACTATTCATAAATTTTAAAAGCCCATGGCTTCAATCATAAAAGTAATCAGTTTTAAGTGATTAATATTACTTTTAAAATCGTTATAATCAAAATGCTACAAACCTATACATATATATAAATGTTTGTTTAAATGCATAAATGATTACTGAATTATCAAACACAGTTAGCATCCTATAACAAAATACACCATCTACCAATAAGTATTTAGACACCCATGCAAATGAGGGTATCTGCAGTCCTGATCTATGTCATACCTTTTGCACTTATATATTGCGTAGGAAACAGCATTGGCATTAGTCGCATGCAAGATGCCACGAAATTCAGAGCATTCTGACTTCAAGAAGGGTGTAGTTGTCAAATATCATAGAAATGGTTGATCTTTGAAAGATTAAAGATTAAATTAGTTAAAAATTTCAAAATGGACAGTGGCTTTTGTGATTAAAACATGGAAGGTGAATGGTGATTGTCGGAAAGTGCTTCAACCTGGCAGATCTGTGAAATGTAAGAGATAGAAACCAACAAGTGCTGTCCAAAGAAATTTAGAAATATTGCACCAAACCAATGATCTGCATAGTCCAGGGATTCCAAAAAGCATCTGGGACTGTTGTTTTGGTAATTTTCATCCCCAAGGAAGCCCATTTGCTTGGTTTGCAAGGTTGTGCTGCTGCCCATAAGGTACTTCAAAATTCAAATGTAGAGGAGAGAAAACAGGCACTCTGAAGTAATGAATTAAAATTCAATCAGTGGGATGGCAGATTCTAGGTTTGGTGCATGCCTGGAGAATGTCTTTTGCCAAAATGTATTGTGCCTACAATAAAGTTTGACAGAGGTGAAATTATGGTCTCGGAATGTTTCTTTTGATATGAGACTGGGACCTTTGATCCCAATTCATGGTAAACTCAATGCGGACCTCTACTCCAATATTCAAGACAACAATGTGTCTTCTATGCTGTGGCAACTTTACAGTATAGCATCATTGTTACTTCTAAGATGACAATATATGGATTGGTATGATAATGGGGTGAACCAATTGGACTGGCCCACCCACATTCAAGACTTGAATCCTATAGAAAACCTCTGGGACGAGTTGGATCGCCAAATTAAGGGGTTCTGAAAGAACATACACATCTTCCCCAAGCTGAATAGAAGAAAATACCACTTTCTATTATACAAACACTCGTGGGAAACATGTCCCACAGGGTTAATACTGTGACTGCCTCAAGTGGAGGCTCTACCAACAATTGAATATGAAAAAAATTATATATTTTTTATCATAGGTGTCCAATTACTTACTGGTAGATAGTGTTAAATAATCATATAAGTATGTGTTACTATATAATAAGACAATACATATAAAATACTACAAATACTTTATAGAAACAAATATAAATAAAATCATATCATAATAAAAGGTACAGAATAAATTCATTTTTAAAAAGTTTGCATACATTTCTTTAAAAGTTTTTAAGTTAAAATATAAAACAATATACATACTTCAGCTTCTGCTTTTTCTAATTTTTCTTCTAAAATATTTTTCTCAGCAGTGAAAAATATATTTTTTTCAGCAAAAGCTAACTGAGCTAAGAAATGTAAAAGATTTATTAATTACTAACAATTAAAAACATAACAAAGTATTCAACATTAAGTGTTTACAATACATATAACAAGCAAAGGAGTAGGCATAACAAATTAAAATTATTCAATATATATTATAGTTCAATACATAAAAAATTAAGACAAATTTATTTAAATTTACTTGGAAATTTATTTTAAGAAAGCAGTACCAGAAAAGAAATATGCAGTTCCTAATGTTAATCCAGGATTTAACTTGAATTTTTTTAAAAATCAGTGATTCAAAAGCATTTTAAAAAATCAGTGATTCAAAAGCAATTTTAGGGAAAAGAAACCATACACTCAGTTTCATTATGCTCAGTTTCAAGAAAGAAAAACATAAAAATTGCACAGAAAGACATTTTCACCAAAGAGGTCAAATTTTTTTGGTGAATAATGAAATGGACAGGTGGATTTTAGAGAAATATTTTTAACTTATAAAACATCATTTCAACCACACTATTTCAAATTATTAAACTGAACTGAACTCAGTGGCACAACTGCCCATGAGGGTCAAGGCCTACTGTGCCTATCTCATTTTACAAGACCTTAGGCACTGGGGTGCATGTGCAGATGTTTCGGTCAAGAGGTCAGTCTGACACGAAACCCCAAGTGTTCAAGCTTGGTACTTATTTATAGACCCACTGAAAGGATGAAAGACATTTCAAATTATTAAAAATCTTAATATTTAGCAATTGAAAAGACATGCCAGTAAATAAAACTAGTGAAAAATATGGACAACCTAAAGGACAAAAAAGATTCTCCTTAAAACTCTTATGTACTCCATTGTTCAAAGATGGCATTTTTGCACATAATATTTATAAATATATATCCTTTAGATAATTAGTAAGAAAAATGAATCCAAAAGTCTTATTTTTCATATAGGAAAAAAACAATACATATATAAATTATATAATATCAAAGTAATTATTAACTTGAAAAAAAACATGAAATAAAGACTGCCTTTTAGTAAATGAATGTTATGCATTGAATGAAAAGTAAAACAAAAAGGTAAAGGAAACAAATAACAGAAATAATACAAGAAATTTAACCCCTTTTTTTTCAGGTGAAGGTTTAAATAAAATTTTAAAAAACAATTAAGTTAAACTGAGATTAATAATCATCTGCATTTTTAATTCAAGAATTTTATTCACAACAAAAAAAAAAGAACTTATCATAAAACTTTGTATGTTTTACAAAAAAAAGAGGGGGGGAATTATGGGAAAGGTCTTTTCCCATCATTTTTCATCAATTTGAAATTTTTCACCTAGTAGCTGATATATTTTTTTTTCACAAGGCAGAACAATATTAAAAAATTTATTTTAAAATCTGTTTTTCCTTTGTTAAAGAAACAAAATCCAAACTCAAAGTATACTCTCTGAAAGTTTTCAAATGCAGATACAAATTTGTGAGTCCATGATATATATATTTGTTTATAATATAATATTCTGAAATTTTAGAAGCATTTTATAAATAAACAATCTTCAATTTTAATAGGTAACATTAAAAAAAATATTTGGTACTGTTATAGGAGATAAAATATGGAACATACTTAATAAATTAAAAGATACAAACTTACCATTTAACTCCTTTCTTTTGATTTTTCCTGCAAATAAAATATCATACTTGCACTAATTCATTTAAAAAATTAAATTAACTTAAAAATTATCTAATAATTAAAATATGAAAAAATAACACCAAGATAAAGGTATTATAAGCAGAATGTGAAATATAGGCAGTTCAGAACTTTCTTTTATGTACTACACTATTTATATATCGTCATTATTTTGACTAATTATCAACAAGAAGAATAAAACTTTCACAAATATAGGTTTATTATTATTATTATAGAAGAATGTGATCACAGTAAAAAATTATATTCTTTCTTTGTGAAGATAATAAAAAGGACACTTTTTTTGTAAATTCTTTATCAAGAAAAGAAATTGTAAAGTTCCATTATCTTTTGGCAAATTTGTAAGAAAAACACCAATATTGGTCAATTTAATGTTTTTTATTCATTATAACTAATATATATATCACTTAAAAACAAATATTTAAAAAATACATTAGAGTGTCCCTTTTTATATTGTATTATTCATGCATAGCTCAAATATTAATTATATATCAAAATTACGAAAAAAAGAAAAAACACCTTGATTTAAACTACCTACCTTGATATAAACAACAGCCACAATTAAAAATAAGCAAGGTATTGCGCTTAATGCAGTAAATACAGGGACTCTTGGAGAAATACCTTTACTTTCTAGATCCATAATTATTGAATAAAGTGGTTCTGGAATCTAAAAACACACAAATTAAGAATTCATTAACATCATCTAATAAATTCAATAAATATTGATATAAGTAACATCAGTTTAAGAAAAAATTAAAACATTTCCTTTTAATTTTTGTATTCAATAAGATTTGTATTTCTGCAACAGAACAAAATATTACCTAGAAAATATTCAAAGGTATAGAATTATCATACACTCACAGACTCATGTTTAATTTATATACAAAATATATATGTGTTCAACTTAACAATATTCATTTTAAAACAGCAATAATTCCCTTTCACTGTTATAAATTATTTCCTTTAAAATTCTTGAGTATTTTTGTTTTAACAAAATTGTACACTTTGCAGAAGTTGTGCTATAACACAGTGCTAATTTGTTCAATAGTTTTATCACTATGTATTAATACAAATAAAATATTTTTAATGAATGTTAATAATCAACTTTTCACTAATTACAGAAAAATTTATAAGTGAAAGTAAAATGCAATAATTTTAAAAAAAATTGGTATGCAGCAAGTTAAAGAACAATTTACATTTAAACAGTATTTTTAAAATGAATAGAAGAAAAATTATAAGCTATGTTTCAAAAGCAGCTAACACGCTTATATAAATCAACATAAAAATTGATTAGTTTGGTTTTTGAATAAATGATAATTGAGAGTTAAAGAGTGTTAAAGGAGATAGCTCTCATGATTTTATGCAATCAAATTATAAAGATGTCATCTGAGCTGGTACCCGACATTTAAAACTTCCACTCAGAAGTTCAGTACTACCAATGGCAACCCTGCATTGCAGGGGGGCAAAACTTGACTGATGCTAAGTACATATTGGTGCTCGGGGCCCAAAACTCAAGTTTGCAGGGGACCCTGAAATTCTCCGTTATGCCACTGAGTACTACTAAATATGAAGATCACCCATTATTATACACTATAAATCTTTGTAGGAATTAGGATTCAGACTTAACAGGCCTAAAAGTATATGATCTCAACTACTGTACTATCACAGTCTAATCATAGAAATGAAATTAATTCAAAACCGGAAATTAACTACACTAATGTTTAAAATTTTTAAAAATTTCCTTTTTTGTGGAATTTTATGAAAAGATTTGAATGAAATGTAAAGATATTTCTTCAAAGCAAAGATCCATATCTTATGTGTCAAATATGTAAGGATATACATGTGTGGGGGAAGAGCTAGTCAAGTAACAGGATTTATAAGTGTTCATGCCAAAATCCGCATTTCATTTTCAAGCACACTTTGTCGAATTTCGTGGTGGCTTTTGCAACAATCGGTTATATTAAAATTCAGACAGTAAAAAGTAGTAAAGATCAATATGGAATGAAGCAGCAAATTGTGGGTAGGTTAAAAGCAGGCCAGTCTCAAATCTAGATTTGTAGATACATACCTAAATATATCACAAGTATTTAAGGTATCTTATAAAAAAAAACATTTTAATTTATTTGTGCTTATAATTATACTGCTTATTGTTAAAAAATACATGAAAAGTAAGACATTTGTACCAATATTTATAAATAAAATCATGCATTCAAAAGAACTTACCCATGGTAATAATATTTCAATGAAAGATCTGATTGCCCCTAAACTATTTTCAACAGATTGATACAAAAAGAATTCTGAATATGTAGCATTTTCATCAATCTCATCAGAAGTTTCAGCATTCTGATTATTTATGCTATTTTGTTCACCTTTTAGATTGCGTATCTGATATGCATTTGAATATCCACTATTTTCCGAGTCACTTATTTCTGAAATGTTTAACATTTTATCCAAGTCATGTATTTTCTCTTTATCATATATGTCAGTTTCATTAATAGTTTCTATATTATCAAACATATTTTTAACATTATTGAGAGAGAAAATGTCTGTTTTGTAATCACTTTTAGTTACATCAAATGCAATAGTGTCAGCTAACACGTCTGTTCCATCTGTAATTTCAGCAGCCATGTTTTCTACTATGGTATTATTTGGTATAATATTTATGGAATCCTCATTTATGGATACATCACCCACAGTGTCTGAATTAGGAGATTCTCTCAATTTTTTTTCAGTCTCATCTAAAACTGTACTTTCTTTATAAGAATCTTTAGAAAAGGCACCTACAGTAGAATCAAGAATAACTGTTTTTTCTGTACCTGTAACAGTCTTTGAAGATAAAATAGTTTCTTCAGAAGAAGTTGAAGATAAAATATAACCACTATCGCTATCATAAGTAGTAGTTTTTGCAACTGGTTCTTGTGCGTCAGAATTTTGTGCTAGTTCTTGCAATACTGAAGAAGTATCACTTTCTGTTTTGGTAGAAATAGAATTTGAATCACTCTTTGGTGTAACTGTTGCTTTTTCTTCCTTACTCTCAGGAATTACTTCTGACAAAGATCCTCTTTTTACCTTAGTTTTTTCATCAGCAGCATTCTTGGCTACACTAGTTCCAAGTTGATTATCTTGATAAGATGATACTTCTTCAGAAGATAATGGTTCCTGCACCTGAGATTTGCTATAAACTTCCTTCATAGAAGTACCTGAATATAAATCAGTTCCTTTTTTCACAGTTGTAGAATCAGATGACATACTTGAATCCAAGTTAGTTAAATAACTTCCAGCTTTTTCATCAGCAGAATATCCTGATTGACTAGAATGTGGATCATAATTATATTGCATTCCTTGCTGAGAATGATGAGAACTATGACTAGGATTAACATTGGCAGTTTCAGAACTCCAATATGCTTTAATTTCACTTTCATCGTAACCTTGTGCTTTCAAAGCTAACAAAGTATCTGATATATCTTCTTGAGGTTTCATGTATTGTGTATCATATGATGATGATGGTGGATACCATTCTGATTCTTTATTAAATTTTTGTGAGTACTGAGATGATACATATGGATCCTGAGAATACTGATTTCTAACTTCTTGGCTTGATACAGCAGCACCATATTGAGACTGAGCATAATAACTTTGTGCTCCATTACCTAAAGTATCTGCATACATTTCACTGCTGTGAGAATTGTGGGAATATGGAGAATTGCTTTGCATTTGTGATGAAAAAGATGTTTGAAGTACTTTATTTAATTGAGGAGATTGATTTTTATTTTCAAAAGCTGTTTGAGAATATGACTGTTCATGTGTTGTTTTTTGAGATGTAGTTTTTTGAACATTAGAACTATAAGAAGATGGAACTGCATTGTCAGCAGCATAATGGGCATAACTAGATTCCCAGCCACTGGCTTGTTGAGCAATATTTGAAGTCTGAGAAGTCACAGTAGCTTCCACATGGCTGTTTATCACATGAACATGTGGTGAGGCATACATCTGTGAATTTTCAACAGTCCCTGAATGAAATTATAAAAACATACGTATTAGTAAAAAAGGTCTATTAATACATTTTTTTTCCATTTTCAAAACTAATGACTATCATCCCAAGTAAAAATATTTCAAATAAGTTCTCAAAAAGGCAAAACAGAGGTGAGAAAATGAAACTCTTAAGTGATATTTTTTTATCTACATCAATACTTAGTAATTATTAAATAAAGTACTTAAGGCTACCTACTTTGTGTCAATGAGCCAGAATGAAATTCAGAACATATTCTCAGACAAAAAGATGGCTCAATTCTCATATAAATTTGTGATATGGTAAACATTTTTTTTTATCTCAAAAGAATTTTTTCTCAAGCTTACATCTTAGTTTAGTCCACATCTTGATATCAGGAAAATAACTACATCAACAGAGCTTCCTTTTTTGCATTGGACTCGTGAATATGTAAGAGTGGTTACTATAACTACAATAATATATTTAATATACCAAGTTGGTAATAAATAAGGATGAGAACAAAAATAGAGACAACTCAGGAACAAACAATTTGAAGAAAGGAAGCATACCCTCTTCAAAGAGCTGTAAATAATATAAATATGAATAGTTCTAAATAATTTCTTATACATAAAATTTTAAATGTACCTATAAAAATAGCTTTTTGTCTTTTTTCTATAAGTATTTTGACATTATTTGTTTAGAATCACTGATTTATAACAGGAACAGCCAACATGGAAATATTGTACAGAATATTGTACAAATATTAAAGCCATGTCATAAAGGTATTTCAAGGTTTACAAAGAGGACATACATACAAAATTTATTAGAGGTGATAAGCTTGAGTTATTTCAAAATCCATTAAGAAAAAAATTTTTAATGCTTTTGTGATAAAAAATTTTCAATTATAGAGTGGTAAAAATATGTGAAAAATAACTGAATGTAACAAAATATTTTTATAATGGAAAATAATTAAAACTTATATTTTAAGAAACTCAAATACAATACTACACTTTCTGATATAAGAGAAATAAATGAATTAATATTAAAAATTTTACATTTGCAAAGTATATTTTAGATCACGTTAACTACTCTTATATTCCTTAGCCTTTCTTTCTAAATCAAATTTTAATTAATATTTTCTTCTTATTTTATAAACTATAATGCTCTATAATATTCTATTTTTATGCACCTATTTCATATAACCATGTCATATTATTCATTTTCAATAATTGAGAGGGCTGATTATCATTCATGTCTATCTGTCATATAAATGTAAGAATAATTTCTATACATAAACCAGAAAAAATGTAATTCTCAAACCACAGAAATACTGACAACTTCTGTAGATGTTAGTATACAAGGAAAAGTTATTCCCACGGAGCTAATAATTTTGAAAAATGCTACAGACAACAGAACATGTCTAGGCATAGACTTTTTAACAGCTGCAGGGGTTGTCTTAGATCTCCAAAGAAAACAATGGTACTTCAGTGAAACATCCCACAGAAAATATAATTTTGTGAAAGTGCCTCCTAACATCAATGCTCTTCTCACTGTTGATCCTGAACCACATCCTTGTCAACTACGAGAAAATGAAGGTACTCACCTTTCACTTCAACAATGGAAAGAAAGAAATTCACTATTGGAAAAAATATGAAAAATGCTTTCAACCAGGGGGAGAGCCTACACAATTTATTGAACATCGTATAAATACAAAAATCCATCTTCCAGAAGCAGTGCCACATAATAGGATAAATCCTTCCAAGAAAGAAATATTAAAACAAGAAATTAGCCATATTTGCAAACCGGAATCTCAAGTATGATTCCCAAGGAAAATATAATCAAATTGTTGTGCACACCGGAAAGCAGATTCATTTAAAAGTTAAAGTTCACATTCCAGTTGATGAACACCCAAATTTCATCTTTGTTTCAACCAATTCTACTACTACAAGAGCTAATTCTGTTTCCTCACCAGGACATCGTCGGATCCATAGGGGAAGATTGCAACCGACTGTTGTTTAGACTCCTACCATATTAACAACAGAAAGACTTTCACGCTCTCTAGCGGATAGAATAATCTTCAGTAATGGCCAAGCTTCAGAACTGTAAGGATGTGCAAGCATGCGCTTCGATCAATCCCTTTTAATTCTAATCTAAACTTTAGTTCTCTAGTTATGTATGCAAATGTTTGTTTTGTCTAATAAACGTGTTTTAATTAACTAGTGGACTTAGTTAAGAACCCCTCCAGCGTGTCCCTTTATTACATTGGGTCACACCCCCTTTATGCATATATAATAAATATATCAATGTAGTTAAAAGCTCTATCAATTATACCTAAAAGCAATGTTCATTTACATTTTATTTCTATAATATTTTTATTTCTATGCCCTTTTTTCAGTCTCTTATTTAAATAAAAGTAGTTCTTTATCTTTATCAATAATATATTAAGATTTAAAAAAAAAAGAGTTTGAAGATTAAGGTTTAAATATAAATTTCTCATCTAAAGCAGATTATTATCACTGACTATAATTCAAAAGTTTTATATATGAAAGAACTAATAACTTAACCCTCCAAGTGGTTAGCACGGAAAATTCCGTCATTGTAAAGATGCTTCGAAAATGCACTGCACGGGTTTTTTCGCCTTCAAGTAACATTCTCAAAAGCGGTTGAGCCGTACTTTTCTGAAATCCTTTCCCCCTTTTAAAGGTTTGACATTTTGAAAGATAATTAGAGATGATAGAAGCAACACAGCAGGACACTGATAGGAAGTTTTATGGCTTGCAGGGAACCCCATGTTTTGACCGTGGAGCAATCGTAAAAAATCGGGGGGAAATTTCTTTAGACCCCAGGAAGTGTTTGTTACTTAGCTTGTATTTAAAAGTTTTGAAAAGTCCCAACGCATAAGTAAAATATGTTACAATTCCCTTTTGGTTTCATATTAATTTGAAACTGTAACAAGTTGAGGCGTGTCAGGGCAATCTGCTATTTTATATAGTTGGACAAATTATCTTTTTTTAAGTATATTCTTTCACTTCATTTTTCTTACCTTAATCAATGCTTTCAGTTTTTGAAACATGATTATTTCAATATAAGATGCCAAAAGAAATTAATAAAACACCAAACACTTTAAAATTTGAAACCTTTTCAACTTTCCAACCGCTAAAAATAAATAAATTTAAATTTCATCAAATAATTTGAAACATTTTCTTACACTTTGATAAAAATAACGAAAAAAAACTAATTAAGATCTATTAGTTGTTTTTTTTTTTTTTAGATTTCAAAGCCAAGTGCTCAGGGAAGTTTACGTACAGTGCCTAGTTATATATTGTTAAAATACACCGAATTATATTTGAATTTTAAGTGCTTGAACTTCAGTTTACATCAAAGACAACATGAATGAAGATTTTCCCACATTTTTTTTATAACTTGAATGTTTGAATAAATGGTAATCAAAAATATACGGAAACATTTACAGTAGACATTTATGCATATAAATAAACATAAAAATCAATTTTAAATTCGAGCTATTCAAAAACATTCGAATTATTATTCAAAAATATCTATTTATGCAAAATACCTCAAAATTTATCTTTTTTTAAAGGCTAACTGAAAAAGTAATTAAAATCTGGATATTTTTTGAAATCTCGACCGTATAAAGCTAGAAATTTTATGTTAGAAATTCCATTTGAAATTTCAAAAAAAAAATGTATTGCACAGTTAAAAATTGTTTAACATAAGTTCTAGAAATTCTTTGAGTATAATATAAATTTCAAATTTTATTATATAGCTTTTTTGTTATTTTTTAATATATTTCAAAGATTTCATACAATTCAGTTCGAAAACTGCATGCTAAGAGCAAAAAATATACTAAAAAAATTGACGAATATACAATAAAGTTTTACATAGAAGCAAAACTGAGAAGCTAAAGCGTAGGAATGAAAAATTTTGAGTATATCTGAAGTAGTTTTCGAAATATTTATTTTAAAGTTCAGAAAATTTGTGTGCGTTATGTTATACTTAATATTAATTAAATGGTTAAAATAATATGTTAATAATAGTCATGTAATCGTTTGATGACACATTCATATACTAATAAAAATTATAATGGTCATTGATGCTAATGTCAAGAATTTTATGTAATTTTAAATTCAGACATTAAGATATTGATGTAGAAAATATAAAACGACCATCTAAAATACATGAAAAATTCAGTCTGCTATAAAATGATCTTGATGAACAAAATACAGCACTTACTATGGCAGAGCCACCTTAGTCAGGGGCGATCTGGAAAAACAGAGAGGGAACTGCGATTTTGATGGATGCCGCTCTAGCTTTTAAAGTTCTCAGGAAAAAAATATATAAATTACAAATGCAAATAAGTCTTGTAATTTCTCATACATTTTTATAACAACAAATTGTGGAATTAGTTTCCAATACATTGTCGTGTTTGACAATATCTAAGGTAACCAACCCTACTTTAGATAGATTTGTACTACTTTTTCGTAACCGTATTCCTTTTAAAATTAATTCGTGCAGCCGAAATAAACCTTTTGCACTCTTAAAAATTTATGTAAACTATAACGGTTAATTTTAATTTATGCAACTTGGGAAATGTTCATAATTAACCATTTCCGTCTAAACAGTTTACATGAAAAAAAGTTTGGACTCTCTCATTCATTAGGGAATTATATAAGATTCTAACATTAAATTTTATTTTTCACCGAATAGGGTCGAGTGGTAGTGTATCGTGCTTCCACACCAAAGGTCTGGGGTTCTATTAATGGGCTGGGCAAGGTCGACTCTGCCTTTCATCCCCGCTGCATTGGGTCGATAAATGAGTACCAAGCTTGCTTGGGGTCTTAAACACTGAAGGTCTCTCTTCAGACAGACCACCAAATCGAGTCATCTGTTCATGCACCTCAGCGCCCAATGGTCACGTATATTGGGATGGGCATAGTAGTTCCTGGCCCTCATGGATTGTTGTGCCACTTTGTTTGAGTTTTAAGTTTGAAGATTGCCTGATTTTGGGGATACCCCTTAGATAAACATGTATTTCCACTCATTTGCAATTAAACATTTTTCTTTAAATTACGTTTATTTCAGAAGGAAGTTTGATTTTTCAAATGTATTTGCTTAATAACATGTATATTTATGTATTATATTAAAATTTTGATCAATCCAAAATTACATGTTTTTTGCTCCTCTAAAAGCTTTTAGGATTTTAGAACTGATCTTACAATCCATATACGTTTTATAGTAGTATATTTAAAAATGATAAAGACATTTTTACGACTGTGTGAGCTTTTATGCCTCGTTTATACATATAAAAAATTGCATTCAGCTACAGTTTTTAAAATGTACTGAAATAAGTGGAGGAATAGGATATTTACATATTATGAATATTTTTGACTGCAGTAAGATATATTCACATATTTCAGTTTCTTTACAATTTGAATAGAAGTTGTAAGCCATTTTGCGAATAGTTTGATATTGAATATAAACCCATAGGCTGTTTAATATTGTAAAGTGTTTATTTTGATACCAGCACACATTAAAATAAAGCTCATTTGCATTTATATGATCAGCTTTAGTGATTTTTAAATTTTCAAAAATAGTCTACACGTACAAAAACATTCTTTCAAAACCACACACCACATCTCATACTATGTCTTCCATACAGCAGGAAATATTTGTGTATACTCAAAAAATTTAATACAGGATACATTTCAAAATGTTAAAATTGTTTTTAAAATTTGGTATGGATGCATTGTGGAACTGCCGGTTTACTTCAGGTGTTGACGGTTCAAATTGGAGCACATGATCTCCGAAGAGGTCTTCATCTCCGTTCAGTCAAAAATTTGGGGGGTTGACAGTCAAAACAGTGATTTGCCCTTTTTTTGTTTAATAAAATATTTTTTAAGATTTAAAAGTTGCCAGTGATGATTAAAATGAATAAGAAAAAAGCTGGAAGCTTTTTGTTTGTGTTGTAGGTGTGCTGTGCCTGCTGACTCCGTCTTCGCAAGCAAAGATCGTTAGTCAGCGGCTTGCGATGAGAATTCGGACGAAAGGGAGGAAACGGCGAACCGTAACTCTCCGCTGCTCGCCCGGATGAAGTGGGGCCGACGGAGCGGCCGTATTTAAAGATCTTAGGGTGACTAGTTCCCCGTCCAATGGGAGGCAGCAACTCGATTGGGGGTGTGGTCAGGCAGCAAACGTTTCTCGGTCGATTGAAATGAGGATCGGGGTGTAGATTTCTATCTTTCGTAGAGTCCTGTTGTCAATGGTTTCTAAATTATTGAAGAAGTTTTCGGCAATTTTTCTAATGGTTGCTTTGATGGTTTTGAGACGCAACGCAAATCGAGATCTGCGTTTCGTATAAACCATGGGGAGTTTGTGATCTGTCGGATGACAACGTTTTGGGATTTTTCTAGAATCATAATATTTGCTCGGGCTGCATGCCCCCACACTGGACAGGCGTAGAGTAGTACTGATCTGATAATGGAGGTATAGATAAGCATTCTATTTTTTAGGCTCAAAGGCGAATTCGAGTGAAGTAAGGGGGGAGTAAATACATGCAAGAGCTCGAATTTTTCTTAGCATTTACAATATGTGGATTAAAGGTGAGGTGTTTGTCGAGCGTAACACCTAGATATTTTACGGTTTTTGACCAGGGAACCGGGTAATTTTGAACGTGTACTGGTGCTGGGGTGAGTGTTGATGTTTTTGGAGAAGAAGACTGCTTCGGTTTTCGTTGGATTAATGGCTATTTTCCATTTTTTGTACCAGTCTTCAAGCCCGCCAAGTGTTTGTGTAGAAAGTGAGTGACGCAGGCTTTGCTTGCGCTTTGAGCGAGGATCGCTGTGTCATCTGCGAAAAGGCAGATGGTTGTAGGGCGTGTTTTTGGAATATCGTTAACAAAGATATTAAATAATGTAGGGCTGAGGAGCGCCCCTTGAGGCGCCCGGAATTTATTTTCTTGATCGAAGAGTGAGTGTTATTTACTCTGACCGCAAAGGTCCTGTTAGTGAGGAAGGATCGGATGATCCGAATTAGTGGGGTGGAGTATTAATTTTGATGAGCTTGTAAAGTAAGCCCACATGCCATACACGGTCAAAGGCTTTTCTGAATATCCAGAAAATAGCCCCCGTGTACTTTTTGCGTCTTTAAAGCCAGTTTTGATGTACTCGACTACCCGTAGCAACTGGTGCGAAGTAGATAGACGAGGACGGAAGCCGTGTTGTTGAGAGATTAGTATGTTATTTTCTGTTAGGTGAGAGTTCAGTCGAGTGAGAAGTAGTTTCTCCGTAATTTTAGAAAGTACTGGCAAAAGACTGATTGGTCTATAACTATCAGGTGAGCCGCGAGGCTTACCCGGTTTTAGGATAGGAATGATGGAGGCCAGTGGTCTGGAAAGTGTCCCGTAATGAAGATGTTAGATATAATATTTGTTAGTTGGAAAATTACAGGAAGAGTTAGGTTTTGAAGCATTTTATTTGTGATTCCTTCCCTGCCCGAGAGCGCGTTTAACTTTAGCGTTCTTAATGAAATTAAGAATCCAAGGCATGGGAGGGGGGTAGGGGGCATCGAAATTATTTTCATTGAGAGTAATTTCTCGACTACCCTGTTAATTAAGTAGTCGGTATCACTAGAGATATCGTTATCTTGGAATTGTGATTCCAAGGAGCATGCAAGGACCTCGGCTTTGTCAGAGTCTGTGTGAGCGATCCCAGCTCGGCCGTTAAGGCGTAAACGGGAGATTTCTTTTTTCCTCAACCCTTCCGACATTTCCCAGAGGGAGCCGTCATCGGGATCAAGAGAACGTAAGTCATCTGCCCAGAGTTTGGATTGGAAGGCGTGAACTTTCCTGTGAATTTTGTTCTGTAGAGTGTTGAGAATTCGTTTGTCGCTGATTTCTTGTATGTTGCCATATTTTTCTGCTCGATTCTCTCTCATGAGAGATTTAATCTCATCGCTGACGTAGTATTGCTTGTGTTGTTTGACTGGTTTTGAAGAGCGTGCGTGTGCATTTAAGATTTTCGCGGTGAGGTCGGCCGATTGTTTTTCGACGTCTTCCCCCGAGCGCGCGGTGATTGGTTGAAACGTGTGGAGGGCGGAGCTAAGGAGGGCTCGGAAGCTCTCCCAGTCCGTCGTGACGTTTCGCTGCGGAAAAGCGAAACGGGTATTTGTGTCTAAGTTGATCATAATTGGGTTATGATCGGAGCTGAGTTCTGCGATGGACTCTACCTGGCTGGGCCAAGGTAGGTTTCTCGTCAGAGCAAAATCGATGATAGATGCGGAGTTGTAGCCAAAACGGGTGGGAGAGGTTGGAGCTATTAATTGAGTGTTTGTAGTGTCAATAAGGTTTTTAATAATTTTCCCTCGCTGGTCGTTGCGTTTGCAACCCCAGGAGGTGTGGTGGGCATTAAAATCTCCGCATACGATGGAAACGTCGCCTAGGCTAAAAATCGTTTCCAGGTCACTGTGGATGGGGTGAGTGGTTTGTGAGGGTGAAATGTAGAGCGAGGTGATAACGATAGGCTGGCTTCCGGGCGGAGTAAGAGTGACCGAGGTCGCTTCTACTGTGCCCGTCGGCGGTGTTGGGGTGTGGTAGTGGGGGAGGGAAGACTTGAGCAGTAATGCCGTGCCGCCTCTTCTATGTTGATTGGGTAGGGTAGGCCTATCGTTACGATAGATCGTGAAGTTTGGGATGTGTAGGGTGTCCCCTGGTCCAAGGTGGGTCTCTTGAATTAAAATAATATCGGGGGAGTGCTTATCTATAAAATCGTGCAACTCGACGATGCGCGATTTGACTCCATTAGCATTCCAGGAAGTGATTCTGAGCCCGAAGCAGCTGTGGTCCATTATTTAAGGTTGATTAGATGGCGGTAGAAAACATCTACCTTCTCTGTGCCCTGTGCATTCCTGAGCTGACGACCCAACTCTAAGAGAGAGGGATAGTCAGAGAAGAACTTTTTAAGTTCGAGGATTGCATCCATAAAGCCGAAGGCTTTATCGTCTTTGCTTTGTTGGTTTGCATTGCTAGATCTTGGGGGTTGGCTTTTCTCGCGAGGAGCTGCAGCTGCCTCCGGCTCAGAATTGGCCGGAGAGGGAGCGTCGAGTCGTGGTGCCATCTGGTGGTCACCTTTGAGAACATTTGCAAAGGAAAGATTTTCCTTCACGGTTGCTGGGTTTGGGATTTTATTACGAGTGATATTTTTATTCCTATTTTGGGAGGCTTCTCCCTTTTTAGGCTGAACTTTGGAGTATTTCGGGCAGCGATGTGAGTTGGCCATGTGGCCTTTTTGGTTGCAATTAATGCAGGTGGGGTTTTCGAGCTTTTCTTTTATGGGGCAATCGCCCGTTTTGTGGGATTCGCCGCATTTAAGGCAGCGAGTTTGAATATGGCAATTTACGGAGGAGTGGTTGAAAAGGTTGCAGTTGTAGCACTGCGCGACTCCGGGTCTCCTGTTGTACGTGTCAACTTTAATTGACAGGTAGCAGCAGGTATCGATTTTGAAGATGTCTGGGGAATCCGGGGTTCTTTGGAGCTCCACCATAAAAATGGGGAGCTTAACTTTCGTCCTCGTTTTTGTAAATTGAGCGACTTTCTCAACTTGAAAGCCGCGCGAAGTTAAATCGATATCGTCGATATCGGTATTGATGGGCAGTCCCTTAAGGACAACCTTTTGCGGTCTGTTTAAGGTGGGGTTCAGCGCAAAATATTGCTCTTTTTTCTCAACGAGGAGGTTCGTGATGTCGCGGTGGTCATCGGACG
Source organism: Trichonephila clavipes (assembly GCA_019973935.1). Lineage (NCBI taxonomy): Eukaryota > Metazoa > Arthropoda > Arachnida > Araneae > Nephilidae > Trichonephila > Trichonephila clavipes. Next base: position 150,385 of record BMAU01019837.1, read on the forward strand.
AGGCTGCGAAAATTTTTAAAAATTCCCCAGACAGCTTCGTTTTCGTCTTTGGGTACAACCTTTGAATTTCTTGTAGAATGAGGTTGTAGTTTTCCTTGAATTTAAGGTGGATGGGAGGGATTTTCGGGGTGGCAACTGACATCGCTACCAGTATCCTTCTCCGGCATCGCGCTGCTTCCAGCAATGGGCTGAAATTTATTGCTCGTATTTACAGGTGCTAAGGCACCGACAGAGTAATTTTGAAGCACTTTTTGCTTCTTAATTTGCTTAGAAGGTGAAACAAACCCGTCGGTGCGGGGTTTTTATTTTTATTTAAGTTAACATTAGGTTTATTAGTTACTTTATTTTTTTTTACGTTATTTTTGTTGACAGAGTTAGTTTTCTGCACTCGTCGAGAAGGAAGACTAATAGGAAAAGGTTTGTTTTCAAGTGATTTTGTGCACTCGAGTAAAGTTTTAATTCTCTCGGGAGAGTTGATTGTGGCGTGATACTGGCAACTGGGGATAGGGCAAACACTGAATGAAGCCAACTCACCCTTTTTGTGCTCCAATAGGTCCTTCATCTCTTTCACATTTTCGGCGAGCTTGGTGATCTGCTCTTGAGGTTGGATGACTTCACCAGCCACGGCTAGTTTCAGATTGAACTCCAGGTATTGAATCGAGCCACTTTGGAGCAGTATATCCTGCCTAAGTTCTCTCATCTTCGCACACACCTCAGAGTCAGTGAGGGGCGGATCGGTATCCATAGTTGCGCTCGGGGCGCTGGGCAACGACGGAAAATCAATTTCCGTGGTCATAATTGCGTCGTAAGAGTCCAAAAGAAATTCTGGTTAATTAATTAGCCATATTTTCAGTGAACAAAATTGTTTTAAGTATACTGTTTTAAAAGACAAAATTAATTAGGGAGAACTTTTCTCACAATAGAATTTGAAAATGACTGAATTGTGTGAAAATGTAGTTATCGATGTGTGACATTTTTCCTTGTAATAAAAGAAACAGAAAGATAAGAAATTAAACTTGAGTAGAAAATGGTTAGAAGTACTGTCATGTGCATTTGAAGAAGTATATCCCCCATTAAAATTAAAAATTATTGACTGAATGTGTGTTATGTTTATCACAAATGCCGATGTAGAAAAGAAATTTTTATTTAATACAAGAAGTTTGAAAAGGAGAACACTAGGAATGAAAATTTAGATTTTTTCCGAAAAATATTCAGTTAACATAAAAATATCATTTATATGATTTTAATTAAAAATAAATTAAAAGTATTGATATCCTTTTTATGTTATTTTACATTAAAAATATAATTGAAACAGATAAGATCGTTTTATTTCATAAATATAATCATCGTATGTATATCACCATATGCACCATTTATTGTCTTATTGTTTAAAAAAGAGATAGGGCCTTTGCTCTTTTACCTCATTACTTTTTTAAAAACAGCAAAGTGAGCACGTTTTCTTACTCTCATATTCAAAATGAATACAGGATGCTTTTTCTGGTTCAAATCGTAATAATACCAATATATATATAATTTTAAAAAATGACAGAAAAATAAATTTTGTTTGAAGAAAATATAATTATTTTTCAACTTCTAACACACTATTTATTTCATTTTTTCCTTTTTTTACCCTTCATTTTGTTTTAATTTTACAGTGACTGAACATATAGGGGAAACGACCGACATACAAGATTGCCCAAGGCAACTTAACAGCTAGCTGTAAACGATTGATCTCTTGGTTCTTACTTGACAAACGGAGCGAACTAAGTCATAAAATTTTCCCCGTTCGACCGCCCAAGTTTTAAAAGGGGGAAAGGAAAGAAGACTGTTGCATTTTTAAAGCGAACAGCAAAATAACAGTAAACGCTTTCGGAATAACTTTTCAGGAGGAAGCTAACCACCCAGAGGGCTAATAGAAAAAAATATAAATAATCTAATAACTTTAAAAAATTGAAGATTATGTTTACACTTACGAGATCCATCTGAATAATAATTAGAATCTTGAAGACCTGAATGATAATTTTGTTCACTAGAATATGTATTGGTATAAGTGTCAGGTGATGTATGATGAACAACTTCTTGGCGGGATACAGAAACATGAACTTGACTAGTTGCATGATTTAGATTTGAAGATTGAAAATATACAAACTGAAAATAAAGCATATATATATTTAATAAAAAATAATTTTATATTTCATAATGAATCTTTGAAATACATAATCATTCAAGTTCAATACATTTTGCAAAACATACCAATATATGAAAACTTTAAAAATTTTGTATTTTCAATTCAGAAATTCACTTAATAAATTTACATGTGATTCAAAAGTTGCAGGTTAGTTAAAAAAGAATGTAACAAAAATTTAGATAACATTTATACATATACCATTGTTGCACATTTTAACTAACAACTGTGAGGATAGTTCATGCCTAAAAATTAAACAATTTTCTCTTTAAACAATAAATTTTCAAAACTTATTAAAATTAACTTTTCAAGCAATTTTGTGTGGTTCAGCTCATTCTATTTAAGTAATACAAATAGAAAATTCATCGCTTATGTTATTTTATCTACTCAAAACTGCTTTATTGAATAATCCACAAACACACAAAAAAAAATATTTCCTTCACATATTCACATTCCATTACATTTTTGGATTAAGAAATCTTCTCGTTATCTTCTGTTTGATTATTTATTAATGTTACACTTTGAAGTTACACGACAGGTATTGGTGATAGATTTTACAATTCTGAGTCACCTTCATATGACAAGGATAACATCCTATCCTACAAGCTTCCACAACATGCCAATGTGAGAACTTTGAGTCTTGACAGATTTAGCATACATCAATCTTTCTACACAGCAGGTCTTGTAATTTTTACCTTAATAGAAATAATTTTTTTAATAAACCATTTTTTATCTATATTTAGAACATAAGTTCCATTTTTCATTTCCTAATTTCCTTACTTAAAAGGAATATGAATAGTTTTTTTCCACCAACCACTTTTATTCTCCTAAATATCTATAAATGATGAATATTGGGAACAGAAAAATGTAAAATTCATTTTCTAATTTAAAAAGGTTTAGTTATAGTATAGTTAGTATAGTATAAAAAGTTCTCAATTCAATATAATTACTTCTAAAATCTTGAAAAAAAATTGATTCACAGGAAATTATAATAAATTATTACATTATATTACAGTTACGAATTATCAAATGCTTGATTAAATATAGAAATAAATTGTCCATGCATAAAATAACAAAATAACTTTTCTGTCTCAGAAGGAGATATTTCATGTAATAAAAATGTATTTTTCATTTCTAAACCCTGTTTCTTTTTTAAAATCTATTAAGAAATAATTATTGCTAAATAAAATAATAAAGTATCACAATATAAAACTGCATAGAAATTCCAACGAATTAATATTTATAGTTATAAAAAACTTCTAATAGCTACAAAAAGGAAACTCAGAACCAGTGTCATGGGGCTCTTTTGCTTTTGAAACAATTTTTTTAAAAATATCCAATAGCCATACTAAAACCTTGAATCACTTTTTTTATGTTAATTTTTTTTACAGTTTTTATAACAAAGTAACACATGGAAGAATTAATATTATATCTAAAACAATATCACATAAATTTCACAAAAAGGTACCCATATTAATATATTTAAAAAGTTAAAAAAATACATTTTCAAACATAGAATAATTAAGCAAACATATATAGAGAGAGGATGTTTTTTTTAAAGTCTACAATAAAAAATCAAATCTCATAGTATCATGAACTAAAAATCAGATTAATTAAATGTTGTTAATTATTCAAAATGTAATCTGTAACCTTATACGGCACAAATATAACACATAAAAGTACCACATTATAGTAAATGTGTGTGTTTCCCTTCCCCATATCTCATTAACTATAACATAATATATATTCCTCCCAAAGCCATGGTAAGGAAAGTAAAAGCTTAAATATATTATTATATAATTTTTAAAAATATTATATATTTTGTAATATATGTGCTTTTTAAGTCATACTTACATCTACAGTAGCAGGAACTAAATTTCTGAAGTAGGTATGCGTCTCTTTCACAACATTATTTGGGACATAACCTATCTGACCATTAGCCTAATTTTAAAAAAAAATCAAATATAACAAACTAAATGTGAGATTCTACATACATTCTATAATTTCTTAATATTTAAAAATGATCATAAGAAAATTCAAAGAAATCAAAGATTTTTACAAAACTAATAATAATTCTTCCATTAAATGCATATTCAATTAATAATATGAAATAAAATAATCAAAAAAATATCTATTACAAAGCATACAGGAAATTAAAAACCTGTAATGTATCATAACAGGAATGTGTGTGCATGTACATGTGTGGGAGGATGTACGTGTGTGTGAGCATGTGTTTCATTAATATAAGCAACAATGTAAATATATATATGATACAGAATATAAAGTAAAATAAAAATGTTAAAAAATATATAATACAATTTTGTAGCTTGAACAAATTAAGCATTCATTTGAAATCAAAGTACACAAATTTGTAACTATAATACATTCATTCTCAATCCCTTTTCTTATTTCAAATGCTAAGTGTTAACACAGAATGTGTTAAGGTATTAAGATTCCGGCATGATCTATAATGAAATTCAAATTTAAATAAGAAATTGACTAAAGATTTTTAAAAAAAGACATCAAATAATTGTTAGTCAAAATAGAGAAAATATGTTTACACAAATACTTTATTAAATTTGCAAAGAATATACACATTATTCTGTATTTATACACTATAAAAGAAACAGTACAATAAATAAAACTGAACTCATTTGATATGTATCATTCAGTGACAAAAACACTATAATAAAAATATCCATTACTTTTTTTCTCTTAATTTAATTTATTTTCAGAATCACAATAGTGTAATAACAATGACCTTTGACTATGAACTACAGTAGAACATCGTTTACCCAAACGTTTATTATCCAGGGTGTCAAATATCCAGACCAGTTTGAGTTTTTTTGTCAACTACATGTACTGTATATGAATAAGTTTTCAAACAATGCAATGCTCAACAGTTGTTTCGCATGAGGCCAAAAGTGACAGGAAAACCCAAGGTCAGGGATACTTGGGAAATTTCAGTTGAATAATTTGGTAAACATCTTCACAGAATATTAGGTCAGTTTGTTTCCAAGTTAGGGGGTGTATATGTGCTCCTTTGTTGATTTGTGAACTGCTATCGCTTCAAATTCAAAATGGAAGCACAACATCTTGAACATAGAGACAAAACTTGAAATATTGAACAGGCTCACAAAGCGAGAAAGTAGAGCATCTCTAGCACAGTTTTATAATGTTGGAGAGTCAAAAATTTCTACATTAAAAAAAAAGCTAAGAAACCATTTTAAATTTTGCATCAAAACTTGACTCAGAAGATGGCTCTAAGAAAAGAAAAACCATGAGGGAAGCGAACGATGTTGTTCTTGAAGACGAAAACAACAACGAAAATAGCAAGGGTCCATCAAATGCTAACACGTTTTCTACATTAGAGACAGCTATGGAGTGGTACAAACAACAATCAGAGTGCTGTCCTACTCAACTACAGCTGCTCAAAAGAAGATCAGAGACCTTGCAGTGAAAAAACAAAAATGTACAATGGTATAGCGAAAAATAAATGATTATTTTCCCCAATAAAGGTAAAATTGCGACATTTTGCACCTATTTTGCTTTCTCTTCAAGCATGTTTCCCACATGTAATAACTTTCAATATTCGTGTAGTGTCCGGTTTCATATACTGCATGGCTCACATTGGGTTTTTGGTTATCTGAACAATCGTGTATCCGAACAGTATCCAATCCCAATTGATTCAAATAAACGACATTCTACTGTACATTCAAACAAGAAAAATGTTATTGATTCTTTAATTTCTAAGTCCCTCCACATAACTTAATTACAGCTATACTGAAAAACTCAAATAATTCTACATTATTTTATATAGAATCAATACTTCCTCCTCTCCCAATGAACCCTTAACCATGAATACCAGTGTTAATGCTGCATCATAAATAATGTTAATTTATATTGGATTGACATTTATAACATCACTAGCTGGTATACCCGTTCTTCGCACGGGTGAACTGAAAAATTAAACAACACAGATTGAAGGAAAAAAAGTTTTTAATGAGTTAATTTTATGTGAATTGCAAATTAAACAAAAAAAGCTTTTTGCATATCTCAGCAAAACAAAAAAAGAAAAGAAAACACCTTTGTTAAATTTTAACTATGTAGATCTAGTAGCTGATAAAAAGAATTTTTTTTTTATTTATAATTCCTCGTAACATTCTTGAGGGTCGATTTTTCAAAATACCTCCCTAAGCTGATCTCTGCTCAGCAAAAGTAACACATATTGTTAAAAGCTTTGCGTAATGAACGCTTAAAGTAGTGTAAAAAATTTATATCTGAAAGTGACATTAATATTACTTTCTGTTGTATTTATTTTATTTTAAAATTGTAATATTCGCAAGCAACGCCGTTTCTTAAATTATAATGGCGATTCAATGAAAAACATAGCGAAATGTTAACGATATAGTCAAGTTGGCAAATGCCTAGCTACTTTCATAGCTCGAGCTTTATTAGAGCTTTGTAAGTCCCGCCATGTTGGGGGGCGATGCACATTATTGCTTTATACACCGCATTATGATTTACCGCAGTTTTTTTCCTACAATATTTTTTTTTATACTCCACTTTGGAAAATTTAATCCATTAGAGCTAATAAATTAATTAAAGATATTCCACTGCAAAATTAATTATATACACCGTTCACTTAAAATAAGTAGTGAAATCATTTTTCAAGGTCTTCACTAACATACAAAAACATAAGACACTTAAATTTTGACATAAACTATTTTTTTGGGACAGAAATAATAATCTTTGCAATCCGCTGAAAACGCCGTCAGCTGAAAATGCAATATCTGCTACAAAACTATTCGGCTTCCCCGCTAAAATACTCATCATAGAACCCGTGCTGCCATACATCTTGGAAGAGTGGATTTCAAAGAATATTCCTGCTACATATTGGTAGAATATTCCTGCTACATATTGGTAGAATATTCCTTCTAAGTTGGTGTGGTGTGGTAGTTAGGAGAAGGGGGTGCCAGCTCAGGTATCGTCCACGTCACTTGACCACGGTTCAAAATTACGTGATCTGTTGCCAAAAGCCCTCGTGTAGCTGAAAAGTGTGATGTTAATATTCACTCACTCACACACTCCAAAGAATACAGTACAGTAGTTATAATTATTTTTATACTTAAAAACGCAATATTTGCCTATTCAATTAAAATTATAGCGTTATAATTAACTACTAAGCACAAACAAATTTTGAAAATTTGTCCAAATGATGCAGTGTGAAAGAGAAAGTTTATTTACTTTAAGTGCCAGAACCAATAAAAGCATTTATTTTGAAAAAGGATCAATTTCTTACTACCAAATGTGCATAACAAAATCATAAAAAACATTAAAATGAAGATAGATTTATAACAACCTCTCCCTTTAAAACTTAGTTTTATTCTGAAATAAAAAAATAGGCATTATTCTGATCACAGGAATTAATTAGAAGCGAGCCCATTGCGTAGCCAAAACAAAAAGAGTTTTTCACAAACAAAAGATAGATATATGCTGTGGTGGGCTTTTTTGCAGCGCAAGCCAGAATTGCTTGTAGATGGCAGAAATTTTTCACACTTACTTTACAAATATCGTTATATTTTGGACACTTTTTACAAATTTTTATAAATTATAGCCTATGTGTTATTCTGATGTATAAGCTATATTACTGTAAAGTTTCATTAAAATCCATTCAGTTGTTTTTGCGTGAAAGACCCACAAAAATTTTCACAAACTTTCACATTTATAATATATATTAGATTAAACTATACTTAAGTATTACCCAGATTCCAATCAAATTTTTCTTTTCACCAAATTCTTTTACATATATCAAAAATTCTTGATTTGGAACAAGTCTTATTCTGTTATATTCTCCAGGTGTGTATTTTAAAACAGCGATGCCATACCCAATAGGCTCTGAAAAAAAAATTAAAAAATAATTATTTAAACAGATGATGCAATATTTTTAAATTTCATGGAGAATTTGGATTCTTGAATATAAATAAGCACTTTCCATTTTCATTCAAACATTAACTCTATCAAAAAATTAAAAAATTTAAATTTAATTTTTAAATTTAAAAAAATAAAACTATAATTAAAATTTATAAGGTAATAAAAAAAGCAGATTTGACTTGTTACATTCATACATATACACATATAGTTAAATTTCTCTACTATAGAGAGATGAATAATCAGTAATCATCAAAACTGAAAAAAACCAAAAATTGCAAGATAAACCAGACATAAGATTTTAGAACAAATAAATTAGAAATTATAGAAATAATAGAATTTAAAAATATACAAATATATGGATGCTACAGTATTATAAACATTGCTGACTTAGGACAGCTATTATATATAAAATAATTTATATAAAAGTGTATTGTTTGTAAAAGTACATAAAAAATGTATAAAAGTTTATAAAAAGTAAAATGTGTGTGAGTGTATATACATACACTCATGGACAAAAAAATTAGAGCACCAAGAAATAATTGCGGGATTGTAACCAAACTTGGCATGAAGATACATGTCGGGGAGATGTACAAATGATTAGAAATGCAACGTGAATACGCATTACATATAGCCGGTAGAGGGCGTTTAATGTCGTTCTCCGTGGAGTATAAAACAGGTATCCAAAGCTTGTTGGAGTGTGCTGAATCGTTTACAAAAAAAGAGCTGAGGTAGACATGCCATTACGTCGTTTTCGAAGACAATATGAGCAGCTATCACTGTTTGAGAGGGGGAGAATCATCGGCATGATGGAAGCTGGGTGGTTAGCTAGGAGAGTAGCTCGTCAATTAGGTCGCTCTGATTGTGTGTTGTGAGAAGGTGTTGGGGCCAATGGATCCGAGAGATGTCATTTACATGACCAGGCTTGGGATGCCCTTGACAGACCAGTGGTTGAGAGACCACCACATTGTAAGAAATGCATACATACAGCTAACTGCTTCATCGGCCGCCATCCAGGCACAGGTAGCACCTTCACTAGGGTCCCCTGTGTGTGTGTGTGTGTGTGTCTTCTCAAACCCTACGAAGACGCCTGGATGAAAGAGATTTGAGATCGCAGTGCCCATTATGTGTGCTGCCCTTGACAACCACCCATCGACGCCTCCGTTTGGAGTGGTGCAGCACACAAGAAAACTGCACTGCAGCGGAACGGACCAGGTCATCTTTAGTGACGAATCCAGATTCAACCTCAGCAGTAATGACAACCGTGTTCGTGTGTGGAGACCCTGTTGTGAATGCCTCAATCCTGCCTTTGCTTTACAGCAACACACCGCTCCCACAGCTGGTCTGATGGTATGGAGTGCCATTGCCTACAATACCAAGTATTGATCCATGGCACCATGATAGCCCAGTGGTGCGTCCATGGCATCCTGCAACCACTTGTGTTGCCACTCATGCAACGGCTCCTAGGAGCCATATTTCAACAAGACAAAGCTCGGCCTCACACGACAAGGATGTCACAAGACTGTCTCTGCATTGTTACTTCCCTTCCTTGGCCTGCCCGATCCCCAGATTTATCTCCAATCGAGCATACCTCGGATTATATGGAACAACGAGTGAGGAATCCCACAAGATTGAACGAACTAGAGGCAAGATTGCAGCAAATATGGAACAAAATGTCTCTACACATGATACATAACTTGTATGCCTCAATGTCTGATCATATCGCATCGTGCATTTGCATTAGAGGGGATTCAACAGGGTATTAAATCCTTCGTTCTTTTGACTTTTTCTCTGAAATAAATTATCCTTTTTCTTTGATTTTCTAAACATTTACTTAAATCAAAGTAGTCATTACGTATGTAAAATTTTGTTTCATTTTGATTACTCCTTCTTGGTGCACTAATTTTTTTTGTCATTGAGTGTATATATACACACACGAGCTTTAAAATTAAAATATCCAAGCAGAAAAATATTAAATTGATATAGTAAAATAGAATTACTTTATTAATATTTTATTCAGAAATTCATAAAAAAAATAGCATACTGCCTTACATTTTTATTTACAAATTCCAAAACAAAATAAAAGAATACATAAAAGTTTAAAAACTTAGAACATGAAATGTATGTTTCCCGTTTTCTCTTTTGTTCTAACAGATAATTCATACCTATAAATATATATATATATAATAGCATAGCTTTAAAATAGCTATGATTAATAAGTAATTTTACTTATGATTTAATTTTTTTAATGAATTTTGCACATTATAAACTCTATAAGAATATTCAAGGTTTGAATTTCATATATAATGAACATACATTAAAATACATACATGTAGATTTGTAAAAAACATGACACATGTAAATAAATTCATTTAAATGCATTGAATGCTACAAAAAGATAAATAAAGATTCCAATCAAAAAAGGATACCAAAATACTTCCTAACAATGATCAACTACATTTAGAGATAATTTTAATATCTCAAACTAAATAATTTATAAATTTTTACAAAACTGAAAAAATCCCAATGGAATTTTTGTAAATCATGTTGTATACCATTTTTTTAAATTTTGCTTCGTTATTTTTTTAACAAGGCACTCAGAAGCAAGATGAAGAGTTACTGGCAAATAAATTCATAATTTTAAAATAAGCTCAAATGAAAGAAACATCTTGACTAGCACCCTGTTAACATGATAGAGTCTTGATTGATCTAATCCAGCTGACTGTATACTTTCTCCCAGTTAACTTTATTTTACATTTAAATGATCTGCTGAGTTTTCAATAATTTCACTTTTTATCATTAGCTAAGACAAAACATTTTATATTTATACACACACAAAGAGAACATGTTGTAAACCATTATTTCTCAGTCAAGCTTTGCGATATTTAAATCAGGCCAGTGATAAAAATTGTCTGGAAATATACGAATCCTATTTTTTTCCCCTTTATTAAGAACAATTGCAATCAGAAAATCAGCCAAAAAAATATACAAATATTAAATACCAAATGCATAAACAAATTTTTGATATTCTGCACCAATTCATGGTAATTTTATTCAGCCTTCAATTTAAGAAATAAGCACAAAATGATTTAGATGAATATAATGGCTAAAAAAATATAAATGAACCTATTGCAAAAAAAAAGTATTAAATAGAAATAAATTATAACAATATAAGATAAGGTAACTGAAAAATAAAAGAACTCTAGTGAAGGAGAGAAAATTATGAATATAAACCAAAATATTAAACTTTAATCAGAACAAAACTTGAAATTGTATTTATTGCCTGGTTATCCAATAGTAAGTCCCATAAAACCAACACTTTTGGTGGATGAACCTCTACTGCAGGTACATTTTCATCATTTTAGAAATATCTACTCCAACACTGCTTTAAAGACGAGTTTACTTTAAAAACCATACGGAGAACAATAGGAAATTGATGATGATATAATAGTGATTTATCATCAGTACCCAAATAAACAAACAGTATCCTTAAAAGAATACAGGAATAAAAAACTAAAATATAATTGAATACAAACTTCAAATTATCTACTAACTGATCAAGACATCATTATCAGTCTTTCATAAAATTATAAGAAATAGTGAAAAATGTATATTTTAAAAGATAATGATAGGTATTAATAGAAATTACAAATACAGAACTTTTACAGTGTGGCATACAAACCACAAAAATTAAAAATTGTAGAAATTAATATGAATATCACACAATCCTTACTTTCAGCAATAAAAATTAAAATTATTTTTTAAAAAAACATGTATGATCTATAAAAGAAATAAAAAAATGTTAATTAAGAAAAAAATTTCAAAAAGAACTGACAGTTTCTCAAAGTTAATTTTAAAAAGAAAAATAAATAATTTTCAAGAAAATATAACATTTGGTGATAATCAGACCAACTGAAGTTAAAATATATAAAATGAAATTCTTTTTTGTGAAATGTTCTGATAATACCGACAGTTTTTTTCCCCCAACATGTGAGTTTTAAAAATTAATGAAAGAAACTGCATTACTTTATAGTAAATGTATCCTTAAAAAACTTTTCGAGAGAGTACATAACACTTTCTTGAGCATATAAACAGAAAATATGTTAGTGTAAACAATATTTAAAAAGTCATTGCACTTTTATTTTTGACATCAAAGGGGAGAAAAAATTTAAATGATTCATTAATATACCTTTTCAGTAGAGAGTTAATAATAGTTTTATATTGAAATAATTCGAATACTTAGGAACATAATATTAGATTTACTGTATCATTAGGAGAATAAAATTATTGCAAAGAAGCAAATATTTAGCTACAGAAATAATAAAATACACAAAAATATTCGATTTAGAATATACAGAAACAAAAACTTACTAATCATAAATATTATTAAAGATGCAGACACATTTTTACATTACTTTGAAATAATAACGCCAGAATAAAAATACGCTTGGAATAATCTTTTTGATTTTCTAAACACATAATTGAATTTGAAACCTAAAACTTATGAAGAACAAACCTTTCTCTATTTTTGCATTTTACATAAGGAAAAAAAATTATTTTGATCGAACTCAAAATATGGAATTTTCCATTTTATATAAATCTCGTTATAAAAAATGTAAGTTATTTTTTAATATGAATAAAATTACCTGAACATACAGGATTTGCACATAAGCCATAGTAAGTTTCTGTGGCTTCTATAGTTAAAAACAATACTTGTGTAATATAAAAAAATTTTAAAAATGATATAAATGGAACATCCATGCCAATTTCTTTACACGTCATGCAAACAAATAATCGTACATTTAAAGCAAAATAAACAAGAAAGGTTGTCTGAAATCGACGACGATGACGGTATTGCCAACACCAAAAAAATAAAATATAACCGAAACTCAGGCTGAAGACTAATTACAGAATTTAAAAAATTCCAGTGAAAATTACATTTTGACATCTAGAAAATGCAACTCCTTATATATAGCTGTAGGTATTGAAAATTAACCAATCTTAATAATAATCAATGCCTTTCTCGCGAGGATCACGTAATCATTGCCAAAGCCTTTCGTATGACATTAAATCGTATTGCAATAGACATTAAACATGTTGCATTTTAAAATCTAGATATTAATATAGAGAATCTAAATAAATTTTGTCATTTTAAGCTTTTTATTCAAGATCTATTATTTATTGTGTACATCCAAAGTTTCATCTGCAAAATGGGAAACATTCAAAAAAAAGTTTTCTAGAACGTTATTCGATTCTGTATATGGGTACCGCAGCATGAGAAATGCTTAGTCTTAATCCGCTAGCGATTACATAGATAGTTCGCTATAAAATTCTCCTTGACCTATTCAGGATCAAATTACACTGTTATTTTCATTTCAGTTTATTATTATCTGCCTTTGGCTTCATTCGAAAGTTTTCTCCTTTTGCAAAGAAAATAAAGACGAACTTTCCTTTTACACTTTCTAAGAGGTCGAATTCAGATTCACATAAACAAGCCAAGTGATATTTCGAAAACAAAGAAAGCAATGACTCTCGAATTTCAAAATTTTGCTTTTTTTCCCTCGATAGTTTTATATTCACAAAATGTGTGTTTTGTACTACCGCAAAAAAACATAATTATTAGAACCGGATAAAACACATAATCTAAATTTATCGGGGTTTTTTTTAGATTTTTCTTATATTTAAATTTTAAAACAATTGACCTTAGGTTGCTTGTTGAAATATTTATAATTGTCAGCAGGATCGGCTCTAGTAGTTTTGCCGCCCCTCTCTCTAAAGGAAAAAATGATACTTAAAAAAGATGAATTTCTCACATAGATATACACCTATAGAATAATTTTTGCAAACGAAAAGGGAGTATAACAATTATATATATTGTTTTAAATCTCAAAAAAATACAAAATAATTCGAAATTAAAGACATAATTAACCTTTTATTATTTGAAACATGTAAAATGTAAAAGAATAAATCACCCATTTCACCAGGCCAATTTCTTCGAAAAAGAGTCTACTGATGGTGAGGATCACAAAGCGTTTATTTAACTTATAGTAATTACACTCGAGACTAAAATAAAACCTCTCAAGCAGCTCTCTACCTACCAAAAACTCTGACTACTGTTCTCTTTTGGATAACTGAAACCGGACATCGTATGGGTGAAAGGAATGTCTGTCATGACCCCACCCTGTGCTGGGGAGAAAGGTACAAGTGAAAGATGAGTAAACATATCCAATTTCATGATTTAACATGTACTCCCACCTCGAACCCTTCACGTTTCAACAGAAAAGAAAACTGGCATTAAACATACAGAGTACAAAATAAGGAAATGAGATACGTTAAATAAAATACCAAACTCCCATATATAATATATAAAAATTTTTGTAGCAAAAAAAATTGGATCCGAATGTCGCCCTTAAAATTTGCCGTCCCGGGAAGGGGTCCGATTTGTCCGGCCCTAGAATTGCCCCTGATTGTCAGGTAATAAAAAGTAGATTGTGCAGTTCTTTGCTTGAAAGATTAAATAGATTTTTAAAGTTTATCATCATTTGAAAAGTTTCTTTTGAAACTAATAATAGCTCTTTTGATAATTCCTCTAATAAAATTTGAATTAAAAGATTCCTATTATGTTTCTCTTTTAACATCTAACAACTCTAGAATCTGACGCATTTTTAAGCGGTCAAAGATGTTTACAACTCACCTAATTCCTTTATTGTGCAACCGCTGGTAATTTTAATAATTTTTCAGAACAGTTTGGAGCAGGGCCGTTTTTAACCTCTCAGGCGCCTTACATACATCAAGTTGTTTCACCCCCTATTTCCAGAGCACCCTCCCCCTTCAATTCTTATTTTGCGAGTTTTGCTTCGGGTGGGATGTTTCCTTAACTCTCTTACTATTTTCTCTTTCCTTGTTTTTGATCTTTGGAGAGTCTTTCCATTATCTACCACCTATAGACCCGCCGTATCCCAGACTGGCAACCGACAGCCGTAAGAAAAGAATTGCGGCAAGGTTTGGCAACTCTTATTCAAATCTTTCCTTACGGCATCACGGACCTCCCACCCACTCTTTTCTAAATTTGCATTGTAAATTAATGAAATATTTTCCAATGACCGTATAGTATGCATTATTGTATGAACTGTTTTCAACTTATTAATTATCACCTTTTCCATCACTTATCGCCTTACTATCTTTGACTTTTAGACATCCTTATTCTTCGTTGAGTCACTGTCATTGTACTTGAATAACAAACGTTTCTTCGAGCTTTGATCGTATTACAAAATCGTTTATGGGGTCATTGTAATAAGTTTCCATTGTAATATGATTTTGAATTCATAGCAACATCAAACTGTTACGCTTTACTTTTTTCATAGTAAATCTCATTTCAGTCTTTACTCTCCAAAGCAGTGGTTCACAGACACCAGGGGGTCAACAGAACTTTCTAGCTAGTCGGCGAATGTTAAGTTTTCTCTCTTTTACAGACTCTGAAAGACCAAATGGAAAAATTGAAAGATGTGTCATCCTAATCTAGAACCCTGAATTATCTCCAATTAAAATATTTATTAGAACATGTATTTCGATCAAGAATATTAATTCAGTTTTTTGTTGTTGTTGTTTTGTTTTCAAATACATAGTCATTACTAAAAAGTAATATTTTCAAAAATTATATAGTAGAAACAAAGGTGCGAAGATAAATAACTAACGTTACATAGCACGTCAGTACAATAGAGTTTACATCCATCTTGATTTCCTAGTCAAATAGCATCAGTATTAATTATTTATTTGCACTTACATTATTTATTTATTCGAAACTGGTATTTTATAATATTTTTATATACATATATAATTAGATGATTACTGTTTTCTTAAAGCAAAAAATGTGTTAAGAAAATCTATATAAATAGCAAAGACAGTTCTAATGAAAGTTAAGAGACCTTTAAATCGCTCAGTCGTGTATTGGGAGTCAGGATGGGACATTCAAAATTTTGGGAGTCCGTGATGTGAGGCTGATACATAAAGGGGGGAGCGGCGATCGAAAGTTTAAGAACTACTGCTCTAAAGGGCAGAAATACTTCTCTTATGATTCGCTAGACGCTAAAAAAATTATTTAAATATCACTGGTACAACTCTTCTCTACTTTTCAAATTAGTCTCCTTCATTATTCAAACACCAATTCGTTTTACCAATTTACCAATTTTTGTATAAAAAGCCACCGCCTGCGATTTAAACCAACGCCTCACAGCGTTTTAAAGTTCCTCATCGTCTGCGAAATGCTATCCTCAAAGGCACTTCTTCATTGCAGTGAACAGATGGTAATCAGAAAGAGCCAAGCCCGGGTGAGAGGATGTTGAAACACATCCCATTTGAATTCGCGCAAAGCCTCTCGTGTTCTTACAGCAGTGTGAGGGCACATGTTATCGTGCAGAAGCACACCCCCAGAACTCAGTAGGCCGTGACGTTTGATGGCTCTTTTTAGTTTCTTCAACGTGCAACAGTAAACTTCGGAATTTATTGTTATTCCACGTGTCATGAATTTGATAAGCAAGATTCCTTGAACATTCCAAAAGACGGTAACCATCAGCCTCATCACTGACAGTTTGACGTGCTTTCCTCAGCCGAGTCGGAGAACCGATATGATCTCATGCCATGGACTGTTGTTTTGTCTCCGCATTGACATGCGCTACCCAAGTTTCGTCATCAATCACTATTCTGTTCAAAAAGTCCTACCCATCTGAGTGGTACCGGGAAAGAAATTCTAAGGCGGTCGACCCTTTCGACTGGTTTTGTGGATCTCCGTGAGCATTTTCGGTATCCATCGAACACAGAACTTCCGATAACCTAATGCTCCCATGACTTTCTCATACAAAACAGTAAGAGAAATGTTTGGATAGTGTTCTGAAAGTTGGGAGATAGTGAAATTGCAGAATAAACGAATTTTTTCATCGATTTCTTTGAGGAGATCAGCACTCACTTCAGATGGTTTTCCCCTCTGCAATTCCCTATGGATGTTTGTTCTTCCGTCCTGGAAAAAGTGTTCCATCCATTTACGCTCTACATCCTCACTCATATTGTTTAGCTCACATATGGCACACAATTCAAGATGGGCATTCAATGCTGACAGTTTTTTGTCCCAAAGAAATCTTATCACTCCTCGCACCTCACATTTCGCGAGATTTTCTATGGTGGCACGCATTTTGTCATGTTATAACTAGCAAACTCTTGGTCCTACGACACTCTCACTCGCTGACTGGAAGCTTACTGAATCAGAAATTGCTCGTGAATTCAATTCATGGTGCTCCGAGCCGTACTTCCAGCGCCATGGCCAAACGGCAGTTAGTTTCCGAATTACCCTTGTATATAACTTAATTGTGTGACTTGATATTCATATATTCCTATTTCATGGATACAAAAAGAATCGACAAATATCTTTAAAATTCTTAATAATATAAAAGCTGTGTAAATTGAAGAAATATATATGCCTAAAGAATGATAACTCACAAAATAGATACAAATATCTATGTAATGTACAATTTCCAAATCAGCTACTCGTATGTGTCAAAGAGCCATTTATACACATACGCTAGAGTAGGAAAAAAGGGGGCGGAGGAAGCTCTGGTAGAGGTCACGTACCGGGCCAGTTCTAGCAATTTTGCCACCCCAGACAAAAAGGAAAAATGCCGTCCTTCTCTCCAAAGCAAAAAATTATAATTATTTGTTAATGGAAAATAATTTAATATAGAAATAATAATCTTAAATAACTATCTTAACTCAGTGGCGTGACAGCCCATGAGGGCTAAGGCTAGCCTTTTACCAACTTGTAAAAGGCTCGCGGGCACCTAGATGTGTGGGGGGAAGGGAAGAAACACTCGACATGATCCAACTAATCTATTTATTTCCACACAAAGAATAGACACAATTTCAACTAATAATAGTAAGCGAATGTCTCAATGTTAACCATAAAAGTGGAACAATGACACTAAAACGCTAACGATTAGGAGACTATCAAACTCGATCATTATCTTAATAAATGATCAAACTTATCATCCGATTTAATCTAATATCAAATCAATCCTAGTGAATAATCGTCACTTTCCTCCAAAGTTTCCTCCTAATAAGAATCAAATCACTATAATTTTAATATTATACCCTCAGTAGCAATTTCACCTGGCTCGAGTACATCTTCTCTCCCTCAAGCTAGAAAACTTCGCTTGTTTATAGTAAGTTAATTTACATATCACGATTCTCTTCTTCCGAAGAGTTGATTGTGAATAACACGAATTGATAGCCCAAAAATTTACCAAGAGGATTAGTTGAAAAAACGCGTATAGATCCGTCACAAACTCAGTATGCGTGATCTTGGGCCTTGAGGTGCATGAGCAGATGTTCCGGTCAGGAGGTCAGTCTGACGCAAAACCCCCAGTTTTAAGTTCCCAAGCAAGCTTGGTACTCATTTATCGACCCACTGAAGGGATGGAAGCTGAGACAACCTTGCTCAGACCGGGGTTTGAATCTCGGACCTGAGGTGTGGAAGCGCGATGCACTAACTATTCAAATAACTATTTTAGGCCAGTCAAATATTTAAATGTATTTGCAAATACAGGCACGTTTTTTTCAATAAGTAATTATAAAGGAAAAAAAGAAAACAATTTTTATTAATTATTTTCTTAATAATATTTTTATTAATTATTTTCTTAATAATACATAGGGACTAACTGAAAAGAATACTAGAGAACTTATAGTACTAGAGAAGATTGAAGAGCCATAATCTTCTATGCAAACAGCCTCGTTTTGCCGATCATTGACCTAGGGAAATTGATACTGAAAAACTTCAATGCTGATAAAAATATTAGAGATAAATGTATTTATCTGATCATAAAGAAGGGAACAAAAATAAAATTACAAGGCAAAATATTTACATTAACCAACATATGTATTTTGTTACAAGATATTTATAAAGGAAATGTATTCATGTATAAAAAAAAATTTCTGTAAGCGAAAATAAATATCAAGTTTTAGAAATTATAGTTTAATTTTCACCCAAAATAAGAGAAATATATAATTTTTCATAACATGATTTTAATTTAATATAAAAATCATAAATATTTAAGAAAAACTAATAACTATTAAATAAAAAACATTTATATTCTATGCAAGTACTCAACAGTAATTTGTGTGTGTGTGAAAAAAATTTATAACATTACTAAATATTTGTTGTTGTTTCTAATGCCGCCTGATCGGCAAAGGCCAGATAGAGGCCGACGAAATTCATCGTGGCAAGGGCTAAGTGACGCCTGTCGTTAGCCGTAGTTTTGAGCACCATACAGGTGACAGTACGATTTGGCTCGATTTCACCCCAATTTAGAGGGAGAACACTCTGGGGGTGGTCAGAGGCCTCCCACCTCTCTTCCCCTTCCACCAACCTCACGAGAGACTTGCGGCTCGACGGCTATTTAGAGTACTCCCATGCCACGCAGGCACTATACATTTACAAATATCCATGTCTTCTCCGGGATTTGAACCCAGTCCCTACGGCCCAGCAGTCAATGTCGCTAACCACTATACCGAATGGGCGACACTAAATATTTACCTTTACGATACAACTTTGTTATTCGACAGTAGTTTTATTTAGCACTGAGAAATCACACATTACCCCGAGCTGGCCATGTTGTGGTAAATATTTTGTATCTATTTCTTTAAGTATTAATAATTTATTAACACAAATGCAATATACTAATTAATGTTACTTTCAAAAAAAATTTTTTTTTGTTAATAAAAAGTCTTGCAAGTATATACTTTATAAAAAAAAAAATCAAATTGCAGTAATGTATATTGACGAAAATTATCTAAAACAATATTTTTTTCTTTTATGGATATAATTTTTAAAAAAAAATTAATAAAAGATAAATTCAAAATGTTTAAAATAAACTCAAGTCGAGTTATTAGAGATTCGTAACAAAATTTTAGGCACAGGCATCGAATTACGTGAAGTCGAGAAGAAATTGTTAGAATACATGCGTAATTTTAAAAATTTCAATAAGACTCACATACACACCAAAAAAGTTAACTTTTGAATGCACTTTGTCATTGCAAAATACAAACGTATAAAAGCATACATTTTATTTGTAGAATCCTGTATATTTATAAATTAGAAGTAGAGGGTTTTAAGAAATCACTGTATAATTCTGACGTTTCAAATTCCTTTTCATCAAAAAGTAAATTTCAACATAGCATTTTCGACCGGAACAGGGCATTGCCAGAAATTACGTAAACGTTCGTTGAGTAAGTCGAGTATACGTAAAAATTGGGATTTTACTGTGTCTTTACATGCCAATTTTTTATGATTCAACATAACAAACATGCTTAAATTTCTTTAGGCTATGATACATATTTCCTTTGAAACTTTGATCCGAGAAATAAGTGTTATGTGATCTTATAATAAAATCAATCATCTTTAAGAGTTCTTCGTAATGATAAGTTAAAAAAACCCCTTTCTATTGAAAGTTTCAAGAAATCTCGACCGAAATTCTAGTGATTTCCAATGTAAACTTTCCTTAATAAAGTTCAAAAAAGAGGAAAGACTTAAAAAAATCTTGGTTTCGTGATAAAGTCATTAATAAAAACTATTCGCAAATATCCCTCTATTATTTGCAGAGAAAATAGCGCGCTGTGGCAATTCGTTATTTTAAATTCCTAAAACGTTTGTAAATTATTGTTTGCTACTGACGCATGTCAAAGTATTCTTATATGAAAAAGTTATGAATTAACGATATCAATTATTTCTATTATATACTTGTTCTCTAAATGTTATTTTAAAAAAATTACACAATACCTCATTTCACTAATTTTGAAAGAAAAAAACTACTGAATGTTCAGATTACATTTAGGTAATAATTTAGTTTCTCTTATTTAAATCTTAATGTTATCTATTTATAATAATTTTCAAGTAAACAATAATAATAATATGTTTTTTGTTGTAGACAACAGAATTAAATTTTTTTTAAATCTTTGAAAGCGGATGTAAAATTTTCAGTTGTTCAAATTGATGTTGCATATTTGTCTAGTTTTATTTGCTGTCAGGAAAACAGAAGTTATGGTTCCATACAAAAGAAAACATCCAATCGAAGTATGATTGAATATTATTTACATTAAAAGAAAAAATGTCAGTACAGACAGCATAAGTAAATTGTTTAAATGAGAAATACCGCATGGAACAGGTGGATGTACTCGTAGATGAATGGAATCCGAATTTGGAAGGCGTATTATTGTTAATAATGTCACGAAGAATATGAAATAAGAATAACCTAAAATGTATATTTTCGTCTGTTTTTAGAGCTTCAGACGTCTAACCAAAAGCTTTTCTATAACATAGCACAAATCGATTTTGACAGTTTTAAAAGAAAAATTTGTTAAAAATATTAAGAAGGAAAGCTTTTGTATAAATGTATTAAAATTATAGATATTATTCGTTCTTATTTCGAAAAATTTAATGATACTTTTTTCCAGCAGTATTTTGATTTTGTAACTTAGTAAACTCCTATGGAAAAATGGAAGAATACCATTTTTAAAATATGTTTTAACTTACGCTGACAAAAGACAAAAATAAATAAAAATTTTAAAATGTTTTATTTCTAAACTGTTATTGTTGAATAATAATATGAGTCCTTAATGCAATCTACAATATAGCTCTAAGAAATTCCTTTCGAAAAATGTCCAGAGCTATGAAATTGCAGGAATCTATTTAAAATGTACTAAATTATAATTACTATTTTGCAACTTATTTCGTACATAAGCTTAGCTCGTATTTATTATGTAACTGAAGCATGAAGCTTACGTTTTTTTAAATGATTATTGTTATTTCGATGAAATTATATCTATGTAAAATATAATTTCAATACACAGGATTCAATATTAGTTGTACGTAATGAAAAGAAAAATCTTAAAATAAGGTGCAGTGCCCTACTGCGGTTATTAAAATTGCAACCCCAAGAAGGAAAGCAATAAACAAAAAAAAAATTATACATCTTCAGCACAATAGAGGGAAAAAACGATTACATTCGAAGGTAATTTGGGGGTACGCAAGGTCTGAAATATTTACACGCAGCTGCCACTTCAGCAAGATGAAACGGTTCTATTCGGTTAGGCATCAAGTCGAATACGGGCAAGCCATTCTATCCTGTTTCAAGTCTATGCTGCATTTTAATCGTTCTAGCTGGAGAACATCGGTGGTCCAGTCTCTCAGCAACCCAAGACCAGATATTCTCAACGAGTGAGAGATCTGATGAAAACGTGCTGGCCAAGGCAACAGTAGAGCGCCCTATGTGTCGAGGTATACACAGGCCTTTACTTGTAATGACTATAAGACCTCAAAGATAAGGCGTAGTTACTGGCTTTAAGATTTGAGAAAGGCAACGCTGGCTGTTTTGATTACAGACGACGAGAACAAGGGCGTTCATATCATGTACCCAATGGCTGCAAGGTTCATACCAGGTTCACAGCCCATAGGACAACATCGAATGCAGAAAGGCCACATACGTTTGCCTAGGTGCCACTAACACGGATACTTCCATCAAGGTGCAGCACACAGAACAGAAGCGGGACTCATCTGAAAAGGCGGCGTGGTATCCAGTTTTCTCGTTGGGGGGAGGCACCAAAGTCGGTGAGCGTCTCTATACTGCAATGTCAAGGAAAGCCGCAATTATGGTCACCATATAAGTAGTTCATGGTATTCTAGGCGCTCATTGTCTGTGCACAGTACTTGCCAAGCTACAAATGAATGCACTTCCTGAATCAAGGCCCGTGATGTGGCTGTAGGATCTTGCAAGGCGGTCTTGACAACATTTCCATCCTCTCAGACTTTAGTTGCGGGAGGTGATTGAGATTTCGCTTGACATTCAGTACGATCCTCTTGAGCCTGTCGATTTTATTATTTTAACAGTCGCTGATTCTGATCAATGCAAATCGCACTATCCCGGAACAATAAACTGCAATATCGATAAATTACGATCCTGCCAATATCGAATTCTGACACGAGCTGGTATCTATTTTGCACTTCTTAGAAGAGGCATTACACGATCTTCTCACTAACAATCAAGATTTAAAAGCGATTTTCGAATAAAATACCTACAGCGTAACTTTCCTTTTATACAGTGTCTAAAAAACCATTTCCCCCTCCTGAGTCATTCCATTGCGTTTAAATGCTAACCATTTGCGCGCACACACACATATCCCAGCATCTTCCTTTCATGAAATATTGACTTTTGTACCATTCCCCCCTTCTCCCTGGTGTTGCAATTTAAATGATCAGCAGTCTCTTTAATATGCTTTTTTAACAATTAAAAATCATAGATGCACAAGAAATCTAGATGGATATTTTAAAAACAATTCTTTTCAAAGCCACACGGGAGCTTTTAGCGAACCTTGTAATTTTGAGCCTCGGTCCCGACATTTGAACAGCCACTAAAATCTTCAAAATTCCACGCCGCGCCAATGTGAGGACTTTAAGCCGCGACAGATTTGACGAACATCTGCTCTACTACCCGGCGGACTTTTAGAAGAATCAGGATTTGAACTCGCACTTGACAACACCAACCACAACTTTGCGACTATGGCCACCCTTTACATGTGGATTGATTGATTGAATATTAACGTCGCACTGTTCAGCTACACGAGGGCTTTTGGCGACGGACCACGTAATTTTGAACCATGGTCAAGTGACGTGGACGACACCTGAGCTGGCACCCCCCTCTCCTAACTACCACACCACACCAACGGGAGGACGTTTCAGCTCTCGACAGATTTAGCGTGCATCGCTGCCCTACACGGCGGGTCTTTAGTGGTACTGGGATCGAACTCGTGACAAAGCAAGCCACGATGCGATACCTATACCACTCGGCTACCGCGGCCCCTTTACATGTGGAACAAACGACTGAAGATGAGATGAATCTCATAACATTTATAAATAATTCATCATATATTTAATGCATGTAATGCCATACATCGTTCTTTCCGTTTCTTGTTAACAAATGATACATTTATCTACACAAGCTCTATATAATTTCTTAAATTTATATTCGTAAATATTCCTTTAATAATTTTTTCAATACATAATTGCAAATGATTTTATCTCATAAAGAATATTTAAACACGTTTAGGGCTTTTTCAAAGTACAATATTAAGTGCATGAAACAATAACTATTGTATTTTACTGCAGTATATAAAGGGTGTTTTTTTTAGAGGTATAGATCTTTAAATTGCAATAAAACAACGATGTATTATTCGATTGATATGAATTTTTTTTATTCGAAAGATAATCTTGTGGTATTACATTTTAAATATGATTTCTGGCATATGACTGCCACGGCTGGCTCGGATGTAGTCCAATCTGGACGTCCAATTTTCGATGACTTTTTCCAACATTTGTGGCCGTATATCTGCAATAACACAGCGAATGTTGTCTTCCAAATGGTCAAGCGTTTGTGGCTTATCCGCATTGACCAATGACTTTACATAGTCCCATAAAAAATAGTCTAGCGGTGTTAAATCACAAGATCTTGGAGGCCAATTCACAGGTCCAAAACGTGAAATTAGGCGGTCACCAAACGTGTCTTTCAATAAATCGATTGTGGCACGAGCTGTGTGACATGTTGCGCCGTCTTGTTGGAACCACAGCTCCTGGACATCATGATTGTTCAATTCAGGAATGAAAAAGATAGTAATCATGGCTCTATACCGATCACCATTGACTGTAACGTTGTGGCCTTCATCGTTTTTGAAGAAGTATGGACCAATGATTCCACCAGCCCATAAAGCGCACCAAACAGTCAGTTTTTCTGGATGTAACGGTGTTTCGACATACACTTGTGGATTAGCTTCACTCCAAATGCGGCAATTTTGTTTGTTGACGTAGCCATTCAACCAGAAGTGCGCTTCATCGCTAAACAAAATTCGCTTATGAAAATCGGGAACAACGGCAATCTCGTTTTGGGCCCATTCGACGAATCTACGCCTTGCTTGATGATCGTTTTGATGAATTGCCAAACCAAATTGAGAATAAATCACTTGAAAGCTGTTAAATCGGTCGCCATCTTGGAAAGTAATGCCAACTTAAACTTCTATACCTGAAAAAAAAATACTCTATACAATTTTAACATTTATATTTTAAATTTACATATAACAAAACTCAAAAGATAAAATAATTCTTATTAAATAAACAAACGAAAAAATTTAATTTTTATATTTAAGTGTTTCAAAAAACTTTTAAAGTCCATCTTCCATTTGTAAGTTAGCAAAGGATTTGCTAAATTAATTCTTTTTTATATATACAGTCGGACCCCCATTTTACGAATTTTTTCCAGGCACCAGTAACGGAAAAATATTGAAAGATGCACCTCTGTTAAACGAATTTTCCCCATAACGAACTTTTTTTCAGGATTTAGCGAATTTCTTAAATAGAACTGCGACTGTATTTTCAAAACTATTTTTCCATGTAAAATAAAATCATTCAGCAATGTGCCTGGTCAACCGCTGAAGAATTGTAATTATGATTCTTTAGTTTAAATTTTTCTGGACTCCCCATATTCTAGTGATCCAAATAAGTCCTTTTGCAATTTGTAATGAAAACAATTTCTGCTTCCATTCTACTGAAGCATAGGGATTTCTGTTTGAAAGTTGTCCATAATATTGGAGTTCTATCTAAAAATATTAACCCACCGATTGATATAGGGCGTCATTATAGTTTGAACAATCTGTATCAGAATAACATGTAATATATAAATTTGATATTCCCATATTTAGCAAGAACGTAACCAAGTAAATTTATTTAGCCGCTTCTATGCTTACATTCTCTTGAAACTGCAAATAAATATTGACGGCATAAGATTCGTTCGGCCCTGTGCTAGAAATCTTAAATTTCCCAAAAGTAAATTCTATATGTCGTAAATTTTCATTTGGTTTGTTGCGACGGTAAATAAAATAATCCCATTTTGAAAAATGCATTCATGTTTTATACATCTTGGTCTCTTAGTCGGCTGGATGGAGTGGTTGGTTTGTCGCTGGCCCTCTGTACCCAAGGTTGCGGGTTCGACCCCGGCCCAAAGTCGATGGATTTTCAAGATGCAGCGAATCCTTTTTCAGAAAATCGACAGCGGCCATGTCATATGATTATACGGCAAAAGATCCCTAGGAGGCGCTCTAGGCAAAATTAAATCCTAGTACAGGTTCCCAGAGCTCAGGTGCCTCTCTCTAGGGAGGAAACTGGGCGTCTCAAAATTACCAGCGGCGATTGGTATCCGCCTATATGGAGCCGCACTAAAAAGGGATACCTGCTTTTCGGTGAATGTACTAGGTAGATTAATAAACTCGGTTAATAACTGTTCATAATCTGCCATTAGAAATAAAAAAAACCCAATCTTAGTCTCTTGTTGTTCAATGATGGAGCCTTTTTTTTTTGCTTCTCAGATCAATCACTTCAAAACTCAGATTTTAAGTTCATTGAATAGTAAATTAAGAGAAATATACAACATCTTTTTATGAATCGAAAGCAAATATATTACCATAAAGGATATTAATTGCTTACCGAAAATATTATAAATGAAACGTATTGTACGTATGTAACGTCCAACAACTTGAACAAAGGTATACCTAAAGCTCATTTTACAAATATTCAAATTTTTCTTGCTGGATGGGCGCACAGACAACCATATTTTGGAGATACTCTGTGGTTGTTGCGAGGTGTAGGGATAAAATCTTACAGGACTATATTTTGCCTTTCAGACATGTAGCCAAACCTTTCATTTTTATGTGGATAATGTTTGTTCCCTTCTAGCCGAGGAATTTTGGGAAAGAGAGTGTATTGGCCAGCAAGATTTCCAGACCATATTCTAATAGAGCATATTTGGGTTGCTCGTGCAATTAATTCACCTTTTTTTGTGAAACACTCAAAATTTGAAAACAACCATGTTGAAGGTGGGATACCAACAGCCACAGGGACTCATAAGCTGTAAGAGGCAATATCTATTTTGGGGGTTAGTAAAAAAATGAAAAAGAAAACTCAATTTTTTAAAATAAAGGAATAGAAGGTAAATAAGTACTTAACTCTTGACTAAAACAATAATTTCCCTCAAGATGAACATGAGTTGTTTCTTAAGAAGCCATGAACACATTACCAGTTATGATACAGTGGTATAGAAAAAAATTTTGAATTCCAAGATGAAAAATTAATAGATTTATTTAAAATTATGAGATGGATAAATAATTTTCAACAAATGAAAAAATGCTTCATTATTAATTTAAGCATCTTTTTCCAGAAAAACAAATTATTTATTAAACGTTAAATATTATATAATACAATTTAGTTCCCTTCAAGCAATTAAAATTTATGCCAATTTTGTCTATGATTTGCTGTGTTAAAAATATGATAAAAGTTAAACCATTTTTGTGACTATAATTAAAACTTTACTGAGTAGAGACTATATCATGTTGAAGTAATTGTGGCATACTGAAATTCTTTTAAAACTGTTTCTGTGAATTTTCTTAAGAAATCATTCATATATTAAAACTCACACAAATACGAGTGTAAATAATATGTAAATATTTTTTTTAGTTTTTGTACACAAAAGCATTGAAATTCTTTTGGGTTGAATTTTTAAAACAATTTCAAATATACTAACCACAGCATTGCAAATTCATTTTAAAAGTGAAGTCATTTTATTATCTATGCAAATACATAAAATTGAAGTGTCTGTTTGTAATTCCAAATTAACAGTTTTTTACTAAATGTATTTAAAAGTATACATGGTACTTATATTAAAAAAATCAGTTTTAAAATTTTTTGTCTATCTGCCTGTCTTTCTGTTTGTTTCGGCTATTCTCTGAAACGGCTAGACCGATTTAAAAAATTCTTTCACCAATATAGAAAGCTGCATTATCAGCGAGTATACTTTATTCCCATATTCTTACGGGAACTATACGGGTAAAACCTTAGGGCGCTGCTTACTCCCCACCAAGTCAGCGCATGATTATGCATTTTGTCAATATCGGAAATTTTAATAACATGTTTCTCACATTTATAACAAATAACTGAAACAGTGTAATTTAACATCTTTAAAAAAAGCAATCTTTTAAATGGTTTTTTATTAAATGTTAAACGTTTATTAAATGTCAAACCCAAACTTTGAAAAATATCACCAAGTTGGCTAAGAAAATCTCTACTCTGACAATCCAGAAATTTTAGGGGGAAAGCGTTATACCACGATATAGAATTATTCCCACTGACCTACCGTTTCAAATTAATACCGTTAATTCAATTTCTAATCAATCTCAGTTTTGCTGTTGCTATTAACAAAGCGCAAAGGCAATTAGTGCATTTAGAAAAACAACGCCTAAAAGTTCTACTAGTTTTATTTAGCACTACAAACATCTAAAAGACTAAGAAACACATTTATGGTTCAACAATCAAGTACAACATATGAATAATATTGCTCTAAGTGATCAAAAATTCACATTAATATGAATAAAGAATCAAATAAAAGAAATAACAGCTATTTAGTGAAATTGCAGATATTAGCCATATCATCAATAGATGTTCATTAAAATTATATACAAAAACATGCTGATTTTAACCAACAGAGAATATTTAATGAATAATGCACAAGCAAAATTGTACATTTACAAAGATAAAATACTTTGACTGTTATGAGAAGAAAAAAAGAAATACTATTTTCAATGCAGCTAGACAAAATTGGCATCAGTATTAATAGTTCAAAGGTAAATAAATTATACTCCTGAGTTAATGAATTTTTAAAATAATTCCCTCAATTATATTTTAATGTCTCACTTTTACATACCCAATTTCTTATTAAAAGAAAGTCAAAATTTAAAATTTTCTAAATTTTGCTTGAAAGTTTCTCATGTGTGTGTGATAAGTTCACAGATGAAAACAGTTTAAAATTCTCAAATGATTACATGGATCTACTTTTTGAATGACATTAAAAATTAAGAAAAACATTTTGATTTTTTTTTTTTGATGAAATAATTTAACCCTCCCTAACAACTAAATTTAGATACTTTTGGAACTAATATAATTAGATTTTGATAATTAAACTATTTAGATCATTCTCATCCTAAATTGGCTAGAGAGAGGGTACTCAAATGTTAAGTAATCCATTGAATCATAATTTAGTTCCTTTTCAGTCAACTAAAGTACCATTAATTTTATCCAGCTGCAATAAAGTTGTAAACGTGACTGACTGAAGTGAACTCAGTGGCGCAACAGCCATGAGAGCCAAGGCCTACTGTGCCTATCTCAGTATATGCGACCTTAGGAGCTGGGATGCATGTGCAGATGTTTCGGTCAAGTGGTCAGTTTGACGTGAAACCTCCAGTGTTCAGTTCCCCAACAAGCTTGGTACTCATTCATTGACCCACTGAAGGGATAAAAGGCCCAGTTGACATTTCCCAGCCTGGGATTTGAAAACTGAACCTGTAGCATGGAAGCATGATACACAACCACTGGACTTCCAAATGTGATTAAAGATATCCTTTTTCTTATGACTGTATCTCGATAATTATATCTTGTTTGAATTTTTCCTTTGATAAGAACCTGATATTTTACTTCCTTTTTTAAAAATAATATTGATTAGTAAGATAAAATTATCATAATGAACTCTATTTATATTCCTTTCATTAATATCTATCCTAAATTTTAAAATTATAATTATGAAAGAGATGACAAAGTGATTTCTTTCCAATATCTAAAAAATAGAGGTAAGAGCAACCTTTTAGGTTTAACAAACTCTGCAATGGTAATTGCCTTTGCTTTGTTGTGTGATCAGAAGTATGCTTTTAATCTAAAATAATGATATAAATTCTAACACAGTACTATAATGATTTATTATTAAAATGTTTTTACACAGAAATTTATTTACAGGGTTTCAAAAAAGTGATTTAAAATTATAGTTAAATAATTATAAAACTGTTGATATAAACAACACAATCTAGACACAATTGGATAGACAAAAAAAATTGTCTGTATCAGTGTGAACACGCGTTAGAAGTTAACTTCTTTGGTTTGTATCTATTGAATTGTATCATTATTTTAAAGTAATCTTATGTATACAATTAATAAATTTATTATTATCATTATTATTTCAAACTGTATTTTAAAAAAATTAGGATGGAAAAGTATAAACAAAATTTTCATTTTCAATACATAATACTAAAATTTTTTTTATTGTATGTATTTAGAGAAAAGTATCATTATTATTCTATTTCCATTATGCTTATGGGTGTTTCAGTACATACTTTTGTTATCAAAGGCTTGTGGTAACTAAAGTAAGAAATGTAGGTTTTGCACTCAATATCGTTTAAGTATCTCGAAAAGACTGCATCAATCGTAGTATTTGATTTTGTTGTTGATATTCTGTTGTTTTGTAGAGATAAGGCGAAATTGTCTTTAAAAAATTCAATCAATTGTAGAGATTTGTCTAAAGCAAAATTGACATTAAAATCTTCACTTAAAATCATAGGTATTTTGTCATAATTTTTATTAAGTAAAGCAGAACATCTTGATGTTGATGTGTATGGTAATAATGATCGATGAAGGAACTCAATAATGTCATCCAACCCTTTGGTTGGAGTAATATATACTGCAATAATTATCATTTTTTGTCCATTATCTATTATGCATTCAGCCAAGCACAAATCCCTCACTGAAGATTGTATGGTACAATAAATATCGGATTGACTGACAGAACAATCTATGGATGGAGCTATAATGTTAACAGCATCACTAGAATTTTGATATATCACAACTCCTCCTGCTCTCGTATTTGGTCGTTTATACTTCACAATGCAGTTGAAATTAGGAATAGATATCACTTTCATTGTCCAGCCAAGTTTCTGATAAAATTAAGATATTTGAATTTCTTATTACTGAATCTTGTAAGTCTACAGCGTGAGCTGTAAGATTTTGGCAATTAAAAGTAAAAAATCGATAAGCCTCGACTGTTTGTTATGAAATTAACCAAATCTTCATTGATAGTTTATTCAAAGAAAGTTGTTTAAATCCCTCTTGCAAATCAATTGAAAGTTTTGTAAACACAATCTTTTATTGCCAAACTATTGGAAGAAATGTTGTGTTGCCACTAAATTTTAAAACAATAAATTGTTTGTATTATTTCCTTAAAAGAATTTTAAAACTGTATATCCAACAAACTCTCCTTAAACTAATTTTTGACAGATTTTGAACCATTTTAATGCTTACTTCCGGTAGATTAAAGACTCAATAACGATTTTTTTAATTTATAAAATTGATTATAATTTGACCTCTAGGTAACGTAAAAACAAAACAAAGTATGTATTGCAAAGCTAAAAGAGGAAAGGCTTATTAAACTTGCTGTTGAATGAGGATAGGGGGGGTGCCAGCTCAGGTGTCATCCTTGTCACTTGACCATAGTTCAAAATGACGAGGTTCGTCGCCAAAAGCCCTAAAAGTAGGTGAACAGTGTGACGTTAACATTCACTGACTCCCTCACATAAAGAAGGTTGCCAATTTGGCGCAAAACTGGGTTTCGTCGCCAACTCTTGGCTTTTCGTAAAATTGCGCTTTGTATTAAAGTTTTTATTTTTTTGAAGGCATAATTTTAAAGTTAATGGTTTGATATTTGTCACATCAATTGCAAACAACGGTAATTTTTAAACAAAAAAAATGTAAGAATAATACTTTAGTAAAAAATACTCTTAAACTGGCTAACAGACGAAAAATACAAAAAAAAAATTTTTAATCAATTTTTTCAATCTTTGAATAGATTACGGATAATACTATTTTACATATGTATAAAAAAAGTTTCCTTAGATTAATTTTATAAATAATAAAGTTATTAAATAATTAAAATTTTGAGTATTTTTTGAAAAATCAAAAAAAAAAAAGATTTTGGCATTTTTTTTTTAAATGACTGATTCTAGAAGAGAAAGGCATGAACTTGTTCAGGATAAAATATCAATGCATTAACGCAAAAGGAAACTGAAAGGGAATGATTTAGAAACCATTTTTATAAAAGCGAATCAATTTTGACTCATATTAAAAAAAATCCTAAAAAATAGAAAATGTCATTATTTTGTAAAAAAGAATACCATATCGTGGCGAAAAAATGATCTTTCCAATTATGTAATTATTTTTTATGAGATAAATAGTATGAATTAGATGGTGTTTTTTAAAACATGGAGAAAATTCGGAACTTCTTTCATTTCTACCTTACGTTCATCGTGTAACCGTAACTGGTAACGAAAATTTCCCCCTACCGTGCCATAAGAAATTAACTTAAAAAAAAGCTACAGTATTTTAGCATTACTATTCAGTTCTCTATTTTTGTGCTAAGTTATTCAGAGTATGCAATTTTACAAAAATAATGCCAATAAAATTTACAATAGTTTGATTTTAGCTACACACAATTCTATATTAAAATAAAATATTTATAGGCATTAATTAACACAACACCGGAAAGAAATTTATGAAATACTGCTCTGTCCTTTAAGCACTGCTTTATTTCAAAATAAAAGATGTTTCATTAAAAATAACTTTACAACATACACACATAATTACAACACACATACAATACTAATTCTAAAAATTAAAAATAAATAATTCATTCAACAATAATGACATCTTTTACGCACAAATTAATAATTGTTATATTATTTCTGTGTTTTAGTAAAAGCAAATTGAGTTAATTTTCTAATAGTTGTATCAGACAATTTATTTGAACTAGATTTAATTTTTTTAGACTTGGATGGAATATCATCAGATAGATCAGTTTCGATTCCTTTACGCTTTCCAGCAGATTCTTTAGGACTATTTGATTGTAAGTGGCAATCATTTTCTTTTGAATCTAAATCATTCTCAATCCCATTTTGATCAGAATTTTTTTCTTCAGTTGGACCAATTTCTTCCACATCATTGGAACTAGAGCTTTTATGGTATTTCTGTGTTTGAAAAAAATATATTTATTTGTACAATATTGAAACGTTACAAATACAAAACATATTTTTAGAAATAAAACTTATAATCAAATTCTATACTCTAGGATCTCACGTAGTAAACACATTTAGAATAAAACAGTATTCTCCTTCAAACACTAGAAGATAAACAGATTTTAAAGCCAATCAAATTTTATATAAACATTGTCATAATACAAAATAACTCATTTTATTTTTAAAGATTTGATCATTTTGAGCTTTAAAAAAAACATGAAATACTTATTTTGTTTAAATTAAATTAAATGTTACCAAAGCATAAGATCCGAGGTAAAAAAATAGACATTTTTTTAATGAGGTGAAGACCAATCCTGGTATGAATGACAACATATCTTTTTTTTAAATGTCATTAAGATTTTAGATTATTTAATGAAAACTAAAATTCGAAGTATTTTACTTTACATCTCATTAAATAGGAGAATTGAATGTTTTTTTCAACTAAAGACTAATAGTTTGGTATTTGACATTAATCAAACTACTAGATGTTTTAACTCGGATTTTACAGAACCTTTAATATTTTTTTTTGGGGGGGGGAGTCTATATATAATATATCAAATTTGATTCAATGAAGTTCTGTTTTCTACACTAATTTAAGGGATGCATATTATTCTCTATTTCTAAACATATGCTTCATTTTGTTTTGATGAGACTACAGTTGTACACATTTAAAAACATTAAAAAGAGTGATAACTTTTAAATTACCAGAGAAAGTTATGAAATTTCAAAAGTTTATTTAGTAAATTAAATATCCAATTGAAAATTTTTCTTCAATTTTAATATGCGTGTGCACACAAAACATTTCAAAAATAAAAATAAAACATTTTTCAATAAACAGTTTTTTAAACATTAGTATTTCTAAATATATTATATAATTGCAAATTTTCATAAGAGAAACTTTCTGAACACACTATAAAAGTATACATGCCTTTAACTTTATATAATTATCTTGAATGGTTTACGATGTTACTAATTTAAGTTTTAAAGATTTTAACAGCAACAAAACCTGAACGATGAAAGTATGTTTATAAAGTTTTATAAGTATCAAGAATCATTCAGAGTGGTATATACTAAGAGCATTCCCTAAATTCATATCTTTGATTAGGATGGCATAGTCAAAATTTTTTATTTTCATAATTTATTTTTCCATCACGTTTCTACATGGTTTTGTCTCCATCTTTATATGAGATATTCTATATCAGGGGTCGGCAATCTTGTTGCTGTGGTCTGCCAAACTAATGTATCAATATGATTCAGGGTGCCGCACAGTAGGAAATATTTGAAATAATTCAATTCCCGCAAAAATGCATGCAGAATTAGGGGATAGATGTCAAGAATATAGATTCAGAGTTTTATTTATATCAATTATGAATTATTTTAAGATATTTATTAACATAAAATGTAACTATTCTTTCGACATAAATAAAAAATTAAAATTGTACATATATTTTGTATTATGTATTTTTTAAACTTAATCATTAAAATAAATAACCTCAACACACAAAAATATTCCTTCAATATAACTAAATATTTTTATGTGAACCTTTTGTCCTTCCATTTCTCTATTTTATATTGGGGTGTCAGAGGTATAATTTGTGGCTGTATATATTTAACATGATACTGAATATTCAGCTGAGTCTATGGAGAAGTTGTTATAAAACTTCTTTGCAGAACTCAAAATACTTTTCATATGAGAAAAGATTTAATATAGATATGTAGAACCAAAAGTGGAAAGCAGAGCTCATGCAATTTTCTTTTCAAACAATTAAGTTACACCAGAAATGACATCCAACAATTTAAAATAACTGTTGATTTATCATTAGGGTTATTTTCCAGAATTTTTCATAATCCCCCAAATTTGTTTCCCCCATTATCCTGAAAATGTTAGTTCAATATGCTCCATTTCAGAATTATCAACTTTACTCAAAAATTGACAAATTTGTAGAGAGGGTAGAATGCCATTAAGAATTGGGGCCGTCAACCTTTAGCATGAATGTCATAGGTTCTATTCTCTACATTATACTCTCTATGAATGATTATAAATTTTTTGATGATCGTTAAAATAAACCAAGGAGAGAATGGAATGAGATCTTAAAAAGTGTTTTAATTTAAAACAGATCAATTATTTGATCAATTATTGAATTATTTCTTCTTTTTAATCAAGAATGGAGTTGAATAACCAAAATTTAAAAGAAGATGCAATTGAGCTTTAGTACAATTTTAAATTTAATAAAAAACATTCATACTATGCACATACACACTGGTATAAATAATGTTTAAATAAAATTTATTGAGTAGAAATGTAAAGGTGAATGCTTTTATGTACACAGAAATTTTTCTGTAACCAAATTAAATTCTCAAGTTTCACATTGTATTACAAGAAACTATTGATCAATAAAATGCTCTGGATATTTGACTAAATTTCTTTTTTAATTTATGGTTTTGTTCTTACAATAATTCTGAAAGTTGAAAATGTTTATAATTGATTTACCATTTCAGATTCTTGCTATAAATGCTAATCTAAAACTTCATACTCCATCCCCCTCACAATGTAAAGTAGTATATTTGGTTTAATCTGTTGATACTAATTAGCTTCAGTATTGTTTACATATCAACTACTATTGTCCAAAAACATGCTTTGATTATCCAGTAGTATTAAGTTGCTCTTTTTTAAAAATAAATTAGGTATAAAACTCATCAGCCAGAAAGTCTCTGAGGTGAATTTTTCCACTGTAACATACACCGCATGAAAACTGATGTAATATAAAGTGCAGAAATACACATCTCAGATTTGTGATAACCAACATATAAATAGAGGGAAAATATCACATGATATAGAAAAAATACATGAAGAATAAAACTAGTAAGACATGAAAGAATCTTGATTGCTTTAGCAAATTTGGCTTTGTAAATAATAGCTAAATAAAATAATTGCATTATTTGACAGATTAAAGGCTCTTAATTTTTCAATGTCAACTACATAATGAAGATAAATTACCAAAACTAATGATGATTTTATAGGATTCGCATAAATTTATATATAAACGTAACAAAAAAAAAGTGAAAGAAAAATATATATGACCATGAAAAGAAATAATAAAAAAGCCATGATAAATAGTTTTAATTATTCAGATGTTTTCAATAACATATCATATGAAGGGTAAAATAAAAATATTCTTACTTGTTTTTCAGCTTTAGGAAGTTCTTTAAACATTTTTAGTGCTAACTTAATAAGTTCTTTTTCAGTAATATCAGAGGAAGATGCCTTTATTTCTTCTTTTTTCTCTTCCAAGAAAAGATCAAAGCCAAACTTTTCTACCTTAATATTTGATTCACTAGTTGTTTTTTGTGTATTGTTTTTTCTCATGGGAAATCTAGATTTCTTTGGTTGCAAAACCTTTAGAAACGAAAGAAAGAATGAAAATTTATATATATATAAAAGAAATTCTAAAGCTTCAGCATGTAGAGAATTGTAATAATACAGTTCAATTTTTTACTAAAAAAATTGTCATACAGAGAAAATAAGTATCAAGAATAATATTTAAGAGCTTCTCAAACTAAAATCTAATGTGCAAAAAAGTCCAAAAATGTGTAGTAGATAGTAAAAATTTGTAGTAAATGAAAATGCACAAATGCTTTTATTTTGAGAAATCAACACATACAAGTTGATAACCAAACTAAAAGTATCAGAATATTTCAATTTAAAAAATTCCACAAAAATATATTTCTACCCATTTTTAAGTATTAAATCTGGTATATTCTGATACTTTTTTTCAAAGTCCTCTGTAAATTCTATTGTAATAAAAAATTTCAAGAATATATTGGTTATACAAATGTGGTCATAGGAAGGAAAATACTTTATTTATTTAAAAAAAAATGAGAATTACATTACTTAGACATATTCCCCACCTAAATCAGTGCACTTTTGCCAATTGGCTGAGAATTTCTGAATCACTGTAGTAAACCATTCCATGGATGTGTTGAAGCAACATCATGGATAACGTGGAATTTTGACAATTTTTTCATTCTATTAGGCAAATGAGCAAGATGTCCAAATGCCTACCTTCTGTTATTGGTTAAAAGAATGTTAGGTATGGAAATATATAATACATCAAGATTATATCACTTGTTTCAAATTATAGAAGCTGCTTACAATTAATTGGATTAATTGTTTACACTTAATTATTACTTGTTGAAAGATGTTCTTTTTGTTGCTAGTTTTCAACATTTCCACACTTGAAACCTGACGCATTAAAAGTAACAGATAACCGCCTGCAATTCCCTGTTATACTGCAGTAATTGTTCTTGCACCTTCATTTTGTTGAATAAGACAGTGCAAAGGAGCCAAATTGCTGGATACAACACAGTAAAGATTAACCCTTTGAAGGCATCATGGGTCTTGTGATGTGCGAGATATACCTTGTCATGTTTAAGGCTAGCACTGCATGACCTTTTTATCAGAGTAGTGATACTGAATGCAATGTCAAAGCCATTTAGTTTACTCAACATACCTGTTGATGTCAACAGTGCTTTTAGATGGCAGAAAATACACCAAAAGAATGCATCTAATATCCCAAAAGGTTATTGCCACTTGTTTCTTTGTCTGCAACAATGGCCAAGCTTCTTGAGAGGCAGGCTTAATGCATATTTCCATTCTATAGATTGGTACTTTTTTTCACAAGATTTCCAAGAAAAAACCACAATTAGTTCCCCATAAAAACCACCCGGATCTTCATTGCACAGAGAGAGAGAGAGAGAGAGCAGTTTTTAGTTGACTCTTCAGTAGATACAGCATCCACTGCAGGTTCACTTACACAATACCATTTTTTTTTTTTTTGTACATTTGATTGCAAAGTTCCTTGAATAAACCTGGTTTCATTTTGTAGCTCATCAAATGTTGTGCATCTGCTCCCAATGATCAGTCTCCAAATGACATCATATTTAATGCTGCTCCTGACATTTTGACTTATCTCTTTGTCTAGTAATTTTCTGACCACAGTTGAATTTTCCAAACAAATGAAATAAAGTTGGCCTTGACGGTGATTCCACACATTAATGCCATATAAGATGATTGATCTCAAAATCCTTCCTTTCCACAAAAAACAATCTGTCTACCACTAGCCATGATTATCATCTTCAATCTTTCCAAGCTCATACCCAATACCACTCAGCTACACAGCTGCAATATAGACGGAAATTTTTATACAATTCTTATACAAAGAAAGAAAGGTATTGTAAAATTGAAATTCTGATATAAATTACATGCATTTCTGGACTGTTTGATTCACTAATATTGGTAATACATTATTTACATTAATCATAGTCTTTAACAATGTCCCTTTTTATCAATAAAAAATAAGTAAAAAATTATGTCTGAAAGAACACATGTAAAATTTAGAAATAATATAAAAATGTTACCTTTTGATTAGAAGAATTAGAATTCTTGGCATTCATACTACTATTTAGTATTTCATCAATACCATTCACAATTCCAGAGTCTGTCTTTTTTACTTGATTTTTGAAGTTAGCCTGCACAAGGAAAACAATAAAAACTAAAGCTTATCTGCACAGAAACATACAATTCATTAGATATATTATATATATATCAATTAGATGTCATAGAAATAATTTTTCTGCCTTGTTTTTGTTTCCAAATGTTGGAACGAGATAATTTTATTTTAATAAATTAACCACAAAAATGTAAAAATGCCATCACTGTAGGTAGCACATGAAGTCAAGATGCTGATTCTAAAAATATTAAGTGATTTTGCTTATAACATATTAAAAATAGTTTTCATTTTATAATACACAGCCATTAGTAATTCCTAATTTGATGATTTTTATAAACATAGTACTCTAAAACTATGGTCAAGTGACAATAGACATTTAAACTGGCACCTCACTCTCAGAATTT
The DNA here is from genome assembly GCA_019973935.1 of Trichonephila clavipes. Lineage (NCBI taxonomy): Eukaryota > Metazoa > Arthropoda > Arachnida > Araneae > Nephilidae > Trichonephila > Trichonephila clavipes. Next base: position 189,432 of record BMAU01019837.1, read on the forward strand.
CCAGACCCTGTCACTGTGAAGACTTTGACTGATGACAACTTTAATGTGCCTCAACCCCTTAACATGGAAGGTCTTTAGTGGCACCAAGATTCGAACTAACAACATGCAAGCAACAAGTTGGTTATCATGACCATGGCTACTGCAACATATTAATAAAAATGAGGCTTTGAAAGGATTTTGAAATACCCTCGGAATAGCCTGTGACAGGAGCAAGTTTTGTTTATCTTAATTACTTTCCCCCTCCACTCCTACAAACACTACACAAAAACATCTCATCAGTTGGCTTTGCATTTCCTCCCCACCCCCCATTTGAAAACTTTTTACTAGTGCAATGACAAAGAGCTCAGGGGAAAAGCAAACTGCTATTAGCTTAAAATGAAGATGGAGATTCTTAAGGCTGTTGATCAAAAGCCAAAGGTGAAAATGGAAAGAGCAAATTACTGAAATTTTTTAACATAGTAAGTTTGAGCCAGAGCGAAAATGGTCAAGCACAAAGATTTAGAGACAGCTTCGAACAATTTCTTGACAATTTGATGCTAAACAATGACAATGCAAAGAAAAATATTAGATTATTTTCCAAAAAACTCAATGTTTTGTTTTCCAAAAAAAACTTGAAAATTTTGTATTAAATTTCATTAAGTTATTGTGAATGTTTTCATTTCATTGATTTTTTTAAATACATGCATATAAACATATCTATGTAAATAAAATGTATTCTAATAAACTTAATTTTGTTGAATGCATGTTCTTTTTTTTTTGCAATATCTTTTAACACACACAAAAAATTTTTAGCTTTCACTGCAAACTAAAATTAACTTCAAATAAATGAACATGAAGATAATTGTTTAATAAAAAAAAACTTTTTATATACAATATTGAATCTTTTATATGTTACACGTTACTTTTTTCAAAAATTAATAAATTTTGTGCCCTCCCAAGCAGGTTATAAATCATTAAAATAAAGACATTGAAATATTAAACTAGTCCAGAAAAGAATTTTTCTACCTTAAAAGGATTAGGAAGAGGTGATGATTTAGGCATTAAAGAATTATCTTGTGAAGGAGGTGTATTCATTTCTTCACCTGAAAGGAAAATAGTGTATATGTGTCAAGGTATTTTAATTTAGATTAAAAAATTATATCAATTAATAACTATTTCGAAAACTATTACCATTATTAAACTAAAAACTATTACCAAAAATAATAAAATTAATTATAGCATTAATATTCAACAAGCTACAAAAAAGTCTAAACAATACTTAAAAAATATTATAAAGAAATAATTTAATGTCCCAACACAGTCAATTGTTATCATCATTGAGAAAAAGTGCAGATTTTTAGACACTTCTAACTAGAAAAAGTATTCAATTAATACTTATATAATACTTTTGAAACTATAAATGAAATATTTATGTGTAAAAGTATAGATTTCCAATTTTTCATTTATTTTTCATTAATTGAATAAATCAATTATTTAAAAAAAGAAGTGAATTTATATGTATATGTAAAGGAAGGTTTAATTTTTGCCCATTGCAAATATATGATTAACAATATGCAATTGAAATAATCCCTAAAATAATTTTACCATCTCCAGTAGGTTCTTCATTTTCAAATAATCTTCCTGGATGGCCTCTCATTCTAGAGAGAGGTTTAGGTTTCAAAACAGAATCTTCTTTTGAATAAGAGCTAAGACTATAAGCAAAAAAGTATATTCATTTTGTTGTTAAAATAAATGTCTATCGATTTGAATACCTTATTCTCAAAACAGGAAATAAAACTAAATAAGTGCATTCAGTAATTTTAGAAAAAAAGAGATATAACTTGAAAATAAACACTAGCTGCTTTAAATTACCTTAAAAAAATTTCATAGCCTTTTCTTTTAAATAATTTACATATGCCACATTTAAAAACAAATTTCTTTTTGGTATATTTATTACACATTGGTTACTTCATCAAGAACCTGTTTCTTTTTCCAAATTTGCTTGAAAGGTAAAGGTGCACAAAGTAGAAATTATATTTTCTCTCTCGAGGGAAAAATAAATGTAAAAGAAACAATGTTACAACTTCTAACAGGAGCATAACTTTTAAAATTTCTATTCATGTTAAGTACTTTAAACAAACTAAAATCAATTAAATGTACCATAAAATTCGGTGTATAACGAGCACCTATACTTTCAAGTAGCATTTTTTAATTTTTAGGTATGTTTGCCGAATAACGCGCACCCCGTTTTTGATGAAGAAATCTGAAATGATAGTATACAATATTCTTACATTTTGAAGTCATTTATTCTAGATATTATTCCAGACTTTTGAAAGAATAATATATTTCTAGAACTATAACTCTTTTAGCTTATAAGGTATGTCATTTCTTTCAACAGTTGTAGCGAATTATAAACGAAGCAATGTCCATAATGATATCGAAATGAAAGGAGTGTGTATACGGGCAAATTAGTTAGACAGTCCACAATAATGAGATAATTTAGGTATAGTAATGTTTAATTAGATACGAATTGCCGCGATGCGGCTTACATCCTACGATACAAGTTACACACACACACTAACGATCTTTTCAATTTTAATACAGATGTGCGCACACCAGCGCCCTCGCGTGGTCAATATTTCGGCACACACCCCACCGGTGAACAGAATGTTCACCCAGTAAATATCGAACCACAATTAATACAAACAATTATTCAAATACAATTCTTACAAAGAAAATACTTAAAGAATACTACTAATCAAATCTAAATTATACATATTAGAAAGAAAAAAGTAAATATACATTAAAGTACTCAATATAATGAAACTTAAAGATGACAAAGCTTCAATTTACAAACGAACAAATACTAGGATACATACCTCAAGATTTCACAAAAAATAAATTTAACAGAGATTAATTAATAATGTGTAATCTCCTACCATTAATCTGAAAAATATAAACAAATTAGTACAATTTTATACAATTTCTAAAGGGTACAGCAATTGAATGGGTTTTTTGAAGAGACCTTTAAAAGTTTTTACAAGACAAGATCTAACGTTATCGTCTCTTCCAATAAATATTTCCTTGATTATTCCAAGTTCCCACAACAATTTTGATTTTACATTTCCTTCAACAAGAACTACGTCCTTTAATTTTAAATTCTTATGAACAGATGGTGTTTTAAAATGATTAGCTGTTTTTAACTGGAGCAAATACTGTTCTTTCCAGCGTCTCCAAAGTTGTTTTAAAAGAAGAGTTCGGTAAGTCTTTCTTTTCTTGTACGACTCCTTTGCCGTAGTGGCGTCGATCAGTTCGATGAAATGTATAGGATATTTAGAGTCACCATAACCTAACTCAAGGAAGTGGGCCGGTGTTAGTGATTCCGGCTCTCCTGGATCATTCTCCACGTATGTCAATGGTCGATGATTAATGATGACTTCAACTTCTGAAAGTATTGTTGAAAGTTCTTCAAATGTTAGAAGTGCCCTGCCAAGTATTTTACGTAATGGATCCTTTATAGTTTTAACAAGACGTTCGTAAAATCCACCCCACCAAGGCGCACGTTCAACTATGAACTTCCAGTGAATACCTTTATCTGCGACAAAATTTTGAAATTCACTGTCTTTCAAGATGTTGGCAAAATATGCTAGCTCCCTTTCAGCTGCTTTAAATGTACGTGCATTATCGGAGTATATTACCTTGAAATTACCTCTACGAGCGAGGAATCTCTGTAAAGCAAGTAAAAAACACTTTGTGGACATGTCCGACACAAGTTCTAAGTGTACAGCACGAGTGACTGCACATGTAAACAAAGAAACATAAGACTTGCGAGTCCCTTGATTGTCCTTAACAAGTATTGCACCTGTAAAATCAATTCCTACACTTTGGAAAGGAGGAGATTGGGTGATTCTATCTCGAGGCAACTGACCACTTAACTGGTCAGCTGGTTTGGCACTGTATTTTTTACAAACGAGACAGATTCGAATAATTGTTTTTACTAACTGACGACCCTTAGGTATCCAATATTTTTTCCGAAGTTGAGTCAAAGTTGCAGATACGCCACAATGACCAATTCATTCATAATCCCTAATAACAAGTAATTCTGTAAATTTACAGCGTCGAGGAAGAATAACAGGATGCTTTTCACCAAAGCATAAGTCTGCTTCAAGCAACCGTCCAGTAAGTCGTAATAAATTATTTTCATCCAAATACGGCACGAAACTCTTTATTTCAGAGCTAGATCGAAGTTGTTCGTTTTGTTTTAAGGCTAATATCTCAGCTGAATAAAATTCGGATTGAACACATTTAAGCCAAAAATATTCAGCATTTTGTATTTCATCTGCAGTAATGTAGAAGTCCATCGATTTGCAAATGTTTCTAGCATTGTTCACGAATCGGAAAACCCAAGCAGTCGTTTTCAAAAGTTTCTTAAGGCTGCTGAATCGATTTATGTCAACAAGAGCTTCCCTCTGTTGAGTAACTGCCACATGCACACTAGAACGATGTTTTAATTCTTCCGAGCAGAGCTCCGAATCTAAAATATCTCGGTGACGATTTGGCCAATGATCGGGTGTTAGTTTAAGCCAAGGTGGGCCATGCCACCACAGCTCATTCTGTGCTAACTTGACGGCAGATGTACCACACGAAAGGAGATCAGCAGGGTTGTCCTTTCCTGGATAGTGTCCCCACTGCATCGCATCAGAGAGCAATTGTATCTCTTGAACACGATTTTTAATGTATGGTTTGAACACGCTGAAGAATCGCCGCGTATCCAGTAGTACGAAATGAGAGAATCGGTCCAATAATATATATTAGCATCAAATTTGAGACAAGATGACACCTGTTTGGCCAACCTAGCTGACAATAAGGCTGCTGTCAGTTCAAGACGAGGAAGCGTCAATGATTTCAAAGGTGCCACACGACTTTTTGAGCAAATGAAACTAGTTTCGATTTCGTTATTACAAGTAACAAATCGCAAGTATAATATTGTTCCATAAGCTGATTTACTCGCGTCTGAAAAACAATGTATTTCACACTTAGATATTTCTTGATCTATGTTACCTAAATAGAACCGTGGTATCTTTATCTCAGTCAAGCCCTCAGCTTCGCTACTCCACTGCTGCCACTTGTGTCGTAGCTTTGGGGGAAGTTCAGAGTCCCATTCTACTCCTAGAGTCCAAAGTTCCTGAAGTAGACATTTCAATTTGATAACGAATGGGCCAAGAATTCCAATGGGGTCAAAGATGCGACCAACCACACTTAGAATAAATCTTTTCGATTCTCCTCTATGTGACATAAACTTCAATAGATCCTTTGGATCGAAATAAATTAAATCATTTTCTGGATCCCAAGCAAGTCCTAAAACCTTCGTTGGAGGTCTAAGATCAATAGCACTAGTTTCAGAGGATTCCGTTTTGACACCTTCGTGCTGCCATAACAAATTAAGTTGTTTCGAATTACTTCGCCATTTGCGCAATAACATGCCTGCGTCACTGAATATTTGCAAGCACTCCAAGGTAGTACGTAGAGCGTCCGGAACATCATTCTGACCACAAATGAGGTCATCAACATAAATGGAACTATTTAGCAACTCAAATGTATGAGGATATTGCTCTCTGTACTTCTTAAAATGATGTTTTAAAGTTGCTGCGAGAAGGTATGGGCTAGGTCGAAGTCCAAAAAGAACTCTCGTGAAATTCAAAACGTATGGCTCGTTACTCAAATTATCAGTCCAGAAGAAACGTGTAAAATTTCGATCACGGAAATCTAATTCAATTTGAAGAAAAGCCGATTTTATATCAGCTGTAAATGCTACAGGACTTTTTCGAAAACATAAAAGCAGTTCTAAAATGTCGGGATGCAAATTTGGTCCCGTATATAAACTGGTTTAACGATGACTGTCCATCTTCATGTGCTGAACCATCAAATACTATTCGAATACGACTTGTGGTTTTGTCGCTATGTATCACTGCATGATGGGGTAGGTAAAATCCCTGACTATCCAATAAAGAATCACAAGAAGTACCCTCAACAATACCTTCCCTAACATAGTCATCAATTACATCCTTATACTCGCAGAACAACTCGTGATCACATTTAAACCTACGAACCAACCCCTCAAAACGCTTACGTGCGACAGTTTTATTATTTTGTAAAGCCTCTCATACCTGGTTTCCATGGCAAATTTACACGATATCGACCATCTACGAAATTAATTGATTTATCAAACTCACTAAGCATCTCTTCATCCCCATTACCTAAAGTCATCGAACCCTTGTCAAGTATTCCTAAACTTTCTATCTCCCAAAATCTCCTTAGCTCAGTCGAAATCGATTCCTCTTCACTGTGAACCAAATGTACCAAAGTACAATCACTCCGCTCATCACACTTTCCCTGAAGAGACCATCCTAGCCTAGTCTCGACTGCAACCAATGATGAATCTAATCTTTTTATCCGATGTGTTAAAGACCAATAAAAATTGGAACCTATTAACAATGAAATTTCACAATTCTCAGAAGATTCATTACAACTGAATGTTAGCCTAAACCCTTTCGACTCCATTTCTGCCCACGCATCTGGATTAGGTAGGCTAAGTGTTGCCTTTGAAATTTCCTCAATTTCCAATGCCTCAATCACAGTCTCTTCTCCGCTTAATACATTCCTTAGCCTAACCTCGACCTTACTACAAGTTTGTTTTTAGGAGTTTTACAACCGAACGAAAAAATATTTAGCCTTTCCGAACCCAATATTTTCAACCCCAACCTCCGAGACACATTTTTTTTGATGAACAACTTCTCACTTCCATTATCAAAAAGGCAAAATATCTTATCCGATGAAGAACGACCTATAATTTCGGCCTTCACACATAGCAATAAAACTCCACCTCTGTTATGAAAAACAGAATTTGAAGACGTAGTTTTAACGTCAACATCCTTTTCCTCCAAATCCAAATGCGAATTTTGCTTAGATTTTTCTAACTTAAAACAAATAGCACGTGCATGTCGACCTTTACAATACGAACAAACCTCTTTCTTGCACTTTTTAACATAACAACCAGTGTTGCAACAAATGAAACATCTCCCTTCTTTAATTAATTTAGCTCTTTTTTTTTGAACGCATAAATTCTCACACAAATCAGACATATGAGTATTCTCGAGAGAAACAAAATAAACAATTCGAAATTGCAGCCGTCAGCAGTTCGTTTGCAGAGGAAAACGATTTATGAGATGGGTGGAATCGAGAATGACCTTGAACCCTTCGATTTGACTGTGGATAGCTGTGAGACGTTCTTTCGAAATACTTAGTATTGGAATAGGAATTTTTATTTTTCAATTCTAGGTCATGCGGTTTTACTAGAAATTCTGTGCGTTCGCGACTTTCTACTTCGCTTCGCAAATATGCAATTAAATCAGTGATTTGTGATTGTGTTTCATTATGTTTTTTATTATATTCTAATGCTAAATCAGGGGAATAGCTTTCATAATTATCGGAAACAAGAGACAACTATAGGAATCGGGAGAGATTTCAAGAGATTCAAGTCCCCTTATATTAATTTCTAACTGATCATATAAATTTCTTAACGCAATAACATCAAACGATTTACGGACAGGGGTCAGATTTAACAAGCGATTCATATGAAAGTCAACAATACGTTCTTTACGTCCGAACCGATTTTCTAAAATTTTCATTGCTTTTGCATAATTTTCCGATGTTAGAGTTAAGCCTCGTATAGCCAATTCTGCATCAGATGTGACAACCGATTTCAAATAGGAAAATTTGTCCACATCATTTAAACTCGAATTTTCATGTACTGCGGAATTAAATCTAGCCCAAAAATTGGGAAAACTACTGATATCCTTGCCCGAAAAAGATTCTAATGTGAGTTTAGGTAAACACGGTTGATTTGTTAAAATAGAACTAACTGTACTATTTAAAGGAAGTGTTATGTTTTGTGGTTGATTTTCCACCGAATTTTGAATAGCAGTGTTCGAAACTGATTCTACATAACGTTCAGCACGGATTTTCCAAATTATAAATTTATCTCGATATTCTTCGCGAGTTACGATTTCTTCTTCTAGACTCTCAATATCTATTAAATTCTCAATTTCCTTATCGAGTGTACTCAGCTCTTCAAATTTAGAAATTAATTGCATATATATCTCATGTACTGTTGTTTTATCAGCTGTATTGCTTATTTCGGATTCTAATTTATTAATTTGTTTTGTCACGAGGGATCTCGAAACAGATCGAGTCTTTTTCGTTCTTTCTAATATAGCCTTATTTCCTGCATCCATTTCAAACCAAAACATTATAATTGCAAACAAATATACAAATGACAACACCAATTCTGAATGCAACTTAGTACAACTTTCAAACAAAATTCAGCTTAACAATATGCATACAAATAAACAAAACTATACCAGAGCAACCTTCCAAATACCGACAGTTACGAATAAACCAAAATCAGAAATGATGAGAAATAAGCTTAACTAGACAAATACCGAATTCAAAGTTAGACAAAACGAAAGTACTCACCCCCCATCACGCAGCGAATGACCTTCCCGGCCGATGCACCATGTAGCGAATTATAAACGAGGCAATGTCCATAATGATATCGAAACGAAAGGAATGTGTATCCGGGCGAATTAGTTAGACAGTCCACAATAATGAGATAATTTAGGTATAGTAATGTTTAATTAGATACAAATTGCCGCGATGTGGCTTACATCCTACGATACAAGTTACACACACACTAACGATCTTTTCAATTTTAATACAGGTGTGCGCACACCAGCACCCTCGCGTGGTCAATATTTCGGCACAACAGTATTTCGATATTATAGAACTAAAAAAATTTTTATGCTCATCTCTTTTGTTATGTTTAAAGCTATCATTTTTATACCCGCGTATAACCCACACCCTTATATTTCGATCTTATTTTTTGTGTTCAAAGTGCGCATTATGCTCAAGATTTTACGGTATGTGTTTACTAAAAATATCTCCAGCCCATACAATTGTATAACCAGACACTTGAATGTAAGAATAAGTATTGCTACAGTAAATTTAACAGTTCAAAAATCATAATACACTTTTGAACTCGGGAAAAGCATAAAGATAACTCACACAGGCATGGATGTATGCACACACAGTTAAAAAAACTAGATTATTAAATATTCTTAAATTCACTAGAGCCCCCAAATAGATGTTATTTTCATCAAAACTTAGAAACCCTCTGTGTGGAAAATAGACCTAAAATGGCGTTAAATTATTATTAATTTTTTGAATTTACCAAATATGTATTTCTAACCAGTTTTGCAGGTCATCGTAATTATCCTGATCTCAACTAATAATAAAAAAGCAATATATATTACAAAAATTTTTTTAATTGAAAAAAGGAGGGACCCAATGCAACTGATCTTAAATTTTTTCTAGTTAATAGCTGTTTAGCTACAGCCTTCAGAATTTAAGGAAAATTTCATTTGTTTGCATGCAATTATTATTCAAAGTAAAAAGCTGTTTTCAATTACCATTAAAAAAACAAAATGTAAAAAAATTAAAAGTCAATTACTTTGGAGTTGATGCATTTCTAGATAAAAGCGATTCTGACATATCTTCATAAGGTGGTAAATCAAAATCATCTTCAACTGCCTCTTCTTCAACCTCTTTAGAAAGTTTCTTATTCATGACTTCCCCCAATCGTTCAGCAAGAGCAATGCGATGACGTTGTGTAGCATACTTGATAGCTCCTTGAACAGTTACAGGATTAGGCATTAATTCTGCAGTATCTAATGCTCGATATTCCCGATCAGATCTTGTAGCTAACTAAATAGGAAAAATTATTTAAAAAGTTTAATAATTGTGTACTAAAAATATTTAATTCCATTGAATATCATCTCTATGTCAGTTTTACCATTATAATAGTTCTAACTAATAATGCAGCTTAACTACAAAAAATCAAAATTAATGAAACCAAACAATTAAGAAAAATTATCATTTAGAATGCAAGAAATCATCACAATGAAAATGCAAATCCAGATGGGAAATCAGTATACAATTAAATTATAATTGACACATTTTCTAGCATATTTTTCTTTGATTATTATTTAGTCTAAACGACAAAATATTAATACAGTGTACAAATGTATATAATTACTGTATTTCATAACAGTTTAAGAAAAAACATGATTATAAATATTTTTGGAAAAATAATAATCATCTAATTATCTTCAAATTTTCCTAAGAAATATTTTAATATAATTATTTTTCTACATACTTTGAATTCTGAAATAAAGTATTTGGAATGAATATCACAGTATTTATTAGTAATTTATTGTAGTATTTGGGGGAAAAAAAGCTACTTTACTACTCTTTGTTATCTATTTACAAAGTAAAATTCTTAATTTCTTATTAAAAGCAATCATATGTACTTATACTTTTTATATTAGAACATAAGTTAATGAATGTGTATTTAAAAATCCAAATGAGTTTATATCATTTTGAAGGACTGCAGTGTTAGTAAAAATTAGCATTCAAGAAATATTTTACATTTAAATGAAAAAGAAAAAAAATTACTACCTTCATACTTTTTCTATATATTACATCCTAACAGTAACATTTTTTTAAAAATTAACATAGCTACAAATTTTTAAAAATATGCATGGAAAATAATTTTTTATTGAAGTGTGAAAGGAGACAGCAAATATATAACATTTCCCAAATTGCTTAAAATTTATTTCCATGTGAAGTTTCTAGAATAATATGAGGAATCATATGCAAATTTTACATAAGCTTTATTCAAGAATATATAGTGTCCTTTCATAATATTCTATTGAATACAAGTTAAATTGCATCACAAAGTTTCATTTTCACACAGTAAATTAACATATGCAGACAAATTCTACTATAAAATAACAAATTAAACATACTTATGTAAACTACTGAACATTATACAAGTAACTAGTTTGGTAAATTAAATTTGCAAATTGGCTGAGAGATTCTTGATAATAACCCTATTTCTAAAACTCTCATTAATTTTAATCTTTTATTCACTATATAAGTTGATATTTTTCTAGTTTATTTTTTTCACTATTATCATTAACATTACCCTCTTAAAAATAAATGAAATACAGTATTTTAATTCTTTAGTACTTGAAATCCTGTTATTATACATTCGAATGTTTTTCTAAGGAAGGACAACTATTTAGATTCCTCCAGTATTCATTGAAATAGGTAGATCTCTTTCTTTCTTCTAAAAACAAGACATTTTGTAGAAGTCAGAAGGTGAGTTTGTGTTTCATTTTACAATTACTTTGTTTTCTCTTTTGTGGAAGAAATGATCATGACATAAGTGATACATAGGTATTTTTATTGTGTATTCTTTTGAAATCAACAGCTAAAATATTTACACCAAAAACCTTCCAACAGCCAATGCCATCTTTCTAGGAGCAATACACAGTTTTAAAAACTCTATTGAATTCACTTTTTAAATAACACAATAAATTTGACACAAATTATTATTCTTATGAGATATTTATCAATTTGCTTAATTTAATTAAACAACAGCTTATGAAACTTTGGGTTTAAATATGAATAGTATTTTTGTACAAGATATTTCCATCATTAAAAGTAAAAATTAAATAAAATTTTCAAATTCTTAAATAGTATCTCAATTTACCCCTCCTCTAATACTTCTAACTTTAAAGTAGAGAATTAAATCCTTGTAATTAGAGACATCATTTTGCAATTTTGTAAAAAAGAATTACCCATTTATTTCAAGATTTCAAATGAGCATTTTTAAAGAAAAAAAAAGTCAAGTAATAGTTCAAAATAAAATTTTGCTCTTAAAACACAATCTTGAATTAGTTTAAAAAAATAATGAAAAAAAATTATATTGGATTTTATGAAAATTAAATATTTAAATACATCATTGTGTAAAATTTAGTAAATATCCAATTTCAAAATTGTTTCACTTACAGCTTATGTTGGGGTCTATTGACATTATCTTTGCAATTAGAATAAAGTAAAGTTAGTAAAAAATTACATGATGTTGAAAATATAACATATGTAATCAAAATGATGCTTAAAATTATATAATTACATTATTAAATTATTTAAAAAGATATGTATAAGTTAACTTTAAAGCTGTTTAAAAATTCAAAATATAATAATAACAATCATTATACATACAGCAAACATTTTTAATAAAATGTCCATCCTCTTCTTCTGAATAGTGCTCAATTCAGAATCAAGATCAAATCCTTCTTTCAAAAGAGAATCAATGCATTTCTCAGCAAGGGCATATCTCTGATTTTCTTCCTAATAAGTAACACAGTAATTTTAACTTTTAATAATGCATCTAAGTGAAAATATTTAAGATAATTATATAAAAACTAAAAAAGATAGATTATAAAAAAAATAAATTATTTTTATATTAATAACCTCTATAAAAATAAAATTTTATGGATAAACATTCATTTAAATCTCACAAAACAGATATTGGAAAAAACTGGAAATGTGGAATAAAAATATTGAAGTATATAATTCAAATTATGCAGCAAATATATTTTAAAACAAAATCAGAGTTATTTCTTAAAGCAAGCAATCTTTGCTAATTTTATAAAACAACTAGCTGTTACACACTTGCGTCACTGGGTATGTCGCACACTGTTGTATGTGACTATATATTAAGTTATTGATATCTAGATCCCAGCATTAAGCTTATGATTGCATTCTAAAACATTCTTTTAGAACTCCCCTTTTGAAAACTGAACACTGCAGCATATTCATCATTTAGAAATTCAATCTCCAAAAACTATGAAGCTCAAAAGAGCAGGTTGTATGTGATGTGGAGGTCAAACAAATAATCTTGTGTGACAGATAGAATCATTAAAATGCTTATTCCTGTGAAAATATGAATCTACTACTCCATATCTTGCTTATAATGAACAACATTCACCTTTGTTCTCCAGGCATTCAATGACTTCTTTGAAGAATTTAAACTAACCAGTTTTGTAGATTTTGCCGCCTTCCCCCATCATTATTATAGTCTATGGATTAGTAAGTTATTTCTAATTTTCAGAAGCAGAATACTGATGAGCTTATCAACTCTTCAAACATTGTTTTAAAGTGACTGAAGGAACCAAATTCACTCTCAGGAAAAAAGTTTTGGAAACATCACTTCAACATAATTGCTTGTTTCAAGATGATAGAAAATATGCATGAAGGATTTATCAAGAGAAACATCACTTCTGCTTGAAAGAAGCATTGACCAGGGAATGTTGTCAAATGTCACTTTGAGGAGTTTGAGACAATACTTGTGAGTCTCTAGTCAGCAAGATTATGTCTTTGGTCAAGATACGGGAATTCATAATGATGAGCTAGTAAAAATACTACATGTCTGATAGCTAAACACTAAAGAATTTATGGAGTTGCATTGTGTTTCATAGAAAAAGCTGTGAACGGGAGAGATGGAAGGTTGCAGCAAAGCAATAATTTCCTGGCACAGTAACAATAACAGAAATATTGAAAGCATGGGAAACTGTTGCATTTCATATTAAGAAACCTCTCCCCGAGCCGTCTGGTGGCTTGTCATGCAGACAGTTCTATTCAAATATCTCCAGATCCAAGGGAAAATACATTTGCTGAATTCAAGAGAATGATGCTAGGGCAGGGGTCGGCAACCTTTTGAGTCGGAAGAGTCAAAAATTACAATTTACAAAATTTCAAAGTTTTTAAAGAGCCACAAAATTTTTTCTTGGCAACAATAAATAGTACTAGAATAAATAAAGTTTTTTGATAAAAAAGAAAACTAATCTATTTATTCATAAGGAAAAAAAAATATCTATTTATTCATATATAAGTAGTGTTTTTCACAACAAATTAGATAATATATATATGGCATTATTAGATAATTACTTATTATTTAAGTAAAAAATTAAAACAATTAAACATTTACTTACAACACTAACTTGTATTTTAATAACAAACAATTGAGCAAACAAATTCAATGGGAGAGTTGGCTTTGCATGGTTTTAGAAAGTTTGGACAGATTTGGCTCATTATTTGTTTTAAATTTCAAACACGAATCTAAATTTTTCTTTGTTAGTCAGCTTCTTACTTTACTTTTAATTATATTCACGCAAGAGAACACATGCTCACACGAACATGTTGATCCAAAAATAGTCAGCACTCCAAAAATGCCAACTTCTTCACCTCACTGTAGCAATCTGGAAGACTATTCCATACGTCAAATATAAGTGCCTCAACGTGCGTCATTTCTTTTAAAGCTGTCAGCTTTTGTTGCATTACCATATACATTTCTGGACCTCCAACTCTTTCAATTTGCTTTCCAACTCTGTAAATTATCCACTCCACAAAGCTTTACTTTTAAAATCAAACAATTTCATTTCTAAAGATCATGTATCAATTCCAAATGGCTCAATATAGATTTCGTTACTTTTTGATAAAATTAATAATATTTGCATATGGAACTAAAGAGCTGCAGGTTGCCGACCCCTGCGCTAGGGGAAAGATCTGGGAGACCCTGCTCCATAGTTCAGTCCTACTGGGTCTTCTTAGACAGCATTTCTTTGCTGTTTTTAGAACTTTGACCGGTCACAGGGTCTGCTCTAGTAGTTTTGTCACCCTGCACAAAAATGGAAAATGCCGCCCTTCTCTCCAAAGCAAAAATTATACTTAAAAAAGATGAATTGTTCACATAGATATACACCTATAGAATAAATTTTACGAACAAAAAGGGAGCACATAACAATTATATATATTATTTTAAGTCTTAAAAAATACAAAATAATTCACATTTAAGAACATAATTACCTGTTATTATTTGAAACAAGTAAAATGTAAGAGAAGGAATCGCCCATTTCAGCAGGCCTATTTCTTCGAAAAAGAGTCTACTGATGGTGAGGATCACAAAGCGTTTATTTAACTTATAGTAATTATACTCGAGACTAAAATAAAACCTCTCGGGCAGCTCTCTATCTACCAAAAATTCTTAATTACCCCTGTTCCCTTTTGGATAACTGAAACCGGACATCGTATGGGTGAAAGGAATGTCTGTCGTGACCCCACCCCGGGCTGGGGAGAAGGTTACTAGTGAAAGATGTGTAAAAATATCCAATTTCATGATTTAACATGTACTCCCACCTCGAACTCTTCAAGTTTCAACAGAAAAGAAAACTGGCATTAAACATACAGAGTACAAAATAAGGAAATAAGATACATTAAATAAAATACCAAATTTCCACCTAATAATATTTCGGAAAATATATAAAAAAAATTTGTATCAGAAAAAATTGTTTTTCAAATTGGATTCGAATGCTGCCCTTAAAATTTGCCGCCCCGTGCAAGGGCCCGGTTTGTCCAGCCATGCCGATCATGGCTTCTTCAGCAACACACATTTCAGAATGCCCTCTGTATTTTTGTAGAGAGGTTATGAATTTTGTTCACCTGACAGTTTGTGCTTCTCTAGCCAACACACATTTTAACTTTTCTTCAGACAACTTTACTGCAAAGGCTGGTTTATAATATGCTGCTCACAGGGAATTGGCATATACAGCCTATTCCTCAACATAATTAAAAATAATAACTTTTCAGAACCACCCCAACAAAGCTATTATGCTTACTTCAGTATTATTTAATGATAACCACACACATGTTGCATTTTCATTAATTTTTAAAGCTTTAAGGGCAAGAAAATCTACACAGAAAGGTACCAACTCTTTTTAGAAAAAATAATAAATTAGGTATATACCATAAATAATAATAAATTAATTATCTTGATTTGTTTTCTGCAAATCATATTCACATTTCAGGTTGGTCAATTCTGTGATAAATAAAAAGATGAGAAATGTTTCAACCACCTTAACAAAGTATGTACAATTTTCTTTAAAAAATATCACACATAATATTTTTTTAGTATTTTTTCAGCATGGACTGTACTATTACATCTTACACGAATTTACATAGGAAAAGGTATTTCACTTTACTGAATGTTTCACAACACCAGTAAGGTTCTAAAATTGTTTGCTAAAGTAGGTTTTCTCAAAATGTGTGTATACATACATATGAAGGCAAAATTCTGAATTGAAAACATAACACATTTCTTTTTGTTTACTACTTAACATTATTTTTAAACAATAAAGACCAGTAAAAACTATATACAGAAGAAAAGTAATTTCTACTCATTACATATTTTAATTTCATTAAAACAGAAGCATGAAAAAAAATAATTAAAAAACATCATGGTAATAAACACCAGACCCCATAAAACATATACCTCTAATCTTCCTTTATCTGTAGACAATTCACAGAAAGGCAATGTAAAAGGTAGAACAGCAACATTTGGTCTTGGCAGTAAAGAAGGATATTTTGAACCTTTACACAAAATACACCTGTAAAATATGATGTATGATTTTACATAAATATTACAAATCTTATGATTATTATAACTAAATTTTGCAGACAAAAAAATTAAACTTACATTTCTGAAATAAGACAAGTTTTCAATAATAAATCATTTAAGCCAAGGAATTCTCAAATTGGTTCCTTTAATATTTCAAAAAGCACCACAATACCTTCTTTTTTGTTGAAAACAACCATGGAAGACTTACATTAATGATCAATTTATTTTTCATTTTAAATTCATAGTTTAATGAAGCATTTACTGGTTTTTTACTTAAATTAAATTTTACCAATAAACATTAGAAATATATATTTCAAATTAGCAAATTGTGAAACAATATAAAAATAGCAGATTATAGCTTTGAAATCTTAAAAGCATTCATTTTATAAAAACTTGTCTTTATTTCATATATCTGGACATCAGAAAATAGTTGGACAATATAAAATTATAATGCTTCAAAACAGTACATGTATTTTACAATCTTGATAACAAAATTAGTATTGTTAAACCTTGTAAATACAATCTATAGTTATCATACTATTTAACAAACATGTAAAAAAGGAAACCATTCTCTGGATTATATTATTTTACACTTTAACTATCTTTTACTTAAATACAACATTTAAAGAAATTTGTATTCAATAAAAAAATAAACTATAGATACATAACTGAAAAAGAAAACTTTTTGTTGAAAGATATTATACAAAATTAATAATTGTATAACAAAAAAATTTTGATGCATAATTAACTTCATTTAAAAGATAAATAATAAATGTCATAAACACTTATTTCCTCAGAGAATGTAAATATATTAGTAAATTCTGGGGGAGGGGAAGCACTTGACTAACTGAATTTTATAAAATCCAGATTATTCCATTCATCTAAACATAATGAATAAAAAAAAAAAAAGAAAAAAAAAAACTGAAACTCAGATTGACATATTTCAAAAGCCTATACAATTATACAATCATAAAAATTTCCTTATTTTTTTCTTTGAAAAACATAAAAGATTTTACACCTGATTTCTTGTTTGATTTCTGACAGTCCAAGGACAAAATAAGTACTAGACTTTCCTTTTAACTGAAAAGTAAGCAATAAGAATAAGTTTCATCAGTATGTTCAATGAATTTATACAATTTTGAGAAAGGTGTTATAGAATTAAAACAGTATAATTATTCTTAATGCATCATCCTTTATGCATATTATGTATTAAGAGAAATAGTAAAAAAAAAAAAAAAAACTACTAATTTACATACCATTCATTGCACTCACAAGCAATAATACTATTCTTTTAATCAAAATTATTTACAAAGCAATTTAAATAAACATTAATGTAATTGCATAAATAAATAACTGAAATACATAAACTTGCATAGCATTTAAAGAAAATTTCATACTTATTGTACATATACACTTTATTTATTTTACTTAAATATTCTGATTTGATCCAAAAACACAATATAAGAAAATTCTAATTTAAAAATATACAATCTTACAGTGTTAAAAGTAAGTAGGAAATAATTACTTTAATTTTTAAAACTGTACAATCTACTTTTGATTTGTTTAAAAAAGAGAAAGTGGAGAAATTCAATAACACATCCATTCAAGAGCATAGGAGAAAATGAACTCCAAAAGAACAGTTGAATCTTTTTGACAAATATAGGAGTTTTTGTCTCTCTCATTCTCATTAGGGGCATGCTATTTTTAAAAATATATATACTTAAAAAATATCATATTTCAAATAGGAAACGATTTATGGAAATGGGAGAAATAACTTTTTTCTTTCATCAGTTTTAATATCAATGTTCAAGAAAATATTTTAGTTTATCACTATTTACAAATGAATATTCTTTCTACCACAATAGTTTTAAAATTTAAATTCAATATTTATCTCAATGACTATAGTAAGAAATCAATGAAATATCGCTGAATTATTCAATTTCATTCAAACTTAGTAAAAAAATATAGCAGCAATTCATCAATACTAAAGCTATACAATAATACAAATATATTAGTAGTAACTGATTATTATTATTATACATTAATTAATAGCACTTTATAAGTCAATTCTTCAGAAAAGAATTAATACAAATTTTCTAGCAATCAAATATTAAAAATCAAAAATTATATTCAATTACTTCAAATAGCTTAAGTATCATGCAATAAAAAGAAAATCTAAAATAAATTTTAAATTTCAAGAAAAATTCTAAATTCTAATAATATTCTAAAGTAATGAATTTACCAATGATATCACAATTTTTCTTTTTAAAATATGATAACTATGTATGGAATATTTTATAGCTATTACCATATATATTCAATTCTAAGCTGCACCCCAAATTCTCAAAAAGTTTTTGTGAAAAATGAAAAATAGTGTAAATTGGTTTATTGGTATCCATTTTTATGATATTAAAATCAATTTAAAATGAATAATTATTTATTTTATCAGTATTTTAATTTTTTAAATATGTACATGAACCTGTAATTGCTCTAAATGCCCTAACCAACGAATTTCTTTTCCTTCAATTCTAAGCTGCACCCAATTTTCAGTAGCATTAACATTGGAGAAAAAGTGCGGCTTAGATTCGAGTCAATACAGTATTTAAGGAAATACAATTAAAATTTCAATTCTAAATTTTAGCATAAATCAATAAAAATTAAAGTTTACATTTGTAGATGTATCTGCAACTGGAACCCATTTAATACCACATGATATATTTAAGATATATACTATCCCAGAAGTATCTACAATACAAGGAGTACCTTCATCAGTAAACCTGAAAGAAATATATTATAGATTACAAGCAATAAAAGGCTTAAAAACAAGATATTTAAAAATACAAAGTTATTTAATACTTTTAAAAACACTATTCATAATTTAATTTGTCAATTTACATTTGAACAGAATAGCAAATAGAAAATGCATGTTGTATTTAATTAAACTGTATCCTGTTGAAGTACAAGATTTTCAAAATGATGTTATAATAAAATACTGGGATAATAGCTTTTGTTGCTCCATGTTTCACACACAAATCCAATCAATCAAATAATACTTATTTTAAAATATTTAATATCTTACATGTTTAACAAATTCTTCTGTACCTTTCATTTAACATTTATTGGGTTATAAAAATATATTTATGTTACGCTTTTGAGTAGGTTAACATAAGAAATATATTTAGAGAAAAGAAAATTATATATATAATGTGTATATTAATATCTATAAACAAATACTTTACCCAAGCCAGCTTAAAAAGGATTTTGAACTCAATGGTAGAAAGCATTCTTTTACAGAACTGTGACCACTAAGATTAACTTTCACAATCATCATATTTAAACATTGATCATTTTCAACACCTACAAGGAAAGATAAGTATTTAATTCACAGCAAAAAAGAAAATATGAAAAAAAGAGAGAGATAATAAACATGTCAAAAATTTTTACACACATAAATCTGAAAAGAACCAAACAAAAAGCAATTAAAAGACTTAATCTAAGAAAACATTCAGTATTTAAAAAAAAAAATCTTGAAATATTCCTTATTGCTTACATGAATACTAAACAACTGTAGTCACCTCAGAAGTATTTAAAAGAATATTTCATTAGCTATTGTACATAAACTTTCACAAAATTTTTTCAGGAAAAATAACAGGTAATTTCATGTTCTACATTCAGATAATTAACACTTTTATTCATTATGAGAAATACCAGATTTAAATGTTAAAAATTAAATTTAGGAAATAAAAAAAGTTAACATAAAAATATTGGTAAATAGAAAACTAAGCAGTATTAATAAAGAAAAAAATATTTCAGAGGATTTCACACTAAAAGATTAGTCCACAAATATATATTCTTTAACAACCCATAAGATTAGAAAGTTTCTTTTTTTAAATATGAAGAATATATTTGTGTAATATAAAGGTTATAAAAGTAGAGTGTTAATTACACTATTATGCAGACAAAAAATTTTCAATAAAATTAAAAAACATATATGATCTACAAAAGATCAATTTTTTTAAAAAAGGTTAATTTAAAGATAAACAATAAATTAAATGAACATATGCAATTTCTTAGATACAAGATGCACACATTGATTGAAGAGATATAATGAATAAGATAACAATAAAAAAGATAGACAATTTGTTTTCTAACATTACATGAAGTTCTGTACAGTTTTATATATAATCTGAGTAATTTTATTTTATCATATATTTTCACACTACTTGAGCATCTTGTATCTTACTTGTTTCTATTTATATATATTGCATATTTTTTATTTAATTTATTGTTTATTTTTAACTTTACCTTTTTTAAAAAGTTGATTTTCTGTAGATCATATATATTTTTTAATTTATTTTGTTTGCATAACATTATTTGGGAAGGAGGAGGGTAATTAAATTATTACTTTTTTTATTTTTATGAAGTAAATGCTGAAAATATTGCAAATTGGCATGTGTTTCAGGAGTATGAAACATACGACAATTCAACTTCTTTCCAAAAATTTCAATGTCCAATTGAAAATTACATGGTCTCAAAATTGCAAAAATATATTTTTTTTAAGTCAGGAGAAAGAAAATTTAATCAAATGTAAGGATGTTTTGATAGATTTTTGATGTTCAGAGAACATCAACGGATGAAGTGACCAATGTAGGATTTACTCCAGTAACAAGTTTGGTAATCCACTTTGCAAACCAGTTTCTTCATTCATTTACTAAAATGCTACATGCAAAAGAAAATATTAACTCTAATTACACTTAAGAATTTAAATAAGACAGTGGTTTTAGTGGCAGAGGAAAATGTATTTAAGAGAATATAAAGTTGGTAATTGATGCAAATATAATCTGCAAAAAAATAATAAATTTGTAACAGTTACAAATACATGAGTTCTTAGGCACATAATCTTGTTTGAAACATACCAGATTTCTGAAGAATTTTTAAGAGTAAAAATACTTCTTTACAGAAGCAAAAGAAAAATTACAAAGGCACACAGAAAAGGCAAAATTGTATACCTATTTTCATTCTTTCATTAAATTTTAGAGCTATAAGAATATATCCTTGGAGTTTTTGTGTGTGCAAAACGAATCTGAATGCATTTTGCTAACTATGCTTTAGTCTGTTAACAATCTTTCTCAGTCTTCACAAAAAATAGAGAGTATATTGATACATCTCAGATGATTTAAGAATAAATAATGAGATAATTCAGAAAAAGGATTTCTCCTGATTCTGTCAAAAGAAAGATTTAAGCGAAAGGGAGATACATTTCTATTTAAAAAAAAAATTTATGATAGATGAAAAACTGAAATATTTTAATTAAATTTAAGAGCTTAACATAAAAATATTTTTTTTAAGAAATTAAATAAGCTAAAAAATAATAATTAAGTTGAAAATAAGAAAACTGTTACCTGATCCTTTGTGATAAACAATAAGCAATTGGTTTCCTCTAGCAGAACAACAAACAACAGATCCAGGAATTAAAAACACTTCACACTGAATTCCACTAATACTAAACAAGCGCACAAATTTCTTACTGGTAATACAAACAGCAAAACCATCCCCTAATGCTATAGCCTAAAATGTATTTTTAAAAAATAATTCAGGAATGAAAGTTGAACATATAATCTCAAAAATATATTAGAAAATAGATTTATTTTCAAAATTAATGTAGATTATTGGAGTCATTAGCAAAATACTAATATGTAACCATTATATAAAATAAGATTAAATATGATTTTATCTATAAAATATTTTAATTAGACCTGTAAACCATATCAGTTAAATATGCAATGTATAGAATTTAATTTGCAATTAATCAAAAAATAGCAGAATATTTTTAAAAAATATTTGATTTTGTACATTAACAATTGCAAAGAAAAAAATTATAAAATCACTTAATTTATAATTTTTTTAGTAGAACTATACATTTTTTAAGCAAATATACATTCTATTGTTTCAGGTTATTTTTAAATATATATCGGTTTTAGTTTATTAATTTGTGGTGTTTTATGCGTTAAAAATAAAATGCAAATGGAAAAATTTACACACTTAAATATGTAATGCATTTTGATTTCTAATCACCAAAGTTTTATTTGTAAGGGTGATCAAGTTTCCCCCATGATTGTGTCTACTGCATTTAATCCCAAAGGAAAATTAACATACCATCCGAGTAAAATTTCATACTTACCTAAAAAAAAGTAAGTCTAGGAAAACTAAATAAAAATTCTAAATTAATAGATACAGTTTTCTCTGCTACTGCTTTTAACAATTTACAATATTAGATATAAAAATGCCTCAATTAATTTAAAAATATTGTAAAAAGACAAAACTCCAAGAAATAATTTTAAATTTCATTAATGATTGAATCTAATGCTCTATTCATTCACAATTTTAAACTAAACCAACATTTTCCAACATTTAGTTCTTATTCAGACAGAATTAATTTACTGTACGACACAAATATTTATTTAAAAAAGGCCAATAAAAGAAGTTACTGCATTTTGAAAATATTCAAAATTTTAAATGAGTATAAATTATTTTACCTCAATTTCTTCATCGTCTGACATTTCTATCAACCATTCCTTATTAGAATCCCAAGTACCAAAGTGTAGACATTCCAATTTGCTGCAGAACAAATGTAATAAAACTTTTTTTTATTTCTAATTGAAAACATATAAATATTACAGATAAATATTAAAAACAGCTCTAAGTATAACTCAATGTTAATAAAAATCTTTATTGCTTAAAACAATTTTTTTAAAAAAATTGCACAATATTAAATAATACAAGAAACATGAAAAATATACCATTAAAAATTTATTAAGCTGTATATAAAGATATTTCAAACTATGTCAAATTGCTAAATAATTACAGAAAGCAGCACTTAAGTATTTTCAAAAGAGAATCTTAAAATTTCACATTAATCATGTAATAAGATTTATAGTTTATAAAAAAAGCACATCTTAATTTTAATTTCTTCCTAAATTTTAAAATAAATAACTGAATGCCCTTTCTAAAAAGAATCGTAAACTTATCCCCTCTTTAAAATAGCATGCAGCATTTTGCAAGAAAATACCATTTTCTCAATAAAAATCACATTCAAGTTATAGTAGTTTATATAAAGCTTTATTTAATGGTAAAAAAAAAAAAAAAAAGTAAAACAGTGAAGAATAAAATTTTAAGAGCCATGAGCAATAATTAGTAAAATAAAGTACAAATAATTTAAGCAGAAATCTTAATCAATGAATATAATCGAATTTTTTCTATCAGATGCATGAAATACATGGAGATGTTTGCTTTGGTGATTTATTTTGTAATTCTTAGAAATATGTAACATACCTAACAGACCATAGAATTACAAAATTGTCTACAAAATATTTTATTCAAATTATTGCACTTTTGTTTAAATTTAAAGCAAGTCCCCCCTCCCCTCCAGCACACACACACATAAGGGACAATATAGATTTCTAAAATTCAATGCTAAGAAGCTAAATCTTTAATACCTGGAATTTTCTTCCAGTTTTGGAGAGGACAACAGCAATGCTTCTGTCGATAAAGCAGCCAGCGTATGATTTCGAGTATTGTTTATGTGTAAAGGATGATAAACATTGGCATCATGAAACTCAACATCAATAGAATTTTCTTCTTCTGTATCATAGCATCTCACTATACCAACATTATTCCAAAGCTAAAATAAAAATAAAAGCATTAAGTGTTTTTATGTGTGTGGGTAGAAACCCCTAATTTTAAAAAATTGAATTTTTTGGTACTTGCATTTATTTTACAAAAAAAAATTATTTAATGTGAGAAGATTAAAGAGTTTATCTTTTAATGCACCACATCACAATTTTGTTTTATAACTAAGATTAATAATTAACAAATAACATACCACTATTGGGCAATATTTTAATACAATTTTTTAAAATACAATCTCCAAAAATTGACCATTTAATTGATTAATACACAGAGATGGCCAACACAGATAATAAACATTGTTATACTGTTTCATGCAGAAAACTACTTATTTATGCAACTTTAACGATTGTATAAAATCAAATATGTGTAGCAAAAAGAGAAATCCCACATGTATAAGAACAGTTACATTTAATAAACACATACATTGTTTTTTTCACAGTTCAAACATAATTTCTGAAGGAGAGAGTATATTTTGGATCACATTTTTCCTCCTCATTATAAAGATAAGAAAAACCCCTCAATACTGGACACATTATTTAATATATCTGAAAATTTTATAGCAGTAAATATCTCTAACTGTAATCTCATCTCTAAAAGAGAGGTATCTTGTGACTTTGAATAAATTTAGGATGTTTTGGCCACCTGTATGTTATTGTTTTATAATCTTTCATTTATTTCAAGCACATGTGTTTTTTTTAACTGTAGTATTTAATTCTTTTAAATCTCCAATTCCTTCGTTGACAGACTAATATGGAAGGAACATGTGTACAAATTATTTTTAGAATAAATGCGGAGACAATGATAGCATTAGGCAATGTCTTTTGGTTGAACAAAATTGGTTGATGGTATAATATGTAAGTACCAAATATATTTACTGAGCTAAGTTATTTCAATATTTTGAAAACTAAATGCTCATTATAATATGAATTACTTCATTTAAGCATAATTTCAACAATGCAATATTAACTTGAAAATTGTGAATATTATTAAAATTAATCTAAAATAATAATAATTTAATTTAATTTATAAGTAAGATTTCTCATATATATATATATATATATATATAGTCTATTTCTGTACAAACAAGAGATAAACTTTCACATCAATCACATTCGAAAAAAACACAGAGACAGTAAAGAGAACATACAATGAAGGACACTAGATTAAAATTATAAAATGGATGCTGCAGTATTATAAACATTGCTGACTTAGGACAGCTAATATATAATTTTTTTTTATACAAAAGTTGGGTTGAACATGTTTTTTGGCCAGCTAACCTTCTCCCTTTATATAAATAATACCGAGCAAAAACCTATTGAAAAGTAATGGATAGGAATATCTAAATCCATTACAAAATACAGGTAACTTACCTAAAAATTGCACTTGAAAATGCAGAGCCCGTGCTAAATCTGAGAGCAATAAAAAAGTTATCAGACTTCAATTGAATATGGCACATATATAAATGAACGCAAAAAGTTTGAAACTGACAAATGATATACAAACCAACCATAAAACGCCGCTCTAAGCTGGTAGGAGTTGAACTCGGTTGAAAAGCTCTTTGAACAGGCGGTTTTGGGGCTTCTATAACTTGAATTTTGGTTTCAGGTTCTTTCTTAGAAATTTCTATATCTTCAGTTACAGTATTTTCACCAAAAATTTTTGGTTCAAGAGATGCTTTTATTGCTCCAATATCAAATGCTGGAAAAATATATTTAAATTCCGATATGTAGTTGCAACATTATAAAATTATTACATGTAATAGAAATAGACTGTTTTAATTAAGAGTATTTTTTGTTTCACAGGCTGTTAATAAAGTGAATTTAAAATCATGGGTAAGGCTTTAAAAGATGATGCACACATGAAACAATTTTTTTGTATCAAAATGTATGGATGAAAGTTAAACATAGAAATACAAACACAAAAAGACATAAAATGAAAAGGAAGGGAGAAAGCATAGTTAACCTACATTGGCAAAAAAACAAAGTTGAAAATATCTATAGAAGATTCAGTATTCAAAAGATAAATGTATTTTTCCCCCCTTTAGAAAAATCAGCGTCTTTAGCAATTTTATACATTTGTTTACAACTAAGTACGATTTAATTTGCGAAGTTGGAAATTTCAGAAAAATTCAGGCTTGAAATTAAAAGCCTTTAAAATAAATTTATTAAAAAAAAAAACTTTACATCTAACATAGTACCTGGGGAGGGAGAAACTTAAAACTATTTGATGCAGAAACATTACTAAGCAGATTGGATTAAAATGATGGATTGGATTGTTAATTTTTACATACTAAATTTTCAGACATTATAGGATTCCTCATGCAATTAAGTCCCCCAATTCAGTAATTCGGAAAATATTTGAGTTCAAATTTTTTATACTTAAACATCAATCCGTTTATAAGAGATGTTTGAAAATGAGATTATTAATGTGGTTGTATAAAATAATTTGGTACATAGCTCCTAGAAATTATTTCATGTAAGTATGAATCTATCTCTTAAATTAAAAGAAAATTATGATTTTGGGCTATTCAAACCATTTTATACCTAATTTTGAAACTGTACCACAGATAGATTTTATTCTAAAAGCCAGTTAACTGAGTTATAATTCATTAACATAATCCTATTTGAACTATTAATAGCAAAATCAATGTAACCCAGTTGTGATACAAATTCTGAAAAATTATTAAATACATATCCTGCCTCTTTAACGTACACATGCAAAATATGGCTTTGAAGTACACTTTGAAAAATTGGAAACATCAGTAAGACAAGTAATCACCGGAGTGTTAAATAGGGTGCCCCTTGGATTTTTTTTTTTTTTTTTTTTCATTTCATGGAAAGGTAACGGTTTCATTTTGGAATGCTGTTTTCTTTGGTAACCCAGGTTCAATAAAATGTAGACTAATTCTGATAAGATCATGTGTTCTTTATATTTGATTGCTATATATTATTTAGTCAACAGATGCTTTAAAGACCAATAATTTTTTTAGTTTAAGCATTTTGTTGTCTTGTGGAAAATCTTAATAGTAAATTTATATCTTTTTTTTTTCTTTTTAGAAGTTTGCATTCACTTACTTTTCCAGCACAATATAACATATATATTTCACATTCTCTATTTAAAAGAGACTGTTTAAAGATGTCTGTAATACCATGATGCATTACTGAAAGTTTGATCAGTTATTATGAAATGTGCAGTCTGCAAAAACTACAGGCATTTGGTTAACAAGATGAATTTGACTAATACATTAATTTGGAAATACCACAATAAATGAATGAATAAGCATCATGTTAAGAAGTCTGTGAAAAAGAGTAGTTGAAGAAAACAAATTAGGTATGATCCATATTTAGATGAGAATGAAAATATGGATTTGAAAAACCAACTATGATTTCATTTCTTTTGAGATTACTATCTCAGAGAGAAGTATTACAAAATACAAGCTTCTTGAGTACAAATAAAACTCAATTGCTTCATTTGAGATTCAACTTATTTTTAAATAAACTTAATTCAGAATAAATTTCCAAATTCATATGGATGATACACAAAACCAGAAATTCAATGAAGGGTATTGAATCTTTTTTGGAAATCTTAATAGTTTACTTTTCCTTGAAAGAATTACAATTCTAATAGAAAGTAAATCTGTTTTAGAGTATTTTTTTAAATTTCTTAATTCAAAATAAAATCTGTATTTTACATTATTATTTCATTTGGAATGTCCCATTTTGCTACCTGAGAACAACTATCCACACATAACAATGATTTGGTGACTAATAATGGTCACAAACAACTGCAAACTTTGCCAAGGAGCACCATATTTTACACTTTAATCCAAGTAATTAAAATGTGAATAAAATATTCACCATTATCATCATCATCAAATTCATCAAGCCCTGAAGTTACTGGTATTGGAACATCTTGAACAATATCCTAAAAAAAATTGAATAACATACATGTTCATGAATGAATTATATAAAGTTAGAACTTTTACTTTAAGTTAGAACTAAGAAAAAAATTTGCATTCCATACCATGTCAGAATCGGAGTTCAAAGGAGTAGAATAAATACCCATTTGACCCTAAGTAGTTGGAAAATATAAACAAGATCAAATAAAGAAATCTTATATAAGAAAATGAGTTAAGTTTTAGTAATAACAATAACTTAAATTGCAAATTGAAAAGCAATAAATAAGAAATATCAATACATCCCAAGAATTTTTAAGAAATCAGTTTTGAATATTTAAACACCTTCATAAGTAATGCTGAATTTTTTTCATTCCTTTATAGAATGTGGATTTTCATTTCATAATTTTTCATAAAAATAATTCTTTCTATTTTAAATTTAACTTATTTTCACTTGGAATTCATGCATTAAAATGCCATTTAAAACACAATTCTTTTTTAGTTTTAGAAAATGAACTTAATTAAATAGTGTCTAAATTAAACATTCAGTCTGAGATAAGCTAGTTAAACTTTTTATGGAATACAAAACAAATCATATTTAAGAAAAAAAAAATTGCTCTACTTCAACATCACAAAATGCCAATTCTTTTCCAGAAGGATGCCATCTTAGACCACAAACAGCAATTTCCTTTTCATGTAGTTTTCTGAAAGAAGAATAAGTTATTCAACTTTCAGAAAATTTATAATAAAAAAAAAGTCTGGGGAAAAATTAAATGGATTAAAATAAAAAGAATTTATATGTTTTATAAAAAATACAAGCCATTATATAACATTTTCAAAGAAACATAAAAATGATGAAAAAATGACAAAATAGAATATTTTGTTTTTTCAAATGGATTTGAAATAGAAATGAAAAAAAAACACATGTCAAAGATTAATACTTTTTTCTAAATAACTTTAACTAACGATTAAATATAAACATTATAAATAATTCATATGCAGATCACAAGATTAAGCTACTATTAAAACAGCAATGACTTTAATGACTGATACTGAAATTTGCAGGAAGTTTGTAAATAAAATTATTCCACAGAATCTCTTGAAATTTGGAGAAAGGTATATTGAGGTTATGGAAATTTTTTGTAATACGCACATGCAAAATAATCTAAAGAATAAATAAATTATGATATGGCATATAATATCTTTATACAAAACGTAACAAAAAGCAACAAAATTTATTAGTCTCAAACTGATAAAACACATTCAATGCTTCTCAATATTGCCTGCTACCATCTGGCATGTAAAATTACAAGGCAATTTTACCGAAAACAGTGTATGGCATGGAATGTTGCATACATGACGTGCTATTGTCTTTAGTCAGAGAGAGAGATGTAATAGAATAGAACGAATCTTTGAAGTAACTTAATCTTTCTTAAAGGTTCAGTACAGATTAGTCACCTCATTTTGGTAAGACAATTTTCCCACTGAACTACACTCCTGTATAGTCAATTCATTTTCCATAGAAAAAATATATAACTTTGGCTCACAGACTGTAGCTTTATAACCTGTCTTTTTAAGGAGCTCATGTGGTTCTCTACCATGATAAATATTGTTACAATTTTTTGTGTAGTGAATGCTTAAAATAGTGTAAATAATTTATAACTAGAACATGTAATGTGTTAATATTACTCTGTTGTATTTATTTTATGCTACAATTATAATATTTGCTCTAGCAATGTCATTCCTTACATTATAATGGAAATTCAATGGAAACTTGGTGATAGAGCCAAGTTGGCAATCATATAGATTGCCTCTAGAAATTACTGCAGAAATCTACTAATATCATAACTATGACACAAGAGGATTTTTTATGAAAAATAAGTGCAGATTATAAATAGGAGACACTCGCTGAAGAGTTAGTATTGTTTTGACCCTTGAACAGTCAACCAGAAATTAGTTATTACTTTGGCTGTTGAATAGGACGAGCAAGTGCTTGTGAATAATATTTAACATACTTGTGTTTTAGTCATTGATAGTTGTGTAGAAGGTGCGAAGATCTTCTGGTATTTATTAAGCTAATTTTAGTGCTGTATCCTGTAATTCAAGGATTGTTTTTCTACAATAAAATTTTCATTACTCATGAAGAACTGTCTTGCTCTTTGAGACTGATAGCATAAAAATCCTCAAACCCCAATCTACATAACAATATTAACATATAAAAGTATTTCATTTTGCACAGAAACATCTATTGGCCCTTTTTAGAATTTAAACTTCTTTATGTAGGAAAAAATTATCTTCAACTCTCATCATGTAAAACTCAATTTTCATTAAATTCTATTTAAAACTAGAGATGCAAATTTTATTTGAATTTATACATATATATGTTATTATTACATATATTTCACAATATTTATAAAGCTGGTTAAAATGCTAACCAAAATAAAATATGATCATATAGCAGGTAATACTTAATGCTAAAAAAAACCCCTTGAAAGCTTAGATATAGTTTACAAGATGAAAAGTAACACATTTATAATAATTTTAATTAAATAAATTTACTATGTAATATACTTACTTAGAAATGCACATTTTAGTTTCAACATCCCATACAACCAACTGTCCATTCATTGTTGCAGCTGCAATATATTTCCCAAACGGAGAATATGTGACAATTGAGAGGGCCTGATATAATTACATAAAAACTCGTAAAAAATATTACACTATAATATGTTATAAAATAATTACTAAAATACAAATTTCTTTAATATACTGAGTACACACACACACACACATAAAAGCATTTTTTTTTATTAAAGATGAACTCAAAAATATAAATATGGTTAAAAATTCTCTTATGCTCATTTTTTACAGATTTTTTCTGCATTTATAATGTTTAGGACAGGGGAGGGCAATTGTTTTGGCTCAAAGTTCATATGTGGAAGTGGAAGATACCAAAGAACTGCACCTTTTTAAAATGACTGCATTCATTAGTTAACTTTGTATCTCAGAAAAGGTATAAATTATGTCAGAATAAATTAATAAATATAAATTAAATAAAGTATAGGCAGTTTTATTCAACTTATTTATTGTGCTAATTTCATATCTAGAACTGTAAGAACATTTTTCTGCAATTCTTTTGAAATCAGAAGCCAGATTAATTGTTGAAATACTCATCACAGCCTGCAAGATAATGCATTTGAATTTACTCTTGTTGATCTTCATGTAAGAAAAACTTTTCTCACAAATATATGGTGACTCAAATATAGAGAACGTTTTCTATCTATTTGGTTTTCTGACTGTAAGGTATCCCAACTACGTTAAGAACCATGATTTTGCAAAGCGCATAAATGGATAATTTTCATGATATTTAGTGTCACTTAAATTAGAATATATGCATAAAATTGTTTTAAGGACATTTTGACAAAAAAATTTATTTAAATATAATATTTTGGCAAAAAATTAACTTTGAATAATATTTTTTTCCAAATGTTCTCCTTTTGTGAAAAATGCTTCTATTAGAATAATATTTTGCCTGTATATAGCTCAGACCTCTCTACAGAGGCTCAACTAGAATTTTTGAAATATATAGCTTAGAAGTGGGTTTATTCATATTTTACAACAACAGAGGGGAGCAATTTTAAGAAAAAAATGCCAATAATTATTTCAATTGGTGGTAACTCTGAAAATAATGTGAACTTTTCAAAAATTCCAGTTGAGCCTCTGTAGAGAGGTCTGAGCTATATGCAGGCAAAATATTATAATAGAGGCATTTTTCACAAAAGGAGAACATTTGGAAAACAGATTATTCTAAGTTAATTTTTTGCCAAAATATTATATTTAAATAAAAAATTTTTGTCAAAATATCCTTAAAACAATTTTATGCATGTATTCTAATCAGAGTGACACTAAATATCCTGAAAACTATCCATTTATGCATTTTTTTAAAACCACAGTTCCAAACGTAGTCGGATACCAGAGGTAGATGATTATTTTAACAGATATGAGATACTTGTATCATTAGCAGAATGTGCGGGTAAGATAGCAATAACAGTAGAATTATGCTGTAAAAGAAACAATGCATGTAAAAAAGTAAGATAGTATAAGTAAGATAATGTAAGTAAATTATCTTATTATTTGTGAAAGGGAATGCTTAGTTGCACAGAATGTTTGACTGCTATGAAAAAGAAAGGTCGGGGAATAAAATTCAGTAATTTCAATCTAGAGCTAAGATTATTTGTCTCTTTAATTAAATTTGTTAGCAATCAATTTAAGTATAAGTTAAAGCTCTTTAATTATCTCTATTCTTAGTGAAAAGAAAATATGCAGCATCCATGCAATTATTATTACTCTGGAAAGATCATAAAACTAATTTAGATTTTTTTTGGAAAATAAAAACAATATGGTTTATTTTTTTAATAATTAGTATAATAAATAGCAAATAGTTAGTATAATAAAAAAATTTTGTTATAAGTTTGGAATGAGCATCAAAATAGATAGTGAGATTAACAACATGTAAATATATTATAAACTGAAACATTTTAAAATAAGGCAAAAATGAATAACATGTATATTAGTTCTTTTAATTTTATGTTAAAATAATATCCTAAGTTTGAACCACATTTGAGGATGTTTATTTCTGAAAATCATGATTATTTTAATATAATACAGTTACATTCAAGAAATTTCAGTTGGAAACATACTTTTACAAAATGTAGTAGTAAAAATCTTACTACCAAACACAAAATGTAATTTCAAACATTTCTGAAAACTGGACTGGATTTAGAGGTAACAATCTCAAAAAAGTAAAAATGCTTGGGCTCCTATCTACTTTGAAACACTGTCAAGGGGAGAGCAAATACTTAATTTGTTAGGCAGAATCAAAATATGAAAACTTGTTTAACTATTGTTTAATTGGCAATCAATAATGAAATGACATAATAATCACAAAATCAAAAATAATTGATAAAAATTGGGAGTTATTTTTGTAAAATTGGAGTTCACTAATATTTTGTAGTCAAAAATTGGATTTGAAGAAAGCAGTTCTCATATTATGCAGATAATCATCGAAAAAAAGTTGTGTAATATACTATTCATAGAATATAAAAAAAATCAAGCAAAAATACATTTCAAATTGGAATTAATTCCTCCAATAATTAAGAGAAAATTTTATAAATTGAAAGTTAAAAAATACCTTTGTGACACATTTATCAGAAAGAGAAAATTTGGATTCCCAAATGTCTCGCTGATAGAAGCAAATTTCCTTTTCAACAGGAACAGCCAAAAACTGTATAGCAAAAAATACATTCAATAAAAAAAAATTCAAGAGTATAAAATTTTGCTTATAATATGTAATATATATTTGTTGAAAAAGTAATTACTTCTCCATCAGAGCTCCAATCAATTCGACATAGTATTGATGAAGTACTAAATAAAAAAAACAATAGATTTAAGGTTATATACAATTTCAAATATAATCAGAAAACTAAAAAGAAGCATCAATTAATTAAAAAATGACGTAAATAAAGTTTTATGATAAATTAAAAAGAAATGAGTTCAAAAAATATAAGACTCTTATAAATAAAACTACTTGTATTCAGATACATCAGCAGTGGAAGGGTATTTTTTTTTTGAAGGAGTTGCTTTTATATACTAGATCACTAACAGATTTGGCACACACACCACAAATTCATATGAAGCCAAATCTTCAGTCAAATGGAATGAACAAATTCGATACTATAGTTTGCCTTGTCATCAAGTTCTTTATTCGTGATCTGACATTCTTCAGCAAGGTCCTCCCTTGGTCAACAGCTTATCTTATTTCTGAACATTGAGGGCCAACAGGCATGAATAGCTAGATGGTGATGACCAATGTTGATACAGTCAAGTCCTGACATCACTAAAAACTTGTCATGTATCAAGACAGATGCACATTAAGTTTATATGATATAAAAATTTGAAATTTAGTTCCTAAAACACAGCTGTCATTTATCACCATGGTTCAAAATTAAGTTCCTAGCCAACAATCATTGTGTTATTTTTACAGGTAACTGATAAACAATCAATCAGTTACATCTTACCAGAACTCATTGTTCTCCAATGTGTGGGATTTTTGAAACAGTAATAACACCCCTTTGTGGAATGCCCATTGTTTTGTTCTCAAAGGCCTGTTGAATCTTATAGATTATTTCCACTAGAGAAACACCAAACTGTACACAAAATTTAATACAGTTGCATCGTTCAAGTTTTTATATCGTATTGTCAAAAACGAAAATTTGATGGCACTCTTACTCTTTCTCACTCACTCAACAGTGATCTGTGGGCAACTGTCAGCTTCTACAGGTAAAATAGAATTCACATATGTGCACCATATCTCCCTAGCATTATTCCTTTATGCATAAAAAATAATGCTGATATTTTTTCACACATCTCAGATTTATTACTTGCCACAAAACAATGTAAAGTTTTATATTTAATGAATATTTAGGAAATAATTCTTTTATGTAAAAAATATAACTAAACTGATAAATATTCGTATACCATCTCAAGTGTACATTTTCATTTGTGATTTATACTAACATGCATGGAATCTCAATATCTTTTGAATATATTTCTCAATGTTGTTCTTGGTGCAATTGACATAGAATCTCAATATCTTTTCAATAAATTTCTCAATGTTGTTCTTGGTGCAATTGACAATAGCCAGAGCAGCAGTTCCCATTGAAATTTGAATATAAATCAAGTTCCTAAACTTGCAACTGTTTATGTTTGCAATGTCTCAAGATTCCAAACTAATTCTGATATTTTATCCGTCTTCCCTTCTAATGTAACACCAAACTTCACATCAGGTACATAGAAATCTGTTACAACAAAGGCATAATTGAAATCTAAAATCAGAGGCCCCCATCAAAATTCTTAGGAATGATTTATTCTAATAATATAATTTATTTTTTAATGAACCATAAACAGTTACAATAAAGAACATTAAAAAACAGACTGAGAATTGTATTTGATGCTGTAGCAAATATAGAAAATAAACAGCTATTCAATAAATCTAAAATTTTATAATAAAAATAGATGTCTATTAGTTTGAAATATTCAATATAGAAATCACAAAGCTCAAGCTAGCTTTTATGTAGTTCCCCCCTCAATGGGAGACACCATCTAGTTGACCAAATTATTAATATATTTATCAACAGATAAATGATGCTTTGGTTTAAAAATTATTTTAATGTTTCATCCAGTTATTGTGGCATCAACCCCATTATTTAATTCCACTGATTAAAAAAAGTTTTATTTTTATTTTTATTCAGTTTTATTATATACTTAATCACTTATTTTATTAAATAACTAATTAAGCAATATATGCTAAGATGGCTATTAACACAATGATTAAACAAATTAATTTGATCTTTCATTTATGAATGTAACTCATTCCTAAATAACTACATTCACAAAAGCACACACACAATTTCTATAAAATTATTTACTGCAGCATCAACTTAGCACAATAAAACTATTTAATAACCTTCATTACAATAAAAAAAAAGGATAAAAAAATTAGCTAACCTGAGATCATTACTTTTTTTAAACAAACTTAGAGTCTTAATGCATTCTTGAGTTGATAACAACCATAAACGAACGGTACCATCACATCCAGATGATGCCTAACACAAACAATTTTAAAATTAAACATTCTTAAAAATAGAAAATAATTCCCAATATATATTTTTAAAATAATAATTTGCAATGATTCTTATTAAAAAGAAAGCATTTTATATTGCAAAATGGAAGAATTATTAAGAAAAAAATTTCGTAATTAGTAAATTTAAAATTGTAATACAATTTCTCAATAATATTTTGTTTCATACATTTTAAAATTACACATAAAAATATATAAAGTATTAAAATGGGATGCAAAACAAATTGAAACACATGTAATAATTTCAAAATAAATAAATATGATGAGTTGATATCAAATCAAAAGCATTTAATGAGAGTTTGGTAGATGAGAAAAAATGCATCCGTTTTCAGAATTAAAAAAAAATTGAGGCATATATATATTTAAAAAAACGGGTCCTTATGCTGCAATACTTTTCATTTACATAGATTCTATTTAATAGTAAAATGTTTTTAGTGCTAAAAATGATAATAGGTAATATAGTTGTATTAGCTGATATAATAGATTTGAGTTAAGTAAATAAGTTGGTTAATACATACTTTAAACTTTTTCTTGATGGGAGCATCATATTTGCCTTCCCAATGAACATATCTCAGGGGTGAGCATGTCACCCATTGAATAAGCTTAATGGACAACTGATGTACATGTGCATTTTAAAGCTGGAACAATTTTTAAAAGACTGCTAGACAATATCATGTGTCCATTACTTTTGAAGTGAACATAGTTTTTGGGGATACTGAACTTATATCTCATTTACATTCTGCTTAGTTTTGGTATTTTGCTGATCAGCTTTAAAGGTTTAGGATGGATATAAAGTGTAAGCAAATAGAGTTCAGGGTCTTTAATTTTCCACATTATATAAATATCCACATTCCTGACATCTTTCCAAACACTTCTTTTAAAATTTTTCTTTCATCACTTTATGTAGACTTTTATTATTAGTTACTTTACATGGTTCAACTTTCAGATATATTTCTTGTATCCTTTTTATTCTGGACTTTAGTTTACTATGTTGAGAAAGCATTACTTATTAAAGACATATAATAAATGAGCTAATTAGTAACATAAATGAAAGTGAAAAGTCATTTTCTAAGAAGTAATATTAAGTGATTCTGATATGGACATTTTGTCAAAGATGGTAATTTTTAATTTTCAAAACTATAGCTTGAATAAGCTATTTAGTGAGATACATCTATTAGTACACCAGATAGTCACAAAAATGACACAAAAGAATTTAAAATTATAGCTATAAAAAATTGCCATCAATTTTTAGTCAAAATATATTTAAATTATACAAACTTATTGATTTGCAAACTAAAAGATACAGTTCTACATCAAGTATTATTAAAATTAATTAAATTTTCAAAATATAAAAGTTAATGCTCAGCATTTTCATAAGCAAAATCAGAAATATAAATGAATAATATAACATATTAAGCAAAAAGTTATAAATGTAATTGGATCATAAAATTATCTTGTGATGTATTGTGGAAATTAAATGTAGAACACTAATTCAGATGTAAACTACATTACTAATTAAAAATTATGAGTCAACAGAGTAGCCTGTATACCATTCGTACACTGTACCTTCAATCTTCTTAAGAGATACCCTTAGGAATGTGAACACAAACCTGAGGATATCCATATTCATATTTTAGTTCATTTTTTTAAAAAAAATGTTAAATCAAAATGAAAAAATTTTAAGATGTCATATATGATTTCAAATAAATTATTTGAAGTATTTTTTTTTTGCTAATTTTGCAGTAATAAGAGTCACATGATTTACTAATCAAGAATAATATTAATTAAACCTCAGCTGCTGTAAGTTCAGCAATGTGAGACTTAATTCATGTTAATTTAATTTCAGCTTCAGTATTTAAAAAGTATAAATTAAATTAATGATGAAGAAAAATTTTATTTTAAAATTCTCTTACTGGTAAACTCCTATTAGAGCCCCCACCCTTGGCGCCAAACCGGAAAAAGCGCCAAGCGAAAACGAAATGGCGCCAAGCAAACCCGACAACGGTGACAAGTAAATATAGCAGTATAAGATGGATGCGCAATGAAAATACATGTAAACAATACAGAAATTTAACATTTAAGATAAAAAATATAACAGCACTTACTTTCTTATTGTTGATCCTTCCCAAGCGGAGGGTAAAGTGTAACAACTGCTTTTAAAAAATTCTGGAAAGTCTTGTCGCTGAGTGAGTGATCGCGAGCGCGCCGCCATAAATACTCAGCGAGGTAATGGTCGAACATGCCTTCTGCGTGGCTGGTGTGATTATGGAGAAAACGTTTTATTGCTGATTAACTTACTATTGGAAAACCACGAATTCTTTCTTATACTTCTGTAAACATCATGCGTATTCACACCTTTTTTTCGACATCTCCATTCAAATCCATCCAAAACAACACTCTTTCGCTCATTTAATCCCATTTGCTCATTACATTTAGGACATTCATAACTTGAAGCAATTAATCCTTCTTTCATACACCATTCAATCAATTCTTTCTTGTCTCTAGCATTCAATAACGTAAAAAATTCTAGCGTGTATTCACTTACAAGCGCAGCTATACTTTCAACCCGGTGCCCAACAACAAAATGAAATTTGAAATGCGCGCCCACAAATGACGAAAATTCTAGAAAAAGTTAGGGTTGCCATATGTTGTATTTAAAAGCAAGGTTACCATGACGGCGCAATTATCGCCAACCAAAGTAATTCGCGCCAAGGGTGGGGGCTCTCCTAGGAGTGAACCCTCTTACTTTTAAATCCAAGTCCTACCTCATATATTACTAAAATGCTTAAGCACAAAATTAGGAAAGATGTTTCATCCACAAACATTTTTTTTAAAACTCAATTTATGATTTAACAAAAAAAAGCAAGATTAGAACAGTATATTAAATTATTATTTCATACTAAAACTAATTTATTTTATGTTTGAAAATTCAAACAATATATTTATCTAAAATCTTACCAAATATTTTCCTTTAGGATCAATGGCTAAACTTAATATTGGACCATCATGACCAGAAAATGCTGTTAAAGTCTCATTAGATGTATCATACACTTTTATGATAAAATCTCTGAAAAAAAAATTGTTTGTTTGTATGATGTAAAGTTACAATTATCACACACAAACATATAAAATACAATTTATTTAAATTTTAATAGAATCAATTTAAGGTTCAGTCATCTTAACTTTAATAAAAACAACACGTAAAAAGTACACAAAAAATTGTATAAAGGCAAACTTAAACTTGCTAAATGTTTATAGTCTTTAGAAATATATGCAAACTTTTTAAGTAAAAATGTTGATAAAATTAAGTTTTTTTTCATATGAATTTCCAAAAATAAATATGTAGAAATTTTAAACATGTTCTTGGAGAAAATTATAAGGACAACAGCTAAAATACTGCAAAATTTGTTGATTTAAAAGCAGAAAATAATCATATCAAATGGAACAAATCAAAAATCCTTTTCTCAAAAAAGTAAATAAACTAGATGATTGGAAATTCAAACCATCAACAGAAAAGAGAATTATTATAAAAAGTCTGTCAGAAAAAAGGAAAAGCAAATTATGTTCAAAGGAATTTGGACCTACCATGCTCTGCAAAAACAATTCAAAATAGCTCGAATAAAAACCTTAAAATTTGACATGGAAAATTAGTGTCACATCTGCATTTACAAATCAATATACAAAAGAAGTCTTTACAATATATAGCCCAAATTTGATTATTTATTTCTCTATCAGAAACTGATGACTTAATAAAAGCTGTATTATTATCTCAAAATATTTGTTGATCATTAAATTATAATAGTATTTACATATGATGGCAAAATTTCCTGGCACTTTATCAACATAAACTATAATAAATATATTTTGCAATTTTTTAATCTGATTTTTAATATCATTGAAAAAGATTTTATTGTCTGTACCAAAGTTATATTTATTAAGCCTCTGTGTAATATTACATTTGAATTCTGTGAATGCCTCTATAGGCATACTATATTTAATAGCTATTTTGTATATAAATTACTCAATATCATTATATAACTGATTTTTTATAATTTTATTATTATTTTAAATTAATTACATTTACATATTAAGTATTCTTGCTTTATAGGCACATTATAGTTTAAAAATTGATCTACCTATATTTTTTATTGTATTTAAAAACTTTTTTAATAGTAATATTCTGTATTGGGTATATCAGTTTAAAATGGAATGATGTAATTTTTTTTGATGAAAAAAAATTCAATCTTGATCGACCAGATGGTTTCCACTGTTTTGGAGTAATATGCATAAGACTAAAGAAGTTTTTTCCAAATGCCAAATACGAAAGAATCCAGTTAAGATTTAGGGTCTTTTTGAAGTAAAATAAAACTAGCAAATAATCTTTAAAAATAATAAAATTAACCCTGACAAATATGTTCATACAATTAGGCAAAAATGTATTATTTTAGGCCCTACTAATTGCTCAAGAAATTGCTGCTTTTCAACAGTATGCTTCCACACTTATTTCTAAATGGACTGCTTTTTTAAAAAAGGAAAAATAGTATTTTCTAACTATATGCACCACCAGCTTTAACATTAAATAGCAATATAATGTTTTTAGCATTTTCCCCATTTCATATATGACAACGGTTGACCCACATATATATGTCCCAGACTTCATTGAATACATATGACTGTACATAATCATCCTTAGTTGATTAGTGAGTGTTTTTCCAAGGTCATTTTTATTAACAAATATACACTTGGAATAATTCTTTGAAAAAAATCACAAGACTATGAAGTTTACCAAATAAGATAGAATATATTGATTTTTTTCACAAATATATTTTGTCCAATACTAAGAAGAAAAAAAAAATTACACCCTATAAAATTGTACTTTTCACATGGCCAAATTTTATGCAAATACATTTACAGCAACAGTAAGTAAAAATATAAGAAAGCAGGTCAAAACTGGTTTCAAAGCCAGCACACACAATGGCTATAAAAATATAAATATCAAATATATAAACTATTTCTCTTAAAATTTTTTAAATAAAGCTTTTAAGAAAAATACACATATTTCTTTCACAAACATATTATTTA
This sequence comes from Trichonephila clavipes, assembly GCA_019973935.1. Taxonomy (NCBI): domain Eukaryota; kingdom Metazoa; phylum Arthropoda; class Arachnida; order Araneae; family Nephilidae; genus Trichonephila; species Trichonephila clavipes. Next base: position 230,196 of record BMAU01019837.1, read on the forward strand.
TAGCAAGAACAATACTTTCAAACTATTACATTAATCAAGGTAATAGGATAAATAATAACCATGCCCTACATAACCAATTAAATATTTTTCTTTCTTCAATTTTTTTTTTAGCCTTTTATGGATTGGTGATTCTTCACAAAGATACAGATAATCAGAAAGTATTAAAAAACATAATTGAACCAATAAAACATAATTATCAGGTTAACTGAATTACAAATACTTTGAAACTTAAAAAATATTCATATTAAGTTATTTGTAATTACAAAAAGAGCAACTTTATAGAGATTTAAGAACTCGTAACAAAAAAAAATCATTTACGGAGGAAACACTTGGATACTTACCCGCCACCACAAGCAATTAATTTTCCATCTTTACTACACACTATATGATAAACAGCTGTACTGAATTGAGAAATAATTTTTTCAAATTCAGCTTCTGGAAATGAATAAGCTGATACATTGTAGTTATCAGATGACAAATAAATGAAATCTTTCTGTTTAAAAAAGAAGAGAAAAATATCAAAAATAATGAAAACATTAAAGGAAGAATATACAGAAATATAAAACTATTTGGAAATTGACAAAAGTATACCTTAAATCTTTAAGCAGTTAAGATATAAAGCATATTTTATGAAAAATATTTCAAACATGAAAATCAAATAGTAGTTTTAATTCACACATGATTACTCAGCATAACTATTTATTTACAAAAATACATGTAACACTATTTGGATCAATATAATTAATTTTTTATTGCAGTTACAGAATAAAGTGATAAAATGTATTAGCAATATAAAAATCAGGTGCTAGTTTGATATTGAGGGTAATAGCGCCAAGTTGCTGTTTATGTTCGCCAAGATGGGCGATAATGTATATTAGAAATAACTTTTATTGGTTTTTCCCACGGAAACCCTACTAATTTCAGACGATTTTAATTGATTTCTGTAAAAATTTAATTCTGTAATAATTTCTTAAAAATGGATTTCTGTCCATTGGAGAATTTTCAGCAATGAAAAAGCTGACACAATGGCCAAGGAGGAAACTTTGTTAGAGCAATAAATTAAGCAAGCAATGGCCCAGAAGGAAACTTTGTTAGAGCAATAAATTAGGCAAGCACTTCTTTCGTAGGATTAAATTATCTGTTAATCTGACTCTCAAGAAACTACTTAAACAAAATATGATCCAATGTGTTATGGATAATAGATGGAGGTTTCTGGGATATAAGTTATCTGTCCCTATAGATGTGGGGATCCTCACAATAGATGTGGCTCTCTTTAGAAGTCTGACTGGATATGAATGTTGGAGTACATACCTCTACAGAAATGAAATAACGGACTTTCCGAATTGCATTTTGTGCAACTCTTACCAGTCTATGAACTGGAAATACTTGAACAACTGTGTGGCAGTTTCTACTTAAGAGAATATTGGGTACTTATGTATCACAACGTTCAAGATAACCAAGTTGGCAACAACAATTTCGCAAGTGTCGTATGCACTGAATTGGCAATAGTGCTTCATTTCAAGTAATGTCCTCAATAGGTTGTGATAATACGTAAGTACCAAATATTGTTGAAAAGTATTGAGTAATCCATGAACTAACGGCTTAGGCGTTAATATTTAGCATTTGTATAGTTGTGGTTACCCAGACACTAAATATGACTTTAATAAATGAGCATGACTAAAGTGATTTTAAAAAGGTATCAAAATCTTCAAAATGCAATTTATTATGTATTAAAATAAAAATACCTTAAATGCAACGGCCCACACACTGTTACCCATATGATGAGATTGAGGATCATCATCTTCAAATCCATTCCAAATTCTTATGTCTCCATCCATACCACAAGTAATCAGATAACTACATTTTCAATACAAATCAAAACACGTTGAACTTCTGAATTCAATAAAACAAAAACTAAATTTATAAGATGTTACACAGAAAAATGAAAAACAGAAATACTATTTACTTTCCAGAATCATCGTAACAAATATCAGTATGTCCATCACAATGAGCATATCTCATTGTTTCCATATCTTCCATTATACGATTGTTATTTTTAAATTTCAACTTAGTTTGAAAAATAAAATTTAACAAACAATATATTTAGATGAGAAATCGTGAACCAAAGTAACATACAAAAATGGAACTACAACATACCACCAATACGAAAACAAGATTTGTTAAACAAAACAAAATGAACTACGCGCGAATTTTATTTACGGTTACAGTTATGCATTTTATAGGTATATATTTTTTTTATTTTCCTTAATACATTGCGAAAAAGATTTCCTTATATTCTGTAAAAAAATCAAATAAAAGTAACTATTCAAGGTATGAATATTTTTCTTGCTAAATTATATTAAAATTGAACTAGTCAATGATATTAGAATAGAAATTCACAAATAATTTTTAACTTATACAAAAAAATCTTTAAAGTAGTTTTCAAATTTATTCATAAAATATGATTAAAATATTTTATTTTTATTAATCTTGTTTAAAACACAAATACAAATTAAAACAAAACACAATGTCGCAACCTTTTGAACTCATAACTGTAATCTCCTTGAAAAATTTCTGATTTTTCCAATGTTTGGGTTTTTCCCATGGGTAAAGGACGGACGTTATCTTCCTTACAACTTCTGTCGTTGTTGATTTCGAATTTCTTTTCTTTTAATTATTTTTGATTTAAATTATTAACAAGTTATTTTATCGTTTTATTCCATTATTTCTCAGTTATCTGTGTGTTATAATAGAGTTTTTTATACTTTATTTTTGATTGAAAATGGAAAGCTAATACTCTTGTCAAGGTAATATTTTGTAAGTCTTGGATTTTCATTTACTATTTCAAATTCATTTTCTTGTATAAAATGAGTTAATTTTTGCCTTAAAATTTATTTTATTTAGAAAAAGACTCAATTTTGAATCATAACTGCTGGATAACTTCGTTTACAAATTTGTTCTTAAATATCTCATTCTGATAATGTTATCTGTAGTAACCGTTATATATATTAGATTAATGTTGGTCTATATATATACTTTATGTAAAATGTAGCTTTATAAGAGTTAAATCAATATTTTTAGTAAGTATTTGAAGCAATTGAGCTCATTTGCTAATTTATACCTGTAATTTCTGCTTGCATTTTCATTAAAAAAAGACCTAAAATTCTATCTAAGAGAAATATCTAGGTAACTTTTTAATGTAAAGAAATATAAAATCAATGATTCAGTTTTTGCGTGTTTTATACAGAATGTATATTTGTATATTTTATTATCTTGCTTTTTAAATAATATCAAATCTTTTATCTGGCATTGTACTATTTTTTCATGTTCCTTTTGTATGTAATTTTCTTGAATAATTTATCTTTAAAAAATTATTTTTTGGTACTTACATATTATTGCAACCTATTGGTGACATTATATGAAATGAAGCTCATGGTTGCCATTTCAGCACGTATGACACATAGGAAATTGGTGTTGCTTGGTGAGTTAGTAATAGAGTGGGTTATTGTTGTGATAATATACAAATGCCATTTTTTTTAACCATGTAAGTAGATTTTAAAATTTTGATTCTGTGAAGGAATTTTCAAAAGCTCATTATTAGCCCACATTTAATGAATATTGCCAGCTCTTAGGGGGAAAAAAAGGACATAAAATTTCACATTTTCCTTCAAAAGAATTCTTATTGCAACTTCATAATTGTAATCTGAAATGATTCTGTCATTAATAAAGACACACACCCAATTATCAAATTATATTCACACAGATACTATGCAACATGTCATGTAAAATTAACCATAAAAAGATGCATCTAGGTGCATTATATAAATTTAATCATATATTTCCCAAATTGCTTCTGGCTGTGGTTGAATTATGCACATTAAATATTTCTAGTATTGCCTCTTTTGCATTCACAATCATTCTCATTGCAACATACCAGTTGTCAACCTGCTATATAATGAAGATTTCACCTTGCCATGGAGTAAGAATCTGAATCCCTCCCTGATAGTTCTTGGAGGTATCCACAAACTTTTTCTGTTTCATCTCATAATATGGATAGAGTGAGATGTACATGTTTTTAATTTGAGTTGGAAAACTGATAAACTCTCAAGGCAAATGAAATAATCTGTTCCTTTTCATAAACCCAAAAAGCAAGCCAGCTCAATGGGAAACTATCATACTATCACTTTCCTGTACTAGCAAATTGGTTGAAAGTATAATTTTGCCGAGATTCACACATCATTTACAAAATAAAATTTGCTCCTCCACCTGAACAATTTGTTTTCATGGGGGTGGCCACAGTACTATTAATGAAATATACTTAGCTCAGTGTGTAAGAGATGTGCATAATCATAAGCCAATTAGATATACCATTGCTTCTTGGATCTGTCTAAAGCATTGGATAGAGTTTGAAATTATAAGTTCTTAAATAAGTCTTCAAAGTCTTTGACATTAGTGGTTTAGCACTTCCCTGGATTTCAAAATTTTTGAATATTTGGGATTTCTGTTTCAAATACCAAAGTAATCATTCAGGCTTTTTCTAAATGTATCAGTGTTCCCAAGGCTTTGTTTTGAGCCCCATTCTTTTTTTTTTTTTTTTTGGGGGGTATTGTTATAAGTATCTATCCTTGTGGTCTTATTCATCACTAATAATGTCCCTATGCATAACAGGGCTTCAGACATTAATAAAATTGATTCCTAAATGAATACTTGCTTGGTAACCTTATAAGATTATACAGCAATCACAATCTTAATTTCAATGCCTCCATGTTTTTAAACTGCTTCCTTATTATAGACAAACATCTTTATAATTATCCCCCCCTTTTTTTTTAAAAAAAATGAGTGCTTTGACCAGGGATGGTGAACCAATGGCACGTGTGCGATTAATGGCAAGTGACAATATTTTGGACGTGTCACCAATCAAAATATATTTAGTCCAAAATAACAAAGTTCACTATGAAATAATCATGAGGGATCTTATTCATGTTTTTGAAGCTAAACTGCATGTTTTCATAAATGATATTATTACAAGAAACTACAACAGGGCATAGCTACCGCCGTATGAATGATATGGGGCCCCACCATGTGTAAGTAAAAAATTGTAAAGTGTTATTAATAGTCCCATTAACAAAGCTCCGGTAAAACCCTAGAAGAGCCCACACCCTTGGTGACAAACCGAAAAAAGCGCCAAGCAAACCCGACAGTGGTGGCAAGTGAATATAGTGGGATAAGGTTGGATGTGTAATGAAAATATATGTAAACAATACAGAAATTTAACTTTTAAAATAAAAAATATATAAATAACACTTTCTTAATCATGATCTTTTCTGTGTAGAGGGTATAGCGTAACAGCAGATTTTACAAAAGCCTTGAAGGTCTTATCGCTAAGTGAATCAAGGTAATGGTCAAATATACCTTCGATGTGGCTGGTACAATTTCGAAGAAAGCGTTTTATTGCAGACCATGTTACATCATGCTGAACATTACATTTAGGACATCCATAACTCCAAGCAATCAATCCGTCCTTCATACACTATTCAATCAATTCTTTCTTATCTTTCACGTTCAACAAAGTAAAAAATTCTAAGGTATATTCCTTCACACACACAGCCATACTTCCAGCCCGGCATCCAACTACAAAATGAAATTCAAAATGCCTGCCAACAAAATTAGAAAATCCAGAAATAGTTAGGTTTACCATATCTAGTGTATCAAAGTAGGGTTACCAAGTTAATAATTCACGCTAAGGGTATGGACTCTCCTTGGACCAAACCCAAAGCTCCCATTTGCAAAAAAAGGGACCCCGAAGGAATTTCAATACTGGGCCCCACTCAGGACTAGCTACGCCTGTGAACCACAAGTACTTCCCAAACTTGAAAAAAACATTAGATATACATGAGAAATCAGACAAAGGGAAAGTTATAGAAAAATTTATTACTGTAATTGGTTCTTCATTCAAAGAATTTTCAGCAAGATGTTCTCAGTTCAAATAATTATTGGAAATACTCAAATTTATTATATACCCTGATGTGACTTTGTTTGATAAACTAGACTTGTCCTAATTCTACTGGTTGAAAATTGAAGAATTTGATACGCAACTGATTGATTTTCAGAATAGTTAATATAGATTCAAAAAATTATTGAAACAAGGAAAAAGTTGGAATTGACATATAGTAAAAATGCCAGTAATGAAAATTTGGAAACATGGAATTTGATTCCAGACACATTTAACTGTTTGAAGAAGCTGACTCATGCTATTATAACCACATATTCATCTAGCTATGCATGTGAGTCATTATTTTTAGAGATTAATAATATTAAAGCCTCACTTAGAAACTGTTTTATGGAGGACTCCAATTCAGCATGCATTCTACTAAAAGTAACATCTTACACTCCTATTATAAGTGATCTGCCATCTGTTCTGCAACATCAAAAGTCACTCTGTTACCTTATAATTTGAGTTATATGTATAACTAAAACATTAACTACAATATAGTGCAAAATGTATTTTTTCGTAGTGAATAAAAAGTTTTGAGTTTTATTATTTTCCCAATAACCACAAGTCAAAATTATTTGACAGTACATCTATACCTCATTAAACATTTCTTTAGAAAAAAATGGTGCATTGATCCATAAAGGTTCGCCACCCCTGGTAACGGTATTAAATATCCTATTTATCTTGGATTGAAATTTAATTGTTAAGTGAACTGTCATAAGCATTGTGAGAAATTAGCTGATATGGCAAGAAAAAGACTTTAAATCATTATATATCGAGTAGAGATTGGGAATTCAATGCCTCTTCTCTCAAAGCAACCTATATTACTGTAGTCTATCTTTTCCTTGAATATGAATATCAAATTTTCCAAATGACCTTACTTACAACCTTAAAGAAATTGGAGATAATGCAGCTGAATGGGGTGAGGTGAATCACAGGTTCAAGGATACAGCTGCCAACACCATGGACCTTTATGTGTTAGACATCCAGCTTTTGGTTGCAATATTCAAGATATATATTCCTCTATCTTTATTTTAAATTGGATCAGCTACCAATGCCTAAAGCAAAACAGCCTTCTTATATGTGGAAGAATGTTATCAATTTTAATTTTGGACTGGCTATGCCTTTTAGTTGTGATGCTTCTTGTACAATACTATTTATCATGTTTTCTGTGAGTGATGACTAATATTATTAGATTGATTATTCTTCCTATACAAATTGAAGAAATTATAGAAAAAATTAAAAGAAATGGATTGAAACATAGGAAAAGTAGACATCTCATCCTATGACTAAGCTCTCTACCTACGGAATAACTTCCTAGGCTGTATTAAAAAACACACAATTAGATGTTCTGTTCCTAGCTAATGGTTGAGATAAGATGAGCCACTTAAATGCGAAAGGGTTTTCCGATTGCCCAGATCAATAATTTAGTCCTTATCCAAAAGGCTGTTGAAGGTCAATTTGTTGATGAATATTACGGTCGATATCCAGTTTTTCCACTGAGTTGCATTTAAAGTAAAAAATAGGAACCTAGATAAGTTTAGAGAAATTAGCCACTTAAATAAGGATACTCATACAAGCTGTCTTTCCTACATATCTTGCAGAAGTTCAAGCACTTAAGCTGCCAATTATTTTATTTGTCATTTAAGATGATGTTGCAGCAAACCACTTGGCTTATTGAAATTTAAAAGATTTGAAAGCTTCTGTTTTGTATGGAATCAAGATTTTAACTTCTAAATCTTCCTTGAAGGCCATGGAAGAGTTAGAATAGCTGGCTTAGAGGAAGTTACATAAGAAACAGTCTTTCAACATGAAGAATGTAAAAGCAATTTAATGAAATTAAGTTGCAGCTAAAGAAAGTTGATTACTGTTTGTCATCAGGAGCTGGAGATGCAAATCAAGGGACACATTCAGAGAGATTATAGATTTACCAAGGCAAGGTTATTTACACTGTTCGTCACATATTAATTATTGTTCTGTTTGTGCTAATCACATCTAAAAAAAATTTCATTAATCTATTTTAAGTTAACTAAACCTCTAGTGGAGAAACATCCCCATGAAAGTCTCTTTGTTTTATTTTTGGGTTTTTATATCTTATTTTAAATTATTTTCATAGTAATATATTTTTAAACTCTAATTTTTTTAAACAAATTGCCACAGCTTAACCAAAATTGGCTCTTGTACCTATAAAGCTTCGTCATTCACTCTTCTTTCCAAACATTACAGCTAGTTACCAGCCGAGGCTGTCTCAGCCAACTTGTACCCTCTTGATCTATTCAATGCTATATTTTTCCATTGGTTAACTCCTAAGTCCTGCAACCTTTCTTTCCACTTTATCCATCCACCTTGTTCTCAGTTTTACTCTTTTCTTCTGAAGTTTGGAAAGTTATTTTCATAACAAGATCATCTCTTACTCGTTCTCCCCAAAATAAGGAAATCTTAAGACCAGATTGCAATATAAAGCCATTTTCTGTGAATGCCAGCAAAGTGTAATTCTGAGATTCAGAAATGCGTAGAGAGAGTAAAAAAGGAATTATATGCTGTAGAAACCATCAGTGATTTCTTGTGCTTGAAGAATTGATATAAGAATTAATGTGATCCTTATAAATATTAACATAGCTGAGCAACTAAAAGAACTGCTGTTATGTATCACTATTGGGTAAACTAACAAGGGATTAATAAAAGATGCACAGAAAAGTAAACTCATATTTCACATATGGATCTAGCGGTTTAAGCATGGGACATACATCACGGACATCACCAGCTCAGGCATCTTGGGTCTGAACTTAAAACATCATAGATTCACATTTGATCTCCAGAAAACTGAATTTTTGTTCCAGAGGAGAAAAAAGTTCCCTCTTTTAGTACCTGAAACAGTTGTTATTCAATTTGGAGTATTTCAATGGAGGATTCCTTGCATCACCAGCTCTAGATATCCAGTGATTATCCTTTTTGCATCTACTAGAGAATAGTTTCTATGGTTGCATATCTGGTTGATCTTGATAAGGAGATAGAACAGAAATCAGGAGAATGGTTGATCAGAAATCAGTTACTTTGAATCTATTTTTAAATCCATTGTTAAACTAGTCTCCACAAACATGTATGCATGTACTTAATAACTTTTTGTTTTATAAGTCATTCTTTTGTGAAAAAGCAAGAAAACGGTTGTTATAATACATAAGTTCCTGTTGATTTATAATGTTTTCATCTTTTATGTTTTGCTTTTCTCTTTATTCATTATCAATAGTTTTTTTTTTCAGATTTTAACTTAAGTAATTTTTACTTTAAGAATTTCAATGGAATCCACAAAACAAGACAAAGGTGTTAAGAAACAGTTAATGGAAGGCAAGATAAAATCAGAATCTAAAACATCAAGTTCTGAAACAGATAGTTCTATTTCTCTGACTTTTGATTCTACATCTGATTGTGGTTATAAATCAGGAGAAATCACTTGCTCACGTACTTCAACAAGTGAATATATTTCAGGATGTTCCATATCAGATTCTAATTTACCTCCTCAAAAATTGGACCAAAGTGTAACTTATGACAGTGGTTTGGTATCAGACTGTTTTTCTCCGAGCACAGAAAGTGTATCTATTGAGAAATCAGAACCTTTAGAAAAATCTACTTATGATGAAAAACTTGATGCAAAAGAAAAATATCTGTTGGAAGATATATTTTCTCAAGATAAAGATGGTGATACGTATGTGTAATTATTAATTCTTAAAATATCTTTGATTGCAATCTGATTATTTTGCTGCATATTATATTTAAAATATTTTTCATCCATATTATTTTCAGTGTAAAAAAATGTTAATTATTTGTTGCATTTTTTTTTTCTTTTTATATTCAGAAATTTTGGAATTTTTATTATTACAAGTAATATGGATGTATAATTTTTTATAATGTTTTTGTTAAATTTTTAAATATTTATTTTGTTCTATTAGAAAATTTTAAACAACATTAATTTTGATCAATATAACTTTCATTAGGTTTTATTTTATATATGTGTGTATGTCATAGCACTGATATATTCATTACGAAAACTTTCAACAGCTTTTGTTATTATTATGGAAACAATACATAATAATTTAAATATTTTCTTCTGAACAGATTTATATAATTTTTAACTTTAAAGAATCAAATATCTACACATAATGCTATCTTCTAAAATAATAATTATGAGTTTGTTTTTCTAACTTCAATTAAGAAATTCAATGTTTTTTCATCTCTTAACTTATTCAACTCTAATGAATTGCCAAAATATCTCATACCATTATTCTGTTAAAATAATCCTAAGGTTCTTTTTAACTTTGTGCCATTTTAGTTCTTAATTGGTCGATTTTATTTAATAGTTTAATATATGACTGAAATATTCTTAATTCAACTAAATTTAATGATTAGATCAGAACTTAATATTAAAAATTTTTGCTGTGAAGTACTGTTTGTTAAATTTATGTTCTCTTTCATGTATTTATAATGCATACAATGTATTTTTAAAGGATTTTGCATCTAGCTATTGTGGAGGCACGATCAGACATCATCTTCCCACTTATACAATTAGCTCCTCATCCAGATTTCTTAGATCTTTTAAACAATTTATATCAGGTGAGAATTTTGAAATGATTGTTTTATGAGTAATTTATCCTAAATATTCCTTTTTTAAAGTTTGATATACATTTGAAATTATTATTCAAACATGTAATTGTTAGGATGCTTTAGGCTGCAAATTGTCTAAATTTTTATTTACTATCAATGTTTACAAGATCTATTTTTGAGTTGAAAAGGAGCATGGTTAAAAACTTCATAGTCTTTAATATGAGATTAAGTGTTTTTAGTAAAATTTGGGGGTGAGGACACTCGTGTCATTGTAGCACATAAAACCTAAAATTTTTCAAATCATTCTTTAATAAATAAGTTACATGGAGAAATACTCTTAAATTATGTAAAGAATAGATAAATGGGATTTCAGAAAATTCGGTTCACTCCTAGGAGAGCCCCCACCCTTGGCGCGAATTACTTTGGTTGACGATAATTGCGCCGTCATGGTAACCTTGCTTTTAAATTCAACATATGGCAACCCTAACTTTTTCTAGAATTTTCGTCATTTGTGGGCGCGCATTTCAAATTTCATTTTGTTGTTGAGCACCGGGTTGAAAGTATGGCTGCGCTTGTAAGTGAATACACGTTAGAATTTTTTACGTTATTGAATGCTAGAGGCAAGAAAGAATTGATTGAATGGTGTATGAAAGAAGGATTAATTAGGATTAAGGTATAGAAAGAGGAACGAATAGATGTTTTTTTCGAGTTGTTGAACGACGGACGAAAGAGGAATTGCTGTGTGTGATTAAAGAATGGGTCCTGCCTGAAAGTACGATTGTTTCTGTTTGTTGGAAGGCGTATAAATGTTTGTCAGATGAGGGTTTTAAGCATTTGGAGGTGAATCATAGTGTATGTTTTAAAGATTCTGATACCGGTGCTCATACCAATCCAATTGAGGGTACATGGTCGGCAATAAAACGTTTTCTCCGCAATCACACCAGCCACGCAGAAGGCATGTTCGACCATTACCTCGCTGAGTATTTATGGCGGCGCTCTCGCGATCACTCACTCAGCGACGAGACTTTCCAGAATTTTTTAAAAGCAGTTGTTACACTTTACCCTCCACTTGGGAAGGATCAGCAATAAGAAAGTAAGTGCTGTTATATTTTTTATCTTAAATGTTAAATTTCTGTATTGTTTACATATATTTTCATTGTGCATCCATCTTATACTGCTATATTTACTTGTCACCGTTGTCGGGTTTGCTTGGCGCCATTTCATTTTCGCTTGGCGCTTTTTCCGGTTTGGCGCCAAGGGTGGGGGCTCTCCTAGGAGTTTACCGAAAATTCATTATGTATCTTAGAAGTTAGATAATATAGTTGCATGTGTTTCTCTTTTAGTTTCAAACAAAACATGGAATAACATGAATTACTTTGGATTTGTTATCTCACTGAATTTTTGCTATATAATTATTTCTTCATAAACTGCAATAAAATTCAGTAGAATAAAATATCTTTTGTTGATAAAATTTGACTTGTATACTATAAATTTAGATAAAAAAAATTAGAATGAAATATTTTTATTTAAAAAATATCACGACATATATTATAATCCTTTGCTGACTTTAAAATACTTCTCATTAAAGAATGTAAAGCAAATCCCAATCATGTAAATATGTTCTATATAATATTGTTTCTTGTTTACTCTTTTTACTTAGACTCATTTGACTTATTGAAATGTATTAAAATGTGTTTGTATGGGATTTATTGTGTTTGTGTGTGTATGGGATTTATTTGAAGTTTTTGAGACCAAAATTTAAATTTTACATAGATTGTAATAATTTGGATAATTAGCCAGGAAAATGCAATGAAGAGATTAATATCTTAAGATCTATCTCTTAAAATTGATCATGTTATGCATTGCTAAAAACTAAAGACTTTGTATAATTCAATTAAACCATCCCTGCTAATGTTCTGACTTTACAAAAGCATTATTTTTTAAAGAATAATGCTAATGCAATTTTTTGGAGATGTATAGCTTTACAATTATTCTACATTTTTGAAAGTGCTATTCCATTCAACACAAGGCAGAAAGCAAGTTTTATTACAATTAAAAATGATATACCATGAGAAATATGTGCAGGAATCGGTTCTTACCTGCTGAAAATCCTTATTCTCTCAAAAAGTTGCCTGTTCTTTTGCAAATTTTGAATTAAATAAATTGGTGAATGGGGAAAATTAGGCTAATTGATTATCCAAATATTTCTTCACTGGATTTTGCTGGGTAGCAAAGTGATCGTCTTCAACCCAATTTGAGACAAATTCCAGCAATTTATAAATTTTGATGTTGTAGTTTTGTAAAATAAAGCATTTCTCCATTCAAAAAGTGCACACCATTTTCCTATAGAGGGGAGGGGGAGTGTCAAAACACTGTATTTCTGAAGAAAAAAAAATTAACACATTCTTTATCATCAGCCAGTTAATTTCATAAACCTATCATAATTTGTTTCAACTAAAGATAGAGATTAACTTTATATATATATATATATATATAGGAAGAAAGGGAGGGAAAAAAATAAGGCTTAAATATAAAGCAGGAAAATCCACTTGTATACTAATGTTGTTCATGAGAGACATGTTATACATAATGCATCTATATAATGTGCTATAAATGAATGTGGTACTGTAATTTTAGAAATGGGAGATTAAATATTTTTTGTTATTTAAAAGATTTTACCTTTGTAAAATCATTTTCATAAGTCAGTGAAATTGCATGTATCTGAAGCTATTGGTAGATATTTGTTTAAAAAAGTGATCTCTGTTTATTTCTTCATTGGCATTACATACTCCTCTGCAACCCTTGTATTGCAGGGGCAAGGGATTCTAGGAGGCCCAAAGCCTGTGCTATGTTATGGTTTTGCAATCTTTAGTAAGATCCAGCTTGGGGCCCAAAACCTAACTTTGCCAAGGGACCCCTAACTTTTTCCATTGTGTCGCTGTATTTCTTACCTGTGAAGTGAATTGAAGTCAATTACTTTTAGGGATACTTTTTATATTTTCATATCTGTTTAATCTGTTGTGGCACTTTTAAAAATGTCAAAAATTGTTAAAATTCCCTTTAAGTACATTCCTTTTATTTTCCCTATGACTCTTGTTTACTCTGTTTTTTTGTTAAGAATCATTTTTAGTTTATTTATTATTTGTGTATTTTTTTTATTTTTAAATTCATTTTCTTCAATACATTAAAGCTCTAAATGCTTTATTTTTATTATTTTTTTAAATTCTTGCTTGTTTGATTAAAAATATTTCTATAACAGCTTATATATATAGTATTTTTTTTTTAAAGAAAAACTATATCAGTATAATATGTATTGTTTTTATTTCATGAAATTGACAAATTACGTCAGTTCTGTATGTTTTTAAAGCAGATTTTCAAAGAGAAAGTTTGAAACTTGTGTGCTATTAAAGTCTTAATATCAACTTAGATACATTGATACTTAGATAACTAGATACTCCTCCCCTTCCCTTCCCATTTAATTTCGAAAGTAACCCATAAACATTTTTTGACCTATTTACATGCATCTAAATTCATGCAAAAATTATTTCTTTCTGAATACTAAATTTAAAACCTTTGATTTTTTTGGTTATGTTAAGATGATTTATTAATAAGCAATAGCAATAATTGTATGTTTTCTATGATAGAACTATTAGATATATGCCAATTTTATGTATCAAAAAATATATCTTTAGTCAATTAATTGGTTTTGCACTCATAAATGATCTTTCAGTATTAACTCTTCTTACTTCATATTTCTTTGATGTATACTTTTTCATATAAATAGTAGAGTATTATGATAGATACAGATATAATACTTGAAGAAACAAAGGACAGAGCATCACTAAACTTAATGCAAATAATAGTGATAAATTGAATAAGTGTATAGATTGCTGTGTGTGTATCATTTTAATGAAGATAATGCTGTAATGAATTTACTAGCACCCAAAAATAGTCATTGTATACAAATTGTTTGCTGGATTAGCCACCAATAAAATTTTGGTACTGTTCAGTTATCTGAGCACAGGTTAAAAATTGCCAATTATAAGCCTCAAGGAAATGACACCTTTTCTATCGTTTCCCTTCAGGATTTTAGTAATAATTCAGTGAAATTGATAAAAAATAGCAGACAGAGTGGCTTTTTTTATCTATGTTTGTCACCACTAAAAGTGTCCACTTAAAATATTTGCTCTTGGATAACTGAAAATATCATATATATATATAATCCAAATAATACATGCAAATAGTTATAAACCTAAGTATAACCAGTCAAGACAGTAAGGAATATTAGCCACAGTAGTACAATAGCAAACTCTTGTCCTTAGGAACCAAGATTGCAGATTTAAACAAAATTTTGTGACTAATCAACCTTTACCGGTAGTTTGCCTTTACACTGGTCCATTGGAAAAGAAAGAAATACTATAGAAATGTAGTTATTACTAAATAAAATGCACAATACTATTAATATATAATGATAAAATTTAATAGACTACTTACTATTTTAGAGTTAAAATGGATGTAATAAAACTAGGTGATGATAAAACTTACTTCGTGAGTACAGCATCAGGTTGTTTCCTGCCAAATACAAAAGCAGCATTAGCAGTACTGCATAAAAGTAAAATTAGTAAATTATGATAAAATAAAAGTAAAATTATGTATATACATTTAAAAACCTTAAATATTGATATAAAATTGATTGACTTCCTAAACATACACAGTAATAAAATAAAGTATTATTAATTTTATAAAGCATGTAGCGCCATCTTTTTAGTAACTGTATAGTTAATTAATTTAAAAAATATCCACCCACTTAATGCAAATATTACATATGGCATTTCACTTGTGTGTGTCTATATATACACACACACATATACATATTTCCAAACTGTGGTATGTGACAAAAAAAAGTGTGATGATATAGAATTAAAAAATTATCTTTTAATAGTTTTGTGTTAGAATACTGAATCTTGCTTCTGTGCCTTCCTAAATCATCTACACTATTAAAATCCAAAGGTAAACAAACGTATCTGTATTTCCGGATGACGCCCAATGTTCTCAAGAACTACAAGACGCAGAAACTAGCAGAAGGTATCAAAATTTCGGGAATGATCCGAGGAATCAGTTTTGACCATTTATATTCCGATATTCCAATTAGTTAAAAAATATATTGAATAAAAACCTTAAAGCGCATTAAAATGCGTCGTGGCGCCATCTGCAGAGAATATCGGAAAGTTCTGTTTTTACAAAACAACAAAACTTTGCATATAAATAATTTTATTTAAAAATTAATGTAATAAAATTATATATATATATCTTTCTTTCAATTTAATTATTTTACAATTTTTTTTAAATAAAAAATTAGTCGAAATCTGTTCCTTTTTTTGAATACGAATTATAAGTTGTTTCAAATGAACTTTCTTTCGCGTTAATGAAAAAATATTTTACACTAAAAAAAGTTCATGCTTTTCTTTTTTTTCCACGTGTAGAACAATATGATATGTAATCTGTACAAAGATTGATAAAATATCTTAAAAATTATGGTTAAAAAAAACTATATCTTTCAATTTAATTATTTTACATTTTTTTTTAAATATATTCGAAACTTCTTTTTTTTTCAGAGGTTTTTAAAACACGATCTAATAATTTTGTAATTTTGAAAATTTCTGTTTTTCTGTTTATTTCCATACATAAACTATTCTTTTTTTAAAAAAAATGTACTTTTGGGTTTCCGGTGGCTGCAAAATTAAACGAAAAAAATTGCCTAAAATGTCAGTCATAATTAATTATAATTACATTCTTTATTTTTGTTCCATACTTTTTGATTACAAAAGCAATCGTTTCAATAGCTATCTGTAAATTTTTCTTTTATTAATTACTTATAGAAATTTAATTTTAATAAATATATGTTTTTTTAAAAGGATTATTTCTATTATTTCATTACTAAAGGAATTCTTTGTTAATTAAAAAGTACATTGTCTATTATTTATTTGAAGTTTGAAAGCATTAACTTAAAAATGAAGCCCGAAAAAAAATCTTTTACTTTAACGATTAACGAAATGGGATATTGAAAAAAATCTACCTTTATTTTAAAGCTCAATTCGATGTTCTTCCCTGACGTAACTGTAGTTTGGTTGGTTAACCTGCTGCTTTATAAATGGCAGTTCTCGGGTTCGAAACTGAAGAGGAACAAACTTTCAATTTTGCATTACGCTACTTTTTAAAGATTAATATTTTTTTAGTGGAATGAAAAAAATTAAAATGAAATGAATTAATTCTTTGTTAATTATATATATATATATATAAAGTACATCGCGTCTATTATTTTGGATCAAAATACATTTTAGAGACATTTTTTACTTTAGTATCAGAATGATTTTCTTTTTATTGCTTCACATTAATAATTTTTTAATTCTAATGCACTACTGTTAAGACCTTAAAACATCGGAAAGATCATTTAAAAAATTTTTTAGTTCAATGAAAAAGGTTAAAATTAAATCAGTTATTTTTTTTAATGTGTTTTAGTACATGTATATAAATATATATATCGAGACTTTCCCCCATACTGTTTTTTTTCTAACTTATATATATTAATATGTTTAATCAAACATTCAAACGTTCAGAAAAAGCAATCGTTTCAATAGCTATATGTAAATTTTTCTTTTATTTATTACTTATAGAAACTTGAATTTTATAAATATATATATATATGTGTTTTTTAAAGGATTATTTCATTACTAAAGGAATTCTTCGTTAATTAAAAAGTACATTGTCTATTATTTTGGATCAAAATACATTTTATAAACATTTTTAAGCTAACTATATATAACGATTGATTGATTCATGAAAATCAGAAATCTATTTTATTATTTTAGATTCTTAGAAACCAACTATTATTAAAAAAAATGATGAACGTTTTTTGATTTTACACTTAGCATCAGAATGAATCGTTTTCTATTTATTGCTTCACAATAATTTTTTAATTCTAACGCAATATTTTTTTTTATAAGTCATACATCGAAATTTGAAGCTATATCTTATCTGTGAGAATGAGGGGAAGGTAGAATAATAATTTTACACTAAAAAAAAACGTGTTCGGGCTATAGAGGGGGAAAGAAACCTGTCTTAAAATAAGTGGAATGGAACAAATTTTGAAAAAGGGAAATTTTTTGACATAATTTTAGAAATCACTCACATTGTGCACGTACAAACACACACAGAAATGCTGGTGTCATGAGGAAAAGAGAAAGCCTGAGCAACGCCGGGCTAAGAGGTGGAGGTGGGGATGGAAGTCATTTTGAAAATGAGTATTAGAAGTTCTGCTTTTGTGAAAGAAAGGGAAAATTTATAAAAGTAGAGATAGCCCGTGCAATGCCGGGCCATGCAGCTAGTTTTCATTTAACTGTCTTAAAATTTCTAGTTTGGAAGGGGGAAGGAAAAGGAATTAAATTTGAAGAATTTTTATGTGGAGTTTGTCATGTAATGCTGAAAATATAAATATTTTTTGCCATATATTTCATATATGGTATTATCCTTTCATAAAATGTATGTAGTGCAGAAGACTTTGTTGAATGAAATGACTTATGACTCAAGAATCCAATTTTAATTAAATATGTTTCTGATATGTGAACCAATTCACTTTTGATTAATTTTCTATATGGGAACATGTAACAGATTTATATAAAGCATTTTCCGCAGACATTGGCATTATTAAGAGCACAGAGTAAATTTTGTTAGGGTATGGATAAACTATATGAATTTCAGATTTTTGAACTGAAATAGCTTATATTCTCTTATCTATCATTTAATTAAAACAAAATGATATAATACTGTAACAGTTTTTAAAATGTTGTACAATGGCCATGGTTTGGGATTATTAAGACCTGAACAATTCATAGAAATAATATATGTAACAAATGTTTCATATTAAGATATCACTTTTCACTTCATTGCAATAAGCATCTAATCCAAGTTAGCTCAGAGAAATTCTGAAATGCAGGTGCTTGGTAAGGGTAGGAAACTTCTGTTTAGTAAACTCGGAGGTTTTTAACTTAAAAAAATTTATGGAAATAGTAGAAAAACTGTCAAAAATGACTGAAAAATGCTTTCAAAATTAGAAAAATAAATCAATCTTTGAAATAATTCTTTAGATTTTATTATATTAGTCTAAAATTAACTTTATTAAATTATGTTCCATAAAGTTACAAATGGATTGCAAAAAAAAAATGTATTATATTTTTAATAAATTGGGAATTATTATAAGGGAATTTTTTTATGAACTATGGAATGAAATGATAGTAAAGACTAATAAATTATAAAATATTTTTTTCAAGAAAAAAAAATTGCATGGTTTTAATAGACAATCAGAATTAACAGATATATATATTACTTTCAACTTATAACACATGCAGTATTTATATTTTTTGCACCTTTTTATTCATCTTTTAACATTAACTATTATAATCAATTAGACTTAACACATCATCCTTGATACATTTTAATACAAAGGAGTTTATAATAGTGATTAAGTGAATGTTATTTTCTTCAGAATTACATAAAAAAAGATTGACACTAAAGTTTTTAATTTATAACTATCTCCTAAACAAAATAATTCATATTATACATTATATTTGTTACATTTAATAGATGTTTAATTTGAAACATTAGTTTGTAGAGATTATTGAATACAAACCTTCAATATATGTGTGGGTTTTTTAATTTTAAAGAATGTTGATGTATAAATTTGTGCTGTTTGTTTTAGACCTTGCTACATTTGGCTACCTTAACTGGAAAATCAAATATTGTTAGAAGGCTTGTGGTGGCTGGGGCTACTCTTGACATTCAAAATCATCATGGCAATACTCCACTTCACATAGCCTCTCGTAGAGGAGACTTAGATTGTGTACAAGCCATGCTTGCTCCTATTACTGAGTTTGAAGTTGAAGAAGCTAACTGTTCCTATCAAATTTATTTACAAGAGCAGGATTTATCATACTTGATAAATATGAAAAATTATGATGGTAAATTTTTATTTTGTATATAATCTATGTTTTGATATTTTCTATAATTTTAAAGTTATTTTACTTTGCATATCTTTTTACATGAATTATAAAAAAAATCAAATGATTATTAATAAAAAGTATTTAAAATGGTATTTCTTGTGTAAATTAAACGACCTATGTTGATTTATCAAGTTTCTAATTTAGTACAATTTAAATAATAATGATCATTAAAATATTTTAAAGCTTTTACTTTGTTAAATGTAGTAGGAATATTTTGTTCATATTTCACAATTAAAATATTTCTTTTTAAAATGGCTTTTCTCTTCTTGAGTGTCTAATTTACTTTGTTATTCCACATCCATGCCTAATTAAAATATCCTCAATTTTAGTTGTTAGAAAAAATGATATGTAGATTATCTTCTAATACATCAAATACAACACTTTAATTTCATGTGAAAAATTGATGTATTTCTTAAGCATATATTCAAGATTCTATCTTTAATATGCGAATCTTTTTTTTTCTATTTGAATGTAATATAAAGGAATTTATTTTTTGCAAGTATTTATTGTTTTGTATTGAGAAAGTAATTATGACTGTCTGTTGGAGTTTTAATTAGGATAAAGCATTCTTATGAACATCTTATTTGTTGTAGTAAAGGTATTCAATGATTTAATGTATATTTTTAATTACAAATTCTTATAAATCAAAATTGTAAATAATTTAAATTTCAGGACAATCATGTGTTCACCTTGCTGCAGCAGGTGGATTTCTGAAAGTAATGGAATGTCTTTATAATAACAATGCCAATATAAATGATCAGGTAAATAAAAATTTATTTTGTATTAAAGCTTTAAAATAATTTTTTTCTGAATTCATTTTAAAATGTATAATTTTATATACTATACAATTTTTTTCGATATCCGTCATTCTCTTTATATTTTTTAACTCTATCTCTTAAGGATGGAAAAACTGGACGAACAGCACTTCATTATGCTGTTGAAAGTGGAAATTTAAAACTAGTCGAGTTGTTGCTCTTAAAGTGTTATGCTGATCCTCGTGTTCGAAACTATGCTGGAAGAACACCATTGCGTATAGCTTATTCTCTTCGTAAAAGAAATCCATCAAAAACAAGACAGGACATCTTCAATATGTTACAAATACGTGCAGAAAACTCTGAATCATCATCTGAACTGGAATCTGATAGTTCGAGTGATGAGGTAGTTATTTTAACATATATTTGAAAATTATTTACTTAATGATAGCAATATGATTTTATAATAATTACTTAAAGTTACAATTAGGATAGTAGGTTCTTTTCGTTCAATTGAAGATTCCAAAAGAAAATCCTGACACAATAAATGCTCTCAGTCTAGTGGCTCAAAATTTATTGTTGATTTATAGCCACACAACACAAATAAATATAAAAGAAACTAACTATGTACATTTGATTAATTAGTATTACTCTCGTGTAAATTAGCAATATCACTGTCCATCCATTCTTTCGCCATTTTTATTTCACCTCGTTTTTCGTACTCGCTATCTCTCCCTCATTCTGCCATCCTGGAGTTTTTGTTTTTCCTTCTCTCTCTCTCTCAATTCGAGGGCCGCGCCACCTATAAAGCTTTTTAACGGCATGGTGAATCTTACAGTTACATATAAATTATTTATTTTGAAAAATGAATAATATCTGTTATCTATCTTGTTATTTTATAATACAAGGAATATTTCATCCTGGTATTTTTTTATCTTAATTAAATTAATTTACTATTAAATGAATCTGGGATGAAGTAGAACAGTGTGATTTCCAAACTATGGAAATTTATTTTTCTATAGATAGAAAGTGGATGAAAACAGTAAATATGGAATAGTAATTAACTTTTTAGTACCAAGGCAATGTCCATCTATCTACAAATCTGTTGGAAGATATTATTTTCAGAAACATACTATAGACTTAGTAAAATAGCTTTGATAGACTAATTAGCTAAATATTTATTTTTTGTGAGTGAACTTAGACAGAGTAAAGAATTCATGCATATTTAAAAAAATATTGAATTATTTTTTAAAATTATCTGTTCCTGAGCATTGTTATAAACATTTTAATTGCATATTTTTCAGTAGTTTTGTAGCTATAAATATAACACCTCATTTTTTTCTCCCAAAAGTAGAAAAATTATTGAACACATTTAATTTTGTTATTCTTAGGGGAGAGTAATAAATCACAAAGAAAATAGTTAAATTAACTTTTTTCAGTATTAAATGCATTATATCCTTTTGATCTCATTAATAAAAATTATATGACAGAAAATAAGAGTAAAAGTTGTAATAGTATGGGTATAATTGGTCCCCCCTTTACAATCATATGTCTACTTATTTTTCTGTTTAAAAAAATTATCTTTTTGCTGTAAACAAAAGGTACTTAAAGGACAGCTAGTCTCTTTAAATTGGCTGTCAATTTCAAATCCATAAGTTGAATAAGATGAAACTTTTGGCTGGTTGGAGGTATAGTCATTCTTTCTGTCCAGAGTCATGTTCAATTTTCACATAGTGGTTGCTGTTAGATTTTACTTATCACTTGCATTTACTCGTATCTTTTGAAAGATTGAAATTTAGAGTTATGTCTCTATTTTAAAAAAAGGTTTTTTTTAATGATCTTCCATCATATATTCATTATGTTAGTTTAATTTTGATAATAATTGTTTCTTGTATTTTATGAGCCATCTCTGAAAGTGAAGTAATCTGATAGATCCCCAGAAAGAAAGCCTCACTTTCCTATCCTCACATCTTTTTAAAAGTTCTACTTTCTTACAAAAATGTAGCATAATACTTCCTTTGATAAAAATTTTGCTTGCCTCGCCATCTACCTTTAAGTAATTTGGTTATAAACTACTTAGAAGAAAATTTTGTTTGAGTATATGCTAAGATTTTTTTTTTTTTACTGAAATACTGACAGGTGTGATAGAACATAACTTATTTTGGTTCCAACTGATTGCTACAGAGGTGGAATTATCTGGGTTTTTTTAAAATTATGAATAAATGACAATGCTCTTTATATACTCTTATTAGTATTACAGAATATTTAAAGGAATTTTGAATGATTTGTTAAAATGAAATATATATATATCTTCCCAATCGTGCACACAGGAATTTTTCAAGGGAGGAGGTCCAGGGTCAAAAGTCTTGTCATTCTCGTATCATGCTCCAATATGCCACCCAACATATTCTTTTGATTTTGTCAATTTTCGCTACCAAAAAACAGTAAAAAATTAATTTTTGTACAAATAATTAGCATTAATTACAAAAATTAATTATTAATAACATAATTAAATTTTATGTACTGTATACATAGGATTATAATCAACCGAGAGAAAAAATCAAGGGCTTTGTGTGTGGGGGGATGTCTGGACCCAGGGACCCCCCATCCTTCCCCCTTTGTGTGCGCCACTGTATCTTCCCATAATTCAATGTATACAACTCCTGTATACAATGCTTATAGTCAAACTCAGTTCAAAATTAAACAATTTAAATACTCTTTTTTTTTAATTTAATTTTATAACTTTTGAAAAATAAACATTGTAGCCTTTTTTTTAACTCATAAAATGTGCATTTATTTATTACAGTTTGATATTGAAAGTTTACTGCACAATTCCAGAGATTTATCTGCAAGAAGAGGATGCTGATCTTAAACCTAAAAACTTTTGTACCAGTGAGTTACATTGTTATGTTAAACTGTTAAGTTCTTTAGAATGTTTAAGGTTCTAGTTAATTGTATAAAGCTTTACTGCCTTGGAAAGTGTTCATATTTACTCAACCTTATTGTACTTGTGAACTGGAGAAGAAAGAGTACAAATATAATCTGTAATTTGTTATAAAGCAATGTGTAATATTGAAAGAGCTGATGACTGAGCAATTGTTTAAATAATGTTAATGAATGTCATGTTTGTATAGATATATATATATATATCAGCTGTTGTTAATATTAAAGGCACAATTAGTATATTTTATATTTTCTAAATGAAAGAATTCTTTCCTGCTCTATAATTTATTTCTTTTTCTGTTCCATGTATAATAAAATGCATTCTCTCATTAAATATTGCTTCTATGCATTAACATCTGTGTTTTTAAGTCCTTTTTTGTTATTATATTATATATATACTTAAAAGTGAAATCTTTTAATGATATGTAAAGAAAAAAAATTTATACCATGTAAAAGATTTTATTTTATTAAGAACATTAAAATATTTTTTTTATATCACTGAGTGTGCTGTTTTCTTGTTCT
Organism: Trichonephila clavipes; assembly: GCA_019973935.1. Lineage (NCBI taxonomy): Eukaryota > Metazoa > Arthropoda > Arachnida > Araneae > Nephilidae > Trichonephila > Trichonephila clavipes. Next base: position 254,060 of record BMAU01019837.1, read on the forward strand.
TCTAATTTCCATGCTTTGTGAATTATCAATTTTCAGTGTTCTGAAATATTTTCGTACAAGTTCTTTGTGATATTCATATGTTTGAAATGGGCATGAATTTCTTCTTCAGTGGCTCAATAGCCCTAGGGGGATTTAACCTACCCAAAAAGTTTCCTTGATACTTACATATTACATCATTGGCCAAACATTAGTAACATTAACATTAATAAATGCTGCAATATGCAGACAAAAGTGGAAAGTTGTTCTTGTATGTGCCCAAACACAATTTTGATTACACATACTTGGAAATAGTAAACATTTTTGATAATTTGTAATATTTTTCTGCCATTGTGTTAAAAATAAGTAAAATTTGGGATCTGTTTTCTGTATGTGTGTGTGAGAGAGAGAGAAAATTTTTACTTTCTTAAATTTATCTAAGTGTTCATCACTAATACTTTATTTTCATTAGAGAATCTAGAACCTAAGTAAAGAAATTATATAGTATTATCGATTATTTATTTCATCGTATTTGAAAATTGTTGAATTTTTAGAAAATATTTGAAATAACAAATGCTGTTGAACAATCATCAAAGAATATATATGCAGTGTAAAACATCAGATTATATATACAGTATAATCTTCAAATAATTGAAAATATTTCCGTTAAATTTTTTTAATTCCATAATATTGTTTTAAGAAAAATGTTTTATATATGAAGAAAAGAAAAAAATTTTTTCAGTATATTGAATTTCTTGGAAAATGAATGTCAAAATCGTTTTATAATTCGATTAATATTCAAAAATATATAGATTAATCAATGTGTATATTGCTTAATTTTTTTGCTAGTATTAATTATCAAATAAGTAATATATAAATATGAAAATAGTTGCTTCCATGAATTCAAATTATTAGGATTTTTTTTAAGGTTCAATAATGTTTTTAAAGCCATTTTATACTTTTAAAAATATTTTTTATTAATTTTATGTTTAAGATCCTTTGTTTTTTAATATCCTTTGTGTGCTTGGAGAGATTCCTCATGACATAAAACTGAAAATCTAAGAATGCAGGCAATTATTTCCAAAAAATAGTTCAAAAAGCATTCAAAATTGAAATTACAATCGCGCATCGGACGGTATTGAGAGGTCATATACTAATTAATAATAGCAACAGCATGGTGCTTAAAATGGAAAAATATCGTAAACAATCTTTTGCTTGAACTGGTTAAATTAAGTTTAAAATATTTTTTTTTATTGAACAAGGTATAATATTGAAATAAAAACTAGTTGCAAAAACTTTGTTAAAATATTAAAAGGAGTCCTGTATTACAGTAAATGCATGCTTTAATGTGCAAAAGTTAAGAAACGAACACATTTTCGAAAATTTCTCAAGAACTACTGAACTGTTTTTAATGAAAATTGGTAAATATAACAGAAAAAATATGCTTTTCTTAATATGCTATCAAATTTTATTCTTTATGCCAATTAAGAACACTGATGAATCACATGGTTGAAACCAGTAACATACACAGAATGGGGTTTGGGGTATCTTCTCTATAAGAGAGGTCTGTTGTCACCACTGCTTCAAACATTACTCTCTGCGATTTTAATTTTTCTCTTGTTTCTGAAGGTTTACAATTATCTTTGAAACCAGTGGCGTACACAAAGGGGAGGTTCAATCCCCCCCCCATTGACTAACCAATTCTTACCCTTCGCCGCTTCCATTTTGATGTTTTGTAGAATGTAACCTCCCCCCTTTTACGAAGAGAGGTCTGTGTACGCTACTGTTTGAAACTTCTGCATGCAATGGACACAAAAGTCAATGTCTAAATGACAGATTATGAATGAGAGCAGTTGGGAGATTGGAAGCATGAAAATCCGAAGCGGAGGCAGCAAGATGGCTCAATGTGTCCCAAAATGTGGTTTCCAGATTATGGGATCAGTTCCAGGAGACCAAAACAATATCCAGAAAACTGGTTACATATCCACAAATCAGAATAACCACTACTTAGCTTTAACTACAAGGCACACACACACACACAATAGAGGGATGAAAACTACTCAACTCACAAATGAGCCCTCCAGCACTTTTGTTATTTTACTTTCTAGGTATACCAAAAAATTAATGAGCAAGGCTTTATTCTAGGAGACCAATGGTCGGTATCTTACACTCACTCCATCTTACAGAACCTGCCTGACATGTTAAGACAGCATAAGCAATCTCTTGCTGGCGCTTGAAATATCTAATTTCCTTATCATTTAGGAACGTGCAAGTAATAGATGATCATATTTTTGTTTTTGAAAGATGTCTCTGCCCTCCTTTTTATTTTATTCTTGAAAATATTTATAATATTACGAGTGTATTTTACGTGCGGCCAGCTCTTTACTCAGTTTCTTTTAAATTTCTTGCATGGAAAGATGCAACAACATATTAAATTCCGTATGAAAGTGCATCAACTGGAACAAAAATTACCGGTTGATTCAAAAATAGGATAACTAATTTCAGAGTATCATACGTTTTTATTGAATCAAGTTATTTATACCTGAAATTTTCAATGAGGTTTCCTTCAGCATAGTACACTTCGCGTAAACGTTTAGGCCAAGCCAAAAGAACTTTTTCGATAATATTTGCTGGTATTTTCCAACTTCCTCTTTTGTTGCTTTTCAAAGTCATTGAAGTGTTCTTTCTTTGTGTCTATGCAATTGTTTTTTAAAGAATCCCTGTACAAAATAATCGTAAAGAACACAGTCAAAGGATGTTGGTAGGCATCTCAGGATAAAGAAAATTTATCTTTTTTATTTTCGAGCTATTTTATGGTTGATTTTGCAGTATTACTTGGGACAGAATCTTTAGTGAAAAACAAAGCTTTCTTGAGGGTAGACGTGTACTTTCTTTGATCATGTGCTTCAAAACTTTATTCCGATAGTATTTAACATCAATTTTAGCCCTTGATTCTACGAAAAATGACTTTGTTAAGCCTTGAGGGGACATTCCAATCCATACCATAACAACTGACGGCCACCTTACCTTTTACGAAACAGCTGCGCGTTTACGACGCTTTTCGTGTGAAATATATTGTATCTTCGTGTTGGAATGACAGATGAAGCAGTGCTTCATCCGAAGTTACCATTGTTTTGTATGTACCTTTGCGTAACATTAAATACAGAGGCCAAGAACGTTTTTTTTTTTTTTTTTTCTCGTTTTTCTACGGTCTTTGAAGACATTAATTTATTCACTTTTTTACAGCCCTTTTTTTTCTAACTGACGACAAATCGTCGATGGCTGTCGACCTATAGTTTCTTCGCTTAAGTTCTTTGACGCACAGGATTTTCTTTCTTTTCAGCTTCATTTTTTTCTTTTTCACCAAGGACATTACGTCTACACCAGAGGTGGCGAACCTTTAGGGATCAACGTGCCATTTTTTCTAAGGAAATTTGTATGAAGGTACGGACGGGCCATCAAATAATTTTGACTAATAATTATTGGGAAAATAATAAAACTAAATGCTAACTCAAAACTCTTTATTTACTACGAAAAAATACATTTTGTGTATTGTATATTAGTAAATGTTTTACTTATACGTAATTCAAATTATAGTAATATAAGTGGGACTTCTGTTGTGTTGCAAATTAGATGACATCACCTGCCAAACGGTTTCTAAGCGAGTCTTTAATGTTATTTATCTCTGTAAATACTGATTCGCAGCATAGGTATGATGCAGCTTCTTCAAACAGTTAAGTGTGTCTGGAATCGAATTCCATGTTTCCCCAAAATTTCATTACTGGGATTTTTACTTATATTGCTTGATAATCTTTCTGTTTCAATCAATTCCAGCTTGTCTCTTGTTTCAATAAAATTTTGAATCCGTAATGAACTAGACTGGAAAAAATCGGTTGCATTTCAAATTCTTCAATTTCCAACCAATAAAATTCGGACAAGTTCAGTTTATCAAATGGAGTCATATCATGGTACATAATAAACTTGAGCGTTTCTGATAATTCTTTGAACTGAGAAAATTTCGCTGAAAATTCCTTGATCAAAGAATCAATTACGGGAATGAATTCTTCAATAACTTTTTCTTCGCATCGTTTCTCATGTGCATTTAACCGATCACTCGTGTTTGTTCGTAATACTTCAGTGATTTTTGTTATTTTGAACTAAAATGCAAACCGATCAGTGGCATACCCAAAATATTGCGTCACGTGCCATCAATGGCACGCGTACCATTGGTTCGCCATCCCTGGTCTACACTCTTTTTCCTGGAGCTTTTGATTGCCATCCAAATTTTGTTTCTTTTCAAAATTTTGATAGCAATCCATTAGAAAAATATCTTTTTTGGTTTTTAAACGCTTTATTTATAATAGAATTTGAGCAGCCAGCCTTCAAAAGCTGTAAAATTACGTTTCGGGTTTGAGGATCTAATTTCGGAGCCATAATTTCTTCCTTCAAATAAAAATAGTTAGATTGGTAATTTAAACGTTTCCTTTTTAAAATATAACTGGCGGTAAAGCTATTAAAATTTACCAGAAAGAGTTATATGCTTTTAAAACTGGTCACACTAATTCTGAATCAGCCTGTATTTTGGATGAATTTCATTTGAATTTTAAATTTTCCTATACTAACATTTTCAGAATCAACCAGCGTGGGCTTAGGCACATAAAATTGGCTACACGAGATTTCCATAGCTACTACAAAAGATTCAAAGTCCTTTTGGTTTTATGACTGTTTGTAACTGTTTTGAAAATATTAGTTTTGTTTTGAGAATGTTGTTTGTTTTGAGAATATTAGGTCCCCTTGCAAGGTCAGGTTTTAGTCCCCAAAAAGAATCTTAAAAGGATTGCAAAACCATTAATTAACATAGGCTATGGGCCCTCTAGTGCCCCACCCCCGCGATGCAGGGTGTATTTTGCGCCATTGCTGTTTGTTAAAATGAAGAAAAAATTAAAATTAGGAGAAAACTACATGAAAAGATTATTCTGTAACCGAGGGGGAAAAAAGCAAGAGTAAAAAATATCGAAATTAAAAGGTTGAGGGAAATAACTGGGGTAATAAAAAAAAATATATGAAATGGACAACAGAATTATAATTATGCATAAATATTTTTTCCTTATCTATAGATAAACATATCAAATACGTCCGCTAAGATTAAGAGAACTATCTATTTTTCTGATTACCTGTATGAGAAGATGAAACATTAGTATATAAAGAGAATTCACTGTACGTGTAAGAATTAACGTCAATGAATCAGATAAAAAAAATTACAATAGTTAAGAGAAGACGAATCACCTATACATAGAAAACTTTAGATAAAGTTTCTGGGGGTAGTGTCAATGGTATTATGGGGGGGAAAGGAGGGGGGCATGCCAGCTATGGTGTAGTCCTCGTCACTTGACCGTTGCTCAGAATTATGTGGTCCGTCGCACAAAGAGCCCTCATATAATTTTATAGTGCGACGTTAATAAACGCTCACTCGAATCATTTATAATTTATTTGTTAAATAGATTTTTTAAAAACGCAAAATATATATAAGCATATATATTTTTTTTTTGAAACTATATACGATTACGAAGATAAACACACAAATTTTTTTTTGAAAACTGCACAAATATTAGTGTTACTATATCAAGGAAAATACAAGCATCAATTAGAGTACTTTTTAATTTAAAAAATAGAGAAAAAAAATAAATTACTTCAAAAAAGAGATTTCTGTCTGACCTTCCATTTCTGACAATATCGTGAATAATTTAATAGCGTGGAGTGTGTTTTGACAGAATAATCAGATCCATTTTTTTATTGAGTATTTGCTTTTAATCAGAGCCCAGTTGATATGCAAATGGTCATCATCATCCGTAATCAAATTCAAAATAAAATTCCTCAGTGATAAACTAAGGATTATCATAGAATAGTCTTTATCAACGAACTAGAAACACAAAAATAAACTTAAATGTTATTTTAATTTTACAGTTATTTCTAATCAGTATGGTATTAATATTGCAATTTTATTAAGCAGTGAACCAGAAAATTAGAAATTATGAATCATCACTATTTTTGATATCGCTTATCTATGCTAATTAAGATAATCACTACTAGTATAATACTGGATAATTTACTAGATAGTGCAATATTTATTCATAAATAGAAGTCCATAAATTTCTAAGAGAATTAACGCTAATGGATTAGAGATAAAAAGAAGCTATTGATAACTTTTGAATGACATTTTTTCCCCGAATAATAACAAAAGAAAAGTATTTATTTAAAAAAAACTCAAAATTCTTCCTTTTTTCATTCTCATCCAAATATTTTAAGTGATTTATGGGATCAATTTTAATTAATTACATAAAACTTCTAAATTGAACTTTTTTTATGTAAAAATAACTATTATTTTGGTTCTGCAATGAATCTTTTTTCTCAAGAATTATGAAAATATCTTAGCGTCTCGAATATAGCATGCTACCAACTTTACTTGCTAAATTCAATGTTAAAGTAGTGTTATATCTTACATTATATTATATATATATATGTGGGAGACAACAAGGGGTCCAAAACGTTTGTCTTTCTTATGGTTTATTTAACATTAAACAAAAATTAATTAAAAAGGTAGATAAGTTTGACATTGATATGCAGAAGGTAACGCCTGCTCGCGCACCTCTCGCGTTCCCCTTTCTTTTCTCTTTTTCTTTTTCTCAAGAGTCAAAGTTTTTACAGTTTCAGTTCTGCTTTCACTTAGCTGCGCCTGCGCGCGAAGACTGCGTGGAGTTGTCGATAACTATTGGTTACTATATCCGGCCAGCCTGACTGTACGCTGTCCGCAGCGGTACTTCCATGGAGACCAGAGGAGAATCTGAAACATACAAAAAAAAAGACGGAACAGACAAGGACTATACGACAAATACACAAAGGTTTAAAATATAATTCTGCTGAACTGAACAGTTTCTCCATCATGTGAAGGCACCTCTTCGACATCCGGAAGGTTCCACAGGAAAACATTGTTTCACAGGCATAAGAACGTCTTTTTTAACAAGTTGATCTTTGGTTGAACGCATCGATATTTTCCTCTCGAGTTCTGGACGTCTGTTCAAAACGATTTCTCTTTTTCCTTCGTTTCCACTGCCAAGGCTCAAAAATCCTTTGGAGCAACACAAACCGTCTATATTTACTCTTCATAGGTGAAGGGTTATCAGAACAAGATAAACGTCTGGTTCTCTGACACACAGGAATATCATTTTTCAATTTAATACACCTTTTTAACTTAGTACTCTTAATGTTATTGCATTTATAATTCTTAACTAGAGAACTCAAATCATTTCTAGTATTAAAGTTTTTAACATATGGCAAATCATAACTAGAGTTTTTTATCACACTTGAAACAGGAACATTTGAAAAAGAAACAACATTAGGATAAGCATAAGCATGAGCACCTAAATCTGCACTCAAAGAGGATCCACTTTCACTCAATAAAACATCGCTCTTTGCGTGGCCTAGTTTCTCTATTTCAGAATATACACTGGGATGTATAATAATTTCTTCGGTCAAGGTCGGTGATATCGCCGTTCGAACACTTAAGCTGGGAGAGTGTTGATTAAGAGAAATATTTATGGGTTTAACTTCTACCATTCGCTGTTCGCCAAAACATGAACTTAATGTTATGATTTCTTCGGAAGGTGTTTGCACTCTAATTAGTGAGGAATTTAAAACTGGGATCTGGCAACCTGAATCGATCAAGGCTGTTACGGGCTGATTTTCCACAAAAATGTTTACGTATTGAAGATTTGTGCATTCATCGCTATTTTGTTTTTCGCTCTCGATTTTCAAAGTATTCACGTTTATTCTATTATGGATGTGGTCGTTAGATTCTTTAGGTTTAAAACGCTTCTCACAGTCTCTTGCGCAATGAGATGAATCACCGCATATAAAGCAATTTTTATTTTCTCTTTCAAGATATTGGGGATAGTTATCTTTAATCTTTGGTTTAAAGTTTTGTGATCTATTTTTAAAGGGGTCTTGGGTATATCCATAAGTAATAGGAATTTCTTTATGTGATCCGCTTCTAGATGAAATATAAATATCACACTCTTTAGCTAAATCAATAGGCCTGAACCAATCTTCTGCTTCTCGAATGCCAATATGGGTTGCAGTTTCCTTATTTAAAGTTTCAAATAATTTATCAGAAATTATAAGATCACATAGAGATTCAAAGGAATTAACTTTTCTTAACGAACAATAATATTGGAAGTTTGCCGTCAATCTTGCAGCAAATTGATGTATGTCTCGCCTGATGATTTTACAGCATTTTTAAATGAGTTTAAACACTCGCGAGGGGTTAATTGGAATTCTCTGAGTACTATAGATTTTAGTTTTTCATAGTCATTTAATTCCTCTTCTTTAATATACAGTAAGACGTTATGAGCTCTTTCGCCCAGAAGATTTATTAGAATTTCAGATTTATATTCGTCATTTATTTTCTTGGTTAAAAATGCGCGTTCTAATGATTGGAAGAACAGATTAAAATTTTCAGATCTGGTGGGAACAGGAAGAGATAAAGTTTTAATACTTGTTATCATATTTTCTATGTTAGTTTCGAACTGTTTCTCTTCGACTTTAGCTGCAGGATTTAAACTTAATGCTTTATTTTTACCCGTTTGAAGTTCGATTTCTTTTTCTAACTGAGCTAACTGAAGTTTCGCGAGCTCAATTTTCTGTTTTTCTAAAGTTACCTCTCTTTCGTTTCGCGATACCCTCTCATCTATACAGTTTTGAATTAAAGCTTTAACGAAATCTGGATCACTTTCAAATGTACTACTGTTCTCAATTTTAGTCTTTAGTTTAACTATAGTGTCCGTACTCTCCACAGTACCGTCTAGATTCTCAACAACTCTTATGAGATCCTCTTTAAGAGCGTTTTTATACATTTTAGAAAAATATGGAAAGATCCTACCTTTTTTTTTTCTGGCTCCCTTGTTGCTCGCACGTACGATGTATCCAATAAAAACGTTGATTCCACTGATTTCACCTCTTTCGCAGGTTATATCGTTAGATGAAAAATAGTTCTTGAAATTGTTCGAATTGACACCTCTTCGCAGGTGTTTGTGAGTGGTTCCAACCTCTACACAGGCGGAATTTTCGTCGATGGGTTCCAACCTCTACACAGGCGGAATATTTGTCGATGGTTCGTTGAAAAATACACCTCTACACAGGTTATTTTGTTATTTGTTCCGACCTCTACACAGGCGGAATGAAGTTGAAAAATTCAACCTCTACACAGGTTGAACGAAGTTTCCGAAAAATGGCGGCGCGTCTCCTCCACGGACGGCTTTTTTTTTTTCACTGTCCAAACTTTGATCAAAATCGAAATTTTTTTTCAATCCCGGCCTCTACACAGGCGGAGTATTCATGCTGAGTTCAAACCTCTACACAGGTTGAACGAAGTTTCTGAAAAATGGCGGAGCGTCTCCTTCGCGGACGCTTTTGTTCTTTGTCCAGACTTTGGTTCAAAATCGAAATTTTATTGATCCTGGCCGAGCCCCCATAATTTGTGGGAGACAACAAGGGGTCCAAAACGTTTGTCTTTCTTATGGTTTATTTAACATTAAACAAAAATTAATTAAAAAGGTAGATAAGTTTGACATTGATATGCAGAAGGTAACGCCTGCTCGCGCACCTCTCGCGTTCCCCTTTCTTTTCTCTTTTTCTTTTTCTCAAGAGTCAAAGTTTTTACAGTTTCAGTTCTGCTTTCACTTAGCTGCGCCTGCGCGCGAAGACTGCGTGGAGTTGTCGATAACTATTGGTTACTATATCCATATATATATTATACATCCTAGCCATTCTTATTATGGGTTAAATTTTTAAACATAAAGCTCAATAATCTTCTAGCTAGTCGCAATTAGAACATTTTGAAAGAGTACCAATCTTGAAGCGAACAACACATTCTAAAAATATGATTTTCTTTTTTTAATGAAAAGCACACCTTTTAAATAATTTTCGGTAATCTGCACTTTGATCTGCAACAACAAAAAAAATTTTTTTTTCAAATGCATTTTAAATTGAAACAGTAAATAAACATGCTACAAATCTACCGTAAAATCCGGCACATAACGCGCGCACTTTGAACACAAAAAATAAGATCGAAACTTAAGGGTGCTTGTTATACGCCGGGTATAAAAACGATAGCTTTAAAAATAACAAAAGTGAAGAGCAGGGGGAAAAATTTACTTCTACATTTATCGAAACACTGTTTACTTAAAAGAAACAACTTGCCTTACGAACTAAAAGAGTTGTAGCTCTAGAAGCATACTATTTTTTCCAAAGCTTGGGATAATACCTCGAATAAATGATTTCAAAACAATGTATACTAATATTTCAGATTTCTTCGTTAAAAATGGGGTGCGCGTTATACGCCGGATTTTACGATAAATAGAAACAAATCGATGGAAATATGAATACAAATTATTTTAGAAAAGTTATAGCCATAGTGAGTTTTTCGGTACTGAAACGACTTAAAAAACGTAATTAAAGCGTAAAAAGGTTAGTCTAGGCATCTTCTGGGACATAGATCGAACCCATAATACGACGGCCACGAGTTCATGACCATAACCACTAGGCTACCTCGGTCACCGAAATTAAAGAGAGCAAAACCGAGAAAAGAAAATATAATCGGGGTTATTTTGTTGAAGGACATTGGTTTTTGGTGATGTAGAGCGTGAATCAAGCCGCTGTTTATGGTTGCAATATATGACAAATCGGAGAGAGCATTTCTCCGCTTTATCGAATCATTAAACGAACCAGGAACTATGGTTATTTCGGATTGCTGGAAATCTTGAACGAAACGATTTACGAGATTTGACGGTAATCAATCACACATGCATTCTTTAATTTTGAAACCGGCGCTTGAATAAATACTACAGAATGAACGTGACGTCGCCTCAAATATTTCTCGGATGAATACAATTGACTAGCAAGCTCTGAAAGCTACATCACACACTACTTGTTTAAAAAAATTTATTTTTCATTAAAAATGGATCGTTTCATCAAATTCTGAAAAATGAAACTCTCCGTTGATTTGCTTGATTGGCATATTATAACGGTAGGACTAGATGAGGAATTTAATTCATAATTTATCAAAATCAATCTTCCTTTTTTTTTTTTTACTTTTAACTTCTTTTCGGCCTCAAAAGTTTGTTTATTAAATTGAAATTTTTACTATTACCCTTGTTATTTAAATTCTTTTTTTCCCTGCAGCATTATAAATTCATCACATTTTATTGTTTTCGACTGGTGTTCATATTTTCAACACCGATTTCTACATATGGAACATTTCTTGTTATTTTATCACTTTAAATTTTTTTTTCTAGCGTATTTAACTGTTCTTTATTCAATTCATTCAAGTATCAGCCTTCTCCCCTCCCCATCATATTTCGTGTTTTAAACCGCCTTGGATCGAAAACTACTGGCTGCCTAAGACTTGGTACAACTTCGAAATCGCGTCCAAAACGGGTAACAAATGGATATAAAATTTCTATTTAGCTTGTAACGAGTCTATTCGCGTTCTTCCAACTAATCCTCTTGGGGAATAATGAGTCTTTAAATATTATTCTAATGAAAACTGTCCTCCGAAGAAGAAGACGTGATTATTCAAATAAACGTTTGTATTTAAAGATTAAACTTTCAAGTTCGGAAGAGACAGAGGTCAGAAGCTAATAGGATAGCAAGGAGTGATTAACGTAAAGCTAGGCGAGAGCGCTTAGTAGAGCATTTGATTAATATTAAGATTGACGATTTGGTCAATTAGTTATTAAATTGGATTCGGGTTGGTTTGAATTAAATTACATTAGAAATTATCTTCACATATAAGAAAGTGCATTGCCCGGCTAACTCAGTCGGTAGAGCATGAGACTCTTAATCTCAGGGTCGTAGGTTCATGCCCCACATAGGCCGCTAATGTAATGAATGTGCTATCCCATCCATTAGTGTAGAGGGTTAGAAGGAAGGTTAGCTATACTCAAAACAAACTATATTTACTAACAACTCTCAACAACTCAAGTTAAGAAATGCACCGATTGGTAAATATGGGAAGCAACAGCGAGGTAGACAAGATACTAGAAGATTTAATTATAAATCGAATCACTAACACTTAGCACGTCCAGGCAATACACATTCTTACATGAGAAGATAATTTCAAAAGTAATCTAATTCAAACCTACCCGAATCCAATTTAACAACTCCCAAATCATCAATCTTAATATTAATAATTATCTACTAAGCGTTCTCGCCTAGCTTAACGTTAATCACTCCTTGCTATCCTATTAGCTTCTGACCTTTGTCTCTCCCGAGCTTGAAAGTTTAATTTTTAAATACAAACCTTGATTTGAATAATCACGTCTTTTTCTTCGGAGGAAAGTTTTCATTAGAATAACATTTAATGACCCATTATTCCCCAAGAGGATTAGTTAGAAGAACGCGAATAGATCCATTATAAGCTTAGGATTTTAAAAAAAAGTTAAAATAGGCTTAGCTTTTTCAAACAATAAAAACAATACAAAGACAAAACGGAAAAACACAAACCATGTTTCCAAAACTAAAATGCAACAGTTGAAAGATTTCTTTAGGATAATTTATTCGAAAAAAAAATAAATGAATAAATATAATAATAATGAAAATATGTAACGATTTCCAAAAAGCTGCATGAGAAATAATTTTTCGTATTCAAAGATAGACTTGGTATCATATCGCCAGAAATATAAAATATCGCTTCAAAATTGAATTTCTTAAAAAAATTTAAGGCGAATTTTCAATATATTTCTTCGAATTCATTAGTATTCCCCAGTCTTAAGAATGCGAAATTTCACTTATCTGAGTCTTCCTTTTTTTGTATAACACCGCATACATACACAGTTCCCTCTTATTTACGTAGATTGTAAATGTAAATTCTTTTCTATAGGAGCACTTATCATACTCATGTTCATGTACGAGGGATATTCGGAAACTAAGGTCCGTTTACTTATAAAACATAAAACATTACAGATTTTTTCAAAACACTTTATATTTTAAATTCCTTACATGTGTCTCTATTTTTCTACATACTTTCCATATTTGTTTAAACATTTGTCATAACGTTCTACGAGCTTCTGTATGCCTAAGTCGTAGACGTCTGCCGCCTGTGAGGATAACCAGTCTTGAACTTCTTCTTTCACCTCGTCAGCTGTGTCGAAGCGCTTACCGCCGAGAAACTCTTTTAGGTAGCGGAATAAGTGAAAATCACTCGGAGCCAACTCTGGACTGTACGGTGGGTGGTCAATCTGTTCCCATCCAAAAGATCTGATCAGATTTTGTGTGTTAATGGCAGAATGGGGTCTGGCATTGTCATGCAGCAACAGAATTCCAGACGTCAGAAGACCACGTCGCTTATTCTGTACCTCACGTCTAAGTTTAGTTAGGGTAGCGCAGTAAGCGGCTGCATTTATTGTTGTCCCTTGCTGCATAAACTCGACTAACAAGACCCCATGTCTATCCCAAAACACGGTTTCCATAACCTTGTGTGTTGAGATTGTCCGCTTAGCCTTGACTCTGACTGGTGAATTTGTGTGACGCCATTCCATTGACTGACGTTTAGACTCTGGGGTTATGTGAGAAACCCACGTCTCGTCCCCTGTGACAATCCTCTCTAAAAATTGATCACCTTCTTTATGATATCGATCCAAAAAATCAAGAGCACAAGCCATTCTTTTCAGTTTGTGTTCCTCAGTAAGCAGCCTGGGAACCCAACGTGCACACAATTTGCGAAATTTCAACTTTTCAGAAACGACTTTGTGCAAAGTTGTTCTACTCACATTCGGAAATTCCAATGCTAAAGTTGAAATTGTGAATCGCCGGTCTTCACGAATCTTTTCATCCACGGCATTGACCAAAGTATCTGTGATCACTGATGGTCGACCGGAACGCGGTTCATCATGAACATTTTCCCGTCCGTCCTTGAAAGCTCTCACCCACTTACGCACTTTGCTGCTACTCATCACATATGGGCCATACACGTCACTTATCTGTCTATGAATTTCCGCTGCTGAAACGTTCTTTGCTGTCAAAAACCGAATCACTGACCGTATTTCACAGTCAGCGGGCTGATCGATTGTTTTAAACATTTTGAAGTAGCACTGTACTTACCACACTGCAACAATACCAATGCAAATGGCGTCGTTTGACGAGCAAGGTATGTCGGGAGTTGGTACGCATGCGCATTTCAATGCTTGCGCGACATTCGATTAGCTACGACGATTCGGACCTTAGTTTCCAAATATCCCTCGCGTACTTTACACTCATCGATTAAAATGTGAATATTTAAAGGGATTTTTAAGGACTTTAACCATTTACAGGTATTCTTTTAAAGGGAACTTCAAGCTCCTTTTTTTGTATACTACTTTCGAAACCGTTGGAAGTATATGATAAAATCCAATACATTCCTAAGAAACTAAGGAAAATTATGAAGTTGAAAGGTTAAAAAAATTGTAGTGACTGTACAACTGTTTTGAATCCAAATTGGCAATATTTTGAATACAATAGAATTTCTATTACAATGCGCAAACAAGAGACCAGAATAAACTAATCAACATGCGAAAATTAATATATATATATATATATATATATATATATATATATATATATATATATATATATATATATATATATATATAATAGAACATGTGTTATCCAGATTTTCAGCTCGCGGCCATTTTGAATTCATGAGCACAATGTCAATCCTGTAAAATTTCTACCTTCCTCTTCAAACTTATTGTATCGTTTTTTATGCTTCTGAGTAATATATCTGAAAGAACAAAATAAGACGAAGGCTTCCCTTTGATAGTTATTTTTTTTTATTTGAAACCCAAATGAATAATCAAAATATGCATACAAATATTTCCTGACATCATAGGGAAAATGTAATTTCCACAGAGAGGCCTTCATCATACTTATTTGCTCTTTTGGATGCACTATATTGCATTTGAATGATACAGTAGTCTAGGTTTGAAGTGGAAATTAGAATTTCTACAGGATAAATGTTTGATCTCAAATTTAAGATAGTCTGTTAATAGGAGCCTTAATTCATGCATGCACATTACTCTCTTATATAAGCTTCCAGAATTTATGAAATCACGCTGAACCAAAACACATTCAAATCACGCGCACACAATATAAAATCGATATCATTCATTCAATTCCTACTATTAACTCATACTCTCTATTTATTTATTTATTTGCTTGTTTGTTTATTTATCTTGGTGGAATTTTCAATCGTTAATAAAATGCATTTTAAAGCGCTCAATTGAGCTGAAATTTTATATACATGATTATTTTGGAGGACAATATAATCATTTAATTATAATTAATAAAAATAAATTGATTAAAACTAATTATTTAAAGAATTACAAATACAGCCACGTTGGCGACTTAGCGACCATTTTGGCGACTTGTGTCAAAACTTGAAAAGGTTTTTTTTCTCACGTTTTAAAGCATTCAGTTGAACTGAAATTTTATATACACGATTGTTTTGGATGACAATACGATACTTTAATAATAATTAATAAAAATTGATTACCACTTTTTGTTGTGATTCTATCATATGTATATACATATTTATATTAACTGTAACTATTTAATAAAAATTACTTAAATAAAAATTTTCTTTGTTGATTTAAGTAGGAATTGGCTTAAATTTTTTTTTAATATTACTTGTTTTTCATGATTTGATCTCAATATTTCTGAAATTAAAGGAAAAGTAAATCCCTCTGCATTTGTCTGTTTCTTATTTTCATTATAGAGGTAAGATGGAAAAAGCTGTTACTGAGGAGTGCGTGAAGGTCCCCTTGGACCTCACTTTGAGAACGAGAATAAGTTGGAGTCATATAAGAGCCAGTAGCCATTTTTATAAATAACTTTCTTTATTTCGTTATCTTATCCAAATAGTATCAAAGACTTATTAACAAATATATCTAAATAGCTTTATGAGGTTTAAAAGGTTTTCTCTTAAATATTTAATGATCTAATTAATTAACAATTAGAATATCGATCACGCAGAGATTACCGTGATAAGAGATCCCAGAATTATAATCAATAATGTTCTTATTGAACATTTAACTTTAATATCAGTCCTAATATAAAGTTTTAATGAGACTTTAATTATAAATCAATATTTACCACACGGAATCTCAACTCTTCCTGAGATTAAATTATCCACCAAGAAATCTTCAATTATAAATCTAACTTCACTATTATAACTTTCTGCTTCAATCTCTCTCCTACTGCTTTAACTTTACGATTCCGTTTGACTTAAATACTTTATCTAATCTGCATAACAAGGAATCCTGTCCTCTCTTTGGAGCTGATTGGAAATAGGTAGGGAATTAAATTTCCCTAAAAAAGACGACTCAGAAGGTTAGTGATAAAGTTCCGTATAGATTTGTCACAAGTGTTTTGACATGTTTTTAAAATTGGTTTACGTTGATGTCGGTTGCTTCTGAAAGAGAAAACACTCTTGGGCTTAGAACTGGATAGACATTAGTAATCAGTAATCTACCCATTATAATTGTATTTAAATAAATAAAATAAGGTTAAATAGTTATATTTGTGCTAAGAACTTTTTAATTTTCATTTTTCCGGTCTAAATTGTTTTTTTTAGTGAAGTCTAATGATGGAAATACATTCGTTAAAAGAATAGCCTTTTCTTCATTCCTCAACACAAGCGAGTAATTCACGGAAAATCGAAGTTCTGAAGCGATGGTAGTACCTAACTCACACACACATTTTCCGCCATTGACCAAATTCTTAAAGTAAAAATCATGGCGATCGCATTACATGTAGTTACAGTAATTTTTTATTTATTAAATTCACCTTTGTTTCTTGTGCTTCATAAGGCGTTTATTGCTCATATTGGTGGTTTATCTATGTATATAACAAGGATGTTTGTATATATGACCCCTCGTTACTCCAATACCGTTCAACCGATTGATATGAAAATTGGCATGTATATGTATTTTTTGTGTGGAGAAGGCTTTTGGGTTATCCTCTTTGCTGCAGTTCCCCACCAGATGGCGCTACAGCATATCAAATTCTGCACCATTCAATAAATCACCAAGTTGCCAACATGGTCACCAAAAATGATGCCAACTTGGATCTATCGCCAACATTTCGCTACGTTTCCACTGAATCGTCATTATAATGTAAGGAACAGCGTTGCTTGCGAGTCTTACAATTTTAACATAAAATAAATACAACAGCAAGTAATATAAACGAACGTAGAACCTATTTTTGTGTGGTCCTTTTTTATGCGATTTGTTTTGTGTGATTTTATTTTTGCACGATTTTTTCTGTGCGATCTTTTTTAATACGGTATATGAATTTCAACGGCTTTGGTGCCACTGTAATGTTTTCTATCAGTGTACCAGTGGCGAACGGAGAATGTTAGGGCTCCCCTGCAATGTCAGGTTTTACCTTTAATATTTTCTTAATTGGATAAGTACGTACTTGGCGTTAGTCAGGCCTTGGACCCCCTAGAGTCCCGGGCCACCCCGCGAGGTGGAGGTGTACGTTACGCCACTGCAATGCATATATAATCACTTCAAGACACTCTTCATTTGTTATTAATAGTCTCTCGACAAAGCACGTTCAGTAGCTTTCTCTTAACGAGCCAACAACCCGCGCTTGATTGAAGACGAAACTTTCAATGACAGTGACGTTATCAATAAATTGATGGATAATGAAGAGGGACAAAAAGCCTTACTTAGCTTCTTATTTGTTTCCAACAAATTGGAAAACCATTTTCTTAAAATATATACCAATTCCGAAAGGAGTGTGAAATCTCAAAACAGCTTCCATCATGCATATCTGGTTATCGTGACATTTACAAGCAATCGACCTTCGTTGCAAAAATTTATCTCTTACTTTATGGTGCGAAAAAATAAATCAATGGAAATGATATCTTCAAGTGGCGAAAGCGATTTTGAACTTATTCACCACAGGAACATGAGCGCTTTGGATTACGATGAGTAGTAGTGAATTATATATGTGCATTTTGAAAATTTCTCCAAGTGTACAATGAGAATCTAAGTGTTTTTAAAATGTTTCCATGAGTAATTCAATTATTTATTTTGTTTGGAAGCACTTCTCATGTATTTCGTAAATAATTGGCGTATTTTCTAATTGTGACTTCTTTTACGCGGTCTCTCTCCACCGAATAAAAAAAAAATCTGTAGTATTTTGACGAAGTTGTTTGTTGTGGGTAAGAATTTATGAAATATTTTCGAATATTTTTTTGTGCAGTTTATTTTTATGCGGTCCCTATCTACCACACAAAAACAGGTTTTACTGTATTACATATCCAGATATAAATTATTTACACTATTTTAAGCGTTCATTGCACTAATGTTGTAAACAATATGTTACTTTTGCTGAGCAGAGATCAGCATAGGAAGGTGTTTTCAAAAATCGGCCCACAAGAGAGTTACGGAACGTTATAAATAAAAAAAATCCCTTTTTGTTGGCTATTAGATCTACAGACTTAAAATTTAACAGATATGGTGTTTATTTTTTTTGCTCAACTGAGATATGCAAAAAGCTTTATTTATTTATTTTTTTTAATTTACAATTCACGTAAAACCAACTCATTAAAAACTTCTTTTTCCTTCCCTCTGAATTGTTTAATTTTTCAATTCACCTGTGCGAAGAACGAGTATACTCTAGCTGGTATAATATAAATTTACACATTTCAAAAATTATTGCATGCAGGCATTTTGTTTTGTCACAGCAAAAATACTTTAATTTTCACTATTCTTGGATATACCAATGTTCGACAGAAATTTTTCTTTCAGTTTTACTACCTCTTGGTTCCGATAAGACGCAGTGAATGCAATAATCTGAAATAGACGAGTAAGGGGCGTAGCTACTAGCGTATTAATGATAATGGGCCCCCAGCTTTAAGGGCTCAAAACATGTAAGTAAAAAAATTGCAAAATATTAAGGGGCCCTAGAGGGCTTCCAAGGAACTCGTACTTTCCCGTACCCGAACGTACCAAGGAACCCCAATTGATACAGGGCCAACTCAGGACTAGCTGCGCCAGTGTAGGGGTAAGTAATACTTACCACAATTTAAAAAAAGTTTTTAACAAAAAAAGAAGAAGAAAAGGGGGGGTAACATGAACGTACCAGACACAAAATAACAGCATGGATTAATAAGCATAGCTACCAATTAATAAGCATTTTTTACTATCTCAAAAATGAACACTACAAAATTAGGTATATTACACAAAGCCAATTAAAAATTGTCTCATTTTCTCTTTTTTTTTTTATAATCATCTATTAACATTCAAACGTCTTGCTGATTTAAAATGGCTACTTCTGAATTAGATTGGTCGTGGTTGCCTAGTGGTCAAGGTAACAAATTCGTGTCCAGCATGTCATGAGTTCGAGTCTAGAATCGCTGAAGAGAGAGAGACCCACCGTACAGAGGAGGCCGATGCACGGAAAATACGTTGAGGCTCAAATGTTCTCCCGTTGGTGTGGTGTGGAAGTTAGGAGAGGGGCAACAGCTCAGGTGTCGTTGTCGTCACTTGATCATGGTTCAAAATTACAAGGTCCGTCGCAAAAACCCCTCGTGTAGCTGAACAGGGCGACGTTAATATTTACTCTTTTACGCTGTATTCAATTGTTTTCCATTTGCAGAGTTTTTGAAAATGATAAAAAATTATTAGAATTAATTAAAAAGCTATATATATATATATATATATATATATATAAAGTCGAACATACTGGTGGAAATTCCACTATGGAAAGATGCTTCATAAAAGGATTTCCAACAATGTTTACTTATTTACATAAATGAGTTCAAGAGCTAGTGGCGTAGCATACATCCCCGGAACCCCCACATCGGCGGAGGAAGGGCAGAATTCTAGGCGGTCCAAAGCCTGATTGACGCCAAGTACAGCTTGGGGTTCAAAACCTGACTTTGAAGGGCGGGGGGAGGTCCCTAATATTCTCCGTTTCACCACTGTCAAGAACACTCATGATTGGACAAGAAATACACTTAAGCCTCCACAACAGAAGTAGCAAAACATTTTTTTAATTACATATTGTTACAGATGAAGATATTATTGATTTTGTGCAATTGATCACATATAAATCTAATGAAGCTATTGTCTCAAAACAAATTGGAAGAAAATATGAATTATTCAAATAAGTTGTGTGTGTGTGTGTGATCACGTCTACACTTCTCTTTCAAAAATATCTGAATGATATTAAAACGATAGGCAAGAATTGATATAAATTTAAGTACTTTTTACTATAAGTAAAATTAAGAACTCGATCTAGACAGTTTTAAGAAACTGACTTCTCACAAATCTCTCAAAAATAGCTAACACTTTTCATGAATACTTTAGGAATAAAGATGCATTTGTGTACCTACACACATTAGCAAAATTAAGCATAGCGAATCTACAAGCTTACGAGTAAAATAGACTTCCTATAACAAATTTGTTAAAAAGTTTTCAAGAATTAGAGGGATTTAAAAAATAATTCAAAACTGGTTGATGATGTTTTTAAGGAGTGGTAGATATCAGCGAAATCTTAAAATGAAGGAATGTTAATGACGTCCACTATGTCAAATCTAAAGTTTGGTACAGAACTTTTTTAAAAGGAAAAGAAAAGAGATATTATATTCAGACAGAATTTTAGAAATATCGTCTCAAAAGAGAATTTGGAAGAAAGGCATATGGATTCAAAATAGCTGCCAATCTTTTGTTTCAATGAACGGTTTGATTTATTCATTTATTTTTGTAATAAGTTACATTAGAGTTAAGATTGCTTAATAGATATATCACAATTCCCTTCAAGAAAGTATAATAAATGTTTTAGAAGAGAGTTTAAGCCCCAAAATGTCTACGATGATCCATATATTAGAATATGGGTTGCAACTGTGGCGTAGCGTGGGGGGTGCAGAGGGGGCCATAGTCCCGGGTGGCATACGAAAAGGGGCGGCGGTAAGCACCGCGATATTTAAATTCAAGAATTATTTCAAACTCCAAATCGTGCCCGCGTGACGAGATTTAATACATGTACAGAAGCAGGAAGTTTATTAGTCGCCATGCCAGGCATGTCAAACACGCCGCTCGCCGAGACTTTCTAAATACTTTTGAACAATTAAAGTTTTTTTTTTCTTTTTAAAATTTATTTGATGTCAACTTTTTAAAAAAATTTAGCTACATATTCTTGTTTTAAAAGAAATCCGTTTTGATAATAAATAGAAGTAAGTTTTAGATTTAAAGTTACTTTTAATATTTCATTAAAATTCATTTAATTTTACGATAGTAAATTAATTTTTATTAAATTTTTAAATGCATTCATGCATATTATTTACTAAAAAGGAATCAAGATTCATTTTGTGTGTTCGACACATTTCTCTTCCTCCGTCTCTCCTTGGAGGAGAACAGAGTGACTTCAGAAACCACCCTAAATGTTTTGTTTTTATAAGTTTAAAAAACACAAGACGATCAAGATTGAGAGTGTAATGTTAACTCAATCTTTTGTGAATAAAAGTGGACTTTGGTTTTTATTAATATTAAACTAAAAACTTATTTAATAAAAATATATTCAAACTTCAAGAAGAATGTGTAAGAAAAGAGATTAATTCAAGAGGAACATCGCTATTTTCAAGAAAAATGGGAACTGCAATATTTTTGTGTCCAGAACTAGAATAAAATGTAATGGCTAAAATATAATTTTTTTATTTCAGTTGCAAAGGAATATAATCTTTAAAGGCACTATGATACAAATCATAAAACAAACTTGTGATGTACCTCCTCTTGGAAGTACATCCCTCGAAGTATCAGCATGAGCTAGAGGTGTAGGGTTAACGTAAGAACTAGAATCAAACATTATCTTAATATGACTTTATTAAGATATTCAACTTAAACTTTGAACAAATATAATGTTATAAATTAATGAATGGGAGAATCTACGATGACACAATGCGCAACACACAATATAATACAGACCTATATCAATAATTGAACCGCCTAATCTTCAAATATAATTATAGTAAGTAATCAATCCTACCTTATATTATTCTGTAATAAACTTGTCTTTATCTACAGTGGTATGCAGCTGTACATTTAACTTCCAATCGATCACTAATATGTTTATCCACGACACGTAGAACTTGAATCTTTGAACGGCGAACTTCAATAATCATCCAATACCACAACGTACCTCAATAGTTGAACATTCCTTTACACTACCATTACATTGCCATCATTGCTATCATTACCATCATTGCTATCATTACCATCATTGCCATCATTGCTATCATTACCATCATTGCCATCATTGCTATCATTACCATCATTGTCATTACTGCCATCATTGCCATCACGCTTACTCTAAGATCCTATATTTATCTTATATTATTTGCCTCTCTTCACTTCTCGTTTCTTAGATTTGGTTGGAAAAGAGTTGCCATTAATTCTGGCCCAAAGAACCTAAAAGACTTGTTAAAGAAAAGACGCGTACGTCGTCACAAACTATGACCAAATACGCTTCAAAATTTCGTGAAGATAAATTGTCGAAATGGGAAAAAAAACTAATTCTTCAAAAACAACAAAGAGAATATTTACTAAATTTGTTGAACACAGCGCAGCTGTTGCAAAATTTAGTTATATATTATCACATTTAATCGCATGAAGATCGAGACAATTTATGAAAGGGGAATTTATTAAAGAATGCTCAATTATAGCGACGGAATTAACATGTCCATTACAAATAAAAAAAATTATAAGTGCAAGTCGAAATACTGTAGCTAGCAGAGTTGATAAAAAATTTCAGAAATCTGCATAATTCAACATCAATATCTCAAGCCTATTGCAATTGAGGCCATGGTAGACTAGTGATTGAAGTCATTAACTTGTTCCCTACGTTGTCGAATGATGGGTTCGAGTCTTCATGCCCCTGAAGACTCTCTGTGTAGAGGGGTTGATGCGCCTTAAATCTGTCGAGGCTCAAAGTCGTCCCGTTGGAGTGACGATACAAGGGTCGTCGTCAATAACCCTCATGTTGCTTCAGAGAACGATGATAATTAACATTCCCTCGTTATTGCATAGATAAATGACTGGAAATTCGAAATATCATTTAGCCGTCCATTCTTACTCTCAGATGCGATGTTAATTTAAAAATAAATGAACAAGTCTTGAAAATCATTCATATGTATAATACACCAACGGAGCTAATATTTTTGATGAAGTTATGGAAGTTTTGAAGAAGTATACGTCACACACACCTTTGGAAAAATTGGCTAATCTTGCAACTAATGACTACTATGATTTGTGTGTGTGTTGATACCTAATATGCTCCTACTGTTATCACGCCCTCTGTAACACTTCTTTCCTTTGTCTTACTCATACCCAGTGGACGTAAAAAAGCGTTTGTTTGGATGTATGAAAGTGCCTCGCGTCTCCTACGAAATATTGTTGATACTGATTACTTCATGTTGGTGATAATTAGTCTAAGTTTGTGTTAGATTTAAGTTCATTTTTCTCCCTGAACATATCGTGTTGATTTTATTGCTAGCATTACAGTGCATTTAAAACCAAATTCATGTCAAGTACTCATTTTAATTAACCTTATTTTGTAGTATAATACAGATTTGAAGCTGTCAATGATTTCAGATATTTAGGGCGTGAATTGACCCATTGAACGACATAACCCAAGAGGTTCACAATAGAGTTACTGCTGATAACAGGTGTTTTTATGGACACAAAATATTTAAAATCTTATTTCATCAACAGAAAAACAAAACCACTAATTTATACAAGTTAATGATAAGGCCCTTTCTCACATATGTTGCAGAAACGTGGACAATGAACGAGAGAGACAAGGATGCTTCAGCTATAATTGAAAAAAAAAAGAGTCCTTAGAAGCAATTTTGGAAGTTTAAAATGTGATAATATTTAGAGATGAAGAACCAATAGAAATTTATAAACTTTTTACAGAACCAGATATTGTTAAATTCATTGCAATATAAAGGTTAAAATGGGAAGGTCACCTGATAAGTTTGAACGACAATCGAGTCACGAAAAAGATTTTTATAGCCAGACCATATAGTACTCGAAAAAGGGGAAGACCAAGACTCAGGTGGATAGATTAATAGTTTTTAGATCTTTTCCTATGCAATGTTAAAAACTAGAAAAGTCAGACCAAGAACAGGACAGCCAGGAAGGGAATTCTTAGGAAAGCCAAGGCCCAACCTGGGCTGTCATGCCATTGAGGAAGAAAATAAACCACCGCATTTAGGCCTTCATCCCCTTATTTAAAACCAGAATTACTAAGTGAGTAGTTGCAAAAAAAAAAAAGATTAAAATAAACATAGCATGACAATTTTTTAAATATTTTCATTGCATTATTCGTCAGCAAGTAAAGAGTGTTTTTTTCCAGGTATAGAAGTTTAAGTTGGCATTACTTTCCAAGATGGCGACTGATTTAACAGCTGTCAAGTGATTTATTCTCAGTTTGGTTTGGCAATTCATCAAAACGATCATCAAGCAAGGCGTAGATTCGTCGAATGGGCCCAAAACGAGATTGCCGTTGTTCCCGATTTTCATAAGCGAATTTTGTTTAGCGATGAAGCGCACTTCTGGTTGAATGGCTACGTCAAAAAACAAAACTGCCGCATTTGGAGTGAAGCTAGTCCACAAGTGTATGTCGAAACACCGTTACATCCAGAAAAACTGACTGTTTGGTGCGCTTTATGGGCTGGTGGAATCCTTCTTCAAAAACGATGAAGGCCACAACATTACAGTCAATGGTGATCGGTATAGAGCCATGATTACTAACTTTTTCATTCCTGAATTGAACAATCATGATGTCCAGGAGCTGTGGATCCAACAAGACGGCGCAACATGTCACACAGCTCGTGCCACAATCGATTTATTGAAAGACACGTTTGGTGACCGCCTAATTTCACGTTTTGGACCTGTGAATTGGCCTCCAAGATCTTGTGATTTAACACCGCTAGACTATTTTCTGTGGGACTATGTAAAGTCATTGGTCTATGCGGATAAGCCACAAACGCTTGACCATTTGGAAGACAACATTCGCTGTGTTATTGCCGATATACGGCCACAAATGTTGGAAAAAGTCATCGAAAATTGGACGTCCAGATTGGACTACATCCGAGCCAGCTGTGGCAGTCATATGCCAGAAATCATATTTAAAATGTAATGCCACAAGATTATCTTTCGAATAAAAAAAATCATATCAATCGAATAATACATCGTTGTTTTATTGCAATTTAAAGTTCTATACCTCTAAAAAAACACCCTGTATTATGCTTTAAAGTTTTAAATTTCAGTCTTTTTAAAATATATTCACCAGAATTGTGAACTATTTTAGACCCATAGACTTGATTAACGATTCTTCAAGTTGTTGTACGAAAGAATAATTTTCTTAAAAACAAAAAGTTACGAATGTGCTGAATTAAAAGATGGAAAATAGGAAAAAAAAAAAGGAGGGGGATGGCTTTTTTTGATGATATTATAAGTCATCTTAATCAAGGCAAAAATCATGTTGTTGCAATGCTATTTGATAATACTAACGTTTTAAAACAAAAATTATTATATTGGCGAAAAAAAAAGAAAATTTGTTTTACTTTAAAGGCTGCTAATATCTATCGTTTAAATCACCTAAATTAAAACTTACAGAGTATGCTTAACAAATTAAATTGTTAGAAACGGAATTCAATCGAAGGTTTTTGGATTTTAAAAGCTATTAAATCACACAATTTTCTTATTTTTACTTCACCTCTATTTATCGATATTGAAATTGTAAATAAAATTTATAGTTGAGTTAATTGAAATCCAATGTGAATCTTTGTTGAAACAAAAATGTACATGATTTGAAATTCCAGATTTTTATACATATTTATCTGCAGATCACTTTCCTAAAACGTTATCATTTGTTTTACAAACAATGAACATGTTCGGTAGCACTGAGTTATGTGAGCAACTATTTTCTTTAATGAAAAATAATAAAACTTCAGAAAGGTCAAGATTATATAACCGATCACTAGTCATCCTCAATTATAAAATTGTCATCAGATCAATACATTCAACTAAATTTTGATGACTTGTTTTATAAAAAACGGTGCTAAATATCTTATACAATTAATTCTCTCTTAACAGTAAGTCACTTAAAAAGTATTTCTTATTATAAGTATTTTGTTTTCTTATAAAAATATGAAGTGATTGTAAAACGAACATGGGGAATATGAAACAACTATGTATGTATATTATAAAATGCATTGAGCTGACGTTAAGTCTAAATAATACATACATAATCACTTAAAAAATCGTATTTTATTAATTTTGTTAGCATTGAAAACATGAGGCCCCCAACTTAATGTAAAACAGTTCATGTGGCCCGCTATATCATGTGAGTTTAACATGCCTGTGTTATGCAATCGCACTCTTTTTTATGTCACTTAGGCTTCTGGCAACCGGTATTGTTTGAAGTCAATGATGCTCACAATTATTTGCGCACAGAGGGACTAAATATCCATCAATGCGCTCAAAAAATACGTGCTTTACGGACCGTATTAGAAGCAAAACGAGAGGAATTTGTGGATCACGCTTTAATATATGCTAAAAGTTTACGTGAAGAGCTTGAAATTCCTTTTGAACCCCCAAGACGAATCAGGAGGAAGCATATATTATGTTTGGCGACGGAACTAAAGATGTTCAGTTATCGTACGAAGATGACTTGAGGCGAACGATGTTTTCTTCAAGAGACAGAGTAACTGTGAAATTCGAGAAAGATTCCAAGAGTTGCAGAATCTAGCGTAGAAATATACTTTTTTAAGGCCTGAAGTGATATTGAGCTTGGACGAATCTAACTTAGATCAAGCTCCTCAAGACATTAATAAAGAAGAATTCCAACTTGAGCGCTTACGGCTACAAGCATTCGTAGCTGCAACAGACCCAAGATGTAAAAAAAAGAACTCATTAGGTTCGGCCCTCTGGGTTTATAAAAATTTATTATTGAGTCCATACTTGAAGATGGCTTACCAAACATTGTCATAATGTTGATAAATTTTTTAACGTCTGCCATCAGTAATGCCAGTTGCGAGAGAAGCTTCTCTAAGCTAAAATTAATCAAAAATTATCTCAGATCGACTAAGTCTAACAAATTTAGCTATTCTGGCAATTGAACTTGACATACATATTGATACTGACAATTGTATAAAATATTTTGCTATGAAAAAAACACGAAAATTGCATTTTTAATCTATAAAGAAATTTAAAGCTGCTTTTTTTTTACTTTTACTAATTTTCTTGACTAACAGTTAAAATAGAGAGGCGGCAAATTTCCGATCAGCCCCAGGCGGCGAAAGCCCACGCTACGCCACTGGGTTGCAAAATATTTGTGCAGTGTCATGTCTGTAGAATGACGAAAATTCCATACAGAGCTGTTCTATATAGGAGAAAAAAACTGCAAAAATAATAGAGGGTGGCAAATGTAAGAGTTCCCGTGAACAGTGAGTGGGTCAGAAGAATTGTGTTTTAGAGGCTATTTCAAAAGAAACCATTTTGAGAACATTTTAGGTATACATATATTCTCAGTAGGAACTGCTGTCACGAATGTTTCAGTAGAGCTCAAAGAGAGAAGAGTAGTCTTTTAATGCATTTTTTTATTAAGGTATCCGACTACGTTCGGAACCGTGATTTTAAAAAAGCGCATAAATGGATAATTTTCATGATATTTAGTGTCACTTAGATTAGAATACATGTATAAAATTGTTTTAAGGACATTTTGACAAAAAAAATTACTTAAATATAATATTTTGGCAAAAAATTAACTTAGAATAATCTTTTTTCCAAATGTTCTCCTTTTGTGAAAAATGTTTATTATGATAATATTTTGCCTGTATATAGCTCTCTACAGAGGCTCAACTAGAATTTTTGAAAAATTCACAATAGTATCAGAGTTACCACCAATTGAAATAATTATTTACGTTTTTTTTCTTAAAATTGCTCCCCTCTGTTGTCGTAAAATATGAATAAACCCACTTCTAAGTTATATGTTTCAAAAATTCTAGTTGTGCCTTTGAACAGAGGTCTGAACTATATACAGGCAAAATATTATTCTAATAGAAGCATTTTTCACAAAAGGAGAACATTTGGAAAAAAGATTATTCTAAGTTAATTTTTTGCCAAAATACTGTATTTAAATAAAAGTTTTTGTCAAAATGTCCTTAAAACAATTTTATGCATATATTCTAATCTAAGTGACACTAAATATCATGAAAATTATCCGTTTATGTGCTTTTGAAAATCACGGTTCCAAACGTAGTCGGATACCTTAAGTGTGTGCATCGAGGATTTCTTCGAAATCACAGGATTAATTCGACTATAGAATCAGGGTATTGAAATTATAAGATCCCTCGACATGTGTGTCGAAACTTTGCTATTATTCGTTGATATTGACAGGAATGCATGAAACATGGTCGTACAAAGCGTAAAGAAGGTAACGGTTGATTGAAAGAAACGATAGAACTTAAAGACAAGAATGATCGTTTGATTACCATTCGCAGCCCTTAAAACATCTTTATCAACGATGGGACATATAACCGTGTCTATAATTATCGATAGGAGAATCAGGGAACGCTTAGATCAGGGAGGTGAATGCTCCTCTCATCATTTCAGTTGCGCTTGCAGTGTTGTCGGATGCATTCGACCTGGAATTTCAGCAACGACACTTCGGATTGAGCCTCAATGACAGCAAAAACGGTGTCTGGAGAACAGCAGTGAGATACTCAACTGGCTGCCATTCGCAAAACAACCCGATAACCAGGAGTTATGAGGCGGGTTGCGTTCTTCGATAGTCATCCACGACAACTTCACAGAACAGTAGTACACCAACGAGAATCTACGCCCCGTTGTGATGCCTTTCTCTTCATAGTCTATGAGCTTCTGTTTCTACAGGATAACGTCCCCCCGTTCATGGTATGTCTTTCTACTGCTTGTCTTCGTCTTTCTCCTACACTTTTCTGGCAGGCGCGATCACCAGATTTCTTCCAAGTAGACCATATTTAAACTGTGATAACTGTCTCTAGATCACGCTGATTTAATGACCCTATTAGCCTTTCGTTTCTCGTATATTTACATCACATCCTGGTATTGTGACGTAACTGTGAATTTCCCGCCACACAGCTGTAAATTGGCTTCTTTTGTGGGTATGGTCACCACATGTGCCATGACACCTGAATCCTTAAAAATATTGCGTGGTCTTGTTTTGGATATCACCCTGGCAACCTTTCACACCAGAAGGAACTCCTCTCCACCCACAAGCCGGTTGTAACTCGAAGCTAAAGACGCCTATCTCTGTCATCCTCCAAGCCTAAAGAGGGCAGGCAGAGAGAACGGGAGATGGTCTGAAAACTTCGCTGAGCACGGATACCCAAAATCTCCTCCCTCACAAACCACAGAACTTGGACACTAATAAGTCTAATGGATAAGTCTAATAACTTCAATGTATAATCTGTAAATAATAGTTGTGACGTAAATAAACTAAATATTTAAATCATTCAATATCACTCTACCTTTATTTATCTCAAACGTCACAGTATGTATAGAGAATTGATTGAGTGATTGAATATTATCGTCGCACTGTTCAGCTACACGAGGGCTTTTGGCGACGGACCACGTAATTTTGAACCATGGTCAAGTGACGTGGACGACACCTGAGCTGCCCCCCCTCTCCTAACTCCCACACCAACGGGAGGACTTTTCAGCTCTCGACAGATTTAACGTGCATCGCTGCCCTACACGGCGGGTCTTTAGTGGTACTGGGCTCGAACTCGTGACCAGGCAAGCCACGATCCGATACCTATACCACTTGGCTACCGCGGCCTAGTATGTATAGAGAGAGAGAAAAAAAGAGGGGGAGGGGAGAGATAAACAGATAGATTAGATTTATGGTAGTTTAGTATATGTAGAGGCGGATTAAGTGGCTGGCAGACCAGGACTCTCGTTTGAAGAGGAAGCTGAGCAAGCTAGCAGACAACAAAAGAGAAAATTTTTCGGTGAAAGTAAAAAAGTCGGTTATGAATTTTTGAAAGAAGGAAAAATTTCATATTGAATTCTTTTTATGTCATATGCGATAGAGCAAGAGCAGAACTATCCCGAAGAGCTGATATGTATTAAACTGTTATAGAACACTTTACTGTATTTTTTGACGAGAAATTATTACCTGAAATTAAGAAGAAAGCTACTCAAAAACTAAAGGAAATTTAGAAAGACAATATTTAATCTTTTAATTTTTACAGTATGAATTGAATCAGTTTTTACTATTTTTATAAGAAAACAAAGATGCAATGACGACCCCCACTAGAAATTTATCTTTGCAAGAGTAATCCTAAAATGCAGAGAAACTTCTACAGATACAGTCGAACCTCTGTATAACGAAGTCGCTAAATCCCAGAAAAAAAGTTCGTTATATGGAAAATTCGTTATATAGAGGTTAATTTTTTAATACACTAAACCGCATAAAACAAATTTTAAATTCATAAACACTATATATTAAAAAAAGTAATTACTCACATCTTTTTTTAAAATTAATATATATATGTTTATTTTATATATCTTACCCATCGAAAATAAACAAAAAAGAAAGAAAAAAAAAATTTCAACGAAAACAAGAAAAAAACGATGTCGAATGTGGCACTGTATTTTCAATATTAAGAAAACAATTTTATATTAAAATTTTAAGGACATTTTATAATTTAAAGCATACAAGAAAGATTAAACATACATTATTTTATAACTAGAACACGGGACAACTGCATTGAGTGAGAAAAGGGATATCGAAAATGTTTCTAGTGAACTGGACAATGGGGGTTAAATGTTGCACTTCTAAGATGAAACGTTCAGAACTTTATTGTTCTCATCGAGTTAGGATCCAATAAAATCAGTTCAAGATTTACGACACCATAAAATGTGTTAACGAGAAAATAACTTGAAATGTTCAGAAATACTTTAGAAATAGGGAGAACAAAAATTGAATCATAAAAGAAAAAGTTCGTTATATAGAAAATGCACTTCGCTATAGAGAGGTTATTTTACGAAGAAAATCGTGAAATTTTCAAGGTTCTAGGAAAAAGTTCGCTGTATAGAAAAATTCGCAATATGGAGGTTCGTTATATAGAGGTTCGACTGTATTTTTAACGATACCGATACCGAATGCGTCAGGTGAGAAGTCTTCTTCAGTTTTAAAGCGATTTAAAAATTATTTAAGAATGGGATTATTATTATTTAGATGGGAGATTATAAACAAATTTAGCACATGGCCATATTATATAGAGAACAAAATGTTTGGGACAAAATTGATACGGTAAATATAACTGATAAATTTACTAAAGAAAAATCCAGAAGTAAAGTTGTATAGCAAAACTGTAAGTTATTTAGTAAAGATTTTAATTATTTTAAAATACAGTTAAGACTTTTTTCTTTAGCTGTTGAGTTTTATTATTAGCAATACATTTTAGTTTAAGAATTTAAGGTCAGCGAATTTCTTTTCATTATTTTAGTTGTTCGAGTCTTGAGCCCATGGGCCTCGAACCTCTTACTGCCAGGGGCCTCCAACTACCTTAACCCACCTCCGAGTAAATGATTATTGATTATCACTGGCGTAGCTAGTCCTGTATTTAAATGCCTTGGGTCCCTCTTTTGTTGCCTCTTAACATTTAATGATCTTTTGCTTATACATTTTGGGGCCCTAAGGTTTGAGCCCCCGTATCATTGATATGGCTGATACGGTGGTAGTTACGCCCCTGTTGATTATATTATATACAAATTTTTTTCATTGTTATTTTGTTACAATACTTTTTAATTAGTTATTATTTGTGAGACTGGTAATAAGGTTAAAACGTAGAGCCCACCAAAGTTAAGAAGGTCGACGTTGCAGAACATTAAACAAATATTTGAAACATATTTTAATTTATCATCTGTAAGAAAATATATTATAATTCAGAATTCAATATTCACTGTGTGTGTGTGGGATTCATAGAATATGATACATAATCCATTCATTAATTTACATCCTTTAAATTAAGATACTATTACAATTAATATTGTTGTTGTTTTTCATTTTATCGTGTGAAGCTGAAGAATTGTTTAGCATGAAAGCGTAGGCAATGAAATATAAGGCAAATTAAGCGATGGAATCAAGAAGGAAATAATTCCAAACAAACGTAGTGTTTTAAAATGTCACTTTTTATAGGGTGGTGAAATTGAAATATGTTATTTAAACAGGAATATTTTTTTATCTCCGGTGACACATAGCTCAAAAAGCAGCCTTACATTACTTTTGCACATGCCTTTTCCTCCTTTGATAAAAGAGCAATTTTAATTTTAAAGAGAAATAAATTAGATGCGCAATATGCGAATACAATTACTCATAGATTATGTATTTCTAAATAAAAAAAATAGCTTTTATTGGATTACATTTCACATTAGTGTCCTAAAAAAAATACAAGACTTTGCCTTCTAGAATAATTCTTGTTAATATAGTAAAAGTATGTTTATGGAATATTATGATCGGATTTTTCCAAGGAAACTTCAAATGGAAAATATTAGATATTGCCGTTTAATACCTACTGTACTACGATAACGTAGTTTTCGATGTTTAAGCTCAGAATATTTTAAAGAACGAAAGAAATTGGGAAAGCAATCAAGAGTGGATAAAAATTAAGCAAAATCGAAATTAAAATGAAACTGTTTTTGATATCTAAATGTTTCTTAAAATAAAAGTTTTAAGTATCTATTATTAAAAAATCATCACAAATTCTTAATTTAAAGAGAAATATGTGATGGAAAATTATTAATGTATGCATAGAAATTGAAAGCTCTTTAAAATACAGTTCATTGTTCAGGAACCTCACCACACCCTTGACAGATGTTTTGAAAAATTTAAATTTACAAAAAAAAAAAAAAAAACCGTCAGCTCATAAGAAAAACGAGTCAGTCAGTGTTAAACTCGTTAAAATAGAAACTTAGAAAAGATTATAGTTTATTCATTATTATTATATTTTTTTAGTTTTCTCTTTCTTTCTAATATAAACTGTACAGCAATTAATGTTATTCTACTTTTTTTTTTAAAAAAAATTATTTTCTCTTGGAGTAAATTTATTTTTTTAAGTTCCTCGATCAATTATTCATAGCAATTTACATATTTTAGTCTAGTAATTTAGTTGAAGGATAAGTTGAAATGTGGCAGGAAAGTGACGAAATTAGGGCTTTCATCAAATCCCTAAGAGTGATGATTAATTCACGGAAGGTGTCAAAATAACGTCTCTTTGAGGTCATTTCCCTGAAGTAGGTAAGTGATTTGATCAAATCACAGAACAGTTTTATTGAAATGATAAAATGAACAAGTCAGCATATTTGTAGAGCTCTGTTTTCACTTGTTTTACCACTCCCTTTTACCTACCCTCTCTCTTCATCCTTGCCAGGCAGCGCCGGGCTTCTGACGTGACGCACCACCAAAACAAAATGGCCTAAATATCATTTTTTAGTTTTATTTAGCTATATTCTTTGTATTATTATACTTTGATTGATATATCAGTTTTGCATGCCTGAAAATTAGAAACTGGACAAAACTTCAATTGAAAAATGTAAATAAACAAATTTGGGAATTCGACCACGCCCCCTTTATAGATAAAAAAGCTTTTTGATAATAAAAAAAAGCTACTTTAAAAGGAGAAATACTAACTAAAAAAAAGGTATTGCACATAAAACAGGATATTTCTGAAGTACTGCATTAATGTATAATTTTAAAAGAAAATGCTTGAAATTCTACTACAAATATCTTTTTTTAAAAAAAATACCAGCTTTATTATCTAATTATTTTGTCAATTAATTTCGAATAAATAACTTGTAATTCAATGACTATTGTTGCATTAATTACTCTACTTTTAATAATGCACCGTATTTGCTAGATAAACACTTTTAAATTCTTGACAATATTATTTCATCATTTCACTGAAACAGGTTAGGGATTTGATCAAATCACTTACTTTTCTTAAGGAAATCACCTTACAGAGTTCTTATTTTAACATCTTGCGTGAATTGATCGTCTCACTTAGGGATTTGATGAAATCCCTAATTTAATCATTTCCCTGCGACAGAAATACTTTTTTTAGAGGTAGAATACAATTTCACTTAATCAATTAGTAGTAATTTTTTCCTCATTTATCTAAAAATACTTCATCAAAAGACAAAGGGTTCATCAAAAAAAGTTTTAGTTAAAAATAATATCTTAAATAAGAACCAACTTAAACTTAGAATGACCTTTATAAATTACATGGGCAGACTTGGTCATCAAAAGTTACAAAAGGATTTTCGCCGAAGTTTTGAACAGAATATATTTCGGAATGAATCATTCCGATTTTATTATAATATTTTGCGATATTTTCAAAATCTACTTTCAAGGAAAAAATACAAAAAATAAATAAATAAATAAAATGTGATATTCGAAGTGTAATAAGCAATATATCATTCTTAGAAATGATTTTTGCGACAAAGTTAAATTTAAATCAAATTTTAAAATATTTATAGTTTTAAAAACAAATTTGTAAAAAAGTAATGTCTTTTCCAAAAATTGACGTTCTTGTTAAAAAAATATTTACTTTGGAACTGAATTTTTGAGAAATTTTTTTGAAAGATGAGGAAGAAGTTATCGAATTTTAAACATATGCTAGTTCTATCGTTTCAAACTTTTTTGAGGGGTGGAGGAGGAAATGAAGGAGCGAGAGGCGCTACAAAATATATCTTCACTTGTTCTTGAAATGTTTCGATAAAAAAGTAAATTAGTTTCTCTGTAACAATATTTATTTCTTTTTTGGCATTTTTAATAATTAATCACATTTATTTTGAAAAACACAAACACTTTCTCTTCGTTCCGAGTCTGTTTTATTGTTCATAGCTCCAGTATATTATTTAAAATTAAACAAAAGAAAAATATCACATCACAAATATTTGCAAGCCACAAGTAATACAGAAGTAAAAGAAGTGAGAATGTGGTGGTTCTTTTTTAAAGAACCCTTTTCGATTTACGATTTGTACGTACGCTTGAATCTAATTGAAATTTGTCGTCGAAAGCCGTTAATAACCGTACTAACGTCCTTATTAGGCATTGGAACATGGCTCCCTTGATTTATGTGTAACTTGCCGTCTGGCGCTTTTTGTAAGTGCTCTATTGGAATACGACGGTGACGCCACGCCTAACAAAAACACGCAATTTTTCCCCCATTTCTTCTTTTATTTTATTCATTCAAATTTCCGTACAAAGAAAACATTGAGAAATGAACCGAGTGTGCATTATAAACACTTTTTTCTTCCTTTACCGTACGTTCCTTTTGATTGCGACGATAGATTTCGTATCGCAGTTATTAGAATAATTTGGGAGATGGAAAGAGCCATCTTAATAAAAACATTTACTGGTACTTATTTTTTTATGTTTGCATTGAAAGCTATTTTTAGCCTTCCGTTGAACTTCTTTCTATAATTTGTAATTGATACCATATGAAAAAAAATGAATATTTAACGTGGTAGTTCGGACTATTTATATTTTTTAATTTTAGAAACGGTATCTCGAAGTTGTGGCTTTCAGAGGTCAGAAAGATTTGATTCTTTTGATTATGTTTGATATTTTACATAAATGTGTGCGTGTGTTTGTGTTAAAAATTAGCAGATATACTATACATAACCAGTAACGCAAACAGGAATTTTTCAAGGGGGTCCGGGGTAGAAAGATCACCATTCTTGTATCATGCTTCTTTTGATTTTGTCTATTTTCGGGAACAAAACACAGCAAAAAACTAATTATTGAATAAATAATTAGCATTAATTAATAAAATTAATCATTAATAACAAATACTTAACTAAATTTTACGTACTATATAACAATTATAATTAATTGGAAAACATATCAAGGGCTTTGGGGGGTCCGGACCCCTTGTGTGCGCCACTGTATATAACTATGATTTTTCTGAAAAGAGACTAACTTACGCCTGCATCTTTTTAATACAGGGGAAGATTTGATTCTTTCAATGTCTTTGATATTTAATGTTAAAATCATTGAACATCCCAGTGCAGTATTAGTCATATCACACACACAAATTTCAGTATCTTACCTTT
Source organism: Trichonephila clavipes (assembly GCA_019973935.1). Taxonomy (NCBI): domain Eukaryota; kingdom Metazoa; phylum Arthropoda; class Arachnida; order Araneae; family Nephilidae; genus Trichonephila; species Trichonephila clavipes. Next base: position 290,251 of record BMAU01019837.1, read on the forward strand.
TTAGTGGAAATAAAAATAAGAAAAGCTGGGAAAAAAATGAAACAAAAATATTTTTTTTAGAAAAACTATTGCATTTTCCTAAGGAATAATAAAACTTTAAATTTTCAGGATTCATTCAGAAATTGAAAAAAAAAAAAATTCATAGACAGGCAACATGCCACCTTCGTAGAAGATAGACCTTGTATTAATTGAAATTCGCTAATTGAAGTAATAGTAATTCAAAAATTTGTAGAATTAAATAAAAAAAAATGGTGTAAATGTAAGTTTTATATAAATAATATTATTTACCGTAAAATCCGGCGTGTAACATGCTCTTTTAGCACAAAAAATAAGACCGAAATTTACTGGAGCGCGTTATACGTCGTTTTTAAAATCTGCTTTTAATTTAAGCTTTAAAAATAAAGATAAAAAAAAGATAAGCACACACACACACAGTAAAAAAAAATTAGACTTCTGTATATGAGTTACGAAACAAACAGATGAAGTTATAATAGTTCATTTTATCTAATTTTATTTTATATTATAATAGAAAGCAGGAGATGTTATGCATTAATTAGTAAGATGCGCATGATATAGCCTTTAATAATTGTTTAATTTGCAAAATTATGACTCTGCTGCGAATTTACTCAAAATTTATTCTTTTACTCTTCCTCTTTCTTGTACGTACTTAATTAACAGAGAAGTTATTTTATCGAATCTTAATGTAACAAAGAATCATTCTTCAGATAATTTCAATTTTTTTTTCTTTAATATAGTATATGCTTACGTGCAAATGATTTGACAAATATCCTTTTACAATTCTTTATTGTGATGCTTCTGTTTCTTTTAACTGTTGCTAAAACTAAATGTATTTCTTCTAATGATGTCATGACATATCCCCAACCCATACAGCCTTGAGTATATTAAGAATGTTTCCACAGATGAATTCATGGTTTAATTACAGATCACTGATAAAATCAAGCAGAGAAGTGGTATAATAACTTTCTTTAGAAAAGATTCAAAATACGCTTAATGAAGTTTTATAAAATGGGCCGCCTGAAATAATATTTTTGGAATGCTCGAGTTACAAAAGCAATACTCTACGCCTAAGTTCTTCGAAAAATGAAACAAAAACTAGCGTGGTATCAGATCAAAATGTCAGAGAGATAGACAAGATATTTGATAATGTAAATACCAGCACGATCGATATCATAGGATGTAGTATGTAGTTCATAACATAACTATCACTCAACAGTGCCAACAAATTAGTAACAAAAGAAAAAGTATATTAACATATTAATATGTTAAAAGGATATCTTAGAAAATATTAGAAGAGCAGTTTTTTTTTATACTTAAAAGTTTTACACAAGAATAATGCATGAATTTTTAATGTAATAGGAATAAAATACAATAAAAAGTACTAAATTTTATTATAACTAAATTAATTATGATTTAAATCACAATTATGAATATTATTCACGGTCATCTATTTCTGTTTATTTTGAACTCAGAAACATTTACAAAGTGCATTTATCCCTTGCTTGATTTTTTAACATTTTGTACATGTTTGACCAATACTACATCACGACTTCACTTAATTTAAGGACTTCGATATTATTTTCAAACAAATGAAATTATAGTATTTACATTTAATTAACGTTAATTCTATGAAAAAAGCCATGCATTGTAACTTTTTTACAGTGGAAAGACTTATGTTTTTCAATAAAAGAGAAAATTTTAAAACAGCTTCATTGCCGATTTCATACGTTATAATATCGATCGTAATGTTTCCTTTTTGAAATAGTTATTTTTTATATCAAGTTCCATGTTTAAGTATTAGGTGTGTACATTTTGATTTGTACTTTTCTCTTTAGTTTTAAAGATATAATTCCATAAGAATGATCTGCATGGGAGTAGTATGAGCTTCCTTCGTGCCTAATTTGAAGTTTTTAAAAGAATGTACGCTCACAGGATCTATGCAAATGAGAGATACTATTTAAAGTTAAGTGGATTGAGTTCGCGGGAGAGAAAGGAATGATAGAAATTGTACGTGTTGTTAGATTAAATTAGAGTTTACATTCGAATTGTTAGAGCATTCGGAAAAAGGGATTAAGAACCTTTTAGTGCAAGTTCTTAGAATCAAGTTGAGTATCTACATTTGATAAGTATTTTTTCATTATAAATATTTAAAGTAGGCTAAAATTGACTCCTTCCTCACCAGCTTAATTAAAAGTTAATAGTAATTGAAAAGGTTATGAAATGTAAGTTGTTTTTTTAATGACGGCTCTTTCTACTATATAAAGCTTCTCACGAACGTGATCGGAGGTTCACTACACGCTGATTGATCAGATCCGGAGCTCAGGCAATATTACATAATCTCATCACAAAAGTTTTCGACACGCGGCACTTTTTAAGAACTAAAGTTGCAATAAAATTGTTTTTCTCATCTGGTGGGTAAATAAAAAGAATTCAGTAACGCGCACTATCTATTGCAGGATTCAAGACCATGATGATTAAAGAAAATTCTCAAGAAAATTGAAATAGAGAATCATTATATATACCACTGCCTCCGAAAGTCCACGTACAGGCAATCATCTTACGTTTATAATTACTATTAAATGTGTGTAATACTACTATTATGTGTTTAGTTACTATAATTACTATTAAAAACTCGCTGGAAATCAACATACCTCTTAGGGATTCTTCGAAATGTCCGTGTTCAAAGAAAAGTAACAAAATCCACACCCCAACATGAAAAAAACAAGAATGACCACTAAATAATCATCACTTACCCCCGCCAAAAATCCGCGTACACTTACAAAAGAGAGCTTTTAGACTTTTTATTATGAGATAATTACACCAAGTCGTGTTTTCAAGTGATTATAAGCTTCTATAACGATTTAATAGGAATTTAAGATTTGAATGCTTGTGTAATTCCATGGCAGGTAATAGAAAAGAGAGATCAATGTATTACTGAAAGAAAAGACATCTTAGATCTTTAAAACAAGGGGAAGATCTTTTAACCCTTTATCTACCGACGATACTTATAGGTACCACTCACTTTAAAATTACATAGAATAACCATTTTTACGAACACTCTGCCGATACTTAGCAGGAATATTATTTGAAATCCACTCTTCCAAGATATATGGCAGCACGGGTTCTATGATGAGTATTTTAGCGGGGAAGGCGAATAGTTTTATAGTAGAAGTTAGGTTTTCAGTTGACATTTTGATCGGATTGCGAAGATTGTCATTTTTGTTCCGAAAAAGTAGTTGTTAATGTCGAAAGGTAAGCGCCTTATTTTTTTTATATGTTAAGGAAGACATTAGAAAACGATTTGACTATTTACTTTAAATGAAGAGTGTATATAAAATTAATTTTACAGTTGATAACTTTCTGGTACTTATAAGTACCGACAGCATACTGGGTTTGGGAGCAGGAACTTTGTTTTTTTTTTGTCCGAGTGGCTTATTGTTGTGTGTGTGTGGGGGGTTGTGTTGTAGAGTCATCGCTATAGTGCAATAAGACTTATACTTTATTTTAACGTTTTCAAAAAATTTTGAGCTTGTTTTGTTTGTTTGTTTTTGCCTCACAATTGAATGAAATATCTATTCTTATTTCAAAAATTAACAACATTTTAATTTCTTTACGTGTAACTGAGATTTAACAATAACATGAGATTTTCAAGGTGCTATTATTATTACAATAATAATAATAATAATAATTATTATTATTATTTTTTGAATGTCTGGGGAAAAAACTGTCTTCAAAAGGCTTTGGATTTATTACAGAATCTACTGTCTGAAATCAAAGATGTAATAACAGATGATTTTTCTGATGAAGAAATTCCGGCAAGTTATCGGCTGGAATTTTCCTTTAATTCTTAGGATGACGATCAAGAGACTGAACTCAAGGTGCAGTAGTTCATTTTAAGAAAATACAGCATTTCTTACACGAGGATGCAGTGCCTTATAAAACATTCAATCGAAACCTCACTCAAAATGCACACCGTGTAATGAATTTCTGTGTATTAATGAAAAAAACTGTTTATTTGCATATCATCAAATTAAATTTATGTATAAAAAAGTAAATTGCGCAGAACTACAGAATAATAGCAGAAATTGCGTTTTCAGCTGAAGGTTTTTCAGCGAATTGCGAAGATTGTCATTTTTGTTCCAAGAAAATAGTTAAAGCCAAAATGTAAGTGTCTTTTGTGTGTGTGTGTGTTAATTGAAATGTTAAAAAACGATTTGACAGTGAATTTTAAGTGAACAGTATCTATAATTATTTTTACAGTTGAATATCTTTAATTAATTAATTAGCTCTAACGGATTAAATTTCCCAAAGTTGTGTATTTTATTTATGTATATCCTTAATTTTCAATATACTGATTAAAAACAATTTTGCATGAAAAAAACTGTAGTAAATCATAATGCGGTAGATAAAGGTTTAAATCAATTGGCTGAAACTGTTAATAGGAGACATTCATTGATTCAAAAAGTGTTCATAAACTAGAAATCAACTAAAATTTGAACGTCCAAGCCAAGATTCGGCCGCTCGTCTGCAGTATCACCTCGAGAATCTTGCTTTGTAATACGCTCTATAGCAATAAATACAAGACCATAAATTTCACAAATAGTTAAAAGTATTACTGAGATATTGGAAAAAAGTGTGACTTTTTTTTAACCACAATTCGAAGAGAACTGAAAAAGGATGACTACCATGGCCGAGATACACTCAAGCAGCCATTCACCTTTTGAGTTAACAGAGCTATGCAAAAAAAAAAGAGCATCTACATAGGACACATAATTATTTGAAAAATGTAATATATTCCTTTCAAAGTAATTTTGGTATTTTAGCATCAAAAAGGACAAAAATATGCCTGCAAAAATTTCTGCACAGATCTTAAGAAAGAGAATCTTTTTTCGATTATCAAGCATGAAGGAGGCATAATCTTTGGGGGTGCATAGGAAGCCTTTGGGTTAGTAATCTGGAATTTATTGAATCAACAAGGTACAAAATTGATTGCGTGAACTTCTTGAAGTAAAATATGGGGCAAATGCCAAGAAACTTGCGGTGAATGAGGATTTTTACTTTCAGCAGAACAAAGGTACTAAAAAAATGGCTTACATTGTGAAGCCATGACTGTTCTGCCCTCTCCCAAACCAATTCCATAAGCCATCCTAATCCCCAGACCTAAGCACAATACGGCATTTGTTGGATATACTCCATTGGGTAATCAGGGAGCACGTATAACATGGAAAGAAAGGCCCAAATCTGTCATAGTATAAAAAAAGAAACAAATTAACCACAGAAGAGAAAACCAAATTAGTTAAATCCAAATCGAATGTGTTGAGAGAGTTATAGAAGGAACGGAATAGCTTAAAAAGTATGTTTTAGTTACAATCCATTATCGTAAAGATTTTTTCTAGTGTACGCAGATTTTTGACGCACACGATTTGTATCGTTCTGAAGTTATAAATATTTATATTACTTTATGTAATAATCAGGGGATTGTTGCTAATATTATTTGAATTTTCAACGTTAGAAGAATCAATAAAAAACAGTATTGATTCAGAAATACTTAATTTAATTAGCTATCTTTGTATGAATATGAAAGATGATCGTTTGTGCGCAGACTTTCGGAGGCAAGTGTATATATGCACAAGTGTTGCTATTTTACAGCTTTGGTCAATCTTGACGAATAAATTTTACCTTCTACTTGCACACTGTACATTGCAAATTGAACAAAAGGTGGTTAACTGGAAGCCTGCGTCCGAAAAGATTATTATGCCGTAGTGATTGAAGAAATGGAACACTGCTTTTGAAACTTTTTACAAGGACGATGATTGTGGGGAATCTGCATTGATGAAATTCCGGACATTAAAGGGCGTTTCAAACGGCTCTGGTTCAATATCTGCAAATGGTCCAAAAATTATGATTGCTAAATTCGTAGAGATGGGCTCATTTGACGTGAAAAGGAACATATGGCAACATCATTGCAGGAACCGTCAAACAGACATTTGGGAAAGTGCAGTGCTTGAGGAATTCACCGAATTTTAAACATACCGGTCAGCATAGCTCTTAAAATTTTACGAAAAATTCTGAAATGTTATCCTTACAAAATTACGTATATTCAAACGTTGGTTTCTGGGGGCTTATTGGAAAGGGAACATTTCAACTTTCAATTTCTTCCTCGAATGGAAGTTGAAAATGCTTGGTCATGAAGCATTTTGCGGACAAATGGAGACCATTTTCATCTCCAAAATTCTGTGAATATACACAATTTCAAAGAATTGGCAAGAAAGATTCTTTCCAAATGCAACCATATTGCTCTTTTTTCTTCAAAGAGGCAAGAGGTGTGGTGAAGGTTTATGCCAGTATTAATCGTTGGTACTTTTTTTTCCCGAAGAAATAGTTCCTTCGGTCTTGAAACCTGTATTGTAACTAGGAAACATTTTGATTTCTTGTGTACATCCTGCTCATTCCATTACTACAACAGCACGGATCCGTGGATAGCATAATTTTTATACAAGATGGGCCTCCTCCGCATATTGCAACATCTGTGAAGCAACTGCAAAATCTCCATTTTGGGAATCAGTAGCGATTTTCTGGCTTGTTAGTAACAGCTTGTCTGTCACGATCATTTGACCTTTATGACTTATGGCTGTTTGGTCATTCAAAAATGTTGTGTACAGTGGTCCTATTGCGAATTAGCTGGGTTGGAAAACCGTTATACGTTACACATCACGACGTCATCTTTCATACTCTTCGATCTGTTATGGAACCGACAATTTATCATACCCTTTTCTTGATGGTTCCTTCATTGTCTTTTAATGGTTTTTCTTCATATCAAGTCTTTTTCTTAGAATCTCAAGAAAAGTACAATGCCATCTATTGGTCAATTTTTGAATATTTTTTTCTTTTGCCAGGAAAATCTAATTGCTTCAAGAATATTCAGGCGAACATCAGATCATTCTTACCAGTGTATTTTTTATACTCTTTAAAAAAACGAACTTTAATTATTATTACCCTTTATATTTGTGGCGGTGGTATATATATAAGCCGATGACAGCCTCCAGACTGAAGTTGTCATGAGTTCGAGCCCAATACCACTTAAGACCCTCCGTGTAGCGGAGCGAAGCACGTTATATCTGTCGATAGCTCAAACGTTTTCCCGTTGGTGTGGTAGTTAGGAGAGGAGGTTGCCAGCTAAGTTGTCGTCCTCGTCACTTGACTATGGTTCAAAATTACGAGGTCCGTCGCCGAAAGCCCTCATGTTGCTGCACAGTGTGACGTTAATATTCACTCACTCACTCCTGACTGAAGTGATCATTTTGATCTAGCACGGAGCCGAAGGTCACGGGTTCTGTACTTTGGATTAGCGCGTCACTTCATTGGTGACCTTTACTCTGAACTAAGAAAAAAAAACGCAACCTTTGCGCATCTGTTGTGGCGCAATCTACCCGCCGCAAGGGCAATCAAAAGTCGTCAGATCCACTCGATGCAGCAACCATAGCCATCAAAAACATTTGACGCAACAGCAACAACTCACGCACTCGCCATATTGTCCGTTCACCTATTCACCTACTCATTGGTGGGGGAGTAATGTAGCGATACATAAGCCAGTAACAGCCTCCGGAGAACGGTGTTCACTTTTGTCAGGTGGTATTTTACGTGTTTACGAATTCCTGTGTCGCGGATTCTATCCGCCTTAAATATGTAGGTATACGTATTTTATACCAGAAAAATGGAATATAAATAGAAATTTATATTAATAATAAGATGAACCACTCTCTCAATACATTAGTAGAACTGAAATATGATATTAATATTTGAGCATTTACTTTTTTTAAAAAAATTATCCGTGTTTCAATCCCATTCTTTAGGATTACTTTAAATGATAGTCATAAAACAGGAAAAATGAGACATCGAAAGTTCATCTTTTGAAATAAATTATTAAAATCATATTTTATCTTGAAGAATTAATGTCAAAGGGTCAAATAACGAAAAAGTTGAAGAAAAAAGAATCGATCATTAAATGATTAATGTTGTTTGTGGATGTCTGAAGATGAAATGAGAAGAATAAAGAGGCATAATGAGGAAATGCTATTCATCAAAAAGGACAGAGATCATGATTAAACTGCATGAAACGGTTTTCTTTGGAAAAATTGATACTTTGTTGCTCAAAATGTGAGGAATATTTTGTGAAAAGAACTTATAATTCTGTACGGAAGAATTCAACAGAGCAACAAGCTTGAATGAACAGAGGGAAACTAAAATGACCGTGAAAAAAAAAACGCTTTAAATTTTCTTTAAAAAATGTTAAAAAAAATCATTAAAATCTATTTAAGACAAAGTATTCTGAAGATATATAAGGTACATTTGAGTTTTTGATAATAAGCTGAGTTATCGTGTTTTAAATTATTAATAAGCAACATGTAGTATTTAAAATTTAGATTTTTCAAAGGATATAAATTCCCTATTTTACATTTCTTTCATTTAATGCGTATTATTCATTTTATCGTTTTGTGAATCCATTGCATACGAACATTATAAGGGTCAAAGAAATGATTACATAATCAAAATAAAGAGTAAATGTGATTCTTGTAAAAGAAGGAAGCTTAAAGGGAATCCCTTTCGTAACACATTGTTAGTGTTGTTTTTGTTGCTTCAATGCCGTACTTTTTCATCAGAATGATAGCATAATATTTTGCCCTATTCTCCCATCTCCTGTCGTTTGAATATTGCTCAATTATTTTTATGAAAGCGATGAACAACACTGTGAGAAGTATCCTGTTCATATTTTTTGTGATCACTGTGCTTACAAAAAGTAATGAGGATTTTAACGAATATTTTGTTGGTATAGGAAATATGTGCCGTATGATCAATTTGGTATTAGATGGTTAATGATTCTTGTCATATTAAAGCCTTAAGAGAACTTGGAAGTCTCTCTCTCTCTCTCTCTACTGACAATGTTAAATTGGCTGTTTTCGATGTACCTTTCTCAAAATCTGTTGCATGTACATGCTTGAAAATTTTCATACAATTAAAGTATACCTTTCTTGTTATACTGAAGTAAGCTTTTAGCTAATTTTGAATTTTTTCATAATTTATAAAATATTTTATCTAACGTAGAGAAATTTAACCCATTTTTCACAGAAAAAAAATTTGTAAAAAATAAATTTTTGAGTTTTTTACAAAAGCTTATTCCAGTATATATTAACCATCATTGAGTTTTTTACAAAAGCTTATTCCAGTATATATTAGCCATCATTATAAACATATAAAAAATTTACATCGCTGTGAATAGTAGTTTCTCAGAAAAGGTACATCGAACATCAAAATTTACATTTTGAGATAAATTGATTTTAATGTATACAGTGGGGTTTCTAATCGGCTAGGGAAAAAATTGAAAAGCTCAATTTACAATAAAAGATAAATGTTTTGGTTTATATCATACGTTCAAATTAGAAAAAACGAAGCACTTTAATTACATTTTTCGCCATTCAAATGGGCATGACCCAGTTTCAACGATTATTTGAAAATAGGTTTTAAGGGCTTCTAATTTACCCTAGAGGTTCAATTAAGTATTTTTAGAAAGGTTAACAGCTATACAATCTGAAAAATGTAAAAATCTCAAATTGTCAAAAAAATAAGATTTTAGCTTTCCAACATCAGCTAAAGCATTTGCTAATCTTGCAAATATATAATGAAAATAGGTGTCTTAACAAATATAAAGCTATGTTGCATCTACAATGGATTAGAAATAGATATTGATAATCTATTAAGATTTGAAATATTTACAGTTCGCTAAAATTCTTTTGTCAATCGAACTAAGGAAGAAATTAAAATATGCTTTGGAAAATGAATACATTCTTGTATTATAAATTATGCATTATGTTTTATCAATTATGACTAGGGATCAATTCCGAGAAAGTAAGAAGGAAAAAAAATACAAGAATTATTAATCATTAGATTTTAAAACGAGTAACTACCTACATGAGAACGGCAAACAATTATTTGATTCTTAAATTATTAAAATTAAAATATGCTTTGGAAAATGAATACATTCTTGTATTATAAATTATGCATTATGTTTTATCAATTATGACTAGGGATCAATTCCGAGAAAGTAAGAAGGAAAAAATACAAGAAATATTAATCATTAGATTTTAAAACGAGTAAAAAAACTACCTACATGATGTCAAACAATCATTTGATTCTTAAATTATAAAATTTTTCTCTAAAGAGAAGCATTTACACAAACAGATCAGAAATGTATCTACTTTATATCTATTGGTTTGTCACATTCGTCAAAAGACGTCAAAAATCAAAGAGAGAAATTCTCTGACATTGCACAGTGCAGGCTTTGTATCGACCCCTTCAATTATACGTATTATTGACCCACCCTCTACACGGATAATCCGTCAGATAAATGAAGTACGTTACTAAAAATAAACTGAACGATTCTGTTATGGCCCAAGAACGTCGTTTGACGGCAGAGTACAGAAAAAAAGCATATCAAATGAAAGCAAATCCATTTGTGGCATCTCATAAAAATGTTTCCTCTTCAAAGGATTCCTTTCAGAAACGAAACTTTACGAGGAGGTCCTGGTTTAGGACGATAGGGTGCAGTCGATTAATTTTTTTTGCTTCGTTATATTTATTTTTTTTATTATTTTTTTGCTTACTTTTTTCCCCTCTCTTTCTCTTAATGTTGAGTAGAACTTCGAATCCAGGCGGAGAAGCATGATTATTCAGAAAAGATCTATGAATGGCAGATGTCATGAAGGAGGTGTGTGCTTATGAAGAGTACTATTCTCGATGGAATTGCGCAGAGGATTTACGCAAGAATTCGCTAATGACTTCGGCGATATGTTTTTCCTCTGACTTGGCAACACTTTAATCAACCGTTAACAACGCTTAGTTGTTCTCGTATGACTGCGAAGGTGCATTTTGCATCTGTGTCACAAATTTTCTTTTTTTTTTAAAGAAGGCGTTCAAAGAGTAATAATCTAGTTGAGAAGTTTTTAAGCGATTTAAATTTCATCAGACTTTTAATTGAAATCAAGACTTTTCCTTAACCTCTTACTACGTTACTGTAGAAAAATTTAATCATGTAGAGAAATGTGAGTTCATTCATGTATACAGCTATCTATATTTATTTTGAATAACTTTCTTCTTCATGATATTCGAGGTCAACTTCGGACAAGGACGTATTTCCGTTCACACACGCAAATACTTAAATGTATTATCATTTACTTACTTTAAATATCAGTATCAATTGCATTTTTACTTATATTTAATTACCAATTATTATTCTGTAATTAAATAAGTCTATCGTGAGTCGTTAAAGATGTATTTATTCAATCCGTTTTTTTAACTTACGATCTTAACCTTGATTGTCATTAAAAAGTAAGGCATATATTCCAAATATCCTAAAAATCATGATATGGTTTATTTTTAGAAAAAAATGAAAAATCAAGTCAATATTTATGAAAAAAATTGGATGGTTTTTACCTTTTACGGAACAAAAATATGCACAAAAAATATTTTTTTTGGATATGTAGTTTATTTTTGAATAAAAATATGAAATAAATTTCTTATGGGTGCTATAAAGAAGAAACTAATTATGATTTAGTTAAACTCATTTGAATCAAATATTTCAACGTAAGAAGCAGCAAAAATTTTAATTCTTACGTAACTAGTGAATCGGTTTTGGTACGAAATTCAGAGAATTCCATCTTTTGTATAATAATTAATTCCATTAGTATTATGCATTTCATTAGTATCTAAAAATGAAGCAAAAAATTAATTATCTTAATATCTTTTGTATAATTCACAGCTATAAATTTACAAAATAGAAATGTTCAGAATCTTGTATGCATTAATCTCGTCACGTATAAAAAAAAATTTTATTTATTACATGAGAAATATTTTGAAGATTATTTACAAAAATATCTCGATCATATTATTTGCTTGGATAGCTGAAATATACTAAACAGTTTCTACAAAAAATATATTTCTATTTATGAAAATATGTAACAAATAATAATTGTATTCTGTTTTCAGTTTAATTGTTTAATACCCTATTTTATTTAATCCAAATAATTTTGAAATTTCGAAATAACATTTCATAACACAGTTTGTTGTTTTTAAAACTTAATTTTGAAATGCATTTAAATGACATTAAGGGATTAGAAATCCAGTATTTTAATATGTCAAACAAACAAATCAAAATCGCTCTTTTTGAAAGAAATCATGAAATACGATTGCAAGCATTATAATAGTTAAGGCGCATATTTCTAAGGTGACCAATTTTTTTTGCAGCGAAAAGCAGGACGAGAATTTTAAGAAAATTTACAAAATAAATGTATGTGAAACATTTTATAAATTCAAACAAAAATACCATAATTATGCTTACATCTCTTTTAGTTATTTACTTGAACAAGTATTTTTCCGTTGAATGAAATTTTTTTTGTCATTATATTATTTTCTAATGCATCGGAAATTTCGGAGCAAGGAATATTCTTCATAGTGGAGTAACGTACACCCCCACATCGCAGGTCCTAGGATTTTCGGAGGGCCGAAGCCCGATTGCCGCCAAGTAGCCACCCTTTGTAAAATCCAACTTGTGGGACAAAAACCTGACTTTGAAGGTGGCCCAAATGTCCATTACTCCATTGATTCTTCATATTGAATTTTACAGTAAGTGCTGCAGCTAAAGTATCAACATTTAATCTTGTTTTCTCACTTGTCCAAAAATCAATACCAATTAAAGAAAACTCTTTCAACTACTGCATTAGCTATAGGGCATCGCAACGTAGATTCAACAAGAATAGCAAAGTTTTTATATGAAATGTGTTTATTTTTGAAATGGTTAAATATTTCCACTGATCTTTTATGAACTTCAACATGCTGATTTGACCATTGTTCTAATGTATTATAATTTAAATATTCATTCAGTCTTGCAATTTCTTCAAATAGACAATTGCCATCGATTTTAATATTAGGCATTTCTTTCTATAAAAACTCAGCACAATTTTCTATATCTGCTCAATTTACTTGCGATGACGTCAAAATACACCATTATTAACTGTTATTTCCTGTCATATTTGTTTCAGGACATTTTTCGGCATATTGGAAACATGTTTGGTAAAATTGATGCACTTCTTTGTGGTAAACTTTTCCGTTGTGTCTGGCATCTCTTGAATATAGAGATTAACGGATAAGTTTTAAAATATTGAAAAGGAGGACATTTTTCGAGGAAGGACAAAACCTATAAAAGGAGGACGCTTAGTTATCTTAATATTTCATTGCTTTCACGAAGAAAGATTAGAAGAAATGTTTATAAAGTATTTTTTCTATAAATAAAGCTTCTGAATAAAACTATTTTGTAAAAGAGTACTTTTTTTTTTAGAGAGACGTAGCTTTTCAAAGTGACTTGAGAAACATGTATGTGAACTAAATGACGTATTTATAGAAAAAAAAATTGTTTTTTAATTCTTGTTTACTCAGAAACTCTCTTGCTCTGGTTTAAAATATTGCAGTTGCATTTCTTTCACACTATTTACTCCTGTAAGTTATTTCTATATATAACTCATAATCTTTAAATTATTTCCATTTAAGAAATATATTTCACTCTAAAAATAGAGGGAAACATTTTCTATATGCCTTTTTAACAATTTACCTTTAAATTCCTTTATAATTTTTGTATTTCCTATTGTACTTACGGAAGTTTGAGCTTTTTTTTTTGCCGTAAGTTAAAGAACATGTTTTGGGCTCTGAGTATATTTTCAAACAGAAAAATATTCCAAATTTTGTTTTCAAATTTGTGATGTTGTAATAATGCGTTTATAAGATGGAAATACAGTCGGGTCTCTATTTAACGAAGTCGCTAAATCTCGGGAAAAATTCGTTATGTGGAAAATTCGTTAAGTAGAGATTCATCTTTTCATATACTTTAGAAACTACATATAACATATTTTGAATTCATAAACGCTACATATCATTAAAAAAGTAATTATTCATTTTTTGTCAATTAATATCTATTTTTTTATATGTATCTAACCCAACAAAAAAAAATCTGCAAAAGAAAAAAAAACTATTGTTCAGTAATACACTGTATATATTTTCAACTTTAAAAAATAATTTTATACTAAAACTAATAATTTTTTAAAGACATTTTCTAATTTTGAACCTATAAGAGCATTAAGAAATTAAGAGTACACAGTAGCCTTAAAATTTCATTTTTACCGAAAAAGTTTTTTTTTTGCATGTTTTGATGGCCCATATGATTGAGATGCTTGCCACGAAATTTCAGATTTGTTAGCAAATTAGTTTTTAAGATATTTGAAGTTTTATGAACTATGGTTTCGGTTTCCTTTTAAATCATTTTTTTACACTTAAGTTGAATTAATTAAAAATGTTTTTGAGTTTTTAGTTTGAAATAGTTATTAATTCCAATTTTCATTACTAAAATCATTTCTGCTTGATTATGTTTGAGATTTTTGAGTTCTCATAATTAATTAATAAAGATTAATTTCATGGCCAATTTTTGCTTTAAAAATAGTTTATGTAACTTAAAAGCTTTATCATTAATTTTTTCCTGTAGAGAAAATGCCATGGCAAATGCGTTCTGGGTTTCTGTGAGAAACAATATTTCGAAGAGATGGAACACTACTGAAAATGATGGATCTAAAAATCAGTCCTCAGCTGATTCTGCAATTAGACTTCCGAATACAAGTATTCTGAATTCAAATGCTGCAGACATAACTGAATATTTCCTTTCCTACATTATACTAAACATATTGTAGTATTATATTTTAGTATTTTAAAGTCGTACGACACAAGAGCTAAAACTTCCTAAACTGCCCCAATTTAAAACTGAAAAAAATTAAATTTTATGAGCAAACCTGACTATTTTTAGCTTAAGTTAGTATCATTATTATTTTGACATAAATGCTTCGTGTTTCAAAACTTTTGTGAAATATTAGGTTAAGATAAAGCTGAATAAACTGACGTCTTAACAAATGCTATCAATATTATGCAAAAATATATTTTGAATTAAAAATATAATTTTCAGTAATATTTAATAAAAATAATGTTTTAATGTAGAACATACATTGGAAAAAAACATTTTAAAAAATTAGAGTTTTACGGGCATTATAAGTTTTTGTTTTATAACTTTACAAACTTTAATTGCGTTTTTCTCAGACTTTTAATTTTGAAGGTATAAGTGTTTTCTAATCCCTAAGGCTTTTTTCCTGTTCAAGATAGAGCCTTGAATTTTTTTGCGTATACTCCCAAATGTATGTTCTATAAAATTTAGTATGGATTTAGGGCTGAGAACTCTAGTTATTTTTCTAAAAAATGCTAAAGTTGATATTTTAAAAATTTTCGTGTTTTTTCCAGGTTTTCCTAGAAAAATAATTATTAAAAATCAACAAGGGAATAGATTTTCAAATCCATACTAAATATTGTTTGTAATAATCTAAGAATCATAAATAACTTAAAATTACTAAAAAAGTTAAAAAAATTGAGTATTTTATAAGAGTTTGAAAAAACTTCAAAAATTCCTAATTTTTTAAAATTGTAAAATAATGGCTGCTCAAACTGACTTTTTGCTTACAGAATCAGCTTGATAATATAATATAAATATAAAACATCAATTATTTTTACTGTAACTGTCTCCAAAAATTTTTTTTGAAAAAGGGTACCGTGTAGCCTTAAGCATGCATTACTTTATAACCAGTAACTTTAATCATACACCACCACATGCGTCCGTAAATTTATATTACTGATAAAATCTATTAATTTTATTTGACTATTTTGTTTGAAAAATTTCGGCAATTCCATTGCTCTAAGTCAGTTAGGTACCTGGTAAAACCAGTGCAAGATCATTGATCACCGTAAAATGTGTTAAAAGAGAGAATAATTTGAAAAATGTCCCGAAATGTATTTTAAAAATAGAGAGAAGAAAAATACGAATCATCAGAGACAAAGTTCTTTGAACAGACATACACTTTACAGTTTGGAGGTTATTTTACGAAGAAAACCTCAAAATGTTCATTCCAGGTAAAAGTTCGGAAAACAGAGAAACTTACAAAATAGAGGATCGTTATATGGAGACATGTATGGTTCGTTATATGGAAACATGGTTATGGCATCCAGCAAAGCAGTCTTCGCGCGCAGGCGCAGTGAATTGAAACTGAAACTATTAGACTAAGACTTTTGAGATGAGAGAAAGCGGAGAAAAAAAGAACGACTGAGGTGCGCGAGCAGGCGTTACCATAAAAACATAATCGAAACTTATCTGTTAGAATAGCTACCTTTTTAATTAATTTTTGTTTAATTTTAAAATAAATGTGAAGTAAGACAAACGTCTTGGACCCCTTGTTGTCTCCCACATGTATGGTTCGTTATATGGAGACATATAACGAAACATATAAATATATGCAACTTTTTTGTTTAATATGTAATGCTATAATCCCATTTAACATTACAATATAAAACATGAAGTAGTGATCACAAATTTGGCCAGAAAAA
Organism: Trichonephila clavipes; assembly: GCA_019973935.1. Taxonomy (NCBI): domain Eukaryota; kingdom Metazoa; phylum Arthropoda; class Arachnida; order Araneae; family Nephilidae; genus Trichonephila; species Trichonephila clavipes. Next base: position 306,784 of record BMAU01019837.1, read on the forward strand.
GGAATTGATGAGAAATGAGTTAAAATAAAACATGTTGCTCTTTATAAGGTAGCATAATGATGCGAACCATATGTGATAATACCTTTATGAAGTAATAGTAAATTACAATTTTTTTAGTAATGAATTAAGTGGATTGAAATAAAATTATTTTAGAATCCAAATCTTTTTAGTTTGAAATCAATTCATTTTATTAATACTGTAACGGGTCTGTCTATCCGTGAGCCTTCACTAATCCTCTTTGGGAAAATCTGTTTCTTTTAAATGTTGTTCGATTGAAAAATTTCTCCCGAAGAAGAAGTTACGGTTATGTAAATGAAGGGTTATATTTAAGCATTAACTTTTAGGTCAGAGAAGTTAGTGGAAAGTAGTTGAGAGCTAGTCGAGAGTTACTCGACGATTAAATGCTAAATGATCAAAGATTATTAATTGACGATTTAGTCAATAAATTAGAATTGAATAATAACGACCGGAGGTCGAACAACTGTGAACGGAATTACGGTAACTTAGACCGTAGACATCCAAAGCGTTCCAAGAGTAAGTTAGTTATAATCAAATATTAAGTATCATTTCTGCCGTGTAATTGCTCCTATACTTAGTAGAAGTGTGATTTCCTACACTGGGTTGTTAATTTAAGTGAAAGAATAATAAATTAGAATTGTTCTGATTATGGCTGATCTTTCTTCTAACTCTCAAACACCAATAAACGCGACAATACGACTTCCCTCATGAAGCCCTTCGAGTAAACTAAACTCTTAACAAAAAACATTAGAGATGAGGCAAAATATTGCTGCGCAACATTATACGTTGTCAGATATTAGACTCTTAACAATTTATTAAAGTTATTTTCCCACTTGGTAGTGCTTGTACTATCACATGACAGATCACCAAGACGTGGCGTTAACATGCCGAAATAGTTGTTTACACGGGTATGAACAACTATTCATTCTTAAAAGGTAAATATAAAGATACATGCATATAGCAAAATATACAAAATAAGACACAAATAAAAATAATAAATTTGAGATAAATACCAATAATAATAGTATGCAGTGTTTAAATTTTAAAAAGTAAGTATTTTTAACATTGTTTATATTATATTACACATGGATTGCTTATTGACGTCGTACTCAGAAGTAACACGAAGCTATTGGTGATGGACCTCGTAATTTTGAGCCTCATTTAAGTATATGACTTGGAGAAATCTCTCCAAATTTCTTTACCACACCAACTTTAGGACTTTGAGCTGGACAGATTTAGAAGCATTATCCATGTTATATGAACTTAGTGGCATCGGGACTTGAATCAATGATTCGACTATAAAAACGTTAGACATGAGATCGTGATTATGACTACTCGGCTAACGCAGTAATCACGTAACCGTAAAAAAGCGTTTATAGAAATTTAAGATGGAATATTTCGATTGAAAAAAAGCATATAATCATCTTCTAAAACGTTTTGTTGATAGAAATATTCGACAGTAAATACTATTAGTCAATTTCACATAAAAAGCGTAATAAAATAGAGAGACAAATGTAAACAGTTTTGCTTAAAGGTTTTTGTCGAAAAAGTAAAATGAAAGTGAAAGCATAAATTATATATTAAGCTTTTTTGACTATTCCCTTTTTTTAAATGTATATTTAACAATTTAACACTAAAGTGAGTTCTTAAAATTCATAGAATATGGTTAGTTGAAACGTAAAATATGTATATTATAAAGTAATTTCTATATTAACACAATTCAAGAATTTTTAAAGCTCATTGAAAATAGTAATTTTTTTTAATGGATACAGTAATTCGCAAAATGTTGACCCGCGCATTTTTTTTACTAAGAAACTTGAGGCAACAAGAATTTTCTTTCTGTGTGCATCTTAACGTTTCAATATTTTTTTCCTTACCTTTTTTTTTGTGTTCAATTTTATTCTTTCTGCATATATAGTTTTTTCTTTTGGTGAAATGCATTTACTATATATCAATTCCTTCTTTATTAGCTTGATTGATTAAAAGAATAAATTAAACCGAGTCACTTTTACAAAGTAAGTTTTTAGTATTTCCATTTTATTTCTTTGCCATTGTTATATGATCTTTGTTTCTTTCCAAGTTCTCCGAACCAATACTCATAGTACCACGTTGAAGAGAAAAAAAAGATGGATTTTTAAAATCCGTCCTTCCTTAACCCCTTGCGTACCAGACTGCGCTTTCTAGCACACATGCAATTCCCCAGATTACTGGGGATATTCTCCTTTGCATTGCAATGCATATTTCATTTTTCCTTTTGACGCTGATTAAGGCGGACGTACGTTCGTATTTCGGTTCACTTTCTAAAGTTTGTAAAGAGTGTTTTTTTTCCAGGTATAGAAGTTTAAGTTGGCATTACTTTCCAAGATGGCGACCGATTTAACAACTGTCAAGTGATTTATTCTCAGTTTGGTTTGGCAATTCATCAAAACGATCATCAAGCAAGGCGTAGATTCGTCGAATGGGCCCAAAACGAGATTGCCGTAGTTCCCGATTTTCATAAGCGAATTTTGTTTAGCGATGAAGCGCATTTCTGGTTGAATGGCTACGTCATCAAACAAAACTGCAGCATTTGGAATGAAGCTAATCCACAAGTGTGTGTCGAAACACCGTTACATCCAGAAAAACTGACTGTTTGGTGCGCTTTATGCTTTATGGGCTGGTGGAATCATTGGTCCGTACTTCTTTAAAAACGATGAAGGCCACAACGTTACAGTCAATGGTGATCGGTATAGAGCCATGATTACTAACTTTTTCATTCCTGAACTGAACAATCATGATGTCCAGGAGCTGTGGTTCCAACAAGACGGCGCAACATGTCACACAGCTCGTGCCACAATCGATTTATTGAAAGACACGTTTGGTGACCGCCTAATTTCACGTTTTGGACCTGTGAATTGGCCTCCAAGATCTTGTGATTTAACACTGCTAGACTATTTTCTGTGGGACTATGTAAAGTCATTGGTCTATGCGGATAAGCCACAAACGCTTGACCATTTGGAAGACAACATTCGCCGTGTTATTGCCGATATACGGCCACAAATGTTGGAAAAAGTCATCAAAAATTGGACGTCCTGATTGGACTACATCCGAGCCAGCCGTGGCAGTCCTGTGCCAGAAACCATATTTAAAATGTAATGCCACAAGATTATCTTTCGAATAAAAAAAAAATTATGTCAATCGAATAATACATCGTTGTTTTAATGCAATTTAAAGTTCTATACCTCTAAAAAAACACCCTTTATAACTATTTTTGTTGTTTCTTTTTACTTTCCCTTGCCAATATGGCATCGTTTTTGGATTTCAAAGAAAGCGATACTGAATCAGAATATTTGCCGGAAACTGGGGAATACGAAAGTGACTCTGAAACGGATTTATCTATTTGTGATGAAGAAGATGATGCAATGGAACAGAAAGGACAATACACTTACGTAACGCCGGTGGAAACGCTTTTGTTCCAAGGAACATTTCGAGTAATTTCACAAAGATCTGTAATTTTCATTTTCATTTTTCTATTTTTTCAAATATTTGTAACCCATACATTTTTTTAGCTTAACTTTTATAATTTTATACAATCCCAAAAGAAGGAAAATTTACCTTATAATGTATCCTGAGTTGGTTACATCGGTTGTACACCTAAATAAACCATAGATCCACAATGAGATTTTGCCCTGTCCATAGCATGTATCTACTAATGGTTACATAGTACGCAAGGGTTTAATTGTCCTTCTCAACAAATTATTGATTTTGGAAACATTTTTAAGCCGTTGTTGGTATCGCTACAGTTCTTATCAACAACTTATGAAAATTTCTTTCTGTGTAATACAGCGTTTCTCAAACTGTGAGGCGCGCCTCTCTAGGAGGGCGTGATAACTCTAGGAGGGGGGCGTGAGCATAATGAAAAGTCGAAAACAAGAGATTATTTTAAAACAAATTATTAATTTACAGAAAGTTATAGCAAACGAAATACATTCTAACATAATAAAAAATGAAATACAAATTTATACTGATATTTAAAATACAGTGTGCAGTACTGATATATTCGTAACTAATTTGACGATACTAAGTTAAGAAGAAGTTCAATAATTACCAGTGACCCCATGGGCTTGTCATGTATAAAATTATATACCAAAATCAACACTTAACTTGATAATTTGTACGGTTTATAATTTATCCCTTAACTGCCGATTAAAAGTCACGTGATTCGCTCTCCAAAGCCACCGTTTTTTAACACGTAGGCGAGTGCATGGGGGTGTATTGGTGGAGAGAAAAGTAAAAAATAATCAAATCTTTTGTGTGAAATAAGTGAATCCTTCGCAAAACATGTCAAGGTCCTATTATTGCATTCCAAATTCTTCGGAATAATTTTATGGATAGTAGTACAGAGAAAAGATCATACTTCTCAGAAAGACGTATTCATACGTCCGGGACAATTAACGTTTTGGCTGAGCGAGACGTTTATATACGCCGGTGGCACTTAAGAGGTTAGAGTCGTATTGCAGCTTTAGCGTCAAAGTATAGTATTTTTGAATTCAATATATTATATTAATGTGCAGGGGGCGCGATGAAAATTATGATTGGATATTGGGTCGCAAGTATCAAAACTTTAAGAAGCACCGGCGTAATACCATCCTAGTTAACAATTTATTTTGAAAAGTAAAATTATTGGAAATGTAAAGAAGTTTAAGTATATTTTGGCAACTGTTATATTAACAACTCCATTAGATCTGTGGAGAAAGCTGTTACGGCGCTAATGGTTTTATTTATTGTTTGCGTACATTTATTCGGGATGTAATTCAATATTCAGTTCGTTGTAAAATGTATCGTTTGGCTGGTTTTTAGTGGAAATTTTGAGAGTGAAATAAAAGAATTACATATATTCTATATACTCTGCGTGAATAAAGTTGGTGTTCTATATTATGGTTTTCTTCTGTAGTTTATTTCATCTAGCTCGAACAACACAACAGACATTTGCACGACTACGTCACTATAACTTTCCACTTCGGTAATCGGAGTTATTTCTCTCTCCCTACAGGTTGAAGTAAATAAAGTGAACTGACGAGCTTTGTAAATATGAAGCCGCCCAAGCTACGAACGTGATGTTTTAAGATGGTATTTTTGTTTTAAAATTTTCTTGTCATTTAATCACAAAACAATGTTTAGTGGTCGCCCATCCGGTATAGTGGTTAGCGACGCTGACTGCTGTGCCGTTGGGTCTGGGTTCAAATCCCGGAGAAGACACGGATGTTTGTAAATGCATAGTGCCTTCGCAGCATGGGGGTACTTTAAATAGTCGTCGAGCCGCAAGTCCCCTCGTGAGGTTGGTGGAAGGGGAAGAGAGGAGAGAGGCTCCTGACCACCCCAGGGTGTTCTCCCTCAAAATAGGGGTGAAACCGAGCTAAATCATTCTGTCACCTGTGTGGTGCTCAAAGCTACGGCTAACGACAGGCGTCACTTAGCCCTTAGCCATAATGAATTTCGCGGGCCTTGATCTGGCCTTTGCCGATCAGGTGGCATTCGTAACAACATAACAACAACACTGTGTTTTGTGGGGTTATGTTTTGAAATCACTATAATGCAGTTGTTGCAAGCCCTATTTTCAAACTAACTTCCTTTATAATGATCTCTTTTTTTTATGGGAGCGTAATTTACGTGAATGTGTTCAGAAGACAATTCTCCAACATAAATTGTGAGGGGGTCAACCTTTGACCTTGACTTTGGGTCAAGGAGTGTGAGAAACCGGACTAGGTTCTCGAGTGAAATCTCTTGGCTCCGATATTAATTCCATACCGTGAAGAGTGACAAGGGACCAATGGCCGAATGATGATTTCAGCTATGTGCAATAGAGAATATTCTTCATCATATATCTTTCTACGAAGGCATGACTTAATCGACTTTGCGACAGAGACAAAAACACGAAAACACTCTCTATGATCATCTTCATCTTCTGATTCTCACTTTCAGACCTGGAACAGACTTTTCATTCTCCGACTTGCAACAACAATGGACAATGAATTGCCAACACTTGCTTAGATTACGCATCTCCAACACAAACGGAGAGCTCTATAAAGCTCTACAAAGCACCCGAACTCATCTCAGTATCTGAATACTGAGAAAGTGTAACAAGTACTTGTTAATCTTATTTACTCAACATTAATTTTTAGGTTTACAAACTTAATTATTATTACGTATTATAGTCCCGTCTTGAGCGACTCAATAATGCAACCTAACACACTGAATAGTCTCAGCAATGCCATCTATTCCATAGTCTCCTTATGCACTACCGTAAAATAAGTCTTATAGATGGAACAAAAGTTGAAAACGAGGGAAAAAATTATTACATGGATACGTTGATTGAAAATAAGATATAAAATAGTTTGAAACAATATCTGTGAGGTTTTTCACACAAAAATAATATGTAGCATTTGCAAATAATTTCAGACATTTAGAAATCACAAAACATTAATTATTTATAAAAAAAGATTTTTTTTAAAAACTCAAATAAGAACATTTAAGTTTGTTTTTAAAAAAGTCAGATCATGAATAAAATATACACTTGTGGGGTAAGAACAATATATATTAAAACAATTGAAATATAATAACGGAGTCTATAATGTGGCGGCGCTACTTGCAATTAATAAATAAATAATAGCGATGGCGCCACACACTCTATAGTTGTGTTTTATTTTACTGAAGTATTTTAAAAGACTTTTTTAATTTTTTTCTCGATTCGGTTATGTATATGATGTTTAAAACATTAAATAAACGTTTGAATTTATGGAAAAATATTGATTGTGTCCTATTTTTAGTTGTTATATTTTATCAATTTTTTCTTTGAAGTATTATTTCTTCGTCATAGTTCATTAAATCTTTTCTCCTGTTAATACAATTTATTTTAATCTGATAATTCACTGTCGATTTACTTCTTAATCTGGTAGCATTGATTCATTTTTTTTTCCAAATCTATGTTATCATACGAAAAAAAAATATTTTTTTAAATTCTTAAGCTTTTACATTTATAAACACTGGTGTTTCAAATTAAGGTCACAAACGCAAGATCGATTTTACGGGGCAGTTCATACGAGGAAATACGAGGAGGTTCTTCCTAAAAATTATCAATAATTTGAGCTCTGTATGGCCTCGTATTATCGTCCATAAAAAGAAAGTCCGAGTATGCGGTATCCCGAAAAAACTTAACAAAAGAACAACCGTATCCCTTTAGTGCTGTATAATGACACAACCCGCATCAAAAGATGTGCAGAGGTGTACGACTGCCCATCACGATGCCGCATCAAGCAAGAACATATCTGCCACCAAATTAGTCTACTTCCTTTTCGTTGAAGGGAGGATAGTGAGCTCATGTTCTTTCCAGATGAAGACTGGCCAAAAAATCTCTATGTGCTACTGAATCTCGACTCATCAGTGAAAAACGCGTGTCCCCATTCTCAGTATCTCCAAGAATGATGCATTCGGCTTCGTGATAAACATGCTGTCCCCCACTGAACGACCGCCACAAAGGGCCCTCTCTGATGTGGTTGTCTGTATATTGTTTACCTAGAATTATATTCTTACACATTCAGCACAAAGATCACGAGGAAGTTCACAGCCTATGTCGGCGTCCACTTGTTGCTAAGTAAGGATCCTGTTCAAATGTCGTCTCTCTTAGGTGGCCTTGGCCGAGGCTCTTAGTGATAGTTTTGCTTGTTGGTATTGATTTCACGATCTGGATGCCATTTTCGGTGCTACTTGTAACCCTCGAGCTACCTCCGCTGGAGACTGTCCAGCTTCAAATCTGCCAATAGTTCTTTATCTCATTGAATCATGTAAACGATTATAAGAACTCATTCTCACTACAAGCGATCAAGCTTGGGGTTCTTGAGGGCAATAATCACAACACTGCAATCAAAAACACCGGGGGCTTAAACCATTGATTCCCAAAGTGGTCTATATAGACCTCCAGGAGTCTATGACGACATGCAAGGGGTCCACGTTAGCGAAAAAATAATTTGAAGGTCCATGAGATGTAAATGGGGGCTTACAGTTGTGGCTTTCATTGAACCAAATCATGACTTTAATTTTAAAAGAGAATTTAATCGAATGTGGAAACCAGATTTTACCCATTTATTTACTAAATTTAATAAGGATACTTTACAGCTACAAGGCGACAAAATAAGTTTTATTAAAACAAAGACCATTATTTCAGCGTTTCTTACCGGAATTAAGTTAAGGAGTATAATATTGGACGTCGCAAATTTTCCCAGTTTTTCAATTGTCTCATACAATTTGCCAGAAAAAAGACGCTTTAAACTATGTTCCCTTTTTTTCGATTTTGAATTAAGGTTTGAGAATGCTTTGATTATGGTAATACCACAGTAGGCAATGAATTCATATGGTTATATTGAAAAAAAAATGTCAGATTACAAGAATGAGAGGCTCTAACGAAGATCTTAAAGTAAAGTTTAGAAATGGATGTAAGGAATTTTATCAGTAAAAAGATATACCGGTTCTTTATCCTAAATTATGAAAAGTTTTTAATTGTTTTTCCGATTGAGAAGGAGTTTCAGGACGTTTGCCAATCTCCACAGCAAAAAAGAAGAAAAGACTGGCACTATTAACAGAGGAAATATTTAGGGTTAAAACCAACAAGATTGTTGGCAAATGTTGATAATTTTTTATTGAATTACGTAACAGTTATTTTATGCATTAAACATTAATTTAATTAATGAACATCTTTTCCTTAAGTTTTAAACACTACACTACAGTTAGAAATTTAAATCTTTTTAAATAAGAAGCTCTATACTAGCTGTCAAAAAGACATTTAAGTTGGTGAATTTGCAAAAATTTAATATTAGGTATAAGTAGGGGTCTACCCAAAACCAAAATACCTGTCAAAGGGTCTATGAGATGAAAAAGTTTGGAAACCTCTGGCTTAAAAGATCAAATTTAACGCCGTGCAACAAAACTACGATTAAACTCTAAACCACAATTTCTTCTACAACTAATTCTATTAATTTCACTGTTGGCAATTTTGAATTACTGAGATAAATATGATTGTGACCTTAGATTTGGACACCAATGTATTTCTTGGATATATGCTTTAAAAGTTGTCTTCCATTTTTCTAAAGGTATCCGACTACGTTCGGAACCATGATTTTAAAAAAGCGCATAAATGGATAATTTTCATGATATTTAGTGTCACTTAGATTAGAATACATGTATAAAATTGTTTTAAGGACATTTTGACAAAAAAAAAATTATTTAAATACAATAAATACCTTGGCAAAAAATTTACTTAGAATAAAACCTTTTTTCAAAATGTTCTCCTTTTATAATAAATGCTTTTAAAATAATAATATTTTGCTTATATAAAGTAAAGACTTCTCCAGAGAGTCTGAACTATTATTTTTGACAAATTCACATTATTTTCAGAGTTACCACCAATTGAAATAATTATCGGTGTTTTTTTCTTAAAATTTCTCCCCTCTGTTGTCGTAAAACATGGATAAACCCATTTCTAAGTTATATATTTCAAAACTTCTAGTTGAGCCTATGTACAGTCTGAGCTATATACAGGCAAAATATTATTATAAAAGAAGCATTTTTTAAGAAAAGGAGAATATTTTGAAAATGGGTCATTCTATATTCATTTTTTGTCAAAATATTGTACTTAAATATTGTATAATATTTAAGTACAATATTGTATTAATATTCTTAAAACAATTTTATATACATTTCTAATCTTATTGACACTAAATAACATTAATATTATCCATTTATACGCTTTTTCAATATCACGGTACCGAAAGTAGTCGGATACCTTAAACAAAACTCATTTTTATGACTCAAACTTTCAATCTTCCTTTGGTTTGAAATCACATAAACATATATAGCATGTCTTATGATAGCAATTTAAAATGATAAGTATAATCTGAACTAAAATCCATATGTTTTGCAGTTTTAACTGTAGAAAATATTACCCATTACTTTTACTTCGAAATTCAATTTTATTACATACAATTTTTACATTTAAAAATAAGTTTTATTTCTTGGTTTTATGCAGTTAACTTTTTTTTTAAAAATCACTATCCTTTTTAACATAAAAATAATACAATAAAAAAGAATATGCCAAAACAAGAGATTTATAGCTTGCTGTAAAATATTACATAGGATCTATGTAAAACCCGACAATTAATTATAAACTTTATTAGAAAGCTTTTTTTAAAGTCTTTTAGAATATATTGCTGAACAAAATACTGTGGAATAATTTGTAATAGAGCTTTAAATATGCATACAGGTTAAAGTAATTTATATTTTGGGGGTTTTGAGTTTTAACAAAGAAATATATTTTTGAAAAACGATTGCTTTAGATAAAAGTCTCAATCATAGTCAAAAACGACTCAGAATGTACTGCAGTTAATTTTTAAAAATTAATAAACAAAATAAAAAATACAATTAAAAACGTTATTTTATAAAAATATTTTTTTAAATAAACATCTAATAAGATTTGGATCTTATTCTCTATGATATATAGCCTTTTATCAAAGTCATGAATAGAATTATTTTCAATTATATAAATTGGAAAGGATAAAATCACACTTTTCTGTAAAACTGTTTATAGTAACTTATTTTTTAACACACACTCAGATTTTTGTAATATATCCTTCATGCATGGTTTCTTATCACATTATTAAATTGTTTGATACAATTGCACATTTTGTTGTTATTAAAGCCTTCCTTGATAAAATAATTGTTATACAGAACTTATAAATGATACACTCATGATACATTTTTTTTCTCAAGATTCAACTTTCCAGCTGTTACTTCATTACTTATTTCTATTTATACTCCTATTATACATTTTACTTTTAAGCATTTTTTAGATTCCTTATTTGAAAAACAATATAAAAATTTTGTTCTAATAAATCTAATTTTCTGTCTAATTATTCCAATATCTGAAAAATATTATTTCTTCATATAACATAAGGAGGTTAACCGTGAGCCCACGAATACGTAAAAGAGGGGAAAAAACACATTAACTGTAAATGAGTAATATATAAAAAAAATTATAAATCGCTTCTAAGAATCAAACGAACATGTAGTCAATCACGTTCGCACATATCTTGAAAAATGCCCAGTTCCATTAAGTTTATCTCAAAGCTTACTAGATGAGTATGAGCCCCACCCAAAACCTCAAGGCGTTTGGAGGAACGTTTTTTTTTTAGAATGAGTTATCTCTTGGACAGATCGCACTGTATTAAAACGCAATTGGAGAAAAAGTGAAAGAAAAAACGTGGCCCGCTGGGCCGCGAAACGAATTCCCAAAATGTATTTTTAGAAGTCCAAGGAAATTATCTAACTTTTAGTGAATCATTTCTAGAAAATTTTGCAATATGAACACATTTTAGTAGGCGAAATAATTTTTCGCTTAAGAAAAAAAATATGTTGTAGAGGCATAAAATTAAAAGAACAATTTTGTTTTGAAATTTCCGTTGTACAAGTGAATAACCGCAAAATAATAAGCATTATTTTTGCATAGTAATGACTTTTTGAATTGCATTCGTATTACGCTGTCTCGAAATTTTGCAATATGTAGTAAAAATAACACCATCATAGAAGGTGGTCATGGAAAATGCTTACCATTTTTAGGAGAAAAATAATTACTTTAAACTGCGTTTTCAAGAAAAAAATATGTATAAATAAATATTTTTCCTACGGTATAGAATTTTGAACAATTAGTTTTAATTAAACATTCGTTTATTGAAACTAATTTATTAGCAGATTTTTATTTTAGGTTTGTTAGTTGATATGTGTTAGTTGATATTTTTAATATTTTTTTGCTGATGTTTATTTTAGTTGGGTTTCACACTTCAGCATTTCTTCTTAATTTATTCAACAGTGTTAATGATCAGTAAAAAATAAGACCCCACACACGTGCGCGAGTGCAAGAAAATTTCATTCAAAACAGGTGGAATTTGATAAAAAAATATTACATTTGATTTTCAAAACGTTTTGTAACAGTCAATCCAAAGTTTGAGTACTTAACTCTGAGAGTTTCACACCCGCAAGATCGGGACTCGAACCCTACGAGAAACTCGTAGTCGACATGACACAAAATACTAAAAACTATTCACTAACACACATAATCAGTTATGAATTTATTGAATTTATAGACTAGCTTTGAGGCATAAAGAATAGATCAATTTAGCTTTCCAATTCTATATAATCTCTCTCAAAATACACCTATCTCTAATCCTCAAAAGAATGTTGACTCTCCAACGTCGCTTATCCACTGAACGGATAGTTCTCCTCTCCGTAATACAAGTTGATGAATTAAATTTGAACAAATACGAAAGTAGATTGGACGATCTAACTATGCTAATTTTGTTAATAGTAGATAGAATACCTAAATCTAAGCAAGGAATTGCTATCTAGGTAACAGAATCAATAACATTTCACTCTAGTAATGTTATAATGGATGGGCTATCCCATCCATTAGTGTAAGAGGGTCAGAAGGAAGATTAGCCATTGTCAAAACAAACTCTATTTATTAACAATTCTCAACAACGACACAAATTCAACAACTCAAGTTAAGAAATGCCCCAGTTCGTAAATATGGGAAGCAAGAGTGAAGTAGACAAGATACTAGAAGATTTAATAATAAATCGAATCACTAACACTTAGCACGTCCATGCAACACACCTTCTTGTATTTGAAGATAATTTCTAAAGTAATCTAATTCAAACCAACCGAATCCAATTTAACAACTAACTTGTCGAATCTTTAATCTTAACATTAATCAACTAATCTATAAAGTGCCCTCGCCTAGCTTTACCTTAATCAACCACTGTTATCCTTTAGCAGTCTAACCTCTCACCTCTTCTCGAGCTTGAAAGTTAAGCTTTTAATTCAAGTCTTGATTTGAATAATCACGTCTTCTTCTTCGGAGGAAAGTTTTCAATAGAATAATATTTAAAGACCCATCATTCCCTCAAGAAGAGAAAACAATCCCAAGTTAGTTCTAAGAGGGAAACCTCGCGAAATAGCTCATTGCAAATTGCATTTTGTACGTGATTTCTATAATATCAAGATATAGGTTTCAATAATGAGATGAAATCGAAATCCTGAAACTATTCTTTGGAATGGGACATGAGAATTTTTTGATTTTTATTTCTTCAAATTTGTGAGAATCCCCCTGGATTCCACCTTGGACACCAAGATTGGTTTGAGGCAAAGAACGACCAGAAGAAATTTTTAGAATAACAAATTGAATTTATTTACTTGAATCAATTATATATCTTACTTTCCAATTGCAGAACACTGCCAAATGATCAGCGAGCCGTTAACCGCACAAATAACTTGGATCTCCTTAGAACACTTTCCACCTATCTCTTGGCTTAATAGCCAGCTGTTAACTTACAACATTCTCCTTAAATACTTTTAACTAGTTTGGACATCCCGGTTTCTTCCTTTTTAGAGCTGGTTGGAAATATACGCGAATTTATAATCCCCAAAGACGCCTAAGAGTATTAGTGATAAAGTGCCGTACAGATTCGTCACAAATTCTTTATTAGCAACTTTTGTTAGTAAAAGAGTATATTTAACTGGCTATTAAGAAATTAAAATAACATTTCAGAATAAAATATTAAGAATTCATTCATATTTAGATTCAAATTGGGTAATTTACAATAAAGTCAACCGACATAGATCAAGCATTAAAGTCTTTTTTAAATAGTTACGAAATTCAAATTGCTAGTATATCGTTCCTCCGAAGTATAATAAATTATACACTCGGTCTTAATGAAGATAAATATATTTTTAAAGGAAAGGAATTACATGTTGACGACATTAGGAGGCCAAGTCATACCTGTTAAGGAAATTAATATGATAGAACGCTTTAAAAATACGTACTGTTTACATTGTAAGGTCGCCCCCCTCGGATGCCCTTCTCCTTGGTTATCAACGTGAGCTAGAGGTGTAGGAATAAATGAAGAACTAGTAGCTGACATGATCTTATTAGGACTTTTATTAAGATCTTAACTTAAACCAATAACAGATTAGGTAATAATATGATATGTGAGAGAATCTACGGTGGCTAAACACACAATATATATAATACCGAAATAGAGTAACCCGGACCACTATCAATACTAACTCGCCTAAGCTCAATTCCTAGACTATCACAGATCCGAATATTAGTCACTCCTACCTTAATGTCTAATGAAGTAGCGATCAATATAATCCTAGTTGAAGTTGCGGTTCACAGGAGTGCAATGGTATGCACCTTGACCTAAAAACCTCGTCATACTTGAATCACGGATTATCATAACATTCATCAAATTGTCACCTCGTTTACTCTAACTTTTGATACTTAAAAGCTTCCTAATTTGCATCTTTCATTCACGCTTAACTTCTTGGGATTGGTTGGAAAAGAGTTGTCATTAATTCTAACCCCAAAGAATCCAAAGGACATGTTAATGAAAAGACGCGTGAGCCCTTCATAACATGAATAAACGTTTTATGTAGCTATTTAAAATTATTATTTTATTGTTATCGCGTAAAAAACATTGACAATTTAAAATAATATTAGGTATCCGTATAAGCTGGGTGTAATTTTCTTGATGATAAGTCTTTGAAAGTTGGTAAGCAAAGACGTGATTTACGTAATCAAGCAAGTTTTGACCAAAATGTAGGAGCTTGTAATGACTTGTTTACAGAGTATACAAGTTGATGCAAACACGAAATCAAATCTATAAAAGATAAGAATAACTCAATGAATGCCTTATTAAATTGGTATGCTTCACCTATAAAAACGAAGCAAAATTAAATAATTTAAAAATTACTTCTTTTTTACTTTACGATCGCCATTAACTTGATTATCTTCGTTATTCTTAAAATTTCAGATTGTTTGGATTAATATTCAAATAAAAGAGTATCTAGTTTGAGTAATGCAACACTAACTTTATTTTTATTTTGCAATATTTCTGGTAATATAAGTTATATTCATAAAAGAGCGAATACATCTTTTCGGCTTCCTATCAATGATATTCTCATCTCCTTGGAATTGCTGAATCAGGTGAAGTCTGTATAAATTATAGTTGTAATTTTTGGTAAAAGAAAAATGAGGTTCTGGAATCCTGGTGTCGTTTTAATTATTTTGATTTCAACAAATACAAGAGTAAAAACACAGTAAAAGAAATTAGACTGTATAAAACATCACAATTATTAATCATGATTTTCCAGATACACAAAAATTATGCATTTCGAAGAATGCACACTCATGCCAAATCTCTCTCTCTCTTTTGCCCACTCCCACCAAAAAAGAAATCAAGCTGAAAGTTCTAAGAACAATAATTATCTGAGAGTGTTAACTGAAAATTCAAGATTTCATAAATTATGCTTGGGCTGTGAAAGCTCTTACTTAAAAATAAAAATAAACTTCACTAATCTAGTTATGTAATAAATGTATTATATAAAACGTGACATCGTAATGATCGATAAACGAGCAATATTGGTGATGTCTGTACCAATATAAGTTGAAGGATTACTGGAGAACCTGCCTCCCGCAGGGAAGCTCAATCTCCCTTCATGAGTAACTGGGTGGATACATGGGTTCATCTTTTCTCTTAGCCCTTTGCTGCATAATTGTATGAAAATTAAGTGTGTGAATTAAAACGAGAGAAAATCATTAACTATCTCTACTTCTTTGATGACCTTGATTATCCTATTAGTGACAAGACACCAGTGTATAAGTTCACACACCTAATATTCTTTTGAAGAATTCAGTTTGCCTACATGGACACAATTTATATGATTTGTACGATAGACACGATTTGAACGATCAGATATAAACGTCCTAACTTTCCCAATTTTGGCCAGAAGGCTGTTTAATTTTTTCACGACTTATCGTCTTTACTTAAGAATCCAAATAATTGGCAACAGTTAGATTTCCCTGTAAATTATTTTTCAGTTTAATATGTGATTTTAGCAATAAAAATAATCAGTATCCCTGAATAATAAGTGATAGAAGTAATTATTACCAATATTTTTATAACTATAGATATGTTGAAAATTAATTTATTTAGACCTTGGCAAATTTTGTATTTCAAAGTGTCTGAATCTAAGAAGAAATTCAGTATTGAGTTATTGAAACATGGATTTACGTATTTTCATTCAAGCGAATCTTTTTTATGTATATTTTCGAATAAATTTCGAAAACATTTTTCGAATAAAGCCATGAAGTCTTCTAGGCTGCAAAAACATTCTAAAAAAATACATGCTAAAGAAAAAGACAAAGATTTATCCTGTTTTCAAGGAAAATAAATACTTAAAACAGTCGATTATATTAAATCTTTTTGCATCTCCTTCTATACAAAAACGTGACGGACTAGGAACCTCATGCAATACTTCATTGTTTATTGCAAAAGATGGAAAACCCCACGCAATTGGAATTAATTTTGCCGGCACTAAAAGGGGCTATTAAAGACGCCGTCAGATATCACCAGAAAGATTACATAAACTCGTTTCAGGAATAAATAGATGAAATAGAGTTAAGTACATTGAAATATTGCTATACAATTACAAAAGATTTTCAGATTTTTCATTCAACTCCTGACATCATACTTTCATTCAACTTCATAAAAGATGGATAATTTGTCAAGAGTTATTATTTGTTACAAATTTGGAAACTGATATACAAAGGGAGAATAGATACCCTGAACAAGTTTTTTTTCCCAAGAGAAATTTATATTCGTAATATTTTGTCAGCAGTTACTGACAGTGTTCTTGTAATGACGAGGCGTCAACAGGGTTTCATAGCACAATTAAAAAGGGCAATACCAAATATTTCGTGCATTATGTTACTCATCGTCAGCATTTGGTTGCAAAAAATATCTGAATAAACCCTTTAAAAAATCGCTTCATTTCGTTATTAGAGCAGACAATACAATTTGTAACAATTCTTTGCATGGCGTATTCCTTGACCAACTTTGCAGTGAATATGAAAAAGATTAAAATCGCTTGCTGCTGCACACATAATTTTATTGGCTCGCAAAACGATTTTATCTTAATCGATTTTTCGATCAATTGTGTGTGTGATTCAGTACTAGACTTCCTTGAAGATGGAGATGAAATCTTGACTACATACAAAATTGGCATTGCTAATTTGACAGCTCTACTTGAAACATTTAATGAAATCAATTTGCAACAACAAAATTATGAATTGATTTGAATTTTAACAAAAACTGTCACAGCTGCTTTTGTGTGTAAACTGCTGTTTGGGCGAAATTTAGGAAGTCAATACAGCCATTTTTTCCACATTTTTAAAAGTTTCTGAAAAATACGAACATTTCTCCTTCCTTGTTGCCAACACTTGGATGTGCTTCATTCTGATTAACGGAATATGATTCCTGGATATTTTAAACATTTATATACTTAGGATTTTAGTATTTTCTCAAATGCGGATATAGCAAAAACATCAAATTCAGAAAAGAAACTCTTATAGAACTCACAATTAAGAAAGAACTAAAAGTAAAATTCAGAAATGGATAACAAGAGCTGTCTACTCTGGATTGTTGGTTAGAGCAGTGATCCGCAACCCCCGGTCCGTGGATCAAATGGTGCTGGGCCGCCTAAAAAACATTAAACTATTGCCATTTTATTTAAAGTGGTGCACTTCTCTCGGATTTGCGCAACTCTCCATAGAAATCACTTTATATTCGACGTTAAATCACTTTTATTCATTTTTAGTGTAACTATATTTTATTCTGAAGACATATTTAAATGTAACTAAATTAAAATTGTTAAATCAAAACAATCTAAAATATAAACAATCAACATGTCCCACCATCAGGGGGCCGCGGTAAAATTATCGAACGTTGACCGTTCTGCAGCGATAAAAAGGTTGCGGAGCACTGGGTTAGAGTACAAAAATTTTGGCTGAATGTGCATTTAGTGCGGTAGTTCATTTACTGTCTAAGACATTGGTCGGCAAACTTTTGGAGACAAAAGTCTAGTTGTAAGGAAAACAAGATAACTAAAAAGTATCAAAGAGCCACACACACGCAACATTTATACAAAGAGCCACTTAAGCGAATGCAGGTGGGGAAGAGAAGCCTTTAGTACCAGTCACGATCAAGACTGTTACATTCCAGCGAACATTTTATTTTATAATATTTAACCCTCTGACCGAAGCATCCGTCTCTCAGACGGGAATGATTTGCTTTGATGCCTGTAGATAACGCTGTGGTGTGATTTTTGGGGTGGGCTGCCTTGACATCTTCAGGTAGACTCTACCCAGAGAAAGGATCACGTGGTGGTACATGGCGATTTTCTTCAACTCACGATATGTGCGATTTTTCTTATCTATCACCGTCTATATCAGCGATTTTCAAACTTTTTGACCTCACGGACCAATAAATTCATAATTTAAATCCCGCGGAGCACTAGCAGGATTTCTTATGTGTTAAATATATTTATAAAAAAATTGTGATCTAAGAACACATAAAATATACCTAGTTAAAGAAATGAAACTATTAATTGTAAACAAATTATGAAAGCTTTATTAATAAACCATTATAAAAAATAAATAAATTGAAACTGTAAAAACAAAACAATTAAAAATTGTTTATTAAACTTTTAGCATTATATATTCCTAATATGATGGATGTTCCTGCTTACTTGAAATAAGATTACGGATATTTGAAACCAATGTTGTTACTGCAAGACGGATAACTGCATTTATTTCAAGCTGAGATCGGTACCGTGTTTTGATGGTTGTGACAGATGAAAAGGCTTTTTCACATAAATAAGTTGTGGAGAATTCAATCAGAATTTTCTTTGCCTGTTCAATAAGAAAAGTGTATGGAAAGCCAAAACTGAGATCTTGATAAGGATCAATGAAGTTTAAATTTGAGAGTTTCGTCGGATGATAGGTCGATGAGGCTTAATTTTAGAGATGCATACTTAAATTATTATCCTGAATTTTCGCTGCAAACGCGAATCTATTATCTTCATATTACTATGTTAGTGCGATTTATTTACCATGGTATTATTCTATGAAGTAGCGTTTTTATAACTTTCCACGTATTGTTATAAATTGAATTATGTTTCACAATGCATCTTGAAACACATAACTTAACGTGATGAGTAAATATATTCCACACATTTTTCTGGGGACCAGCGAAATTTTCTCGCGGACCACCACTTTGGTGACCTCTGGTCTATATTCCTATGGTTTTTCGTGTTTGGTACTGTTATTTTTAGTTATTATACTTTTGCATGAATATAAATAATTTTTAATCAATTTTTGTAAAAATACTAGTCACAATTCTAGTGATAAAATATTTTTGTGCTTGATTTAACCCCACACATCTTACTCGAGCCATACTCAATTTCATGAGCTATAAGGAAATTTAAAACAGTCCTTAAGGTAATAAAATTTTTTAAAAAATATTACGTACCCGTCTGTCAGACAGATGTTCCTCAGTGCGGCAGAAGAATTGATGTTCCAGCCAGAGGGTTAAATAAAGCTTTACACAAAGTAACACATTTTCTCTTCATTCTTCCAAAACTAAAAACTTTTGAAGATTTTTTTTTTTACTTCTGTGGCTCAATGCACACAAGAACAACCAATGTCAAAATATCGTAATGTTAGAATTAGGATTACAAGCATCGCGTCGTGAAAAATGTTCCTACGAATAATACCGTTAGAGATTTATTCTGAAATTTCATATTCACACTAATAATTAAAACTGACTTTGATTGTTCAAGAAGAAAAAAAATCATTTCAATTATCTTTTTATTAACTCTTAAGCATGTAATAAAATACGGAATGTGTTTTTGTCACTTCTGTTGGGAGTTAATGTGTATTTCTTGATCATATTCAAGAATGCTCCCGAACGTTTTCGAATAAGCTAACGTTGCTGGAAATCATTTACAGGAGTGTCTTCATGGTGGCATTTCTACCAATTAATTAGACTTTTATTTCATTAGAGCTAAATTTAACTCAGTGGCGCAACAGCTCATGAGGGCCAAGGCCTACTATGCCCATCTCAGTATACGCTCATTGGGCGCTGAGGCGCATGAGCAGATGCCCCGATCATGTGGACAGTCTGAAGCGAAACCCCCAGTGTTTAGTCCCCAAGCAAGCTTGATACTCATTTATCGACCTGCTGAAGGGATGAAAGGCCGAGTCGACCTTGCCCAGCCCGATGATAGAGCCCCGGACATGTGATGTGGAATCGGGACTCGCTACCACTTGGCCACTAGGCCTCTGAATTAATTTTAATATTTTCACTAAATCTCAAAATAATTTGTCAATGAAAAACAATTTAATACATAAATTTAAGAGGTCTCAGGGGTGTTAAATTTCTCTAGAGGGCTGAAAATATAAACAATTTTCAAACATGTATAATTTTTTTAAATTTAAATGAAATAATTCGAATCTCTTACACATTATTTTGTGACGAATCTGTACGGAACCTTTCCACTAATCTTCTTAGGCGTCTTTCTGGGGAATATAAATTCGCGTTTATATTTCCAATCAACTCCAAAAAGAAGTTTGGGATATTCAAATTAGATAAGATATTTAAGTCGAGAGTTGCGAGATAGCAAGAGAGATGATGGTAGGCTATTAAGCCAACAACGTTAAAAGTAAAACTAGAAGATTCAAAGAGATTAGATTCGTGAAGACGTCGTGCTGCTAGACGTACCAGAAAGCTGATATAAGCCAGCGGTAAATATAATTCACGTACGCTTAAAGTAAGCGTCAGGTTGAGATACTTAGTTAAAGTTAATGACAATTAAGAATTCGAATACGTGTGTTTCTCGGATCTCCTAGTTTCGGTAAACCTTACTTGAGTTGAGCTAGATTAGTAATCAATCGTATTCTTAGTAATTTAATTTAATATAAAGGCAAATCCCTTTAGATGACGTAACATAATTATATTATTTGTTATCAGAGATTTTTTAGGAAATTATAACAAAAATAAATAATATTATTTTTCAAAATGGCTTTTGGTGGTTCTTTGCCTCAAATTAATCCTGGTGTTCAAGGTGTGACCCTAGGGGTCAACACAATTTATAAGAGAATAGGGCTTCAGAAAAGTATAAAATGTTTAAAATATAATCATAATTTAAAAAATTATAAGTACGAGTATATGAAAATCTTATAATAAATATTAAGTAATTTTTGCGTTGTGCACGCTATTTTCTAAAATAGTAGCCTCTGATGTGTAAACTTTATAGAATTATAAAATGTATCATACCCTTTAAATCCTACATCATTTAAGAATAATATATCTTTTGTATTTCAACATATTAGAAAATTATTGAAATTTTTTTTAAAATTTTGAAAATGTAATTTTTTTATTTAAAAAAATATAATTTATTATTCTACTAATATAATATTACTGCAGTGTAATAAGGGTACATTTGACTTTATAAATCAACTTAGCTAGTAATTAAAGCCACTATTTTAGAAAATAGCATGCGCAAAGTAAAACTTAATAAATATTTCTTATAAAAAAGTTTCTTATTTTCATATGCTTATAATTTTTTAAGTTATTATTATATTTTAAACATTTATATTTTTCTGAAGCCCCATTTCTTTATAAATAACGTGTAAAAGATTCGAATTATTTAATTTAATTTCAAAAAAATTATACCTGTTTGAAAATTGTTTATATTTTAGCATGTTATTAAATAAATGTTTATATTTATTTGTTTGTATTTTCTAGAGAAATTTAACACCCCTGAGACTCCTTGCCATTCAAATGCGTAATTTTAGACGCAAATAAGGTTATCTTTTCAATGGAAAATTAAAAAGAAGAAAGAAAAAAAGAAAAAAAAATTAGTTGATATAATTTTTTTAATAAAATTCATATAGCTAGAGAAGTCTGAGATGAGCCACAACCATCTGTACTAAGAGCCGCGGTTTGCCGACCCCTGGCCTAAGAAAAGGTATAGACTGCTCATTATACATCGTAGCAATTTACAACTGATAATAACGAAACTAGAATTCGAAATCAACAAATTTTTTAAATTTCACCACACACATCCTTGGCCATCTCGTTAATTTTTTACTGATTTTACGTGCACTTTAAAATGTTTAATGAGCAATGTGTTACTACATTTTATGTTTGTTTTATTCAATTTCTACTTAGTAATTCTTAATAGATAAATAGGTTGATGATTTAGGTATGAATATATTATTATTTTTCTATAATGGGGCTGCTTACTGGTATTTCTACCTTTGCACAGACCTAGTACATACCCCAGGACCTGGTATCACTTTTTGTGCCCTACCATTTAGGCGATACCAATTACCACACATAATTTTGACGCCCAGTTTCTTCCCCAGAAGGAGACATCTGAGCTCTGCCGAAGCGAAATTTGTACTTAATAATTTAATTTTGCCGAGAGTATCCAAGCCAAATGGACACTCAAGGGATCTTTTTCATGCCGTATAATCATACGATATGGCCGCTGTCGATTTTCTGCATCAGGAAAATCCACCGGCTTGGGCGGGGCTCGAACCCATAACCTTGGGTACAGAAGGCCAGCGACAAACCAACTACGCCACCCAGCCGGTGGTATGAATATTATGCAACAATACTTCAATAATTGGTTTAATTATTCTTATGGAAGAGGGAGAGTTAGTATCTTTTTTTTCTGGTATAGGTAATCGTTGTCCAGAAATAGTTGAGAATCCCTGATCAATACGAATCAAATCTACTTTGCTTCCAATATGAATCAATACAAATTAGATAATTTCGTCAAATTACATTTTGGTTGAAGCTGTGGAGCTTGTTTCTAATTCTCTGATTTCTCCTTTGAAACCTAAAAGTAAGTTTTTTAGTGGAAAGCATTCTCGGAATTGTAATTAAGTCTTCTATTATCTATATATATAATGAAAATCAAATGAAAGAGTGGTTGTGGTTCGTAGTTCTTTCTTTTTTTTTATCTGTCGGTTGTTTCTTGTTTGAAATTTATTTTCATTTACATCCAATTTATATTATTTCTTCCGTTTTTGGAACTGAATGGATAGGGGTATTGTGATTTTAACTAAATCCAGTAGATTTTCTTCAATTATCAGTTTGTAATGAATTTCTGTTTTAGAACTCAATCATACATTTTCATATTCATCTAACTTCGAGGCAAATTCATCAGGAGTTTTTACCTGAGACCAACCATCGAATCAATTAAATCTGGTGGAATTCTTCATTTCGTAAATCGTAGATTATTTAGTTGGCTATTTTTTCAAATGTTTCTATTTCAAACAACGATATCTATTCCGCGTTAAATTATTTCTAATTTTGTTTGCAAAATTATCCAAGCAAATAAATTATGGGTTTTTGTAATAGTTTTCAAAAAGTTGCCTATATTTTTCTGGAGTCATTTTAAACAGTTTTAAAATCAAACTTTCGAACAATCATAATCGTCTGCAGCTTTATCTTCTCTAACTACTATCTGAGTTATACATTATTTGGTAGTACGCAACTTGGAAGAACATCGAAAACATTTTTGCAATGTTGATTACTTAATCTGACGTCCAAACGTGGTAAGATAAAAAGTAGTATTGTTTGTATTATCAAATTTTGATTTAAAATTTTATATCTAATCTAGGTTTCACAGTTGTAGTTTTTTCCTAGTTTTAATTTTGATAACCCGTATTTCATTCATTTTATATAATTTGAGTTTTTCTCCAGTTCAAATTCCCTTTCTTTCATATTTATATATATCTCCTTTCTTATAGTTTGTGTCGGTGTTTTATTTTATATCGATCTGTAATTGTATTTTCATGTTTAGGACTTTCAGTTATCGATTTTTTTTCAGTTCAATAGCCTTTAAAGTACCAGTCTTTTCGATTCCTAGTTGAATTCCGGTATTCTCGGAGATCTTGCTTTAATTCTTTTCCAAGATATGTAGCTTTAAGGTTTTAATAAAACACTTCCTAATGCCTTTTTTAAGTTAAATTTTTTTAAAATATTTATTTATAATCTTAATAACACAATATAAACACAATAATAAACACTAAAATATATTTCGTAATAATAAAATTATAAACTTTTTTTAAACACTATTTAAGTTGTTATACACTTCGAATTTTTTACAGAAAATAATTTTTTTTGTAATTATAATTACTTTTAAATTAACTATATAAAAGTTTTAACAAAGCACAGACAAATAAAATTTTTGGTTATAATAGTAATCTGATTTTTAAAAATAATAAAAATATTAAAGCAAGGAAACATTCAATAATAAATAACAAATAAAAAAGTCTCATTTATGCATACAGAGTTCAAAATTTAGAAACAATGTTATTATAGTTCGTATTTAAGATACTTTTTAAATTGCAACACCAGGACTGTTGACAACGTCCTCGTAATTTTGAATTACGGCAAACGGTGAGGACACCATTTGGTCTGGCACCTTTCTTCCCGAATTTCCACACCATGTCAAGGAGAGGGCTTTGAGCCTCACTAGATTTAACGTGTATCAGCCCCTCTCCATGGTGAGTTTTCAGTGGCAACAGTGCTGGAACATAAATTAACACAAACATCGCCATCCAGGAGTTCTCTATCAAAAGTCTTTTTTTTTAATCTTTGAATTAAAAATAGTATTAGGAAAACTTGAAATACAAATTTTAATATTATAAAGAAATTTCAATGAATATTTATAAAAATTCTGTTCCTAATGTCTCAAAAAATTACATTCAGTTAAAAAAAATATCGGCTTCAAATTTAAATCTTACTTTTTTAACATTAAGGAAACCAAATTATGTTTGATTAAATATACTATCGGAAGCGAAATTGAAGTTGGTTAAAAAATAAAGTCATTAATTTTGTTCTAAATATTCTTACTAAGAAATATATCTAGAAATGGCGTGTATGAACTTCAATAGTCATTTAAAATCTCTCATATCGATTATATTTTAGCTTTCTTGTATTTTTTTTTTAAATTCGATATTGTATAAGGAAAGTACAAACATAAAACAATTATTAAAAACATTTTTCTTTTCCATTCGGAAATACCCGAATCCTTCATTTAACCAAAAAATAAGAAGAAATCCATGCTTATTGTCTGTTGGTGAACTAAAAATATGATTAATCCATATGTAGTTATCTTTACATTCAAATTATAATGAAATAAATATTTTTCACATTGTAGAAATAAATACAAATTTAATGCAAACTTTTTCACATGTATAAGCATTAAGAATATAGTACTATCATTATATATTATACAGTTTTCTGATTTTTTTTAAAAAAAATTTATGTATTAATTTTTTAAATTATTTCTGAAGCTATAGTGTATTCTGTTAGTATATTTTTGTTTCAATGTAACTCATATTATAAAAAATACTACTAGAAATTATTAAGAATTTAATCAATGATATCAGAATACTTAATGGATATTATATACTTATTGAAGGTAAATTCTCTGTATGACCTGTTTTAACAAATAGGTTCTTTTTGAATAATTACTTGAATTAACTGCGTTCGAAACAGGATTTTGAAAAAGCACAAGCATATAAATGGATATTTTTTTATATTTATTGTCAGTTGAATTAGAATGTAAATATAAAATTGTTTTAGAATATTATTGCAAAAAAAAATGTTCAAATGCAATTTTTAAGCAAAAAATAAAGAAAGAATGACATTTTCAAACCTCTTTTTATAAAAAATGCTTCTGTAATAATATATTACCCATATATATAGCTGCGACTTATAATAAGGTCGAATCAAAAGTTTTGAAAAATTCACCTTATTTTTAGAGTTACCATAAATTGAAATAATAACGGATGTGTTTTGTTAAAATTTCTCTACTCTCTGAGATATTTGAAACAATGTGAATAAATCCCCTCTTAAATTATATATTTCAAAAACCCTATTTCAGGTTCTCTTAGCTATATATGGCCGAAATAAAATTATTGTCGAAGCATTTGGTTAAATAAAATTATTATAGAAGCATAGAATGGCTTGAAAATACAGTCGGACCTCCATTTAACGAACTTTTCTCTTTACCCGATTAAAATGAAGGCCAAATCTTAATTTAACAAACACTGCGGTAGCTAGCTCTGAGGGGACCCTATATCAAAATTCCTTCGGGGCCCTGGCCATTCTTTAGATATCGGTGCCTTGTTAGTGGAACTGTAGTTGCACATGTTGAGGCCCCTGTAGCTTGGGGGCGCCGTACGTCTGATACGGCGGTAGCTACGCCTCTGTTAATGAATAATTAACCCCAAATTAACGAATTTTTTCAACAGCTGAACATTTTTTTTATTATTAATTTGTATTAGAAAAACTTGGATTTTTTTTTCATATTGTTCTTTTTGTCCTAAACAGAGACAGGATTTTTCTTGTATGTATCAAATTTCGATGGAGAAGGGTGTAGATTATTTATAAGTGCAACCTATCGTATGAGATTTGCATAGAACAGGAAACTCCCTTCTTATCCCCTCTTACTCCAAAACGCAAGGGATATTTTAAGATTGTAACGATTATGTTACTTTTGATGAAGGACTGCCTACCAGTGCTACTAAGGTTCAGGAAATAGTTGATTTGTTGGAGCCAATGAATAGCGATTCTGATGCACAGAAATTGATAATTAAACTTATCAAAACTGTTACATTTTCTAATGCTGTACACTGGTGTGCAAAAATTAAGGACGAGACGGTTTTTTCAATATAACTTTGTACAAAAGCTTTCCAAATCAAAACATTTAATACCGGAAGATCCCCAATACGTAAGGATATGTGTAATATGTAAGCAACACTTACTAAAAGAGAAATCAGAGGGATAAAAAGAAGCTTGATTGAAAAAGTAGCATGGAGCGCAATGCGACTGAAGGCCGAAACATCCCTGTGATGGGTGTCCAGCAAGAAACATCCGGTCTTTAGTAGGGGATATGATCTCCCCTGACTGCTAGGCAGGTTTCACAGCGTCTGCCCATGCTGAGAATGAGGGTGTCAATGAGTTGTTGAGGCATTGCTGTCCATTCGTCTTGCAGCGCCAATCGAAGCTCCCGAGTCGTTACTGGTGGTAAGGTACGAGCTGCCAAGCGTCTGCCTAGAAAATCCCATACATGCTCGATGGGATTGAGATCCGGAGATCGTGCCGGCCAATCCATACGTTCAATATCCTCACTCTCTAAGAGCTGTTCGGCAGCTACTGTGTGATGACATGGTGCATTGTTGTCCATGAAAAGGAACTGCAGACCCATAGCGCCTCTAAAAAGACGCACATATGGAAGAAGAATCTCGTTACAATAACGGGTCCCGTTGACTGAACCTGCGTCGAAGATGTGAAGGTCTGTACGACTACCAAGCATGATGCCTCCCCAAACGAGAACAACGCGACCTCCATACCTGTTCCTTTCAATGATGTTCGAGGGATGATTGCGGCTTCCCCGCTCTCTCCAGATGAGTATGCGATGAGAATCGCTACTCAAACTGAATCTGCTCTCATCTGTAAAGAGTACTCGTCCCCATTCATTGTCTCTCCAATTCCGGTGTTCCCGGCACCACAGAGAACGCCTTCTCCGATGGGCAGGCGTTTAAGATACACACCGTACAGGGCGTCGTGCAAACACACCACCACCGTGCAGTCTTCTGGCCACGGTAAAACGCGATATCGGTCGTCCAGTCGCCTGTGTCGTGTGTCTAGCGATTTCTCCCGCTGTCTGCCGCCTGTTTCTTCTGGCCTGTAAGACAATGTACCGGTCATCTGCGGGTGTGGTTCCTCGTGGACGACCACTACTGAACCCCCGGATAGCTGTTCCTGTAGTTTGAAATTGTCTCCAAAGTCGTGAAACGATGCTGTGAGAAATTCCGAACTCTGCAGCCACACTTGTCACACTGCTGCCTTCCTCCAACTTCCCAATGATTCGACCTCGGGTAAAAGCATCCAGATGTCGTCTAACAGATTGATTATTCGCCATTTCTCGCTGAGGCAGCAACTCGGTGTGATTTTAACTGCTATACGGCGTGCAATCTCTTTGCCAGAAATACTGATCTTACACCGACAACATGCTTTATACTACTCAGACACTCCCCCATTACGTCTACCTGCATATCTGCGCATGCGCTACCGTACATCACCTTACTTAATCTACTGATTGGTCTTTCTGTCTGCTCTGCCTCTTCGTTCAGCTGATATGCTAATTTTTCGACTTCGTCCTTAATTTTTGCACACCAGTGTATATTGTTTGGAAACTGTCTCTGCATAAATACGATAAAAAAAATCTTTCGGGTGAGGAATCAAAAAGATTGTTCAACATCTATGTGGTGACCCCCCTGGGTGTCACCTTGAACACCAAGATTAATTTGAGGCAAAGAACCACTAAGAGCCATTTTGAATAATAATAATATTTATTTATTATTATAATTTTTCTCAAAAAAATCTCTGATATATAATAATATTATGTTACGTCGCTTAAAGGTATTTGCCTTTATATTAAATTAAATTACTAAGAATGCAATTAATTAATAATTAAGCTCAAGCTCAAATAAGGTCTACCGAAATAGGAGATCCGAGAAATACACGTATTCGAATTCTTAACTTTCATTAACTTTAACTAAGTCGCTTAAACTGACGCTTATTTTAAGCGTACGTAAATTATATTTACCGCTGGCTTATATCAGCTTTCTGGTACGTCTCGCAGCACCACGTCTTCACAAATCTAATCTCCTAGAATCTTCTAGTAATGCGTTTAAAGTCACTAGCTCAATAGCCTTCCATCATTTCTTTTGCTATCTCGCAACGCTCGACTTAAATACCTTATCTAATTTAAATATCCCGTACATCTTTTTGGAGTTGATTGGAAATAAACGCGAATTTATATTCCCCAAAAAGACGCCTAAGAAGATTAGTGGAAAGGTCACATCTATTAATAAGTATTTTAAAATTTCTAATGAACTGGTGCATAATAATTCACTAATAGTATTTTTAGCTGTTGAATAAAAAGCGAGTAATTTCTAGCTATGGATATTTTTTGTGTGTAGTTGCATATTCTAGAATTTCCAAAACATAAATGCACAAAAATTTGCATTTTGTTTGGACCCCAATTTAATGAACAATCCCTATTTAACGAACAAAATGTTCAGTCCCAATGAATTCGTTAAATCGAGGTCCGACTGTATGTTATTTATTTATTTTGAAATAATCTTAAAATAATTTTATATGTACATTCTAATTCAACTGACACTAAATATCAAAACATCATTCATTTATGCGCTTTCTCAAAATCACGGTTCCGAACGTAGTCAGTCAGTCCCTTTGCTAATTGCATATCACGCATTTACTCCAGATAGTCGCGGAAATCCGGGACTACATATTTATTCATATAACGGTCTAAATCACAAGAACTTAAATTCATTCTTCTGTTCCCCAAATAACAGTTACATAAGCATGATCTGTCCTTGACTTGAACACAAAAGCATCGATGTTCGAACTGCTGTTGAAATACGAGAACAATCACCGTGAGAAACAACAATCAATTAACTTTCCAGACACTAAAGGCGTTGTTCGCGGGTTCAATGAGAGAAGCATAATTCATTCTCATCAAATAGCAAGCAACGGAATTGAAAGAAGTATTACAAGCTAATTCTTTTAATCTTTACACAAGTTAGATTTGTAGATTAATTTTACGAGAAACCAGTGAAAAAAATAACCAAAAATAAAATGGTCAAAGCTCACAAAGGAAAGCATTTTTCTAAAAAATTAATAACAGAAAGGAAATTTTATGTTATTTGTTATTGAAATTCTTTTTGAGGGAAATTAACGCGAAAAATATAAGGGAACAAGGAAATAAAATGCAAGGTTATTTTCATTGAACGATGCAAAATGTTGATTCAGAATTGCAATAACCAAAAGAAAACAAAGAAAAATAATTTAAAAAAGGTAACAATATTAATGTTTTATACTTTTTTTAAAAAAATTTATATAAAAATGTTTCTTTTAATTTTATAAGATTTATTTGTATGTATTTGTTTATTCTTCTATTCAACATTTTCTCGCATACCTTCAAAACATGGATACATTTACGGATTATTTCCAAGAGTTCATAAAAAATGTGTGTATCGGTGTAGTAAAAATCTTTCCTATTTATTCAGTTTGGGAAACTGTATAGATGGTAATACATATTATTGAGGATGTATTATGTGGATCTTTTTACATTTCAAAGTTCTAATTCTTTATTTTTTCTTTGTGGGAGAAAAATAATTTTTTTAGTGCGATAATTATAATATAAGACTGGCAGATATCTCATGAGAATTGCAAAATAAATAATATTTAGAAGGGCTTCTTAACCGGTAATGGAATATGCCTCTTCTATTTGGGCCAGTGTTTCTCAAACTTTCAATACTGGCGATCCAATTTTTAATCATAATTTTTGTTGCCCCCCTGTACAACAATAATGTGTTTACTGCAATAAAAATGCACTTTGAGAGAGAGACGCTAAAGTTACAATACGATCTTAATTATAAACCGTACAAATTAATACGATACGTATATTAAATTTTGTATATGTAACTTTTAAGTAATATATATTTTAAGAAAAAATTACTTAAAATTACTTACTTATTATTATGTTATTTTTCTTTAATTTTTAAATTGGAACACATCGCAAAATGATGTATTTAATTAAAGATTTATTTCTCCTTCAGCATTCATTTCTCAAAGTAGAAATGTCATTAGAAAAATAGTCTAGTCTATGTTGCTCTATCATATCCAGCACATTTGGCATTATAGGGTACGTTTGCGTTAGTCTGGGCAACCTATCGGACGTCTGCACAAAACATGTACAATTCCAATCAGTTTTGGTCGACTCGATACTTCTATAGCTACCGAATCTAGCTTGTGAATGTATATTTTTTAAATTTACACGTTAATTGTAATTCACGGTAATTAAGTATTTACGGCAGTAGATTAAAACAAAATCATACATACATTTTTAAGTCGTAAGCAAACATTAGACGATAATGAAGGATCAACAAGTACACAGACGAGCATGGTTCCGAAAATTAAATCAAGGCAATAAATATTCTCAAAAATAATTAAATTTTGGATTTACCACTGTTGAAGTAAATGATGGGGAAAAAAAGCCTCAGCTCGTCATGTGTTAAAACTTATAAATCTGAAGAACAACATGTGAAAGTTGTTTTTAAAACCATATAAAATCATTTAGCCATGTTGGCAAAGAATTTTAAAAAGTATTTTCTGGATGAGGACAACTTGGTAGCAAGTTACGAGTGGATTAGTGGTATATTTCAAGATACTCTAGAAGAGCTCTCAACTTCCGAAGAAAAAATTTTCATAGATTTCACATCCAGTGAAAAAAATTAAGACAATTTTCTAATAAATCACTCTTTGAATTTTGGGTAGAGATGGATGGTGAATTTTCTGCACTGAAAACAAAAGTACTTCGTATGCTATTACCATTTTCAACATCCTACCTATGTTAAACCGGATTTTCTGCGGTGGCTTCTTTGAAGACAAAGTATAGATCTCAGCTAAATATAGAAAAATAACTCAGTGTGTCAATATCTGATATTAAACCTTCCTTTGAAAAACTTTGCTCTACAAGACAAGTCCACGGAAGTCACTAATAATTATTAAACTTGTACTTAAATTAGTATTAAGAAATTATTTATAAAATACCTTCTTCAGTACTAATACATTAAACGTATACTGGCTGAAACACCGGCTCTTCGCACGAGTTCATTTTTTTAAAAAAATATAACATTATTCTTGATATAATAGCTGAACTGTAAGGAGAGTAAAAATGCGCGCACAACATTGTACACAAAAATGTAAAATGATTTTTTTTTAGATAAATGCTATAATTGTAAATAACTGTTTAAAAGAACTATAATTTTAAACCTCACAGAATTAGCATTTAGAATTAATGTTAAATAATGAAAAAGAATATAAAATTCCTATGAAGAATAATTGTGTTACTTTTTAATATTTAAAGCGAGAAGACTTCAAAATGTTTTAACCCGGGAACAGGCGCGCACTCGATACTAACGCTAATGGTAGTGCGGGGGGACTCAGTCACCCCAATCATTTGTTTATAATTATTTTAACTGTACACGATACAAATAGGAATTCCAGTGAATAATTTAATAAAGAGAAAGTATACTTACCGGCTTTCAAGAATTATTCAATTTTTTCTTTGATGATTTGAGAAAAAATCCAATAAAACTGAACTAAAATGATTCAAAAGTGCAAGACCTTAATAAAGGACGCAAATCAGAAACACTTTTCATTAATATTACAGAAATGTTATTTGCTGGCAAAGCTGTCATATTTGGTTCCAAGTTATTGTAGTTTTAATGAGCTTTCATGGTCGAGTGAGTGAATATTAACGTCGCACTGTTCAGCTACACGAGGGCTTTTGGAGACGGACATCGTAATTTTGAACCATGGTTAAGTGACGAGGACGATACTTGAGCTGGACTCTTTTAACTACCACACCACTCCAACAAGAGGACGTTTGAGCTCTTGACAGATTTAACGTGCCTCTCTCCTCTACACGGCTTGTCTTTAGTCGTACTGGGCTCGAACTCGTGACACCTTTGGTAATCAACAAATAGCAAGTTGAACTTTTTCTTTCTTGTGTCTTTTTGACAAGGCGAACTGAACCTTGTGGTACACTTATGGCTTCATATTTTAGGTTGATGGAGTTCTTTAGGAAGCATTTGAAAATTTTCCTTTCGTTTCATGTTCATGGCGTTTCACAATCATGAATAATATGTATTACTTCAGCAGGTTTTCCTTTTGCTTGATCAGTTTAAACTTCTTTCAATAGAGATCACAGATGCCCCGCGCCACCGCTCCCGGGTTAAAAGTGTATTCAGAAAAAAATACGGATGATCTAAATAACCATACCAGTAAGTTTGAAGGTCAATCAAATGATTAACAAATGTATTATGCAGCCTGACTGAAAAGTGAATCAAGTCTTCGTTTGCTTTTTCTACAACTAATGTACAGTATTTCAATAATAATTACAGTGATGAATTGTTTATCTTCTTAGAATTTTTCTCAGGGTCTGGATTTCGTTTTTCTTTTAACGAGTAATATTTTATGTAAAAACGTAATAAAAAAAATCTCTCATTGAGGAAATGCAGCAAATTAAACAAGATGTTTTTTTTCTTTAATTTGGTTTTGGGATCAAAGATAGCTATTTGATGACGGAAAAACGCCAGATGGTAAACAAATTATATGAGTGTTGTTGTGTATTTTTTTTTATTATGGAAGAAAGTATTTTGTTTTAATTCTCTTTCCGGTCCTTTTTTTTAAAAAAAATCTTGAAATTTTCGATATGCTCGCGCTTCCCTTGTAGGGTCATCGCGCCCCCAGGGGGCGCGCCCCACACTTTGAGAAACATTGATTTCGGCACATGCATCTAAAACTACACTGAGGAACTAGTTAGTATTCAAGCAAGAGCTGAAAAAGTAATTGTTGTCCTCTACTAACAACTTAAAGGTCGTAAAAGAGTGTGGCTTTGATAGCCTTGAGAAGAGGAAATATACACTGGTGTGCAAAAATTAAGGACGAAGTCGAAAAATTAGCATATCAGCTGAACGAAGAGGCAGAGCGGACAGAAATACCAATCAGGAGATTAAGTAAGGTGATGTACGGTAGCACATGCGCAGATATGCAGGTAGACGTAATGGGGGAGTGTCTGAGTAGTATAAAGCATGTTGTCGGTGTAAGATCAGTATTTCTGGCAAATAGATTGCACGCCGTATAGCAGTTAAAATCACACCGAGTTGCTGCCTCAGCGAGAAATGGCGAATAATCAATCTGTTAGACGACATCTGGATGCTTTTACCCGAGGTCGAATCATTGGGAAGTTGGAGGAAGGCAGCAGTGTGACAAGTGTGGCTGCAGAGTTCGGAATTGCTCACAGCATCGTTTCACGACTTTGGAGACAATTTCAAACTACAGGAACAGCTATCCGGGGGTTCAGTAGTGGTCGTCCACGAGGAACCACACCCGCAGATGGCCGGTACATTGTCTTACAGGCCAGAAGAAACAGGCGGCAGACAGCGGGAGAAATCGCTAGACACATGACACAGGCGACTGGACGAACGATATCGCGTTTTACCGTGGCCAGAAGACTGCACGGTGGTGGTGTGTTTGCACGACGCCCTGTACGGTGTGTATCTTAAACGCCTGCCCATCGGAGAAGGCGTTCTCTGTGGTGCCGGGAACACCGGAATTGGAGAGACAATGAATGGGGACGAGTACTCTTTACAGATGAGAGCAGATTCAGTTTGAGTAGTGATTCTCATCGCATACTCATCTGGAGAGAGCGGGGAAGCCGCAATCATCCCTCGAACATCATTGAAAGGGACAGGTATGGAGGTCGCGTTGTTCTCGTTTGGGGAGGCATCATGCTTGGTAGTCGTACAGACCTTCACATCTTCGACGCAGGTTTAGTCAACGGGACCCGATATTGTAACGAGATTCTTCTTCCATATGTGCGTCTTTTTAGAGGCGCTATGGGTCTGCAGTTCCTTTTCATGGACGACAATGCACCATGTCATCACACAGTAGCTGCCGAACAGCTCTTAGAGAGTGAGGATATTGAACGTATGGATTGGCCGGCACGATCTCCGGATCTCAATCCCATCGAGCATGTATGGGATTTTCTAGGCAGAAGCTTGGCAGCTCGTACCTTACCACCAGTAACGATTCGGGAGCTTCGATTGGCGCTGCAAGACGAATGGGCCGCAATGCCTCAACAACTCATTGACACCCTCATTCTCAGCATAGGCAGACGCTGTGAAACCTGCCTAGCAGTCAGGGGAGATCATATTCCCTACTAAAGACCGGATGTTTCTTGCTGGACACCCATCACAGGGATGTTTCGGCCCTCAGTCGCATTGCGCTCCATGCTACTTTTTCAATCAAGCTTCTTTTTATCCCTCTGATTTCTCTTTTAGTAAGTGTTGCTTACATTACACATGTCCTTACGTATTGGGGATCTTACGGTATTAAATGTGTGGATTTGGAAAGCTTTTGTACAAAGTTATATTAAAAAAACCGTCTCGTCCTTAATTTTTGCACACCAGTGTAACTTGATCAAATTCACAAACCGGGCTAGAAGTCGTGTACCAACACGTATTGCTAGGAGAACCTTTGAAAACTATAATAATAACACAAGATTAAAAAGATCTCGAATGCAATTTGACAGGGAAATTAGAATGCCCCTTTGGCCTTGAACATAACAAATTTTCTATTCATCAGGAACCTTTTTTCTCTGCTGGGCTTCCTAAGAACACCACAATTGTAACAAGTCTATTAGAGACATATACTAAGAGTGAGTCTAGAAGTATCATCAAGGCAAAAGGACTCAAGACTATTAATAAATATATCCAAGAGATGATTTTATACAGGCGGTTCATCTGATGAAACATTCTTAAATGGAGGTTCTGTGGTATTTATGACTATTCCAAATGAGGCAAACTACCAACGAGTAATCGGTGCTGGTGCCATTACCTCTTGCTTCCCTTGTGAACTTCGAGCGATAATTGAGGCTCTTGATCTGTATGATATTCTCCATATTCTAGAAAAGGCTAAATGTCTCTTCATTTTCTGTGACTCAAAAGTAGCCCTTCAGGCAATTCTAAATGGAGGTTCGTGGATTACTGAAGGGATTTGCATTCGCCTATTTATGGTACAGGAGTTAGATAAAGTTTTCTTCCTGCGATGCTTACCTTTACATGTTGACAATACAGGTAATGAAAATGCGGATAAATTGACGAAAGAAGATAGAAATCTTAATAATGGCAACTTTTTTTCAACGTTACTTTATTAGACGCAAATGCAGTCACAAATTTCAAATTGAGAGAGAAATCAATTCCTATATATCATCAAATCTGTAATATAAGTGGAGGCAGCCTTATAGCAAAGACTATTGCTAGACTAAGATCAGGTCATCACAAAGGAATGAAGTTTGATAGGGATGGTAGAAAAACTTATAGGAATTGTGATAACTGTTTAGATGCAGACCTAACACTTGCTGATATTTTTGACTGTCCAGCTATTTTTGCTGCTCTACAAGAAATAGGGGTCCTTTTCTCGTTAACAAACCTCTATGGGGACAATATCAAACGGATTGCCAGAACAGTCATCTGGGCCCATGGTACTGTTTGATTTGGTCCCGTCATGGTTACGATATCTCATCATTATTTAGAAGCGCGATATTGAAACCAAGGATCTTTATTTACTGTCATGCTAAAAGAAAACGCATGTAATTTTTCAAAATCATTTTTCTTTTTAAACGTTGCGGATAATTAAACTAATTGCAGTTCGTACTAATTTAATAAAATCCATTTAAGGGATCGTTGAATTTCAACGCCAAAAGTATCGTGTAATATTGGCGTATATATGTTTTATCTCGTGGTCGTGTCCTGATTTCACTTATATAATGGAGGTTTTGTTTATATTACTCTGGATTTTGAAATTCATATGGTGTAGTGAGGACGTTAGAACCGGGAATTATCCGCTCGGATATTTTCAACATCTGATCATTAAGAACTACGAAAGGTTCGATGCAGAAGTTCTAGAGTATGCGCCGGCAACCTATGGCACGCGGTGCAACACTCAATGGTACTCTACATTACTCTATAAATTCGTCAATTTTTGAGTGGATGGAAGTTGATAATTTTGAAAGGGGACTTACTAAACTAACATCTTCAGAATCATGGAAAGCAACATCTACTGAATTACGAAAAGATCTAAAAGATAAATCTAATGATAAATCGACAGTTGTTTTAAATTATTGGATGCTATTGCTCCATAGATTTGATTATTTACAGAATTGCATGTATTTTGCTTTCCACTTTTGGTTTTACGTATCTGTTTGAACAAATGTTTTCTCAGATGAAAAGTATTTTGAGTCAGCAAAGATGTTCTGAATGTTCAGAATCGTGTGAAATTGAGAGTCACAATTTATATCCTAATATCGCGATATAACGATATAAAATAGAGCAATACAGAGACAAGTTTTTCATTAAAATATTATAATTTCATTTTAAAATATTATAATTTCATTAAAATATATTTTCATAATATATATATATATATATATATATATATATATATATATATATATATATATATATATATATTATTTAACCATTTTGAAGTGGAATACTTATATTTTAAATTGTTTATTTTTTATTTTAATAAATATGTTTTAAGGAATATATAATATATGTGAAAATTTAATTTTTTTATTTGTATCAAAGCAATGGTTATATTTTAGGTTGTTTATTTTTATGTTAATAAATATCTTTAAATGATACAAATTTATGGAATCTATTGAATAGATTGTAGATAATAAAACCCTAAATCTATGTTCTTGACCTCTGTTCCCTGACTCCACATGCATTATCTCCGGAATAGAATTGTTTCAAATATTTCCTAGAATGTGGCACCCTGATACATATTGATAGATTGGTTTGGCACGCCACAGCTACAAGGTTTCCGATCCCTACTCTAGAGCGATATAAGTTTAAATGAAACCAAACTATATATAAACAATCCATTTGTAAGCAAAGGAATGTATTTTTATCTTGGCCAGGTTAAGAGTTTTCGAAAAAATTTCCTGACGTAGTTTATTTTTCCTGTCAGTTATCTTCGGGAAGAGAATAAAAAAACAATATATCAGTGACACTTTCTCCCAAGTAATAAAAATAGATTTAAATACTCTAAATAAACTTATGCACAGAAGAAATAGTGCAAATGAAAAAATTGTTGACCCACATTCTCATTATTTAGCTTGTTTGTGTGTATATGTTTAAAAAAATTCGTGAATAAATAAGTTTTCAAGTGAAGAATTGAAAAATATTATACTTCAGAAAATAACTTGGATATCAGATAATGAACATTTGGGAGAATTAAATTTTCATAGAAACACAGATATAGTTAGAAAAACTACTTTTGCGAAATATTTTTAACTTTCTTGTTGCTTATGCCACCTCATCGACGGTGTCAGATTGAGCCACACGAAATTCTGCGTGGCAAGATGCTAGTTGTACGCCTGTAGTTAGCAGTAACTTTGAGCACCAAGCAGGTGACAATATGTTTTGGATCAGTTCCATTTCCAATTTTGGGAGAAATTGGGGCAGGCCCCCCCACATCTTTCCATTATCACCAATTTCACGAAAGGACTTGCGGCTCAACGAATATTTAGAGTGCCCCATGCCGCAAAGGCACTATAAAGGGTGTTTTTTGAGAGGTATAGAACTTTAAATTGCAATAAAACAACGATGTATTATTCGATTGACATGAATTTTTTTTATTCGAAAGATAATCTTGTGGCATTACATTTTAAAAATGATTTCTGGCATAGGACTGCCACGGCTGGCTCGGATGTAGTCCAATCTGGACGTCCAATTTTCGATGATTTTTCCCAACATTTGTGGCCGTATATCGGCAATAACACGGCGAATGTTGTCTTCCAAATGGTCAAGCGTTTGTGGCTTATCCGAATAGACCAATGACTTTACATAGCCCCACAAAAAATAGTCTAGCGGTGTTAAATCACAAGATCTTGGA
The DNA here is from genome assembly GCA_019973935.1 of Trichonephila clavipes. NCBI lineage: Eukaryota > Metazoa > Arthropoda > Arachnida > Araneae > Nephilidae > Trichonephila > Trichonephila clavipes. The sequence goes on from BMAU01019837.1 coordinate 345,375, forward strand.
GGCCAATTCACAGGTCCAAAACGTGAAATTAAGCGGTCACCAAACGTGTCTTTCAATAAATCGATTGTGGCACGAGCTGTGTGACATGTTGCGCCGTCTTGTTGGAACCACAGCTCCTGGACATCATGATTGTTCAATTCAGGAATGAAAAAGTTAGTAATCATGGCTCTATACCAATCACCATTGACTGTAACGTTGTGGCTTTCATCGTTTTTGAAGAAGTACGGACCAATGATTCCACCAGCCTATAAAGCACACCAAACAGTCAGTTTTTCTGGATGTAACGGTGTTTCGACATACACTTGTGGACTAGCTTCACTCCAAATGCGGCAGTTTTGTTTGTTGACGTAGCCATTCAACCAGAAGTGCGCTTCATCGCTAAACAAAATTCGCTTATGAAATTCGGGAACAACAGCAATCTCGTTTTGGGCCCATTCGACGAATCTACGCCTTGCTTGATGATCGTTTTGATGAATTGCCAAACCAAACTGAGAATAAATCACTTGACAGCTGTTAAATCGGTCGCCATCTTGGAAAGTACTGCCAACTTAAACTTCTATACATTTACTAACACCAATGTTTTTTCCGGGATTCGAACTCAGACCCTACGACTAGGCAGTCAGCGTCATTAATTACAGTACCGGATGGGCGGCAACTTTCTCGTAATTTGTGTATGTAATTTTTTTCTCTACTTTAACTCCTCCCAGAATTTTTCTTCCGATTCATTTGTGCATTGCAAATAGACCTCTCAATGCAAGCAACGAACCTGGTGAAGGCAACAAAGTCTGTTTCCCAATTTAAAATAATTGTTCTCTAAAAATTAAAAATTTCAGCTTTTAAGTTAGGATTATGGTCTCAAAAATTCAAGAAATTTACATAGATGAATATGATTTTTTTAAGGAATGAAACATCTTACCAATAACTTTATATCCGCAAAATCTTCACTATTCCATGACGCTATGATTAAGATTGAATGTTTGCGCGTACATTTTGTAACTACCTGGCAGCTGTTAACGACGACCTTGTAATTTTATTTCATAGCCGAATGACGAAAATGCGTCTGTGAGTTAGTAATTCATTTTTCTAATATCTACATCACGTGAGAAAAATATTTCGAAAAAGTCAAAAATATGTATTAAAATGGAAAGTTCTGTCATTTTTTTAAAAAAAATCAATTTTGAGAAGTTATTAGTTCAAATTTAAATACTTCAAAATGATGTCCGATTTTTCTCAATTTCGTGAGATTCGCATACAATAAAAATTGAACAAATATGCTTTTTTTGTTTTTGCTTTTGTAAATTTCTTTTAATAAAGCTGTTAAGTTGCGAAAAACGCAGCTCTTATTACTCCACACTATAGATCTTAGAAGAAATATCGACCCTTAACTGAACCAAAACTCTCACTTCCAGAGTCACTGACTACGAAGCGATCCGAACACACCCCTGGGAAATAACAGCTCGATAATTTTCTTTTTTTAAAAAAATGACATGTAATAGATGGCACTCGAATTACGGCATTATGCTGGTTTAATGAATTAGTTTCATTGTTGTAGGCGTTCAATGGACTAATGAGGAAACATGTTGCTATTTTAAAATCACATTTTATTGACGATCACAAACACGAAGGGATGACAAGAACAACAAAAACGCTCACAAGCAATACAAAAATAAAAAAAAAGCTATACCTTCTCTCCCCAGAGATCTCAACCCTTTACAGCAGAGGTTCCTAAACTTTTTGTCTCATAGACCTCTTGCCATGTTTTTCGGTTTGGGGTAGACCCCTGTTTACATAATATTGGATTTGTGCAATTTTACGAATTTAAATGTCTTTTTGACAGCTGGTATAGATCTACTTTCTTAAAGCGATTTAAATTTTCAACTGGAGTGAAGGATGTTTAAAACTCAAGAAAAATATGTTAATTAAATTAAAATTTAATTAATGCATAAATTAACCAAGCAAAAAACAAATGCTTTTTAAGGGTGGAATAAGTCTGGTGCTTCAATAACAATTTTTCAACATTTGGAATCAATCGTGTCAGATTTAACGCTAAATCTCCTCGGTTAGTGTAGTGTCCAGACCTTATGCCCCCCCTCTTCTTTTGTTTTGTTTTGGAGATTGGCAACCACGCTTTCTCAATTGGAAAAGTAATTAAAAATGTTCCCACGATATTCCACAATTCGTGATAAATAACAGGTTTGTCTTTTTAAAGCCAAAATCATGGACATGGCCCTTGTTTTAATAAAATTTATACTGTCACCATGTAACTGCAAATTAACCTTATTAAAATTAGTAAACAAATCTATTAAATAGATAAAATCTGGTTTCTACTTGACTAAATTTTCTTTTAAAAATAAAATCATAATTTGGTTTAATGAGAGCCACTATCATAGATCTCCATTTACACCTCATGGATAACCAAATTATTTTTTCGTCATACACCCCTGGGGGTCCATATAGACCACTTTGGGAATCATTATTTTACTGTCTTAGTCAACCGGAGGCTTTTAGAATCATATGATTTCCGGTAAAGGCTTTTTTGATTGGTCCGAATACGTGGGTGATGCAAGATTGCATCATCCTGTTTCAAAAACGCTGAAGGTTTTTTGGAAGTTAAAGTGTTGATTATTTCCCGCTAGGCAGGTAAACTAGAAATTAATTATCACTCGAAATCTTGGAGGGCTGAAGATCATATGAATTAAAATTTCTCAGATATGATTTAAGTGAATAATCAATTACATGCATCTGTATATAACCACAAGAAACTACGTTAATCTACAGGTTATCATTCTGATTAGTTTCCAACGTTTTTTCATAATTATTGAGTAAAATTGTTTAGCATTTAAAAATATGAATATTTTTTCATGGATGGAACCACGAAACTCAGCATTTCATTGGATACTATCCTCTATAAGAGAAAAATGATATTTTATCTCATACAACAAAGGAAAACGGATAGTGAATAGTAAAATATATTCCCAAGAAAAATTTCACATTCAATATTTAAAGTAACTTAATTCATCCAAATGTAAATTTTGACAGTTCTAACGGTTAATTCAGATATAATCTCAGTTGATGTACGAAACATATTCTAGTTTCTGAATCATGACTCTTGCAGAAATTTTGATGATATCTTTTGTTTAAAAGTCAGCATGTCGCAAACCGCTGGTTCCCCAACTTTTAAAAGTAACTATATAGAAAATATGCGGTTTGCCTTGAGACATGCACAGCTGCTTCAAAAAAGTCTGAGGAGGCCTTCAAAAAACTAAACGTTCTTCAATTAAATCTGCTGTTCAAATATAAATAATAATAATAATATATTTTATCTTAAAAACGATTGTTTCCCGTTTGATTATTCGTATTTATCTGCTGAAATCACCTACATGTCATCATCAATTATGTTTTTGAGATATATTGAGGAAATTGGAATATTTGATGACCGTGTGTACATGGATATATGTTTTTTTTCTTCTTTATGTATAATAATAATAATAAACTATAAAACTTACCTAAAAGGAATTGAAATTAGTAAAATAATGTTGTGGAATTATTTTGAATGCAGTGAATTTATTTGATTTGATATATTCAGGTGATATTTAGCTTCAAAAATAAGTGTTCTCATAAAAATCGATCACGACATTTGAAAATTAAAAGAGTTTAGCTATCTATACTTTTTAATTATCGAACTTTGATCTTATTCTACTTTTCTTTCTATTGAACAGAGCAAATACTTGTTATTGCGTAAAGATATATTTATATTTTAAAATAAACAACATCTCGTAGTTATATAAAGAAAAGAGACGACAGAAAACTTCATATATTACGATTAAAATTCAAGCAATTTGTATTACTCCTTAGAATCTGCTACTGTAATTTATATTTAGAACAGTTTTGGTGAAATAACTTGGTTTAACTTGTGAAATTTAAAGCAGGAATTATATATTTTCGAATGTATTTGCAATGTTCAATTTTTAAAAAAGGAAATTTTAACCTATAGCATTTGCTCTTAATTGTAGTAGTGATTTAATTATTCAAAAATATCTGTACAATTAAATTTATATTAAAATATCTCTCTTTAATCAAAGAGAGAGAGAGAGAATCATTTCATTATTTTTTTCAAAGACAATTTTCATCTATCAAATTTTTTAGAATTCATTCGTGAATATGCATACACGTATTCAGTGGCACACACAAAGGGGGTGTCCGAAGGGTTCGGACCCCCCAAAGCCTTTGGTTTTTTTTCGATTGATTATAATCCAAAGTATATAGTACGTAAAATTTAATTATTTGTTATTAATGATTAATTTTATTAATTAATGATAATGATGTATTCTATAATTAGTTTTTTACTGTTTTTTGTTCCCTAAAATCGACAAAATCAAAAGGAGTTTGATACAAGAATGGTGGACTTTCAATCCTGGACCCCCCCCTTCCCTTGAAAAATTCCTGTGTGCGCTACTGCACGTATTGTATTCCTCATAAATCTATTTCATTTAATATTATCTCAATAGTTTTAATATTTTATTACAAATATTTGTTATAAGCATTATACAATGTTTTGACATGTAAGAGAAATGTTGGGTACTTCATCCCTTGTTTTAAATATAAATATTTGTTTTAAAATAATTATCTCATATAAGATTCTAAAACGGATAATAATTTTTATACGCTTGCTCAGAATAAAATAGAAAGCAAAGTTTAAAAATTTGAACACAATACATTCCTAGCAAAATTATTTTCGATTCATTAATGAACAGATTGCTAGATTGTGTTTCAAAATTTGAATAATATAAACTTATTATGATGGCACACTTTTTATTCGGAGAGAAAATGAGTAATAGATAAATAACCACAATAAAATCAGATCAAAGGATTTTATAACTTTGTTTTTTTTGATTAATTTAATTTCGTGCAATTGTTATGTCTCTCCATGTATTTACTAAATATATAAATACTTCTTATGTATTTATTAAAACGTATCGAAACACTATATATGTAATTTAAAAAATAAAACAAGACTTAGTTTTAGATAGTGTTCTAGGAGAAAATTTTGACTCCTATGGTGGTTTAGTTAAACTTATTAAATATGATGCTTAGAATTTTTTTCATTTCTGTTTTGTCATCATTTATGATTCAGACAGGGAAAGATTACAGTATATATTTAAAGTTATTTTAATTAATGAATCTTTGCTATATCTTTTTCAAAAGCCAAACATTCCACAAAATAATGTAATATTTCCTGTTGCTATGTCAACCATCTCTAAACAGAAAAAAGCGCAGATGTTCTAAGAATTGCTCAGACACTGCGAATTATTAAAGTGCGGATGCTTTTGTTTTCCGGTCTCGAAATGAAAACAGGTCCTTGTTTATATCTGGACGATTCTGCAACTCTTTGAATCACGAAATTGCTTAATTAGACTAGGCTGGGCGGCTTCCTTGCCCTTCAGCGTATTGTGACTCCGCATCTCGAGATTTCCCATTAGATTGTTTATATTGTGAGAATAACATAACGGTTGACCTCGGGAAAACTGCCTTCTCATCCTTTGACAATTCGCGAATTACAAAATTACTATTCCATTTTTACCGGCCGCCAGCGTATTTGACTTTTCCAAAGAGAAACCTTTTGGCATCGCATGTCTCCTTCCGTAGTTTAAAAAAAAATGGAAGAAAAACAGAAGAAAGAACAAATTCAAACACTCCAGTTGCGGCGATTTGACAGGCCGTCCGAAAGGGAGGCAAATGCATGCTTGGTGGGGAGGAAGGGGTGTGCTCGCAGATGGCTCACTATCACCCGTCTTGGGTTGCCTTCATTAAAAAGAAGGAAGATTTCTCTGAGTTTTCTTTCTTTTTTTCTTTTTCTTTTCGCAGGCGCTAGACAGTGGTCGGATTGTGCGGTGGGACGCACAATAGGGGTGGGTGCGGTTCGGCCGACCCCACCCAACCATTCGGACGACCCTGTCGCACACACTCACATATGGGGTGTCAGTCAGTTCCAGAAGTAATCGGCCCGCCGCAAGAAGTCAAATTCTTCGCTCTGGTCGACCGCAATCAGGTAAGCTCGTTTCGCTTGAACAATTTCTCTCGTACGCGTTCTAGAAACCTATTCTAATTATAAGTCTAAAAGCCTATTGTCCCTCATTATCAAACCATTTAAGAGATGGCATTGTTGTAAGTTAGATTATCCACTCTTTGAAAATGAATTCGTTTCACTTCATGTGACATTGGAAAGTCATCCAGATTAGGTGTCGGCAACATATTTTTTTTTAACACTGATGCTGCTGTTACAAATAGATTTTATTAACCTTGTGAGTCGGTGATTATCATGACTGATTTGTTTACTTTTTTAATAATTACTATGATTGATTTTCAAATTAAACAATCATTGGCATTGATTGATAATCTGAATAATTGCTTCTGGTACGTTATAATTATTTCAAAAGAGTTTTTGAAAAGTATATATATGTATTTCTATTTTTGATTAGCGCCAGGAAGGGCTTGTGTTTTCTGTAAAATTATGAAAAAATGATGATGAAGCATTTTTTGCATCAGAAAAATCAATGCCATAAAGCTATAGAAATAATTAGATATTGATTATATTTTTCTCTGTATTTTTTAAGTAATTACTGAAAATTTCATTAGCTTTATTATTAAATATAAACATTTCGTTAATTTTTATATTGATCCGATTGGAATTTGCTATAATTTTGATTTACCTAAATGCTTACAATTTTCAACATTATGTATTTTCCTGATAATTTTTTTTTTTGCTTGTTATGTTATGAATATCGAGTTGCTTTATGTACATTAGTTTTGTATTTATATTTTTACGAATATTTACACTATGTATTTTTTTATTGACAATATATACAGTATACAAAAAACTAAGAAGTTTTCTTCTAGATTTTTTTTTTTCAAAAACAATTTAAGGAACAAAAAAGACCAAGAATATTTATGTCCGTGATTCTCCGTTGCAAATGTTTAAATCAGCTTCTTATTTTAGCTTCCTTTTATGTAAGTGATTATGATTTAACATTTGAATATAATGTTTCAGTGTGAAAGAGTTGTTCAAAATAGTTACACATGCTTAGAATCATTGAAGTAACTTAAGCTTATTTATGTCCGATTTAATTCATTTTAACAATTAGCTACCGAGATATATTTGTGTCACTTATCGTAAAAATGTCAGCTTTATGTAAAATAAAAAAATATCTTTATTTTTCATGTTATTATTAAAGAACGACTAAAAATATACTAACTATTTTACCATTATAAAAAGAGACAAAAACGAAAATCTTAAATGCATTTAGTTAATTTATTTCGCAGATTTGCCATATTTAACAATTCACTCCTTCATGTTTCTTTAAAACAATTATTTTAAAGAAGTTAAAAATAAGATGCAAAATAGAAAATGTTTTAACACCTTTAAAATTAAAGCAATTGTTTATTTTCCAGCACAATATTTATGAAAAAATAGTAAAGCCTTTTTTAAGAGAATCGTTTAATTACAAGACTAGAAAGATTGCTACATTCATTTCATTTCTACGTTTAATTTTCTCGCTTATGAAAACTAATTTATTTATACGAATACTTCTGATGCTTTTACATCATTTAAGTGACAATCCAGATATATTTATCCATCAAAAAATTCTTCCTAAATAATTTAAGCTTTTTTTCCTACCTTCAACTATTATTTTTTTATTCAGTTCTTTAATGAAATAGTTATTTTTAAGGCGAGAAAATATGAATTACGATTTATATGTGTAATTTCCGTCTTTTCTCCCCATTAATCGGTTAGGAGTAAGGGAGAGTTATATTAAATTTGCACAATAAAGCAACACGAAGACTAGTGGCGACGGACCTCGTAATTTGAATCGTGGTCAAGTGGCGAGGACGACACCTGAGCTGGAAACCCTTCTCCAAACTACCACATATAAATAGGATTTTAAGCTTCGACAGATTTAGGGTGCATCGATCACCTCTACACTGTGGGTCTTCTGTGGCATCAGGACTAGAAGCCGTGACACTCCGGTTACGAGTTCGTGACCATAATCACTAGGCTACCACGGTCATTAATCGGTTACACTCAGTGGCGCACACAAGGGGGGTCCTGGGAATCCGGACCCCCCCCAAAGCCCTTGATTTTTTTCCCGATTGATTATAGTTCCAAGTTTATAGTACGCAAAATTTAATTATTTGTTATTAATTATTTTTATTAATTAATGCTAATTATTTGTTCAATAATTAGTTTTTTTACTGTGTTTTGTTCCCGAATATCGACAAAATCAAAAGGAGCATGCTACAAGATGGTGAACTTTCAACGCCGGACTCCCTTCCCCCGCCTTGTGGCCGCGGTAGCCGAGTGGTATAGGCATCGGATCGTGGCTTGCTTTGTCACGAGTTCGAGCCCAGTACCACTAAAGACCCGCCGTGTAGGGCAGCGATGCACGCTAAATCTGTCGAGAGCTGAAACGTCCTCCCGTTGGTGTGGTGTGGTAGTTAGGAGAGGGGGTGCCCGCTCAGGTGTCGTCCACGTCACTTGACCATGGTTCAAAATTACGTGGTCCGTCGACAAAAGCCCTCGTGTAGCTGAACAGTGCGACGTTAATCTTCACTCACTCCCCCCCCCTTGAAAAATTCCTGTGTGCGCTACTGGTTACACTCAATTGTAAATGTTTGCCTAAAACAAGTGAGTGTCTATATCCCTAAGCATACAATTATTAAAAAATGGCTAGTTAGGGAAGAAAAAAATCATTGAAAAACTGTCATACATAAATACTGATTTATTTAATTAGCGAAGATAAAAATGTGCAAAACTTTTTTGCCAGTGACTTAAAGGATTAACTTTTTTTTCTTATAGTATGGCTTATATGAAGGATAACAATAGCACGCATGGGCTTTCAAATATTTTAAAATCATATTACATTAACTCGTACTAATTAGTGCTGTAAGGTTATCTGGATTTAACAAAACAACCTGTAAAATGAGCCAAGGTATGTAGTAAATAGAACATGAATTTTGAAACAAGACAAAGCAAAACAGTAAATAGTTACACAAGAATAAATTCAAACTTAACTGACATGATATGTGTTAGACGGAAAAGGACTACTGCAAATACAATAGTTTTGCGTTCTTTAATTAGGATTTTTTAAAGGCAATCCGGAATAAGCAACGTCCGATTCAAAGGGGTCCGGATTATATATCATAAAAATATGAACGTTTTTTTCTTAAAGCCTCTTATATTTAAAATCTCGAATTTTCACTAGTATCTTAAGGGATCAAAAATATGAAAACTGTAACATCATATCATTTTTAAAGCATAAATTAGCTCTGGGATTCTATGATCATGGGCAGCTTCTGCAGTTATGACTGTCTTCGCGTAATGTTAAAGAAAAGGACCCGAATTCGAAATATTTTTTCAGATTAAAAGAACAAAAAAACAATATTTTAAGGTATCCGACTACTTGCGACAACTTTTTTTTTAAAAAAAAATGGAGATATTGAGATTTTTTGTGGTTTTTAGATTTATTTAGTACATTTTAAGAAAAAAAAAGGCTTAAATTAAGAAAAGAAAAATAAATTATCACTACTAAAATGGGGAAAAATTGACAAAAAAATTAAATAAACGGGGCCCGCTCAGTACAAATAGTAAATGAACAAATTCTCAATCTTTAAATTTTGATGTATTACTTTGCTATTCCCTTTTGAAATGATCTTCAGGATAAGAGGTATTTTAATTTTTACAAAAACTAAAGCACTTTATCTTAGTTACTATATGAAATTGCTTTTAAAAAACAGTGAGATTATATTCACGTAAAGAACTGTACATTTTGTAATAAAACAGTGATCTGAAGGATAAAACACTTCTGCTGTTATACAGAGCATACACACAAAATTTCAGCAAATTATTTTCAAAACTTTTTGAGCCATCGCCGTCCCCAATTGAGCTTTTCGGGAAAAACACATTTCGAGTAAAACCCATTTTAAAGTTTGACATCTTATGTAAAGGTATGGCATCTGCTTTTACTAAAACACTTGCCATTTTTGTTCTAGTGAATGGAAAATAAAAAAACTTGGTATTTTTATAAAGCTAATAAAAGTGCCTATAAAATAAAATCGTAAAAAAAAAAATTGTCCATTTTTTAAAAAAATCATGATTTTAGGGTAGTTGGATACCTTAAGGAAGCCTTAAAATATTTCGCGTGAGTTTGTTCCAGTTCTTTACAATTATGTACTATAAGAAAAAATTTAACAAAAAAAAAAATTATGGACCTTGACCTTTATGAGGTTCTGCGCACTTCAGTGCAGGGGCGTAACTACCGCCGTATCAATGAAACGGGGCACCCAAGCTTTGGGGGCCCCAAAACGCGTAAGCAAAAATCACAGAATGTTTAGGGGCCCTTAGGAAGAGCCCTTTAAGGAACTTTTTGATACATGGCCCACTCAGGACTAGATACGCCAGTGCTTCAGTGTAATCAGTTTTTCTGTGTAATTTGGCTCTATCTGCTTCTTGAAACTGCTGGTATTGCACAAAAGACTTGGCGAATTTTGTATTATTTGTTAAGGGGATATGATTATATTTTATTAAAATTGGCATTGAAGTTTTAACTGACACACTCATTGACATGCATCGTTACCAGGGGCGTAGCTACCGCCGTATCAATGATACGGGGCCCCCAAGCTACAGGGACCCCAACATGTGTAACTACAGTCCACTAACAGAGCTCCCGTATCTAAAAAAGGGGCCCGAAGGAATTTTTATACAGGGCCTCCTCAGAGCTAGCTACGCGAGTGATCGTTACTAATGTAAAAAGATCCCCGCCCCCCAAGTACGTTTAATGGAATAGTCTGAACTAACTATTTTTTGAACTGAAAGATGAATCCTCTTATGAATAATTGTATTTTATGTATAGGCAGTGGCGCACGGGGGTCCGGACCCCACCCCACCCGAAAGCCTTTGATTTTTTTTTCAGATTGATTATAACTCTAAGTATATAGTACGTAAAATTTTTAATTAATTACTTGTTATTAATGATTAATTTTATTAATTAATGCTAATTATTTATTCAAAAATTAGTTTTTTACTGTGTTTTGTTCCCAAAATCGACAAAATCAAAAGGAGCATGATGCAAGAATGGTGAATTTTCAACCCCGGACCCCCTCCCCCCCCAAAAAAAAATTCCTGTGTGAGCCACTTAATAATTATACCTAATTATTAAGCAATTAACATACGGAAAAATGTTTACCCGTATAAAATTCTAAGTTTCGTTTCCTGTCAAGCAGTTTTTTAACTCTTTTACAAGCCCCATCCTTTTTGTTCTCCTTTTCCCAAAAGCAGAATTAATTCATAAAAGATTAAGAATTTTTTAAATTGTAAAAACTGATAAATATATAGATTTAACTGAATGGAAATTTTTTCAATAAATTCAACTAATTATTTGACAATCATACACATGAATTACAGTAGATTATTGATGAATTATTATACAAAATAAGCTTCTGTATAATTCGTTTTTGAGAGGGAACCCTCATTTCTCTCATTCTGCGACATTGAATCACTGTATGGTAAAAAAAAATGTATAATACATAATACTCCATTATAGATTAATGAATATCAGTGGCGCACACAAGGGGGGAGTCCTGGGGTCCGGACCCCCTCCCCAAAGCCCTTGATTTTTTTCCCGATTGATTATAATTCTAAGTTTATAGTACGTAAAATTTAATTAAGTATTTGTTTTTAATGATTAATTTTATTAGTTAATGCTAATTATTTATTCAATAATTAGTTTTTTACTGTGTTTTGTTCCCAAAAAATCGACAAAATCAAAAGGAGCATGGTACAAGAAGGGTGAACTTTCAACCCCGGAACCCCCTTTGAAAAATTCCTGTGTGCGCTACTGATGAATATAAATATATGAATATGAATATGAATATGAATCTCAAAATAAAAATAAAAGCTGCAATCAGTTCAAATGAAACGAATTTTTGCTTTTAAAATTTATTTTTGGTAGAAGTTTTTATTTGAAATTAACTCATATTTAAGAATTTAAGATGCATTGAAATATATCCTATGCAGTGGCGTATACAGTGATGGAGTCACTCCTCTCCTCTTTCCGCAGACGAACAAACTTTTAATTTTTCCCCATAGATTATGCCTCGGCGCTATCTCTCGTTAACGTATTTTGTTAAAACGTACATTCCCCAGAAAAGATGTCTTTGTGCATTACTGATCCTTTATACATACACACATACATATACAGAGAGAGTAAATTTACAAAGCATGCAGTGGCGTAACGGAGAACACCTGGGCCCCCCTGCAAAGTCAGGTTTCGGGCCCCCAAGTGGGATTTTACAAAGGGTAGGTACTTGGTGATAATCAGACTGTGGGCCCTCTAGAGCCCTGCCCCCGAAATGCGGATATTGCGGGGGTGTACGTTACGCCACTGAAAGCATGCTTATCATGTCCACATAACAGTGAAACTTCAGTCTTTCGTATTATATGCGCAGTTAGAACTTTATATAAAGAAAGTGTTTCGATTATTAACATTGTTTAACGTTACAAATATAACGCGTTTTTACATGTTATTGGAAAAATAATTTCAGTAGTTGATCTCTCTATTTCTTTTTTAACTTTTAAATACGAATGAAACATCTGAAAGCACTTATTTTTTATTTTTATTTTGAAAAATAAACTAACCATTATTTTCCTTTCCCTCTCTCTTTCCCCTTACTTAGTTAATTTATATCAATTTAATCCGTTGAACGAGGAATTTCATTATATATATTTCTATGTAAATAAAATAAAGGTTTTTAAATTAATTCTGTAGCAGAGATTTCCATCAAATTCATTAATAGTTTGTGAGTAAAAGTAATGAAATTTTTTTTGCTGGAAGTCTTAAGCAAATTCAACTTAGACACAAAACTTTCCTGAATTCTTGCGATGTGTTTATTTCTATTGAATGACATTTTTCCTGTTACATGCCACTCATTATCACTCTTAAAATATGACTTTCCTTCCTCATTGCATCAATTTATTTCGAATCATGATATAAAAAAAACCAACCTTCCACACACAGACTTATTAATACTGACATCAAGTACTTTTCTACTAGAACGAACTGTGTAAGAAATGTTTTAGGACATGATCGGAAATGAATGTCCTAATTTATAGCGTTCATATAATTTTTCCTGTGACTTGGGCTAGATATTTATTATTATGGGTTACGGAAAAAATATTCTGCACTTCTTCCTAAAATACCAAGTAGTATTTTTTTATTGATTCGGTCTTGCACATGATAAATTTTCCTAAGCTCATAGATCAGTGTTTCTCGAAAGTTGTTCTGACTCGGATGTAGTGATGTTTTTAGTATTTGTTGCAGAATTCACATGCCTTGAATATTAACTGCCTTCACAAAATTTCTATACTTCATCATTGCCTTTCTCAATTTCAACATTTATTTAGGAATGAAAGCTGAAGTAGATAGTTACCAGTCTTGAAGATTTTTTTTTATTCACCCTTGTCTTCTTGATTTGTATTGATAAAAAAAAATGTTGATTATATATTTTATTAAAATTAAAAAGTTAAAAAAAGTACAAAATCTTAATTTTTTAAAAAATCAGTTATAAAAGAAAACAAAGCTTGTGTGTTGTCGCAGTTAAATGTTCGTATTTTAGTAATTTCTTTTTAAAATATAAATAGAGAAAAGTGTAATGGGGAAATTTTCTAATGATGTTTTTGAAATTTAAAAATAAATTTGTATATAAATTCAAAATTTTAAGATATACTGTTTCATCAGTCGTGAACGCTGAACAACTGTAAAAAGAACGATTCAGTGCTTTTACCCCTAAAAGCTTTTGTTTACAAAATATTGAATACGGCTTGCGTCATATAAACTAATTATTGACAGCGACCCTTTGTTGAATTTATAAATGAGATCTAAATTTTTAATTTATCACTTCCTATTTTGCATGAAAAACAAATGCTTAAGAATTGCAATTATTTTTGGTTGTCCGGAATAATTTTTTGTTTAAGTGTGATTGTAGGAGTAAAAAATTACAACATTCTACAATTAAAAAAATAAGCTGCTAAAAGTTCTGTTTTTCAAAAATTTTAATTAGATTTAAGATTGATTAAAAAATGTTAAATTATTTTTTTCTGTACCGATTTAATTACGTACCATCTGTCCGGCATATAACGTGTGCTTCAAACACAAGAAATAAGATCAAGATTTGCGGAAGTGTGTTCCATGCCCGACATAAAAACTATAGCTTTAAAAATAGAGAAGATATGAAAATAATAACAAAAAAATTACATTTCTACCCATATCTAAATACCGTTTATTTAAAAGAAATGACATACCTTATGAATTCTCATTATTAGATAACATGAAAAAAATCGTCAAATTCGTCTTTTGCTAAACCTTCACGAACATCATCAATTTTATTTTTGACACACTTTTACTCTGATCCATAAATAAATAATCACTTTCCACTCCATTTAGATTGTTAGATATACTTTCACATTAAAAAAATATATCAGGTTTAATCTCTTTACATGCTTTAATTATCCACTCACAGACTATTTCTTGACTTGAAAAGAAAACAGCAATGCATATGTACATTTCAGATTTCATAAAAAAAAAGGAGCGTGTTATCTGGCGAATATACCTAAAACTAAAAAAAAAAAGCAGTTTTAAAGTATAGGTGCGTGCTATATACATATATGCTGGAATATACGGTAATAATTTTTTTAAAAAAATTTTAAAACAGGAAAGCAAATTTGTACTGTAAGTGTGTAGGAAGTTTTTAAAAATTTGTATTTTGTTTTTACAATATTTGCTTACGCCTCCTCTCCCTCTCACAGAATGACAGCTTCGGCAAAAATATTTTAAGAAATTCACATTTGGTTTCCGTATTCAGCAATATTCTTTTTTAAAAACCATTTTCTTAAATCGGGTGAGGTAATAAATAAATAATTATGAGTATTTTGTATTTTCTCCTATCTTATAAACTCCATTACTTTGAAACTAAAAATATTTTTATTAATCTTACCTTATAGGAAAATAATAATACCCTTGACACACATAAAATTTCAATTTACCTATATTTGATTCATATGAGTATACTGTTGACGAATCTTAAGTTTTTTTTTTTTTTCTAAAAAGTACGAATATATATAATTAAAATTTGAAGACTATCTTTACTATATCTACAAGAATGATAGAGATTTCTCTGGATGCAATACGTAATGCATGTTTTTTCCTTTTGTAAACCTCTCTAAAAGTCTTTTAAGGCTGTCTTCGGACCCAAATTCGGAATATGTTTTCAGATATAAAAGGACTCAAACATTAGTTTAAGGGGTCACAGGGGTGTTAAATTTCTCTAGGGGTCTGAAAATATAAACAATTCTAAAACAGGTATAATTTCTGTAAATTTAATTTAAATAATTCGAATCTTTTACACATTACTTATAAAGGAATGGGGCTTCAGAAAAGTATAAAATGTTTAAAATATAATCATAATTTTAAAAATTATAAGCATATGAAAACAAGAAATTTTTCTATAAGAAATATTTATTAAGTTTTACGTCGCGCATGCTATTTTCTAAAAGAGTAGGTTTAATTACTAGCTATATAAGTTGATTTATAAAGGCAAATGTATTCTTAATACTTTGTAACTACTTTTATATAAATAGAATAATAACTTACATACTGTAATAAATAAAAAAAATACATTTTTAAAAAATATTTAAAAAAATTGCAATACTTTACAAATATTTTAAAATACAAAAGATATATAATAATAAAATTACGTAGGGTTTAAAGAGTATGATGCATTGTATAATTCTATAAAGTTTTATACATCAGAGGCTAATATTTTAGAAAATAGTGTGCGCAAAGCAAAAAAATACTTAATATTTATTATAGAATTTTCATATGCTTATGACTTTTAAAATTATTATTATATTTGAAACATTTTATACTTTTCTGAAGCCCCATTCTATTTTAAATAACACGTAAAAGATTCGAATCATTTAATTTAAATTTAAAAGAATTATACCCGTTTGAAAATCGTTTATGTTTTCAAACCTCCAGTGAAATTTAACACCCCTGAGACCTCTTAATATTCTGGCTTTACTATCCTGTTTTACTCATTTATTTTATCATACTACTTATTTTAATCCGAGAGGACACTTTTTTCTTTTATAAAATGTGTTTCGCGTTTTTTCTCCTATACCATAATGGTGATTGAGCTATCCCTTTACATGTTAAAAGAAGAAAAAAAAAACTAATTATTTATGAAATGTATATTTTGGAATTTTAAAAACACTATATTATAAACAAATGTATGAGTTACAATGTCACAAATTTTTATTACAATTGCGGCATTTTTTCTGTCTGAAAATGTGCTTCGGGTTTAGGGTACGCTCTCGTACATATGGCGAAACCAGTCTTAAGGTAACAGAACACCTTCGAAGAAAATTTTTTGAATTAACGTGAATTTTGCCTGTAAATGCATATTTTATGACCTTATGGGTCTCTAAAATTAGAAAAATACTCAAGAAAAGTTTTGTTAGTATACATTTTTAGTGTCAAAGGGGTATTTTATAAAAAAAAAAATAAGCAAAAATAAGACTTTACGCAAAACAGGGATAATTGAAAATAAAATAAATATATTGACATTTTGTAAATTGAATAATATAGCATATAACCTTATCTAGGGAATAGACTCTTATTTTGGTAATATAACTATTACGTGGGAAGTTATTGTGTTTCGAGCTTCTATGCGTTGACATTTTCTTTAAAAGCTATTGTAATTTTCATTTTATTGCTATATAAAAAAATTTCTACTTAACACAAACTCTTAAGAAAGGTCTATTCCCTGTATAAGTATTTAAAAAACATACATATAAAATTTTTATTTCATTCAAGCATAATTTGTTGAGATATTGTGTTTTGCGGTAAGAAAAAATGTGAAAAAACTCATTTTGAGAAAACGACAAAAATGACATTAAACTCATATGATTACAAAAAAAAAACACTTACTTTCTTATTAAAATACACCAGATTTATAATCCTTTCCCTCTTTAACTTCTAAAACACTATTTTTTTTTCTTTTTAAGTGCCCTTAAAATTTTTCTGTGTTTCTTTGTTTTGGGGTCTGTGTTATGAATCGATTCACAGATTCTGCATCTATCTAAATGTTTATACACTTTTGAAGAAAATTTTTTAAATTAACCTGAATTTTGCCAGTAAATGCATATTTTATGACCTTATGGGTCTCTAAAATTAGAAAAACACCCAAGAAAAGTTTTATTAGTGCACATTTTTACTGTCAAAGGGGTATTTTATAAAAAAATAAGCAAAAATAAGATTTTATGCAAAACATGATAATTGAAAATAAAATAAATATTTTGACATTTTGTAAATTAAATAATATAGCATATAACCTTATCTAGGGAATAGACTCTTATTTTGGTAATATGACCATTACGTGGGAAGTTATTGTGTTTCGAACTTCTATACGTTGAAATTTTCTTAAAAGCTATTGTAATTTTTACTTTATTGCTATATTAAAAAATTTCTACTCAACACAAACTCTTAAGAAAGGTCTATTCCCTGTATAAGTATTTAAAAACATACATATAAAATTTTTATTTCATTCAAGCATAATTTTTTGAGATATTGTGTTTTGCGGTACGAAAAAATGTAAAAAAAACTCATTTTGAGAAAACGACAAAAATAACATTAAACTATTCTGATTACAAGGTAAGCACTTACTTTCTTATTAAAATGCACCAGATTTATAATTCTCGCCATCTTTGACTTCTAAAACACTAATTTTTTTCTTTTTAAGTGCTCTTAAAATTTTCCTGTTCTTCTTTGTTTTGGGGTCTGCATTATGAATTGATTCCCGGATTCTGCATTTATCTAAATGTTTATATCCCCGTAAGGTAAACATCCCAGAGTTTTCTATATTCATTTTATTAAAAACTTTTAGACACCCATTTAATCCTTCATTGAAGTGTATAATAGCATCATACGACCCAAATTTAATTGTTTTGAGCGAAACAAATACTTCCTTCGGTACTTTTTGCCGAACTATTCCATTAAAACACTCGTTGGCATTTTGCGTGCGTCCATGCAAGCACTTACTTAATATCTGTTTGTCGCATAGTTCTAAATATACTGGTTTAATTTTATTTAAAACATCATTTGATACACCAGCATATTTTGTGGAACATTGTGTTCCATTTGCCATCCCCCGCTGAAAATAACACCAGCTTTCTTTCCCTATTGAGCATTGACCATGCATCGGTTTCTTATTACTTGATGCACAGTGATATAACGCAGCAATTACATTTTGCTGCATGGCATTTAAGTTACCGACATTGCTGAGAACAGAAATTCCGTAATAGTTTTGAATTATGTCAATAAAATTATCAGTTAATTTGCCTTACCAGACAGTCCTTTAGTTTTAGTTTTCACAGACGCTAACCAACTCTCTTTTGTACATGGCCAATGCACTCAAACTTAGTCTCACTGTTTAATCCATAAGTGTCTTTCACACTCATGAAAGCTTTTGAGTCGCCATCCCCATAGTATTGAGTTTAATGCAGTCTGCGGTTTTTTTCAGATCGAAAAAATATTCGGGAAGCCCCCACAATTTCCATTTTTGATGAAGAGCCTGTGAAATTACACTGACATATGTGGTCGGCTTTTGACGACTCATATTCAAAGTTTCTTGGCATAGTCTGAAGTCTCTTACATGTTGGACAGTAGGACGACATAACTTCACATGTCTAACACCTTACCAGTATTAACTGATATGGCAGCAACACAGCCATTCATAGATGTATAGCCTCTTCGCTGCCATGTGCTATCCACCGATATGCCACATTTTACAATATCGGATGATAGATTTTGTTTTTTCTCCACAATTTCAGTAGCAGCTTTTATCATGGATTCCTCAGCTGCTTCCTGAACCACTTTTAAAAGCCTTGCATCTTGATTTTTGTAAGCAGTTTTGGTTAGTCGAGGCAAATTTAATGTTGAGCATAATTTAAATGCCCCAGCAAAACCTTTGCCTATCTGCCGCATATCATATACTAGCCTGGTATTTATGACAGGTGCACTACAACTTTTTTTGATGAAGCAAATGCAAAAAAAAGTCAGAACACTTACATTTTAGTTCCAAAGAAGACGAGAAGCTCATGAAAAAAAAGGAAATGTGGTACAGCCCCTGAAGTACGAAGACCTGGAGCACCCGAAGGTATAATAGGCAGGCCCCAGGTGGTGCCCTTTCCATCAAGGCGGATAGAGTCGTCCAAACAACTATTAGTAGGCTTGCAAGTGGACACATTAGAGGCCTTTCCTTTAACTTAGGCCAGAAAATTTTCGAGAATTGTACTAAATGCAATTTGGTACAGGCAACTCCAGATCATCTTTTGTTTTGTGCAGGACTTGAAAGGGAGGACATCTATTCCAGTCCTCTTTTGGTGTACGATTTCCTGAGGACTCTTGGGCTCATGGACCTGGTCTAGCCTGCGGCTAGACAGGAGGAATTAGTCAACAACAACAACAACATTTTAGTGTAAAATGGGAGCACAATCCATATCTGGAATCCTCGAATAGTTCTGCTTTTTCAGCAAAATATTTTGGGCAGCAAAGTTGAGCAAAAGCTTCCACAATAAGTTCAAGATCAACGATTCTGTTACCAAACACAGGACCAGGCAATTATTTCTTCTGCAGTTGATAAAATCTCATTTCCCAACAGCTGACAGTATATTCAAGAACTGCTGAAGTGCTATTATTTTTCGAAGTGTCTGTGAATTTATTACCATAAAATTGCCGCTTGAGCTTTTTAGCAATACTTTTAACTATTTTTAAGTTAAAATAAAACTGAATAAAACAATCAAATAAACTTTTTTACGCTGTCAATTCTTTCAGCATGAAAATCAAACGCATATGTAAACAAAGTCAAAACAACAAACTTGCTGCCAGGTTTTACACATAAAAAAGGAAAAATGTATTTCCAAATACATTTATATTTATTCTTAAATGTTCTATTTTAATTTCTGACTAAATATTTGTATATTAATTATATAATATTTCATGCCATATACTATGAAAGAGAAACGTAAACAAACAACTCGGCCACTTCCGGTTAGCAGAAACTATTTCGGGTCCGAGAAATTTATGATTAAGTAATATTGAAAAAGCTGTAACCCGGCTTCTAATTAAGATAGAAACAAAATTTCAACAGATTTACAAAGATAAAAGATTGATCTTTAATATAAGACCAAAAAACGAAAAATCGATATTTTGACCAAAAATTGAGTTTTAGAGGTGTTCTGTCATCTTAACACAAGAACATTCGTCGTGTAGATTGGACATAGGACCTGTTTAATTTGTTCTCCTTTCCACATTTATGCAGGGATTTTGAAAATTTTTCGTGACTTTTAATTATTTTCTATGGTGATTACACAGAAAAAGTTTTGTGGCTCTAGGTTAATTGGAAGAGATTTTACAACTAAATATACCTAACACTTCCGCTGGTGTCTTTTCGACACTAAGGCAATTTATCATTATAAATAACTGTCGTTCAGCAAAAGATAGTTCACTAAGTAGATATCATTAATAAACCAAATTATTTGACTTTGAATTCAGTGTTATTGGGTTCACAGTCGGAAATGAGTCAGTTATACTAAAATCGTCGTGTCTAAGTGTTTCGTTACATTGCATTTGTTTATCTGCTATTACGTTCAAATTACGCAAGAAATTTAAAAAATCAGGTTAATACTGAATTTAAAGGAACTACTAGTTTACTAAGACGCAACAAGTGCGAAATTAAAGAGTGTAATGGAAATGCAACTAAAAAAATGGGTGCTACTTGCATGAAAATGATGCGTGGAAAATGTACAGAAAAAATTGAATATCACTGTATTCATTGCATATACAAAACATTATGCACAAAAACATTAAATAATGATGAAAAAACTTGCATTCACACAAAAATTATGATTTTGCTTGCTATTAGTATTTATGTGTGTGTGTGTGAACATTATTGTTTTATATTCCATTTTACAAGATTAAGTAATTTATATTTTGTTACAGTTTTTTATAATATAAAGGTTCATAATATATGATAGTTACAATAAATAATATTGAAAATTCTTAAAACTAAACCTTACTGAACAGTCGTCCAGCAATTATTTAGTTACTACAATTATTTTAAACATTTTATATCATGGAGTCGAAACAACACCGGCGGACGTTTAAGGGCGATCGAAATTCCGGACGTTCTAGTGTTAAAACAATTTTTGCTGCATAGCATTTTATTCATATTCTAATTCACAAATTAAAAATGATTTTTACAATTTGAGAACAGTTATTTAAATTGATTTGTACTAATTGTATTCCGACCTTTATAACTTTATCTTCAGAATGCTCTAATGAGATAATTTACATTGCGAAGAGTAAAAAAGTATTCTTTGAAATAAAAAAAAAAAGGTTTATGGGCACTTAACCGTTACCTTGACACGTTAATTTCATTAGACAGAATTTCAAATTTTAAGAGAAGACAGAGTTCCAACGCGCGTGAAGGCATGTCAATTTTAATTGGATAATGAAATTTAATTATATGGGACTGTAGAAAAACAGAGCTTAAAAATATTTTTAAAAAAAGGTTTAAAAATATTTTTTAGGATTAGCGTGCTTAAATATACTACTCTAAAACTTATCACCATATAATTTAAAGTGACGTTTAATTTAAATATGATATTAAATATAAATGGATAATAATTTTAACAAAAGATTTAAAATTTTAATACTAATGTGTGGGGACGATTTATATTTAATTCCAGTAGAAAAAAATTGTACAATTAATGAAGTGCAAAGTTTTGAAATCAATTCTTATAAGAGTAATTACCAATCATTTCCGCCATTTTTTGGAAAATTTAATTAAAATATTTTCTGAAACATTCTTTTATTTAGTACTGTTTTAAATTTGTTAGGATGCAATAATATCATTATTGCATCATAACAAAAACATTTCGCATTATAAATTTATTTTGACTGAGGGAATTTTATTCAACTCACAAAATTTCTTAGTATTTTTTACTATTTTCAGTATTTTTTTTCTTTGCCGAATATGAAACATTTTATTGATAATAGCATTTCAATTATTACTATTTTCTTTTTACAGCGTTTCTTATAAATCATATTCGTAAAAATAATTTTTTTCTTTGTATATCAAATTAAATAGAAGTATTTAAGTGAAAAACAATAGAAAATATTTTATAGTTTTTGTTTCAAATAAAACTTAGGTATCTCGTATTCACACTCCGTTGAAATTTAAACGTTTTAATTCTAAGTTATTATGGTAATTGTTTTTTCCCTTGTTAACGTGAACAAAAACATTAAAACCGTATGGATTTTCTTCTTCTCAAAGTATTATTTAAGAGAATGATCTGATTTTGAAAAGACCACAACGAACCATGACGCTCATCCAAAGAAATTCGAAGCTAATAATTTCCATTACGATCTTTAACTCTCAACCAAGACACTAAAATATTATAGTTATTCTCTTCATTTTTGTAGAATAAAAAACTTCGGTTGTTTTTTCCTGATATTTAGACAAGATAAAAATTTAATAAGATAAAACCTATTTCAATTCAGATTTGAGAAGTGTAAGAAGTTTGTGAGAACTATATAATTACAACTCGAAATTACATTCTCACATATAGCACATTTTTTTAAAAATTAAAATTAAGTCAAACTGCTTATAATTCTAAACACTTACTGATAAAGAAACTAAGTAGTTTTTATAGGTACACACACACATGAATCATACATTAATTAACAAAAGAAACTTTAGAGTGTTAATGCAATTTTTCTGTATTAATCTCTACGCTAATTCAACCTCACTATGAGATTGAAATGAAACAAGAGTGATAAACTAGTCAAAAATACTACTCATAAAAAGTAATATATATATATGCAATCATTTATATTGTGCAACCTTGGAAATGTAAATTTACGCGAAGAGTATCGTTTTAAGCTTGAGTTGAATTTCAAGCGAACATCGCCTTAAATAATTGCAGGAAAGTTATTGAGAAAATAAGCTTCATTTGAGATGATCATAATTTGTATACGAGTAAGCCAAGGATCGGCAGACTTTCGAGAGAGAGAAGAGCAAAGTTGTCAGGGAAAAGAGATAACTTAGGTGTCTAGAGCCATTAATAGGTTTACGCATGCTCGCTCACCCGTGGAGGAAGGGGTGATTTTTCCATACCCCAGCGTAAGTGCAACTTTTAAACTAATAATTAAAACTGACTTTTGATTGTTCTTGAACGTAAAGTTTGGGAAGCTTATTTGGCGACTATGTAACCTATAAAATTGACATTTCTGATTCTTGTAATATTGTCACTGATTTTGTACAAACTTTGTTCAAGGAAAGTTATTTTATAAAAAAGTAGCTGCATTAAGTCTATGAAAGGGTTTAAAGTATACGCAAATCCAGCTAAATTCTTTCAACAGATAATTATAAAGGCAAAAGAGAAAGGGACTTAAAGAGGGGACTTCTACTTTGAGGTACACAAACACACCGAAGTCTGAAGAGATACAAACGTCTATGCAAAGAGCCACATGCGGCTTACTAGCCGTGGTTTGCCGACCCCTGGTATAAACCAGAGCGATTGAGAGTTAGAAATGAATGTGGCTCCATTTCTGCATAGAGTTCGACGCCACAGGTACTCTGTTTCATCTCCCCCGGCAGTCCGAAAAACGAAACAAAATAGTGCGTTTTTTCTAAAAAATTGTTTAATTCAACAAAAATTGCAAGTGGCATTAGGGACAAAATTTTATAATGCTATCCGTTCCTCTTAAGATATAGTCTGGCATTGAATGATTTAAATAAATATTAGCTTTCTTTTTCTTTTAGTTAGCAATTTATAAACTTGTCTCTCTGTATTAGTTATAACGTCTATCAAATTACCGTTGTAAACCCGAATGTTTCACTTTTTTTTTGTAATTTTGGCTGAATTACTTAAGGTATCCGATGACGTTCGGAACCGTGATTTTAAAAAGGCGCGTAAATGGATAATTTTCATGATATTTAGTGTCACTTAGATTAGAACATGTATTGAATTGTCTTAAGGATATTTTGACAAAATAAAATTATTTAAATACAATATTTCGGCTAAAAATTAACTTAGAATAACCTTTTTTCAAAATGTTCTCCTTTGGTGAAAAATGCTTCTATTATAATAATATTTTGCCAGTATATAGCTAAGATCTCTGTACAGAGGCTCAACTATGATTTTGGAAAAATTCACATTATTTTCAGAGTTACAACCATTTGAAATAATTATCGGCGTTTTTTTTCTTAAAATTTCTCTCCTCTGTTGTCGTAAAACATGGATATAAACCCACTTCTAAGTTATATATTTCAAAAATTCTAGTTGAGCCTCTGTACAGAGGTCTGAGCTATATATAGGCATAATATTATTATAATAGAAGCATTTTTTTCAAAAGGAGAATATTTTGAAAATGGGTCATTCTATGTTCATTTTTTGTCAAAATATTGTACTTAAATAATTTTTTATTGTAATAATATTCTTAAAACAATTTTATATACGTTTTCTAATCTAAGTGACACTAAATATCATAAATATTATCCATTTATACGTTTTGCAAAATCACGGTTCCGAACGTAGTGGGATACCTTAAGTTATTTTTACTTATAGATAATACAGGGTTATTCATAACCCCGTCCAGGGTTTCGAAGACGAATACAGAAAAAAAGAACATTTGAAAGAATACGGAAACAATTCAAGTTGTATTATTTTACAGGTGTTCTATAGGTGTGTGAAGGTCCCTTGGGACCTCACTTTGAGAACGAGAATAATTTTGAGTCACAAAAGAACCAGTAGCCATTTTTATAAATAACTTTCTTTATTTGGTTATCTTTCTCAAATAGAATCAAAGACTTATTAACAATTACTTCTAATATTATGAGGTTTTTAAAAAGTAATATCCTTTAAATTAACTTAATTAATTATTGATCTAATTAATTAATTTATTAAATAACGATCACGCAGAAATTACCACGATAAGAGATCTCAGAATTATATTTAATAATGTTCTTATTGAACATTTAACTTTAATCTCACTCTTAAAACTTTAATGAGACTTTAAATACAATTCTATATTTACCACTTGGATTCTCAATTCTTCATGAAATTAAATTATCTCCAACAATAGAACTTCAATTCAAATTCACTATAACTTATGTTTCAATATCTATCTCCTACTCTTCTAAACTTTACTATTTCGTTTGACTTAAATACTGAATCTAATCTGCATAACAAGGAATCCTGTCCGCAAGTTGATTGGAAATAGGTAGGGAATTAAATTTCCCTAAAAAGGTCGGTTCAGAAGGTTAGTGATAAAGTTCCGTATAGATGCGTCACAGGTGAAACCTTGGTTACACGGTATACATCTCTCTCTCTCTCTCGACGCGATAGTCTAATTCCTGTCATACTTTACTCAACATGGTACTATCAACGTTATTGACAGCACGTGTCATCCTTTCACGCAGTTCTTGATCACGCAGCAAAGTCTTACGTAGTCTTTTACGTAAGACCAAGTTTTGGATAACACGTGCTGGCAATAACGTTGATAGTACCATGTTGAGTAAAGTATGACAGGAACTGGAGAACACAAGTAAGGTATGTAAATAAATCTTGAATTGTTGCTGTATTCTTTCAAATGTTCTTATTTACTACGGTAATTTAAAGCCCTAGAGAAAATTATGAATTCCCCTGCATTTGGTGTTTATTAACCAGTATCGAGTCGTATAAGTAGTTCTTAAAACACTGTCAGAAACTTATTCTTCAGCTTATATTCTCATTTTATGGAATAATTGTATGGGTCGTTGGTCGCCTAAATGAATATCGTGTAATATAGTTCTTAACTAGATACTTTCGGATTGAGAAAATTGTTTTGGAATACGCTTTTTAAGAAAACTATATGAATTTATAGAGGAGGATAGTTTAATCAAATGTTTTTTTTATGCGAGAACCTTAATATTCAGGACAGTTACGACGCGATAAAGTTTAGTTTCCTCTTTAGTTATGTCAAATATCTTATTGCTGGATTCAGTTTGCGAGAATCATAAGATGTTAGATTTCCATAGAAGATGAGGTCGGAAACCACTACAATATATTTCATTTTTCTTCTTCACGTACGAAGTGAATCTAGTGTGTTGGAACGAGAGTAAAGTAAATTTAATAGTTTGAAAAAATTAATAAAGATGACAAGAGTAAAACTCATATATAGTCGGATGCGATGTCAAAAAATGTATCCGAGTAATATTCTGCCATCAAGAATTAAAACTTTTAGGTCATTTAGGGAATCAGAAACACTTCTCAAGTGTAAATTTAAACATCACGTGTTTTTTCATTGACATCTAAAAAATCAAAAGAACATCAATTAAGTTTTACTGTTACATATATATATATACGCACGATCGTTTATACTGTGTAACCTTGACAACATTGTGCATCCATATATACATATGACATGATATGCCGTAGGTGAGGGGGGGAGTACTGGGTTCTCTCGAATCCTAATCTCCTATCTTTGAGAATTACAGTGCCTGTTCTTCATTGTAATATAAAATATTTAAGTATAAGGAATTTTTATTGCTGTGTTGATTAGGAAGAAATTAGAATTTCTTTAATATTATTAAAAATACATGTACTATAAAATTTTTTTGAAGTTAGATAAAAAAATTTGAAAATGTTTGCATTAATAAAATGGCTGGAGTGAGTCCTAGCCAATCTGGTTGCAGCAATGTAAGAGTTCTGATTGCTCAATGGGCACCTGTGTTAGTTGCCTGGTGTTCTACATAAAATACGATCGTGCCATCAGACGTTTCACCAAAACATCCCACATACATTCGATGTACTTAATTCATGGAAACACGCTTTTCAATCCATTCTATGGATATCTTCATTTTCTAAAAGCTCCAGAATACCATGAGGTATGTGTTGCTGTGCGTTGTCATCCGAAAACAGTCTGGGCCAAAGACACCTCGGAATAGACGTATATGGGGGAGGATAGCTTCATCACTCTAACAATCTTTGGTAAGTGAATCTCTTGAAAATACGGAGCTCTGTCCGACAGTTCGTCGCAATGCCTCCCTAGACAAGTATCCAAAGACCACCCTAACGGTTTATTCCCCCGATGTTAGTGGAACGAAAATGTGCCTTCAAAGGGAACATAACTCAATTGATGAGATATCCAGTCTTTGTGTTCTTGTCATCACTGTAAACGGTGTTTTCGATGGGTTGCTGGCAATGGTATGTAGCGTTCTGGACGCTATGCGTATAGGCAACTTTATGAAGGTGTTATAGTCATATAGTTTTTTTTTCTAATAAGGCTGTGAATTGGTATTTTTTACCTTTGCAGGCCTAGTTCATTCCTAGGAGCTGGTATCACTTTTTAGTGCGGCATCATATAGGCGATGCCAATTATCGCAATTGATTTTGACGCCCAGTTTCCTTCCCAGAGGAAGGCGCCTGAGCTCTGACGATGCGAAAAATATAGCCACATAGTAAACATAAAGATCTTCCGTCTGGTTGCAGTATCCAAATTCTGAGTAATGTTGCTCGCAGTTTGGGATGCTCTCCTGATGCATTTTTTTTCAATCCAAACTCTTGGACAATTTTCGTCAAACTGCGCTCCTCCTCAAATTTGTCTATTGTTCTATCACAAGTAAAGGCATCCTGATTATTCCTTGCAGCGCACGAGGTCTCACATTTGCTTGCAGCGAATATTTGGGAAAAAAATGCGCCTATTCTCCCTCTTATTGTTGTGCGCTCTGATTTAACGTGTTTTGCATACGTCATTTTATGGTGTCGTGCTGCAGATATTTGCATATACGTTACCTTTCTACTGAACTGGCTTTTAAAACCTTTTTCTACAATTTTATGGCTGTATACCTAAAATGACTAAGTTACTAAAGTTTATCACACTATAGCGCATTTCCCCCTTACTTTAGTATATTTATTGTTCTTAATATAGTTAAATAAGTTTAATATTCTAAAAGGTAAGTTTAATGTTGAGAAACATCATTAATGTAATTAAATCAATAACATCTCATAAATGTGTACTTGTCTTGTACATAACACGTTGAAACATTCTCTTTTTCGTTTGTTAATATAGATGTTTAGGTGTCGGTAATTGATTCAAAATAGTTGCATTTTAAATATTGGGTGTATAACAAACTTTTTAGGTAGGATTTAAGGTTCAGTATATCAAACAAAAGTTGCGTCTTTCTGATATTTTGATGTTTAAAATTGTGTATATCTAAGTAGAAGTTTATATATATAATTTGCAGAAGTTTATATATATAATAAGTTTAAATGATGTCTTAAGTTCTTTTATTTCATCTTTTCCAAATTTAAATATGAATAAATAATTTTATGAAAGCATTAATAAAAGTTCAGATAATTCATAAGTGTTGAATTACGGAGAAATGTATGTTTATATTAGATAGAATGCCATACTTCAAAATATAGCACGTGTTGAGTATTGAAATTTAAATAAGATGTCACTTATTGTGAGAAAAACAACCATATTTTAAATGAATTTTCGATCAATGCATATTTTACGTAGGTACATGGAAAGTCATTTAACTTAATATAGCATGCTTCAATAAAAGTAAATTTTTGTGAGAAAGAAAAAAAAAGTTTTTCACTTAACTTTTTGTACTGCCACTTGAAAAGATTTTCTTTGTTGTAATAGGGATTAAATTATAATTTTGATTACGCTTTTTTATACAGTCAACATGTAAATCGTTCTAGAATTGCCTGTTGGATGGTATTATAAGTTTGAAGTTCTGCGAGATTAACGTCATGCTAGAATTGCTCTATGGGCTCCTGGCTATAGGCATAATTATAAATCTATATAATCAAGTGATAAAAACAACATTTGAACTAAAAAATCTCTTTTTAAACTTCTGTGTGTGACTATGTCTTATATCAAACAATTTTGTACTAAATTTTTTTAAGAAAAATTTGTAAGTGTTCTAAATTTTTTTCTAATACCATTACAAGATTTTTAATGGAATTGTCTCGAAGATAAGTTTCATGAAGGCTAACAAGTTTCATTTTGGCAAACAGGCTATAGCAGTCACATAAATAATACATTTCAGTGAGAAATGAAGCTAATGAGGTTGAAGCCTAAGAACCAAGAACAAGTATTTGATCCAATTTAATATTTTATTAATTTTTTACCTAAGAGTTGGGTGAATTCGAAATATTTGAAAGCCATGAATCTTCAAAAGAGTGATGCGGTCCTACATATAACGAATTAGCAACTTTGTATGTATTTAAATTTACTTGTTGAAAGAAAAGGATATTATCTATTCACTTTTTTTTTTTTCTACTTTCTTTGAAAATGTATTCAAACTGAACGCTTCGAAAAAAAAAAAGATTTATGCTTCCGAGAAAATCTTTAAAAATAATTTGGTAAGATCTGCCATAGAATTATTTAAGCCTTTATGTTCTACGCAATTCCTTTTTTTAGAAGTATATAAAATGAGTTCCTAAAATTAATAGTTAATTAAGGAAAATAACCGGAATAAAAAAAATTAATACATGATTTTTGTGAATCGATTTTTTGATGATGTGCGTTAACTTATTTTTTCACGCTTTGTCATTAGAATTCTTTATATTGGCTTTAGATACACATAGTAAATATAAGATCCGGATTTTTTAAAATCAATCTTGTGTGTGTGCTATCATTACATTTTACGCTTTTACATTGAATAAAGAAGCATTGAAACATCGATCAAAAGAGCAATTACTTGCTTCAAGAAATTGTTTCATTGACTGAACAAGGTCGTGATTGTAACCAAAAAGTCATTCAAGAATATCAAAAAATAAACAAATAAGAAAGAAAAATATGTAAACAAAACATTAAAAAGTTAGTTGTGTAATTCAAAATGCCTAGACTGGCGTTAAAAGAGCATCAATTGTAATTGATGACAAGGGGGAAAAATGCTGAAACAGCATTCAGAATTATTCTTTAAAGCGAACTCTTATTTTGCAAGTAATTTTCAAAGAAGGAAAAAAATTTTTTTTTTAACAATCAAAAATTAATTGAATTAGAAAATTCTCTTTTCCCCAGATAATGATGTAAAAAAAAAAACCCAACAAAATTAATTTTTTTTCTCTTTTAGAAATGAGAAAAATCATTTTTCATAACACAGAAATTAGGCATTGTAATTATCTAAGTACCAAGAATGTGATACCAATTCTTAAATAGGACTTTGTATCGTTTTATGTATGGTAAAACAGTGAATGGATTATTTTTTTATAAATAATTTCAGGAGAAAATTCATATTGTTACAAATTTCGTATAAAGAATACTTAAAATAGGGTAAATAATTTATATCTGATGTGCAATACATTAATATTACTCTTTGTTGCATTTACTTTATGTTAAAATTGTAATATTTGCAAGCAACGACGTTCCTTACAATATAACATTGATTCAATAGAAACTTGGCGAAATCTTGGTGATAGAGCCAAAAGTTGGCATTTTTTTGTGACCATGTTGATGACTTGGCGACCATTTTTGGAGAGTTCGTGGCCACATGGATTCTTCTGGAAATTACGAAAAAAATCGACTAATATCACGATCTATAACGCAAGCGGTTCTTTCCCGAAAGATTCGTGAGGCCTATAAATAGGGAGTCACTCGCAGAAACTGAGTTAGTCTTGTTTTGACCGTTGCACAGTCAGTATAGTTTTGACTATTGATTAGTTGGTGTTGATTTGACTGTGAAGAGTCGACCTGTGAACAGCGATTACTTCGGCTGTTGAACAGGATGAGTGAATGCTTGAGAATAATCTTCAACATACTTGTATTTTAGCCAATGATAGTTGTGGTTGAGAGCCGTAGAAGGTGTGAAGGCCTTCTGAGGTTTATTAAGTGAATTTGAGTACTCTATTCTGTATTTCAAGGATTGTATTTCAACAATAAATTTCCATCGCTTCTGAAGAACTGTCTTGCTCTTTACGATTGATTGCATAAAATCCTCGAACCCGGATCTATGCAACAATATTTCTCTTTGAATCCTGTATAATCTTTGTGCATAATATACTATTACAAAAATTGAACAAAAGTATACAATTGTATATTATTTTTTCAAGCTGCATTTACACATGGTGCTTCTTTTTGTAACCAAAAAACTCACTGAAAATTGTTGGTATTAAATCTGTTATTTGAAAACAACCTATTTTATGCATGAGTTATTTGAAATCAGTTTGTAATTTAAAAAAATTGAATGTAATGTTTTTATTATTATTATTCATATGACATTTAGGAGACTATGGCAAGAAAAGATACACTGAACATTATACTTATGATTACCGATTTGCCTGTTATAATTTGTGATAATGTAAAAATGTAATCAAGAAGAGTTCAGATACCTTGAGTTTATAATTCATTTTATGGACAAAATGATATTATTAAGGATTACTTTTAAGAAAATAACGCCATTTGTTCAGATGTAAGATTTTTTTTTTCCCTCCTTTGTTCCTTACATAAGTTATTCTTAATTTACCTTAAATTATATATTTTTTCAGAAAATTATTCTTAACATTCGAAATTAAATATTTCATTTCATATATAATGTAATACAAATCTATTATGTCGTAATCCAGAACTTTCTTTTGCAAATCTATGACATATAGTTTTCTATATTACTTTTAATTGTCTTCGGTGATGTTTTGAAAATCATTGCTTTCTCGGTCATAATGTTTCCGGAATCTTACGGACGCGTAAAGTCTTACTCATTTTTGTTCGAAAGTCGTTGAACGAATAAACTCATCGTGCATTCAATTGGTTACAATTTATTTTGTTATATCTGGTATGGCCGAATGAGCACTGTCAACGGATGTTCCCAACTTGTGAGCGATTTGTAAGAATCAGGTCATTCACCACCTGCACGAAACGTTTTTGAGGTCGATATTGTTAGTCTTTCGGAATCGGTCAAGTGTGTGCGATCTTTGAACTTCTGGCTCCATTTCATTATACCTGGAGTTGATATAGTACGTGAACTATACGCTACCGGTATTTCACGGTGAGTTTTCATACAAGTATGTACAGTAGCACACACAGGAATTTTTCAAGGGGGGTGTCTCGGGTCGACCATTCTTGTATCATGCTCCTTTTGATTTTGTCGATGTTCGGGACAAAAAACAGTAAAAAATTAATTATTGAATAAATAAGTAGCATTAATTTAAAGAATTAATCATTAATCACAAATACTTAAATTTTTCTTGAAGAGACTTAGAATTATAATAAATCGGAAAAAAATAAGCGCTTTGGGGGGTCCGGACCCCTAGGGCACCCCTCTTGTGTGCGCACTGAGTATGCATTTTGCCAAAAATATCGCACCGTTTCATGTACTTAAACGTTAGATTAAATTTTCAGCAGACGCACCATTTTATTCCTTACCACTCAGCAACAATTTTCGTAACTGGAACGAAAATGTTTGCGTCAGAATACATAGATTTCCCGTATCTTCTTTTGTTTCGGAGTGTTTCATCTGTTGAGCGTTGAGGACAAATGTAACTCACCCTCCATAGGTTTGGAAACTTGGTTAAGACTTTTTATTTTAAATATTTTAGAATACCGATGCACACACACAGCTGTAACGTCACTTCTCGAAAACATCAACATCTAGTCGGCTTTCTGTGTGGACCCGACACCCACACGGGCATCTGCAGGTGCAACGCAACCCCTGTTTGACCCCCCGAGGAATCTAGCTCGTCGACCGGAAGATGTGGGGAGAGATGCTTTGAACTTGCACGAGAGCGGTGACCAACGGATCCTCCTCTCACAAAATATTGGACTCTAACAATCTATAATTAAATTTAATAACTTTAATGTATCATTTAGTAAATAATTTTCAATAGTTGTGACGTAAATAAATTCCTTATTTTAATTAACCAAGAATACGCTACCGTTATTCTTTCAAACGTTACAGCTTAGAGTTTTGGTGGCAGCGGTGGGATAAAAAGTTAGCATTCAGGACCCGTGAGAGGAGGAAATTTTGGGCTTTTACGGACGGACCGCAACGCAGGGAGAAAAAGAGCGTCCTGCTTAAAGAAGAACAAACTGATCTATAGTGTTAACGGCGAGAGTGTCCGAAGGAATAGCGATTTTCGGAAGCCGTGTTGCGATTGAATTCAGCTTCGGAGAAAAAGAGCGTCCTGCTCATAGAAGATCAAACTGATCTATAGTGTTAACGGCGAGAGTGTCCGAAGGAAAAGCGATTTTCGGAAGCCGTGCTGCGATCGAATTCATCTTTGAAGCCGTGCCACGAGTGAATTCAAGGCTGGTCAAACTGACCACACTTATTGTTAAGAGTGAAAGATTCAAGATTGGTCAAAAGGACCATTGTTCACACGGAAGAGTTCAAAACCACTAGTGCCATTACTGCACATAATTTGCTTCTGACAGCAAGCTGAGTACTTCAAATGGGTGAGTACTGTTATATTTTTGAGTTGCAAACTGCATATTGTATTAGGAATTTTGGTTAAAGTGTTCTTTACAAATTTTGAAATACTTAGTGTTTTTTTCTTGCATGGGAACAGTGTTATTTTGTCTCTAGAGAATTGTAATTGTATTTCAAGCATTGTGTGCAATTTTAGCTTAAGATTTATTGTGTTTTAAGTCTCTTGAATGATTTTGATTATTTTTAGTGTTAAGTTTTTCTTTGTGTATTTCTGTGTATGCATGGGACCAGTGTTATTGTATTAATAGAGAATAGTAACAAAAAAAATAGTGCAAAATTTAGCGTGACATTTATTTGATATTGTTTAAAAAATGGCTTTCCTTGGTAAAGGGAAAAAGCAAGACATGTTGCAACTTGCTGAGGAATTAGGAATAAATGCCACTTTAAATATGACTGTCCCTAGCATAAAAATTGCAATCACTAACAGTGAAGGTTATGAAGAGGAATTTGTTAAAAATCTGTATGAGACTATCATTGCAAACGGAAAAAGATTAGGGGAGTTAGAAAGGGCTGAAAAAATGAGATTAGAAGAGTTTGAAAGGGCTGAAAAAATGAGATTGGAAGAGTTAGAAAGGGATGAAAAAATGAGATTAGAGGAGTTAGAAAGGGCTGAAAAAATGAGATTGGAGGAGTTAGTAAAGGAGCAGGCATTAAAAGAGAAAGAATTACAGCTTAAATTTGATTAAGAAAGGTTTAAAATAGAATCCGGATTTAGGGTAAACGATGAATCAAACGATTCTACAAATGCATGTTCTGTAACCTCTAATTTAAACTTTAAAAAATTGATCCCAGATTTCGATCCTAAGCAGTCAGATATTAGTTTATATGTAGTGATCTTTGAACGCCAGGCTAAAAGGGCGTCAATAGAAAAGACAGAGTGGGTGGGGCAATTATTGGGTTTGTTACCCCTAGAGATCGTGCAATTTATTGCTCGCGAACCGGAGGAACAAGCCAAAAATTACGATTATGTAAAGAAATTATTACTTAAAAGATTCAAGTTAAGTCCGGAGGTCTTTCGGCAAAAATTTGTCCAACACCAGAAAAAATCCGATAGCACCTGGAAGGATTTCACTTTTGAAATTACGAATTATCTAGATGAGTGGCTGATTGGCTTATATATATATATAGAGAGAGAGAGAGAGAGAGAAATAAATACCTTTCAAGATCTTAAAGATCTAATGGTGGTAGATCAATTAAAAAAACGCGCCAATGCTAGTATGAAAGATCATTTTTTAGATAATTGGGCAAACCTTAAATCAGCTACTCAAATAGCAGAACTCTTTGATAATTATGAGGACGTCCGAAAGGTAAATTCGAAACCCATGGATAGGTGGGGCAGAAACGATAAAATTTTGACATACTCAGGGGTCAAGGAAAAAGAAAATAGATTTGGAAAAACTTCCCCCAGATTAGGAGCTTCTGTTCCGGAGAGTACTAGAGAGAGAACTTTTGAAAAACGCGTGATACAAAGATGTTATCATTGCAATATGCCCGGACATATAAAAGCCGTTTGCCCTAAATTAATAAAAAACAAAACGACGGAAACTCTCAATAATATTGAAGGAAATGAAAACCCGGATTTTCTTAATTCATATACAACAAAGGCCTCTGTGAATGGTCACGAGATAGACATTCTTAGCGATACGGGAGCGACAATAGATTTAGTATGTGCAAAATACATAAATCCTTCTTCTTTCTCTGGTGAAAATGTTTGGGTAAAATAACCGTTAAGCCCAGAATTAGTTTGTTTACCTTTGGCGGTCATGGAAATTTCCGGAAATTTTGGAACGGTGCAAACTAAGGCAGCCGTTTGTGGAAATCACTTAAATCAACACGGTCGATATTTGCTTGGAAATAAAACGGCCGAGCTAATAAAAGGAAATTTAGGCTATAATTTCCTGCCAGTCGAAATATTGAATGCTGTCCAAACAAGGTCTCAAGTCAAAGCGGCTAGAGAAGAAAGGGGAATAGATAGTGGTGATGCTAAAAAGGGGAAGATGAGGTTATAATTGTTTCTTCGGATGCAGAGGACGAAATTTTAATACCTGCACTCCAGGAATATGTTCCGGAATTAGCGCTGCTAAGGGTTACGCGAGAAAATTTAATCAATGCTAAAAAAAATAGCGAGGAGATTAAATCCTTATACGAACAGGCAGCCAGTCAAGTGCAGGTTACCAATCAGGTTTATTCGCTAGAGAAGGAATTATTGGTCAAAAATCGTGAAGATAAGTTAGGTAACGTGGTGAAGTTAATAGTAGTGCCTTAAGAGTTGCGCGACCCCATTAAATCCTTGTGTCATGAGGGAACATCTGCACACCTGGGAATTACGAAATCCAAAGACAAATTAAACCGATATTTTTACTGGCCTAATTGCTATAGAGATATGGAACGGTTTGTAAAAACTTGCGATCAGTGTCAGAGGGCTGGGAAGCCCAATGATAAAAAGAAAGCTTCTCTAAAATTGGTCCTTGTTATTCGGGAGGTTTTTACTAAGCTAAATATTGATGCATGTGGGCCTCTCCCGATCACATCTAAAGGGAATCGATATCTTATCACGGCCATTTGCATGTCATCAAAATTCCCTGAAGCTATTCCGGTGTCTGATATTAGTTCCGTTAATGTCACAGAGGCGCTGTTAAACATCTTTAGTCGGATGGGCTTTCCCCGTGAAATACAATGTGACCAAAGTACTTCTTTTACTAGTGCTCTGACTACCGAGTTTTTTGAAAGATTCGGAACACTTGTCAGGCATAGTTCTGTGTATCATCCACAGAGTAACCCTGTTGAGCGATTTCATCGAACGTTGAAACGACTCTTTCGAGTCTTATGTTTAGATGCAGGCTCCGAATGGGACAAACATCTTCCGTCAATTCTTTTAGCGTTACGAACTGTATCTCACAAAAGTACAGGGTATACACCGTCAGAGTTGGTGTATGGGAAAAATTTGCGAACCCCAGAGACGTTAGAAATGGAACATTGGATGGAACCGGAAGAAGAGGGTGATCTCGTCACTGAATATATGTTTAAGGTAACAGAACACCTTCGAAGAAAATTTTTTGAATTAACCTGAATTTTGCCTGTAAATGCATATTGTATGACCTTATGGGTCTCTAAAATTAGAAAAATACCCAAGAAAAGTTTTGTTAGTGTACATTTTTAGAGTCAAAGGGGTATTTTATAAAAAAAGTAAGCAAAAATAAGACTTTACGCAAAACATGATAGCTGAAAATAAAATAAATATATTGACATTTTGTAAATTGAATAATATAGCATACAACCTTATCTAGGGAATAGACTCTTATTTTGGTAATATGACCATTACGTGGGAAGTTATTGTGTTTCGAACTTCTATACGTTGAAATTTTCTTAAAAGCTATTGTAATTTTTACTTAGTTGCTATATAAAAAAATTTCTACTCAACACAAAATCTTAAGAATGGTCTATTCCTTATATAAGTATTTAAAAAACATACATATAAAATTTTTATTTCATTCAAGCATAATTTTTTGAGATTGTGTTTTGCGGTAAGAAAAAATGTAAAAACTCATTTTGAGAAAACGACAAAAATAACATTAAACTATTCTGATTACAAGAAAAACACTTAATTTCTTATTAAAATGCACCAGATTTATAATTCTCCCCATTTTTGACTTCTAAAACACTAATTTTTTTCTTTTTAAGTGCTCTTATAATTTTCCTGTTTTTCTTTGTTTTGGGGTCTGCATTATGAATTGATTCACGGATTCTGCATTTATCTAAATGTTTATATCCCCGTAAGGTAAGCACCCCAGGGTTTTCTATATTCATTTTACTAAAAACTTTTAAACACCCATTTAATCCTTTATTGAAGTGTATAATAGCATTATACGACCCAAATTTAATTGTTTTGAGCGAAACAAAAACTTCCTTCGGTACTTTTTGCCGAACTATTCCATTAAAACACTCGTTGGCATTTTGCGTGCGTCCATGCAAGCACTTACTTAATATCTGTTTGTCGCATAGTTCTAAATATACTGGTTTAATTTTATTTAAAACATCATTTGATACACCAGCATATTTTGTGGAACATTGTGTTCCATTTGCCATCCCCCGCTGAAAATAACACCAGCTTTCTTTCCCTATTGGGCATTGACCATGCATCGGTTTCTTATTACTTGATGCACAGTGATATAACGCAGCAATTACATTTTGCTGCATGGCATTTAAGTTACCGACATTGCTGTGAACAGAAATTCCGTAATAGTTTTGAAGTATGTCAATAAAATTATCAGTTAATTTGCCTTTACCAGACACTCCTTTAGTTTTAGTTTTCACAGACGCGAACCCACTCTCTTTTGTACATGGCCAATGCACTCAAACTTGGTCACACTGTTTAATCCATAAGTGTCTTCTACACTCATGAAAGCTTTTGAGTCGCCATCCCCATAATATTGAGTGTAATGCAGTCTGCGGTTTTTTTCAGATCGAAGAAATATTCGGGAAGCCCCCACAATTTCCATTTTTGATGAAGAGCCTGTGAAATTACACTGACATATGTGGTCATTTTTTGACGACTCATGTTCAAAGTTTCTTGGCATAGTCTGAAGTCTCTTACATGTTGGACAGTAGGACGACATAACTTCTGTCTAACACCTTACCAGTATCAACTGATATTGCAGCAACACGGCCATTCATAGATGTATAGCCTCTTCGCTGTCATGTGCCATCCACCGATATGCCACATTTTACAATATAGGATGAGAGATTTTGTTTTTTCTCCACAATTTCAGTAACAGCTTTTATCATGGATTCCTCAGCTACTTCCTGAACCACTTTTAAAAGCTTTGCATCCTGATTTTTGTAAGCAGTTTTGGTTAGTCGAGGCAAATTTAATGTTGAGCATAATTTAAATGCCCCAGCAAAACCTTTGCCTATCTGCCGCATATCATATACTAGCCTGGTATTTATGACAGGTGCACTACAACTTTTTTTGATGAAGCAAATGCAAAAAAAAGTCACAACACTTACATTTTAGTGTAAAATGGGAGCACAATTCATATCTGGAATCCTCGAATAATTCTACTTTTTCAGCAAAATATTTTGGGCAGCAAAGTTGAGCAAAAACTTCCACAATAAGTTCAAGGTCAACGATTCTGTTACCAAACACAGGACCAGGCAATTATTTCTTCTGCAGTTGACAAACTCTCATTTCCCAACAGCTGACAGTACATTCAGGAACTGCTGAAGTGCTATTATTTTTCGAAGTGTTTGTGAATTTATTACCATAAAATTGCCGCTTGCGCTTTTTAGCAATACTTTTAACTATTTTTAAGTTAAAATAAAACAATCAAATAAACTTTTTTACGCTGTCAATTCTTTCAGCGTGAAAATCAAATTCATATGTAAACAAAGTCAAAACAACAAACTTGCTGCCAGGTTTTACACATAAAAAAGGAAAAATGTATTTCCAAATACATTTATATTTATTTTTAAATGTTCTATTTTAATTTCTGACTAAATATTTGTATATTAATTATAATATTTTATGTCATATACTATGAAAGAGAAACGTAAACAAACAACTCGGCCACTTCCGGTTAGCAGAAACTATTTCGGGTCCGAGAAATTTATGATTAAGTAATATTGAAAAAGCTGTAACCCGGCTTCTAATTAAGATAGAAACAAAATTTCAACAGATTTACAAAGATAAAAGATTGATCTTTAATATAAGACCAAAAAACGAAAAATCGATATTTTGACCAAAATTGAGTTTTAGAGGTGTTCTGTCATCTTAACACAAGAAATTCGTCGTGTAGATTGGACATAGGACCTGTTTAATTTGTTCTCCTTTCCACATTTATGCAGGGATTTTTGAAAATTTTTCGTGACTTTTAATTATTTTCTATGGTGATTACACAGAAAAAGTTTTGTGGCTCTAGGTTAATTGGAAGAGATTTTACAACTAAATATGACCTAACACTTCCGCTGGATTCCGCACACAGATTTACAAAGATGTGTAGCAATAAATAAAATGGAGGAAATGCAAGTTAAGCGGAAAACTTGGTATGATAAAAACGCAGTAAAACGTGAATTTAAGGATGGGGATTTAGTCCTAGTGTTAGCTACATCCAGAGCAAATAAATTAGCAGTGCAGTGGATAGGTCCTGGGACAATTTTAAATAAAATTTCGGAAACGAACTATTTAGTCGAAATCCCCTGCAGACGCGAAACATCTCAAATCTATCATATAAATATGCTAAAACCATATTACAAAAGGCCAGAACACGTTAACGTAATTATTAATGATGAAACAAAAAACTCTCTCGCAGACCAGGAATTAGAAATCCCATACTTAGAAAACAATTCTCTCGTTTATGATTTCGAGGACGTAATCCAGGCTAGCGAGTTGAACAAACACCTTCACGACAAACAAATGGATCGACTGCGCGAATTATTAAGTAAATACTCTAAATGTTTTTCAAACAATCCCGGTTTAACTAATCTGGTTGAACACGAAATCCAGTTAGTTAGCGATCAACCAGTTAGGACGAAGCCCTATCGAATGTCGCACCGACAAAATGAAATCTTAAAAAACGAAATTAACCGAATGTTAAAATTAGGAATCATTGAGGTAGGAGAATCGGATTACATGTCCCTTATGATTTTAGTTGAGGTAGCTGGGAAAGAACCTCGTCCATGTATAGATTACAGGAAATTAAACGGGATCATTAGAACGGAATATTTTCCTCTTCCGAATATCGAAGAACGCGTAGAAAAAGTATCGGCGGCTAAATTTATTACCGTCTTAGACCTATCTAAGGGATATTGGCAAATACTTTGAGTAAAACTGCACAGCGATACGCAGCCTTCTGTACTAGCTTTGGTCCATACAGACCTCTAAGGAAGAGTTTCGGATTAAAGAATGCTCCATATTTCTTTATTAAACTCATGGTTGAATTACTTAACGGACTAGAGGATTTCGTTGTCCCGTATCTAGACGATATCGCAATTTTCTCAGATACTTGGGAGTCGCACATTAAACATATGGAAACGGTTCTGCAGAGAATAAAGAGAGCTAAGTTAACGATAAAACCTTCAAAGTGTAAGTTTGCGCAACAAAATGTCAAATTTTTGGGTCACATTGTGGGTCAGGGCTTTCGCACCCCTTCCGAGATCAAAGTTCAGGCTGTTCTAGAGTTCCCTACCCCTCGCACGAAAACCCAAATACGTGCTTTCTTAGGTCTAGAGGGTTATTACCAAAAATATATAAATCTATTCTCGGTAATCGCTGCTCCGTTGACGGACGCGTTGAAGCGAAGAGCAAAGAAGGGAGAAATTACGTGGACGACGGAGTGTGAAAACGCATTTCGAGAACTAAAAGGGAAACTAATTGATAAGCCCGTCTTGTACGCGCCAAATTTTGAACGAGAATTCATTGTTCAAACGGACGCTTCAAACGCAGGTATGGGAGCAGTTTTAACTCAATTAAATGAACAAGGTGAGGAGCATCCAATCCTTTACCTGAGTAAGAAATTTTACCTTATTGTACGACGGAGAAGGAATGTGCTAGTATTGTTTTCGCAATTAAAAGGTTACATTATTACTTAGATGGAAATTCATTTTTAGTTATGACCGATCACAACCCGTTGGTGTGGTTGAATAGAAATGTTAGTTCTAACCCTAGATTGATGCGATGAGCTTTGGCTTTGCAACCATATAATTTTAGAATTGTACATCGGTCGGGTAAAAGTCACAAAAATGCAGATAGTCTCAGCAGATCGGTGATAGATAATTAGGACTTGTTAACAATGTTTTCTTGCTCATGAATAATAATTGTTGCTTATGTTTTTTAGTTAAAGATTAATAATTGTATTAATTTTATTTATTTACTAGTACTGTATATCATATCGAATGGAGATGCGTGTCAAAAGGTAAAGCCATGAAAAGCAAATGTATTAATATGCTTAATTTTGTGTATAGGGTTTTAAAATATACATGAGTATTTAGTTTACGCAAGAGGCATATTGTGAAAAATATTGTGTGTGTAAGGTTGTACACTTCGCATATCATATCAACATATCGTTAGTATAATTTTTATTAAGTATTGTGGCGAAGAATATTTTATGTGTAAGGTCTTACATTAGCATTTGATATAACATGTTGTTAGTATAATTGATAATAGGCATTGTGATAGGAGTGTTTGTATTTTTATTTAATGTTATAGTATGTTTTCTTACATTGCTATTGATCATTTTCGTAATATGGATTTGTGTAAGTTCCCTAGCAAGAACACTCACTCACTAGAAATAAGTAATTCCAAATTTAGTTCAGCGTTTTCTTTAGTAATTAAAATTGCAGCTCAGAAATATAGTAGTGCTTGATGAAGGGATGTGTCGGTAATCTGTCAGTTGTCTCATCGTCATTCCATTAAACTTTTCTCAACAGAAAAGTTCTATAAGAGAGGGCGAGACTGTAACGTCACTTCTCGAAAACATCAACATCTAGTCGGCTTTCTTTGTGGACCCGACACCCACACGTGCATCTGCAGGTGCAGCGCAACCCCTGTTTGACCCCCCGAGGAATCTAGCTCGTCGACCGGAAGATGAGGGGAGAGATGCTTTGAACTTGCACGAGAGCGGTGACCAACGGATCCTCCTCTCACAAAATATTGGACTCTAACAATCTATAATTAAATTTAATAACTTTAATGTATCATTTAGTAAATAATTTTCAATAGTTGTGACGTAAATAAATTCCATATTTTAATTAACCAAGAATACGCTACCGTTATTCTTTCAAGCGTTACAACAGCCAACTTCAAAATTATTCTTTTGAGGCACTTCTACTTTCTAGCATGCGTGCAATTCCTGGAGGCCATTTTTATTTATTTATTTTTGCAGCTATTCATAAAACCTCTTGCGATACAGTTTTCACTTTTCTATAATATAAAACGTCGTCTGAGGACTTTGTTTCATTAATGAAAATAAATAAAAATCACTCGGGGCTACAACTGGTGAATGTGGAAGTACAAAAGTTTCAGTTTTTGTGGAAAAATTATGCGACCATTTGTGTTGATGCGTAGGTGCATTGTCATGTAGAAGGTACCATTGTTCACATAGCCACATTTAAGAGAAATTGAGTTTAACAAGTGACAAAAAATGTCTAAATAAAGCTTTTTGATCAATGTTTTATGATGTACCTTATCTGTTCTAAGAAGGAACAATTCCTCGAGAATTAAAAACCCCTTTCATCTTGACTTTCGTTTGCTGTGGATTCTTGACCTTTAAGTGGCCGCGGTAGCCTAGTGGTCAAGGTATCGGATCGTGGCTGGTATGTCATGATTTCGAGCCTAGTACGACTAAAGACCCGCCGTATAGGGAGCGATGCATGTTAAATCTGCCGATAACTCAAACGTCCTCCTGTTAATGTGGTGTTGTAGTTACGAGAGGGGGTGCCAGCTCAGGTCTCGTCCTCGTCACTTGACCGTGGCTCAAAATTGTAAGCTCCATCACCAAAAGCCCTCATGTAGCTGAACAGTGCGACGTTAATATTCGTTCGTTCGTTGACCTTCTTTAAAACCATATGCGATAGGGC
This sequence comes from Trichonephila clavipes, assembly GCA_019973935.1. Taxonomy (NCBI): domain Eukaryota; kingdom Metazoa; phylum Arthropoda; class Arachnida; order Araneae; family Nephilidae; genus Trichonephila; species Trichonephila clavipes. Next base: position 388,542 of record BMAU01019837.1, read on the forward strand.
ATTGTAAAGCTTTAATTATTATTAAAAATAATCGAAATTTAATTTTTATTTGTTATTCTTAAGACTTCGATACATAGTGTAACGTTTGAAAGAATAACGGTAGCGTATTCTTGGGGAATTAAAATATGGAATTTATTACGTCACAACTATTGAAAATTACTTACAAAAAGATACATTAAAGTTATTAAAATTAATTAGATTGTTAGAGTCCACTATTTTGTGAGAGGAGGTTTCGTTGGTTACCGCTCCCGTGCAAGTTCAAAGCATCTCTCCTCTCTCATCTTCCGGTCGGGTCGCTAGATTCCTCGGGGGGTCAAACAGGGGTTGCGCTGGATCGGAAATTGCACGTGTGGGCGTCGAATCTACAAAGAAACCGACACCAGATGTTGTTGTTGTTTTCGACGTGACGTTACAGCTCTCGCCCTCTCTTATGGAACTTTTCCGTTGAGAAAAGTTTAATGGGATGACGATGAGACAACTGACAGATTACCGACACATCCCTTCATCAAGCACCACTATATTTCTGAGCTGCAATTTTAATTACTAAAGAAAACGCTGAACTAAATTTGGAATTACTTATTTCTAGTGAGTGAGTGTTCTTGCTAGGGGAACTTACACAAATCTATATCACGAAATAGCAATGTAATCAATGTAAGAAAACATACTATACATTAAATAAAAATACAAACACTCTATCACAATGCCTAGTATCAATTATACTAACATGTTATATCAAATGCTAGTGTAAGACCTTGCACATAAAATATTCTTCGCCACAATACTTAAATAAAATTATACTAACGACATGTTGATATGATATGCGAAGTGTACAACCTTACACACAAAATATTTTCACAATATGTCTCTTGCGTAACCTAAATACTCATGTATATTTTAAAACCCTGTACACAAAATTAAGCATATTAATACATTTGCTTTTCATGGCTTTATCTTTTGACACGCATCGCCATTCGATATGATATACAGTACTAGTAAATAAATAAAATTTAATACAATTATTAACCTTTAACTAAAAAACATAAGCAACAATTATTATTCATGAGCAAGAGAACATTATTAACAATCCTAATTATCTATCACCGATCTGCTGAGACTATCTGCATTTTGTGACTTTTACCCGACCGATGTACAATTCTAAAATTATATGGTTGCAAAGCCAAAGCCCATCGCATCAATCTAGGGTTAGAACTAACATTTCTATTCAACCACACCAACGGGTTGTGATCGGTCATAACTAAAAATGAATTTCCATCTAAGTAATAATGTAACCTTTTAATTGCGAAAACAATACTAGCACATTCCTCTCCGTCGTACAATAACGCTTCTCTACCTCTGAAAATTTCTTACTCAGGTAAAGGGATTGGATGCTCCTCACCTTGTTCAGTTAATTGGGTTAAAACTGCTCCCATACCTGCGTTCGAAGCGTCCGTTTGAACAATGAATTCTCGTTCAAAATTTGGCGCGTACAAGACGGGCTTATCAATTAGTTTCCCTTTTTAGTTCTCGAAATGCGTTTTCACACTCGGTCGTCCACTTAATTTCTCCCTTCTTTGCTCTTCCCTTCAACGCATCCGTCAACGGGCAGCAATTACCGAGAACAGATTTATATATTTTTGGTAATAACCCGCTATACCTAAGAAAGCACATATTTGGGTTTTCGTGCGAGGGTAAGGGGAACTCTAGAACAGCCTGAACTTTGATCTCGGAAGGAGTGCGAAAACCCTGACCCACAATGTGACCCAAAAATTTGACATTTTGTTGCGCAAACTTACACTTTGAAGGTTTTATCGTTAACTTAGCTCTCTTTATTCTCTGCAGAACCGTTTCCATATGTTTAATATGCGACTCCCAAGTATCTGAGAAAATTGCAATATCGTCTAGATACGGGACAACGAAATCCTCTAGTCCGTTAAGTAATTCAGCCATGAGTTTACTAAAGAAATATGGAGCATTCTTTAATCCGAAACTCATCCTTAGGGGTCGGTATGTACCAAAGCTAGTACAGAAGGCTGCGTATCGCTGTGCTGTTTTACTCAAAGGTATTTGCCAATATCCTTTAGATAAGTCAAAGACGGTAATAAATTTAGCCGCCGATACTTTTTCTACGCGTTCTTCGATATTCGGAAGAGGAAAATATTCCGTTCTAATGATCCCGTTTAATTTCCTGTAATCTATACATGGACGAGGTTCTTTCCCAGCTATCTCAACTAAAATCATAGGAGACATGTAATCCGATTCTCCTACCTCAATGATCCCTAATTTTAACATTCGGTTAATTTCGTTTTTAAGATTTCATTTTGTCGGTGCGACATTCGATAGGGCTTCGTCCTAACTGGTTGATCGCTAACTAACTGGATTTCGTGTTCAACCAGATTAGTTAAACCGGGATTGTTTGAAAAACATTTAGAGTATTTATTTAATAATTCGCGCAGTCGATCCATTTGTTTGTCGTGAAGGTGTTTGTTCAACTCGCTAGCCTGGATTACGTCCTCGAAATCATAAATGAGAGAATTGTTTTCTAAGTATGGGATTTCTAACTCCTGGTCTGCGAGAGAGTTTTTTGTTTCATCATTAATAATTACGTTAACGTGTTCTGGCCTTTTGTAATATGGTTTTAGCATATTTATATGATAGATTTGAGATGTTTCGCGTCTGCCGGGGATTTCGACTAAATAGTTCGTTTCCGAAATTTTATTTAAAATTGTCCCAGGACCTATCCACTGCACTGCTAATTTATTTGCTCTGGATGTAGCTAACACTAGGACTAAATCTCCATCCTTAAATTCACGTTTTACTGCGTTTTTGTCATACCAAGTTTTCCGCTTAACTTGCATTTCCTCCATTTTATTTATAGCTACTTCTTGACATCTTTTTAATCTATTTATTAACTTAAACATATATTCAGTGACGAGATCACACTCTTCTTCCGGTTCCATCCAATGTTCCATTACTAACGTCTCTGGGGTTCGCAAATTTTTCCCATACACCAACTCTGACGGTGTATACCCCGTACTTTCGTGCGATACAGTTCGTAACGCTAAAAGAATTGACTTCACCACGTTACCTAACTTATCTTCACGATTTTTGACCAATAATTCCTTCTCTAGCGAATAAACCTGATTGGTAACCTGCACTTGACTGGCTGCCTGTTCGTATAAGGGTTTAATCTCCTCGCTATTTTTTTGAGCATTGATTAAATTTTCTCGCGTAACCCTTAGCAGCGCTAATTCCGGAACATATTCCTGGAGTGCAGGTATTAAAATTTCGTCCTCTGCATCCGAAGAAACAATTATAACCTCATCTTCCCTTTTTTAGCATCACCACTATCTATTCCCCTTTCTTCTCTAGCCGCTTTGACTTGAGACCTTGTTTGGACAGCATTCAATATTTCGACTGGCAGGAAATTATAGCCTAAATTTCCTTTTATTAGCTCGGCCGTTTTATTTCCAAGCAAATATCGACCGTGTTGATTTAAGTGATTTCCACAAACCGCTGCCTTAGTCTGCACCGTTCCAAAGTTTCCGGAAATTTCCACGACCGCCAAAGGTAAACAAACTAATTCTGGGCTTAACGGTTGTTTTACCCAAACATTTTCACCAGAGAAAGAAGAAGGATTTATGTATTTTGCACATACTAAATCTATTGTCGCTCCCGTATCTCTAAGAATGTCTATCTCGTGACCATTCACAGAGCCCTTTGTTGTATATGAATTAAGAAAATCCGGGTTTTCATTTCCTTCAATATTATTGAGAGTTTCCGTCGTTTTGTTTTTTATTAATTTAGGGCAACCGGCTTTTATATGTCCAGGCATATTGCAATGATAACATCTTTGTATCACGCGTTTTCAAAGTTCTCTCTCTAGTACTCTCCGGAACAGAAGCTCCTAATCTGGGGGAAGTTTTCCCAAATCTATTTTCTTTTTCCTTGATCCCTGAGTATGTCAAAATTTTATCATTTCTGCCCCACCTATCCATGGGTTTCGAATTTACCTTTCGGACGTCCTCATAATTATCAAAGAGTTCTGCTATTTGAGTAGCTGATTTAAGGTTTGCCCAATTATCTAAAAAATGATCTTTCATACTAGCATTGGCGCGTTTTTTTAATTGATCTACCACCATTAGATCTTTAAGATCTTGAAAGGTATTTATTTCTAAGCCAATCAGCCACTCATCTAGAAAATTCGTAATTTCAAAAGTGAAATCCTTCCAGGTGCTATCGGATTTTTCTGGTGTTGGACAAATTTTTGCCGAAAGACCTCCGGACTTAACTTGAATCTTTTAAGTAATAATTTCTTTACATAATCGTAATTTTTGGCTTGTTCCTCCGGTTCGCGAGCAATAAATTGCACGATCTCTAGGGGTAACAAACCCAATAATTGCCCCACCCACTCTTTCTTTTCTATTGACGCCCTTTTAGCCTGGCGTTCAAAGATCACTAGATATAAACTAATATCTGACTGCTTAGGATCGAAATCTGGGATCAATTTTTTTAAGTTTAAATTAGAGGTTACAGAACATGCATTTGTAGAATCGTTTGATTCATCGTTTACCCTAAATCCGGATTCTATTTTAAACCTTTCTAAATCAAATTTCAGCTGTAATTCTTTCTCTTTTAATGCCTGCTCCTTTACTAACTCCTCCAATCTCATTTTTTTTCAGCCCTTTCTAACTCCTCTAATCTCATTTTTTCAGCCCTTTCTAACTCCTCTAATCTCATTTTTTCAGCCCTTTCTAACTCTTCCAATCTTTTTCCGTTTGCAATGATAGTCTCATACAGATTTTTAACAAATTCCTCTTCATAACCTTCACTGTTAGTGATTGCAATTTTTATGCTAGGGACAGTCATATTTAAAGTGGCATTTATTCCTAATTCCTCAGCAAGTTGCAACATGTCTTGCTTTTTTCCTTTACCAAGGAAAGCCATTTTTTTTTTAATCAATATCAAATAAATGTCACGCTAAATTTTGCACTATTGTTACTATTCTCTATTAATACAATAACACTGGTCCCATGCATACACAGAAATACACAAAGAAAAACTTAACACTAAAAATAATCAAAATCATTCAAGAGACTTAAAACACAATAAATCTTAAGCTAAAATTGCACACAATGCTTGAAATACAATTACAATTCTCTAGAAACAAAATAACACTGTTCCCATGCAAGAAAAACACTAAGTATTTCAAAATTTCTAAAGAACACTTTAACCAAAATTCCTAATACAATATGCAGTTTGCAACTCAAAAATATAACAGTACTCACCCATTTGAAGTACTCAGCTTGCTGTCAGAAGCAAATTATGTGCACTAGTGGTACGGCTTCCGAAAATCGCTTTTCCTTAGGACACTCTCGCCGTTAACACTGTAGATGTAGATCAGTTTGATCTTCTATGAGCAGGACGCTCCCTTTCTCCGAAGCTGAATTTACTTGCAGCACGGCTTCCGAAAATCGCTTTCCTTCGGACACTCTCGCCGTTAACACTATAGATCAGTTTGATCTTTGAGCAGGACGCTCTTTTTCTCCGAAGCTGAAGCTGAATCGCAGAACGGCTTCCGAAAATCGCTTTCCCTTCGGACACTAGCCGTTAACACTATAGATCAGTTTGATCTTCTATGAGCAGGACGCTCTCTTTCTCCGAAGCTGACTTTACTTGCAGCACGGCTTCCGAAAATCTCTTTTTCTCCCTCCGTTGCGGTCCGTCCGTAAAAATCCAAAATTTTCCTCCTCTCACGGGTCCTGAATGCTAACTTTTTATCCCAAAGCGCTGCCACCAAAACTCTAAGCTGTAACGTTTGAAAGAATAACGGTAGCGTATTCTTGGGGAATTAAAATATGGAATTTATTACGTCACAACTATTGAAAATTACTTACAAAAAGATACATTAAAGTTATTAAAATTAATTAGATTGTTAGAGTCCACTATTTTGTGAGAGGAGGTTTCGTTGGTTACCACTCCCGTGCAAGTTCAAAGCATCTCTCCTCTCTCATCTTCCGGTCGGGTCGCCAGATTCCTCGGGGGGGTCAAACAGGGGTTGCGCTGGATCGGAAATTGCACGTGTGGGCGTCGAATCTACAAAGAAACCGACACCAGATGTTGTTGTTGTTTTCGACGTGACGTTACAATAGTCACCACTCAGAGTTATAAATTTCTTCCACTGTTTCGTGACTTTATGAAGGCCACCCTTAAAAAAATTCAGCAGATTCAGTCGAATACCATTTTTTTACATCCTGAAGGAACCAATTTATGTGATGTCAAATATCCAATTTCACAATGAGTTTTTGAGTTCTGGAAAAAAACTGTGAGAAAATCGGGAGAAAAACAGGATGTGGTAAAATTTCAGAGTCATCGCTTTGATTCCTCAACCTCGCCTCGAGATGAGTGAACAGGTGCATAGTCAAAAGGAAGATAGACACGCCTTTGGGGATTTTACTGCGCCATTTTTTTTTGTCAAAACATCCCGCAATTTTCTCTACAGTGTGCAGTAGTAAGAACTGGTGATGGTCTGACCATTCTCCAGGTAGTCAATCACAATGACTCCATAAAACCCACGGCTTAATATTTGGGGAAGACTTCTGCACCTTAGCTTTCTTGGGGAGGGAAGAGTCGCTCTACCTCCACTCCTTGCTTATCTCTTTAGTCTGTGGATCATATCCAAGATTCACCTAAAGTTACCAAACGACCAAAAAAGTCCTCATCCTCTTGCTCCAAAAGATTCAACATCTGTCGTGGCAGTGTTTGCATCTGAAAGGAGTCAGTAATCGTGGAACTCTCTCAAACAATCGACACCTTTTACATGCGTGGTTCTTCATTAATAATTTTACTCACACTGCCATACTTGGGTAATTTTTTCGGCCTAAAATGATAAACTCTTCCACTTTCTTCATTGTAGTAGCATCGTCCTTGAATGATATTCTTTCACTTCTCCAATCTTCTGTGAATCGTCTGTGTGTGGGGTATTTTGAAAATTTCTTTTCTACCTTATAAAGTTCTCATATAATAGTTTATCATTTCCATAAGTAGTCATTATTTCCATCTTTTATTTTCCGGACAATGTAACCTTTCAAAAGAATGCATGTAATCACACTATGGCCTCCATCTTCTGCATACTACAGGTTTCTACAATCTCTACAGCTTTCTCATACCAAATAAATTAACAATAGATATTGTAGTGTTTGGACTACTGTTGGCGGTGGATCATGGAATGTTGGCGCGAATCGGCGCGTTTACGGAGGCGGGTTACTGTGTTTTGAGGAAGAAGGTGATTTGACACTCGAGCAAGGCGGTTAGGGGAGAGAGATTCCCTTGTTTTGGAAGCGGGAAGCGCTGAACTGCTTTGGGGGCGAAGGAAATTGAATTCCTTCGGTGAGAACCGACGCACGGCGTGGGGTTTACTGTACCAAGAATAGAGTTTCTTGGGAGTGTTTATTTGATTGTAGTAATAATCAAGATAATTGTGTTTAATCAAGACAACTGTGTCTGAATTGATTATGTTGAGAAGTAGCTGATTATAATTAGAGAAGTAGTTTAGAAAGTAAAATGCGAGTTATTACAAATATAATTTTCAACCTTACATAGACAAGAATCAATGAATATGCAGAATAAATTTTATCCAGGTATTCAAACTATTTCTCGGTAATAATTAAAACTTTACGATACTTTCTCTCTCTCTCTCTGTATATATTTGTACGTGTTCTGGTGTGTGAGTCTGAGTGCGTTTGCTCATATTACTACAGGTTTTTGAAATAGCTTTATAAGTTCTGGAATTAAGTTGTAACATTATTTTTTTATGTCTTATAATATTTTATGTATGCATTGCAATCAGTGGCGCACACAAGGGGAATGTCAATGGGTCCGGACCCCCCATAGCCCTTGATTTTTTTATTGTTTATAAACCTATGTATATTTTGCATAAAATTTAAAAAAGTATTTGTTATTAGTAATTAATTTTATTAATTAATGCTAATTATTTATTCAATAATTTATTTTTTATTGTTATTCGTTCCCAACAAAGATAAAATCAAAAGAATATATTTGGCGGCGTATTGTGGTATGATACGAGAATGGTGGACTTTCAACACTGGGCCACCCTCTTGAAAAATTCCTGTGTGTGCCGTTGATTGCAATCTTTCCCTGTTTCGAAATAAATCAACATAAACTTGATTCATAAAATTTTTTCCAAATCTATTTCAAGAATTCTGCCATATACCTCGTTATACCCCTACCTCGATGATAAGCCTCCCTTCGATGACATTCTGGGATTATTCAAAATAATATATAGTCATGAGAATCGATTTATCAGAAGAGCACGCTGTGGAAATTTTTATTGAGAGACAATAGTTATTGGGAGAAAATAGCATAGACTCATTTAACGCTCTACGATTGAATATGTATTTTCCCTGCTATACACTCAATAACAGAAAAACCTACTCCCCAAAGAGTTTTCGAATCGGACGAAATCTACATTACATTAGGGTGGGGACTGAAAGTTCTCTCCCCTTTTTAGATTGCTATTTCAAAGAAAATCCCATCTAAATAAAAAGGCTTTAAATATAAATAAAATACCTTTCTCTTTCGATTCGCGCTTAAAATTTTAAAAATGGAGAGATTTGCTATTTTTTTTTGTGTGTGTGTCAATTTTCTTATAATTATTTAACTTAAAAATACCACTATTGTTCTAAATTTAATGTTTGAGAAATTAGGAACAAGTAAAAAAATAAAACCTGTCAATACAACATATTTATAGTTCGCACAAAAAGCTAGACCCCACCTAGTTTTTTCCTTTTTGCAAAATTAGCAATATTTCATAATTTTATCCAGTTTCATTTTTTACCTTGAAGAGCAAACCTCATAGGAAATAAAATTTTCATTTGCATTTTTTATTGAAGTGTAATACCCTTTGAAGTTAGGTTTTTTTATAGAAAATTCGTTTATAATACGGGAACCAATAGGGGACTTTATTATCTTCCCGTCTATTTTTGCCTTTTTACTAAGCTAAGCGAAAAGGAATTTTCCTAGGTATAGCGATAGAAAAAAATGAATTTTTTTCAGATCACTGTAATGGTCATATTTTATGATAGGACATGCAAATTATTAACTTTTGGCAGCCCCAAACGAGTAAGAATTCCAGCGTATTCCAACGGAGCATCTGGTGGATGTATAAAATACAGCAGTGGATCCCAAACTTTTTCACCTCATGGAACCCCTAGAACTTGAAGGTGCTTTCGTGGAAACCCTAGAACTAAAAAATGTTTTTGTGTGGAAACCCATTCCATACACATACTTCGAAGAGTATATCTCAAAATAGTATTTAAAGTAGATCAACATGTAATGGCCACTTTATGTAAAGGCAATTAAAAAAAGTATTGAATTTATTATTAAAAAATTGGAATAAAATTTTTTAATGTAATTTTACTCATTAATATTAATTTGTGATTCAAGTTTCTCTTATCCATGCATTATTTAATAACTGGAATACGTGCTTACTTTTTTTCACACAAACTGCCGAAGACTAGGTCTATAGAGATTAAATGCAATAGCATTACTTATTCAGAGCTTAATTTGTTTTATACTTTGTTTTTGTAGCCACTCACGTTGAGAAATATATTTCACTCAAACACAATGCTCTGTAGGGCATTAAAATGTTTATAGCTGTATGAGGAAACCCGCGTATTTCGTATGAATTTTCAACCTAAAATTTAGGTGCTGTTCTTGTTAAATTTAGATTATAACATCAAATCTGTTGAGATTAGTTGTTTCTTCTTCATCATATGTGTTTTAACCTCAAATACAAAAAGGTGAATTTTCCATTAGAAAACTATTTAGTTTTGCAAGGTATTTTGTTAACTAACTAGTAGAAATTATCTCGTGCAACTCGAGATAACAAACAATAGAATATTCTTCATCTGGTAGGAATATATATATATATATATATATATATATATATATATATATATATATATATACACTGCTGGACAATTGCTAAGGACGGATCACAAATTGCTATGTAGCATAACATTAAGCGAGACATGAGGCCTAGTAGGATAAAATATAGTTGCCACACTGTTCAGACATTAGAATAAAGAATATTTATTGTTCTGGAAAGCACAAATGCTGTGAAACATCTGAAAGAAAAAAAAATGTTCATTTGATCTGCGTACGGAGAAATGGAACAATGCATCTAAAAGTCAGCAGGCACCTTAAAGAAAGGTATCAACACGGGATATGTCCACCGTGGAGTGTGATGCAACATTCCACACGTCGTACCATACTTTGCACAACATTATCCAGCAGCTGTTGAGGCAATTTATCCCATTCCTTTGTGAGTGCACGGATGAGGGTGTTCTTGTTTGTCGGAGGATAGTTTCGACCAGCAACTTGCCTCCCCAAAGCATCCCACACATTTTCAATGGGGTTTAGATCTGGAGAACGCGCTGGCCATACGAGACGTTGAATACCCTCGCTGTCTAGACAATCCTGAACAGCGAGTGTTCGATGAGATGTTGCGTTGTCGTCCATAAAAACAAATTTATCACCGACAGCACCACGGAAAAGACGAACATGAGGAAGTAGAACTTCATCAATGTATCGTTGGCCCGTCATAGTCCCATTCGCAACCACATGTAGGTGCGTGCGGCCATTGATCATGATGCCGGCCTACACCATGATACTGCATGTTGGATATCGGTCCTTTTCCTGGATATTTTCTGGACGATAAGCAGTACCACTCTCGCGCCAGATCAGTTGGCGTCTACAATCCGATGACAGACTGAACCTACTCTTATCTGGGAATAGTACGCATGCCCAGTCCTGTTCAGTCCAATTGTGATGTTCACGACACCATTACAAACGGGCAGTACGGTGCTGTCTGGTCAATGGGACACACACAACAGGTCTGCGTGCGTATAGTCCTCCTCCCCTCAAACGTCTGGCAACAGTTTTTCGGGAGATCTGCTTTCCTGAGGCAGCAAGAAACTGATTTGCCACCTGCTGAGCTGTGGTGCGCCTGTTCCTTTTTGGAACGGACGATATATCTGTCTTCTGCAGGCGTCGTACTTCTAACACGACCTCCCCCGTGCCGTCTACTACACATTCCAGTAGTTTTAAATGACTTCCACAGCCGTGAAACAACGCTGTGAGCGATGTCGAACTCCCTGGCAACATCTGTTATTTTTCACCCTTCTTCGATCTTTCCAATAATTCGGCCACGCATAAAATCATCTATGTGATGTCGGGAAGAAAATTTGCATACTCATACTTCTTACTAATATCCCGCACTTATTCTAATTTTCCACATTTTGCTTCCTTTCATTTTAAAATGCAAACGAATCATGCCTTTCAGCGTTTTTAATTTATATCTTTTCAAATAATCTTTATATATATATATAATTCTTCTGTGCGTGTGTATGCGACTGATTTCCTCCTAAACGGTTGGACCTATTTTGATGACAATTTTTGTGTGGGTTCAAGTGGATTCGGGATTAGATTCCCAATTCGGTCCAATATCGCAATTAGTTAAAAAGATATTAATTAAACACCTTAAAACGCATAATTGTTTTGCCCCCGTGTGCTGTTTATTCTGCTAATGCGCGGCAAGGGGAAAAAGAAAAGTAACAAGAGGGGAGAATTTTCCGATATTTTCGCCGTTTTTAAAATTGTAATCTAATTTTTCTAGCAAAATCAGACAAAAAATAATTACAGAATCAGAGAGATTATTCATTTCGCCACGATACGGCATATATCTTTATATATATAATTCTTCTGTGCGTTTGTATGTGACTGAACTCCTCCTAAACGGCTGGGCCGATTTGGATGACATTTTTTGTGTGGGTTCAAGTGGATTCGAGAATGATTTAGATTCACAATTTGATCCGATGTCGCAATTAGTTAAAAATGCGCCAAACTTATGTAAGGGCGCGCGATTGTTCATAAAAAATCCTGGGCAAAATTCTTGAGGCCACTATTGTGAGTGGCAAACTTCAAGGTGAATTTGTACTTCTACCACAGATCCCAATGATTCTTTCAGACTCACCTACCCATTCAAATGCTTACAATTTTCAATTCGCTTGGCATTTGCTATGACCATTAATAAGTCACAAGGTTAAACAATGTCAATATTTGGCTTAGATTTAGAAAACCTTTGCTTTTCGCACGGCCATTTATATGGTGCATGTCCATATAATTAGGTCCATTTATGGTAGGTTTGGCAGACCATCGGATTTGTTTGTTTATACCCCTCAAGGATTAACCAAAAACATTGTACATCCAATGGCATTACGATAAATTTATTTTTTGGGCATTAAAAAAAATATACCTGTTATGAAAATAGCTCGAGTTTTATCTTTTTTACTCTTTAATCAAAACAATTTTAAGTTTCTATTCAGAATAGCTTCGAAATTCAACTTAGCCCATAGTAAATATATACTCACATGCAATCGATAGGTCAAATTGTGGTAACTGCACATGTGATGATGTCAGGTATTGCAATATATATAACTTTCTTTATAAAAAATTTCATCAAAACGGTCCAGATTGTTACAACTTATTCAAAAAAAATTGTAATTTTTGGATTTAAGACGTAAGTAAAGGACAACGACTGTCGGGACCGCTAGTATATATATATATATATATATATATATATATATATATATATATATATATATATATAATATGAAAATATTGAAACATTCTCGGTAAATATGTAATGGTTTATGATTATATTTCAAGATTTATGCCATTGTCTTTTAAATGTTTCTTTCTTTTTTTTTTGAGAATGTGTGTGTGAAACTCCATTAGTAATTTCAATTTAGTCTAGCACAGGGGTGGAAAACACAGCGGCCTACGGGCTACATGCGACCTGCCAAGACAGTCAGAAAAAATCAAATAGACAGAAAATATTCTCTATATTGGGGTAAACCTATATTTGTAATCCAAGTTTTTCTTACAAGATCAACATTATAAATGCAAGTTGACTGACATAAACTTGCAGGCTGTGACGAGAATTTCAACAAGCAATCTCATCCTGATTTTAAAAAAAATTGTAAAAAGTGTGATAGGGTACATTTGTCTCATTAAACTGATTTTAAAGTTAAATGAGCGTGCATATGAAATTAGCATAATAAATAAATTGAACAAAGCTCTGCCACTATTTTATGTAACTTTTATTTATTGATTTTTATGGTACGATTTATACCTTTTCTAAGATGCAAAATTAAAAATTAATGAAGGTCGCAGCTTTTTAAAGTGATTGCATTAAGGCAATTATTTTAAAAAGGTGCGGCCTTCTGGTATCCTCCTCTTCTACAATGTGGACCTCGAGCCAAAACAATTGCTGGCTGTCTAGCCCAGGGATACTCAACCCTTTTTCCCGCCGGGCTGCATACACATAGCAGTTATTTCATGCGGGCCGCAACATGCGGATAATGGGAAAAGCAGACTATAAGACCAAAGCAACACTGACAAACAAAACTGGTCAAAATATTAAAACTCATTTTTGCCTTTTATTTTAATACTATATTAACTTTTCTATCGAACACACACATAAAGATATTTATTTTTATGAACTTTTACTGAGTTATGGAATAATTTCTGTTTTCTTTCATCTATGCTTACATTCTACTATTAAGGTATCCGACTACGCTCGGAACCGTGATTTTAAAAAAGAGCACAAATGGATAATTTTCATGATATTTAGTGTCACTTAGATTAGAATACATGTATAAAATTGTTTTAAGGACATTTTGACAAAAAAAATTTATTTAAATACAATATTTCGGCTAAAAATTAACTTAGAATAACCTTTTTTTCAAAATGATCTCCTTTGATGAAAAATGCTTCTATTATAATAATATTTTGCCTGTATATATAGCTAAGACCTCTGTACAGAGGTTCAACTATGATTTTTGAAAAATTCACATTATTTTCAAAGTTACAATCATTTGAAATAATTATCGGCGTTTTTTTCTTAAAATTGCTCCCCTCTGTTGTCGTAAAACATGGATAAACCCACTTCTAAGTTATATATTTCAAAAATTCTAGTTGAGCCTCTGTACAGAGGTCTGAGCTATATACAGGCAAAATATTATTATAATAGAAGCATTTTTCCCAAAAGGAAAATATTTTGAAAATTGGTCGTTCTATGTTCACTTTTTGTCAAAATATTGTACTTAAATAATTTTTTATTGTAATAATATTCTCAAAACAATTTTATATACATTTTCTAATCTAAGTGACCCAAAATATCATAAAAACTATTCATTCATACCCTTTTGGAAAATCTCGGTTCCGAACGTAGTCGGATACCTTAAAAAAACAATTCATAGCAAAGTTCATACATTTGATTGCTTGATTGATACAATTTCCTGTTAAATGTTTTGTACATTGTTCCCCAATAATTAAATTTCTTAGTGCAATGGGCCCCCCATGACCGGGCCACTTAAAAAAGGCTGGCGGACCGCAGATTGAGTTTCACTGGTCTAGCCTGTCTAGCATAAAGTTCCTGTTACAATCGAATTTTCGTTTTGAGTTTTCCAGGAATGAAATCAATACTTTGTTGAAGTTTTGATAAAATAAGGCTTTTGTGTATATCTTTGAGTATTCGCGATATTTAATTATTTAAAAATATTATGTTGAATTTTTTTCCGTTTAGAGAAGAAAATATTAAAAGTCGAAATGGAGCCCAGATCACTGGCAATAGTTGCCCATGTGTTATGGCGATCTAAAATTTTTTTTTCTTTTAAATATTTTTTTAAAAAATAAATATTTTATTTTATTAAGTTATATTGAGTACATATACGATATGTGTGAATTCAAGTCAATTCTTTTGCAGTATACTAATACATATGTATTAAAATAAATAGCTCTTATAGTATTGTTTGAATTTATGGGAGATAGAAATTAAACATATCGGATTATTGCTCGATTCGGAAGAAATAAAAATCCTTTGTAAACTATTTCATTTCAAAGCACTTACTCGAGAATCTAAACTTGTTGTTGAAAGAAACCAGTTTCATTTATTATCACTTTACACGTCTCTGTGTTATCTAAATCTGAATTTATTAGCTAGAATCCGTGATGTCGTTTATAAAACCTCGAAAAAAATATAGAAAAAAAAAGTTCCTCTCCCTTCATTCGCCCTCTTCTGCTGCCTGTTATTACTCAACGGAACGAGTTGGCTTTTCTAGAAAGACTGGTCAAAACATTAATTCTTATTCAAGGGAGTAACCAAAAGAATGACTGCAAAGTTGCTTAAATCTGAGATTCCTTGTCAGCCAGCTTGATAATTTTCGCGTGGACGCAAACACGCAAAATGTTTCCTTCGGAAGTTAAACCTCAATCCTAAGCTATAATTTAGCTGTCATAAATATTACTTCATGAATAATAACGATTAAATGAAAGCATTCAAATGTCATTGAATCATCCGCGAGCAGACGAGTGTGTTCCTTCAGCTGCTGCTTCCAATATCCTTCCAATTTATGCGATATTATCAGTGGTTACATTCTTCCTGAACCTTTCAGGTGTGAAAAAGTAAATATGCTTCTCACAAAACTGAAGATTAAATATTGTTACAGTTTTCGAAGAATTCCTTGAAGTGAATTTCAAGTTAACAATTTTTAAGCGAAGTTTCAGCAAGATTCCGAGACAGCCGAAAAGAGATACAGTGCTGGCAAGTATTTAATTTGAGAATAACTTTGGATTTGAAGTAAGTAAGAATTGTTCAGTTGATTTAAAAAGAATTTCTATATATATATATATATATAATGAAATATGTGTGTCATAAACGTAGTATTAATATATAATTTTTTGATAAATAGCTTTTCTTTGACTAAAATTGCTTGTTTCGTGAGGAATGCAAAATAATTTACAGCCTGATTTAATGTTACCATAGTTTTCTTTGGATATTTTTCATTGAATAGTTACAATAAAAAATTGTTAGTTAATTCTGAAGATATTTTTTTTTCAAAAATTGTAACCCATTTTAAGTAGCTTTTATTTTTGCCGATTTTGTTTTATTTACCATTCAATCAGTTCGTTGAATATTGTGATGAATAATTAATATTACTCACAAATTAAAACAATTATTTTGTTTCAAGATTCATCAAAATAAAATAATGAAAAATGTATATGTATATGCTCAAAATATTATTTGACGACTGTTATTTATTATTATTATTATTTTGCTTTATAATACAATGAAAACAGCTTAATACGAAACTGAGAGGACCTAATGTTTTTTAGTGTTAAAGGTAAAAAAAACCATAAGCATATATTTAACAAAATTAAGTTTATTAGAGTACATTGTATTACATAATATGAATATATATATGCATGCATTTAATAAAAATTAAAGAAACAAAAGCATTAATGGAATTTTATAAAAAATTTAGCACAATACCAAAGTCTTTGCATATTTCCATTTTCGTCTTCTGTTATTGATCAACATTGGTTTTTCTGCAAGAACTTTTTAAAAAATACACAAAAGGGTGGGGGGGGGGACTAAGGAAAAAAAGTTTATATAAATATTTTATGCAGTTTATGACAAGACTGCTCGTCAAAATCTAGTTAACATTACTATATATATATTCCTCACATTCTTAAAAAAATCACTAAGTTCCATTTTACGCATTTAACACTAAATCTGACATTTGAATTGAAGAGTTATTTATTGTGAAGTCCATACAGTTCTTCAGAAACAATATGAAAAAGAGGGAAATTGCCTTAGACATGTTTTTAATAGGGCCATCAATCAAAAACTTTTCGGGTGAATCAAATAATTCTGGTGAAAATTAACATTTAAAACTGTATTCATAAACTATTCATTTTCTTAATGATAAATTTTTGAAATAAATATAAATAAATAATGTTAATTGATTAAATTTATCATATTTTTTTAACGTTTAAATTAATTTTATGTGCATATCTGATGCGCACTACAACTGTGGTAAGGGTCTAGAAAGAATTAATCGATTACTATTATAATATTTGTGGGAAATTGAGCCTTGGTTAGCGAAAATAATTTGCACAAGGATTATTTCGTCATGATTCTGGAATCATCCTAATATCGAATGGTAATATACTTCCTTTTGTCTGGTGAAATGCGGAAACTCGACGTGGCATTGACTCAACAAGTTATCGAAAGTCCTCTGAAGAAATGTTCAGTCATGGTGCCTCTACAGCCATTCATAATTTCGGTATTGCCGGTGCAGGATTCTGAGCATAGCTTGACTTTTCGCTTATGTCCCAATTATGTCAGATGGGATTGTTATATATATATGATAACCTAGGGGGCCAAATCAATCTTTAGAGTTGGCCAGAATGTTCTTCAAACCAATCAACAATGATTTGGGCGCAGTGAGTGGCATATTGTCATCCTGAAAAATTCCACTATTGTTTGGGAACTTGAAGTTGCAAATGGACTCCAAATAGCGGCACACAATTATATTCCAGTCACCGATAGGTTCAATTTGATAAAAGGGCATAGTTTATGTCATGTAAATATAAACTACACCATTGCGAAGCCCCCACCTGATTTCACAGAGCCTTGTTGACAACGTGGATCTATGACCTCATGTGATTTGTTCCATGCTCGAATCCTATAATGATTTCTCACCGAATGAAATCGTGACTCATCTGAACAAACAAAATTTTCTTAGTCATCTTGCGCAGTGCCTCCCAACCTTTTTATCTTCGCGGACCGGTCAACTTTTGATCATTTTACCGCGGCCCGCTGAGAGTGGAACGTTGATTGCTTATATTTTAATTTTTTTGATTCAATCATTTAAATTTAAATTTATTTAAGCATGCCTTCAGAGTAAAACGCAATCACACCCACTCACAAATGAATATAAAGTGATTTTCATGGAAAGTTGCACAAACCCGTGAGAAATACACCACAGTAAATAAAACAGAAATAATTTAATGTTCCTTAGGCTCCATTTGATTCAAGGACTAGTATCGGTCCGCTACCTGGGGGTTGGGGACCACTGATGTAGCGTACAGTCCATATGTTCACGAGCACAGCAAAGGAAATGCAGCTGATGGTCTTTTGTTAGTAAAGGCGCTCGAATTGGTCTTCTAATGTCATAACACATTAGTCATATGTCCTACCTTAATTTTCGCTGATATTTAACGTAGTGTTGCTCGTCTGGTAACAATGACTATTCTATGCAGACGACGTTGGGTTTGGTTACTAAGTAGACATTGCCTTTTGTAGCAGGTAATACCTTAAATTGTGTATGCTCGGTATACTCTTGACATTGAAGATCGAAAAATATTAAGTTCCGAAATGGACTACCCTATGTGTCTAGCTCCAGCAAACATTCCATTTTCAGAATCTGTAAATTCTCGTTGTGCGGCCATTTTCATGTTGGAAACTTTTCACGTGAATCACTCGAAACAATGACTTTGACAATGTACTCAATTTATACGTTTCTTACGCGACGCTCTTGCCAGCTGGATGTTTGCAAATTGCTATTCCATGATTTCTGACCTTTTAGAGTACATAAATTCATATGTAAAAAAATGCATGAAAAAAGAAAAGTTCTTAAACGTAAAACTTTTGTATTTTTCTGTATAATTTCGTTTTATTTTCAATTTTGGAAATTCTTGGATTTCTATATGGTATTGTATTTTTTATGTACACGAGTATTTTGTTCTCTTTCCTCGTGTTTCTTCTTTCTAAAAGATTTTTATTCAAACAGATTAATAATAATAATAATAATCAATAAAATAGAATAACTGTAAAGAAATCAACATTACTTTCGGAGTATAAAGAGTGTTTTTTTTCCAGGTATAGAAGTTTAAGTTGGCATTACTTTCCAAGATGGTGACCGATTTAACAGCTGTCAAGTGATTTATTCTCAGTTTGGTTTGGCAATTCATCAAAACGATCATCAAGCAAGGCGTAGATTCGTCGAATGGGCCCAAAACGAGATTGCTGTTGTTTCCGAATTTCATAAGCGAATTTTGCTTAGTGAAGAAGCGCACTTCTGGTTGAATGGCTACGTCAACAAACAAAACTGCCGCATTTGGAGTGAAGCTAATCCACAAGTGTATGTCGAAACACCGTTACATCCAGAAAAACTGACTGTTTGGTGCGCTTTATGGGCTGGTGGAATCATTGGTCCGTACTTCTTCAAAAACGATGAAGGCCACATCGTTACAGTCAATGGTGATCGGTATAGAGCCATGATTACTAATTTTTTCATTGCTGAATTGAACAATCATGATGATCTCGCATCCAGTTACAGACCAATATCTCTCCTTTCCACTATCGGTAAACTAACCGAATCTATTATTCTTCATAGACTGAAAAATTATATCAATGAAAATAACATCCTCAATCCCAATCAGTATGGTTTCACTAACAAGCTCTCTACCCTTCACCCACTTTTAAGATTAACCTAAAATATCTCTGAAGGTTTCCAGAAAAAGAAAAGCACGGGAGCAGTTTTTCTGGACATCCAGAAAGCCTTCGACCGTGTTTGGATTAATGGACTCACTTTTAAGCTAATTACCTTTAAAATTCCACACCCTCTGATTCACCTTATTCACTCATACCTCACTAATCGTTCCTTCAGAACCAGAATTAACGAGACCCTTTCCAATGAACACTCTGTTTCTGCAGGGTGTCCCCAAGGTTCCTTGCTCGGTCCCCTCTGCTCTTTAACCTCTATATTAACGATATCCCTGACTACTCACTCACTAAAATTAACCTTTACGCTGATGATACTGCCATTCACGCCACGTATAAAAAACTAGAAACAATTTCCTTCGCTTTAAACAAACACCTTCTACACTTGCAAAATTTCTACGACAAATGGAAAATAAGTATTAACGTTGAAAAATCTACTGCCATTATTTTCACGAAAAAACAGTCACTCCCACCACCTATCATCATGTACAACAAACAAATCCCCTGGTCTCAGGAAGCCAAATACCTTGGAATAATTTTCGATACACACCTAACATGGAAACAACATATTTATTACGTTCGCGATAAATTCCGGAAAATAATGTTTAAACTTTACCCCTTAATTGGCTGGAATTCTTATTTAAGTATAGAAAACGAAGTGCTTCTCTATACAGCCGTTATGCGTCCCATCTTAGCTTTTGCAAGTCCAGTTTGGGGTTATGCCGCTAAAACAAATATTAATATACTTGATACCCTTCAAAATTCTTTAATACGTATGATCGTCAAAGCCACAAGATATATGCGTAATGACGACATACGTAATGCTCTGAAAATTATCAGTTTCAAATCTCATATTCAGAATATTGCAATTAACTTTTTTAACGATTTAGAAGCAACCAATAATATCAATATGCAAAATTTATCACAATATATCCCTAATGACAAAACAAAGAGACCAAGAAGAATTCTTCTTGACTCCTACAATCCCCAGTAATTCTATTTTCTCGTGTAATAATTTTTATTGCACACCGTAATTGCTAAAATTTCACTTTCTTTAATTTTGTCAATATTTTTCTCCTGCTCTCCCCACTGGACTTGCTCCTCCCCATTATTTAAAACTCAGCCCCCAGGGCAGCCAATCGGAGTCGATGTTCACTGTACCCTGCATCCAATCAGAGAGCAACCTCTTAGCTCTCAGTCAAGCCAAAAAACTCTTTAAAACTCACCACCCAGATGAAGAACATAAGCCACGCCTCCCGGATTCCATCGCTCAACCAATCACCAACATGCCACTCAGCAGAATGGAAAACACCACTTTTGCCAAGCCCAGCATCATAGACTCTCACGATATGAGATTGAGGACTGTTTTTACAGTCCTGACGCCCAAAAGAAAACGCCTATTCCAGGAGCTGTGGTTCCAACAAGACGGCGCAACATGTCACACAGCTCGTGCTACAATCGATTTATTGAAAGACACGTTTGATGACCGCCTAATTTCACGTTTTGAACCTGTGAATTGGCCTCCAAGATCTTGTGATTTAACACCGCTAGACTATTTTTGTGGGGCTATGTAAAGTCATTGGTCTATTCGGATAAGCCACAAACGCTTGACCATTTGGAAGACAACATTCGCCGTGTTATTGCCGATATACGGCCACAAATGTTGGAAAAAGTCATCGAAAATTGGACGTCCAGATTGGACTACATCCGAGCCAGCCGTGGCAGTCATATGCCAGAAATCATATTTAAAATGTAATGCCACAAGATTATCTTTCGAATAAAAAAAATTCATGTCAATCGAATAATACATCGTTGTTTTATTGCAATTTAAAGTTCTATACCTCTAAAAAAACACCCTTTATATGACGAATGATTTATTGAATTGTTAAAATCCATGGAAATATTTTGCCGTCTTAAAAATATGAGTTCACAACGCAAAATTCCTTTGAAAGTGATGAATGTTTGAGTACTGAAATAGCTAACTAAAGAACAAATATTCTTTGAAAAGGACTCTGCCTTGAAAATGGCTAGTAGTAAAGATAAAAATTAACATGGCAAATCACCGTGTAACAGGTAAGCAAATCACAGATGAAAACATACCGTCATCTTAAATCAGGAGTGTTAAACTCGCAGCCCGGCCAATATATCGGCACACAATATGTAATAAAATAAAAAAAACTTCTCCTTAAATAGGAAAAATAGTAGCAGAGAAAGATGCCAGTGCTAGGACGTAAACATTATTATTTTTTTTGTTCTTTTATATATGTTTATTATAATGTATTATTCGAAATAATCCTACGTTTCCATGGATATTGATTTTTTTGCGGCCCACCTAGAGTTAAATTTTGTTTGTTTGGCCCAAGTTAGCCTTTGAATTTGACACTTTTGTCTTACATGTTCTTTCAGATCAGTATAAAACCGCATGCACTAAATCGTTGATAATTGTATAGACTGCCAGTATTCTTGGATTGTCTAATCGATTAATATGCATTTTTTCATTTGCATGTTATATAGAGAGAGAACGACAATGGCCACATAATGTTAAATACAGTGGGTGATCGGTTAACGAACAGATCGGTTAACGAACAGATCGGTTAACGAACAAATCGGTTAACGAACACTTTCACGAAAGATTTTTGTGTTCGGATAACGAACACTTTCAAGAAAGATTTTTTGTGTTTGGACAACGAACACATATTCGGAGATGATCAGGGATACAACCTTGAAATTATGGATGAAATTTTGACAACTGCTAGAGATCTGGAATTGGAGGTGAACGAGGATGACATAGAAGAGCTCATAATGGGACATGAAGATGAACCGACGACAGAAGAGCTCCAAGA
The DNA here is from genome assembly GCA_019973935.1 of Trichonephila clavipes. NCBI lineage: Eukaryota > Metazoa > Arthropoda > Arachnida > Araneae > Nephilidae > Trichonephila > Trichonephila clavipes. The sequence goes on from BMAU01019837.1 coordinate 410,817, forward strand.
AATTTTGAATGAAGAACACCAAGAAACACATCGAAATGTGTCTCCTTCTGAACAAGAGGAAGACGAAAGAGGACCAATGCCGACATCTGCCATTAAAGATCTTTTGACAAAGTGAGCGGATGTCAGAGCAATGGTCTTAGAATGGCACCTAAACCAAGATGATGTCAGTAGGGTTGGGGATCTTTACAACGACAATGCTATTAATTACTTCCGGAAAATCCTGATAAAAAGAGAAAAGCAATCGACATTGGACATGTTCTTCAACGCCCCATAAGCAAAAAAATGAAAAGAACTGACTAATATGCAAGACTATATGTATGTATTATTTTTTTTAAAAACTTACTAAGAAATTATACATTTTTTAAAATTTAATTTTTAGGGTCTTCAGAACGAATTAATTGATTTCACATAGAAGTCTATGGTGAATCGATGATCGGTTAACGAACAATTCAAATAGCAAAGATAGTCTTGGAACGGATTATGTTCGTTAACCGATCACCCACTGTATATATTTATTAGGGGCAAATATTTATACAAGAATGGACACCAAGTAAAAGAATTTGATTAAACATTTGATGAGTTCGAATTATGCGTACGTGGAGTGCTTCATCGTGCTATATTCGACTCGTGTCTTATGACGTAGTTCCTTCCACCCTGCCGTCTGACTCCTTTGTCAAAAACTTGAGGCGCTGTTTCTTGATTTTAGTCAATTTGGATCATACCACTTAATACTAGGAAAGGTGTGACAACACGCGAATCTATACATGACCGGGCAAGCCTCCTCAGATGTGGAAAATAATCAAATTAGAAATACTCTGTGTGAGACTTTTTAAAAATAAAATTAGAAAGCTAAAAAAAAGTACTAATAAAATAAAACTTACAAATCTAAAAATCAGGAAAATGTAAGCAAATGTTAGAAAAGTGAAAACAAGTAATATTAAACACACATTAAAAAAAAGACTTGTACGAAACAATTGGAAGTATACGAGGATGTCAAAAGTAACAGCCATAGTTTCTAAAAAATGTAGACAGTGAGTATGTATACACACCCGCACACACATACATATATTTAACATTCATCGATGCAGCCATAGTGTTTCAAATATTCAGCTTAAGTGCTATTTTTAGTGGTGCCATCGACATTGCCACTTTATATCATTTAGTAGTCGTCATTAGGAATTAGATGAAGTCGACTTTGATCTAAGAAATTTATTGCAGAATTTTTGTCCAGGTCCGTGTTACGTTGTTTTAGTAACAAATGTCATGAACAAAATCCAACAGTAATTTTAAATAGCATTTGGAGAATGTGAAGTACTAGCCATTTTTGTTGCCTTTGTTTTCTGTTTGTAAATTTGGAGTTATAAGACTTAAAATTAACATCAATTTGAGATGGATTAAATGTTGATAAAAATAAGATGAAATAAAAATAAATAAAAGTTACATTAAAAAACAACTTCCCTTTCGAAGACTTTTTTTAATTTAATAATTGTCAAAAATCAAATAAAAACTAAAATGTTGAAGTTTTCTTATTAGATGTTTTTATTAGAAATTTCCTTCTATTGTACTCAATGCAAATTGGTTCGAAATGAAAATTACATGGAATCTTACTTTCATTCAGATGAGTTAGATTTTTTAAGAATTTAAAATTAATTTTGTATTATTTCGATTTATTGCATCTAATTGTTATGGAAATGTACAATATAATCATCACTCTTTTCTGTGCAAAATGATAATCCAAAGAACCGGAATAAACTGATTATTATACCAAAATGATGAATATGGGCCTATATTATATTGTTTATTTTCTAGCGCGTTTTTAAAAAGTTGTACAAAGTTATTTATATATCATTCAAAATCAATAAATTTATTATTTTCTAACAGTAAATCATTTTTATTTTGTGTTGTCGAAAATGCGGGGACAAATGATTTCGATTGGCTTTTTAATTGTATTATGAAGATAATTGGATTCTCTCGTTTCTTTTAGCATTGACTATACTTGCTACCGGAGTTACAACATGCCTATATTTTCAGAAGCACAATTTTCCATTCATATTGGATTTTCTGTACGGATTCAAATAATTCTAACGTTTTCAATTCTCTCTTAAATTATAGACGAGGGGAGAGAGAGAGAGTGACAAGACGATAAATGACTTGTTTGAAGTTCATACTACTACAGCGTTTCTCAAAAATACATTCTAACATAATAAAAAATGAAATACAAATTTATACTGATATATAAAATACATTGTGTGCAGTACTGATATATTCGTAACTAATTTGACGATACTAAGTTAAGAAGAAGTTCAATAATTACCAGTAAACCCCCATGAGTTTGTGATATATAAAATTATATACAAAAATTAAAACACTTACCTTGATAATTTGTACGGTTTATAATTTATCCCTTAACTGCCGATTAAAAGTCACGTGATTCGCTCCCCAAAGCCACCGTTTTTTAACACGTAGGCGAGTGCATGGGGGTGTATTGGTGGAGAGAAAAGTAAAAAATAATTAAATCTTTTGTGTGAAATAAGTGAATTCTTCGCAAACACTGTCACGGTCTTATTATTGCATTCCAAAATCTTCGGAATAATTTTATGTATAGCAGTACAGAGAAAAGACCATACTTCGGAAAGACGTATGTATACGTCCGGGTCAATTAACGTTTTGGCCGAGTGAGACGATTATATACGCCGGTGGCACTTAAGAGGTTAAAGTCGTATTGTAGCTTTAGCGTCAAAGTATAGTATTTTTGAATTCAATACATTATATTTATGTGCAGGGGGACGCGATGAAAATCATGATTGGATATTGGGTCGCAAGTATTAAAACTTTGAGAAGCACTGTACTACTAAGTACTAGTTATCACCTTACGCATATCAATAGCATTCCTCACTGCTACACACTAAAAATTTGAGTAATGAAGGCGTTGCCGACATTTTATTATTTGTTAGATGTTGTTCGTCCGACGCGTTGTAACTTACGTAGACTAACGGGTAACTTACGCGGTCTAACGCAGTGGCGTAACGTACACCCCCATAAACCCCACATCGCGGGGGGTGGGGACAGGATTCTAGGAAGCCCAAAGCCTGACTGACGCCAAGTACGTATTTACCAATTTCTAAATTATAAAGGCAAAATCTGACTTTGCTGGAGGCTCTAATATTCTCCGTTACGCTACTGGTCTAACGTGTAACTTAGCGTGGTCTAACGAGTAAAAAAAAGTTGGTTATTCTTTGATAACCAACTTTATTCTTTACCCAATCGTTATTTATTTTTATCTTGTTGATTCTACCAAAAAATGTTTTAACATTGTCTATCAGGACAAGCTAGGGACATCGTTATCTTATTTCAAGTGCATTCTGCAATTTTTTTATGTTTACTTGTTCTTTTCTAGGTTGCTGGTTATTTCCTTGTTAGGTCTTTTAAACACCAATTATAGCGAGTTTGTGACAACTACATGGTTACTCATCCAGTAAAAGATATTACTGATAAAAAAATTAATGAAAAACATAGCACTGCCGGTCTAAACGGAGCAGTGCAGGGATAGAGTTTCATTTTAAAAGCACGTAGACTAAGGTCCCGAGGCATAATAATATACTAAGAGTCAAAAATCTGTTGGTGTTTGTGGGAAAGGCTCTGTGCCCCCAAACTCCACCCTTGTTCGTCACTAAATCGGTTTAAAAAATGCAGAATTGAGTCTAAACATTATCTTATGCTTAACGAACATAATTTTGTTGCAGCAAAAACCACGAATCATATTCTTGTCACGGAGAGTACCCTAAATAAAGTTCAGTGTCATGGGTAATGAAATCTATTTTGACCTACCATCAGAAGATTGGATAGAGTATTGCAAATATTACATGGTACAGTAGCACAAGGACTTATCAAACTTTGAAGAAGGAAAATTAGTTTGTGTGTGTGTGTGTGTGATCTTTGTTAATATGAACACTGCTTTTGAATTATAATATTAATTCATTAATCAACACTGATTTTTACCTATATTATGAATATTAGCTGATTTTTTTTTTTTTTTTAGCTTCAGATTTAATTTACCATGTCTCAGCAACAATGCATCGAAAAAAACCGATCTTATAAGAATGAAATAAGGGGTAAATTAACACCTTCACGGACACCATAGGGTACCGTAATGTGTGTTTTATGTTATTTGCTGAGACACATATATAAGCTGCTTGTGAATATCATTTTGTCCATAAAATTGTGCAGCGTGCATCCCTTATGCGTTTTAGATTGTCATGAAAGACGGGATACCACGTTTTATCTGAGCAAGCAGAGCGTCGCGTGCTGCATAGTCCAAGAACGTGCTAAAGGGAAAACACACGTTTTCTACCAATGATTTGTAAATTGAACACAGTTGATTAAGGTTTGAAAATGTAATAAACTTTTGTCTATATGTATTGTATTATATCCTATACAAGAAGTGAACACTTCAACTATAAAAAAAGTTGGAAAATAAAAGAATCCCCCTCTTTTATTATTATTATTATATTTCTAAATAGTAGGAAACGCGGAATATACTAATTGCGATATACAGTAACAATGAAGGGTCCAAAAGTTGTTTGAAATGCATTTCACCATCCCTCCCCTCCGTGCTCAGGATAGGTTTGTCCATGTCACCTGATTGAATAGCGCGTACAGTCATTTTTTTTTGTTTTTGTTTTAGTAAACTTTGTTTTGCGACATAAATAACGTGGATTTTCCAGAGTAACGCTGTAATAATAAATTGTGTCAGTGTTTGGGTAAAGTACACGTAGAGACTTAAGATGTGCAGGAATAATTTTGAAGGCAGTCGTGCATCGATTTTTAGAAATATTTGAGGTAAGGAATCTTAAAAAAGTTTTTTAAATTTTGGATCCAAATTCATGTTGTGACATGTGAGATGTTTAAGGGGAAGAAACAAATTCAAATATCGTTCTAGTCATTTGATTGTGGCTCTCAAAAATACGAGGCCCATTGCCAATATAACCTTTTTATTCTAATCCTACATGAACTTAATTCTTTTTTTAATTATATACTTGTGTTTTAGTAAATTTATTTTGTCTTTAAATGCGGTAATTGACAAAAAGTTAATAATTACCATTAAAATTGTTTTATAAATTTAATAATCGTTTTTCTTTTTAATTATACGTTACTTGAATGAGATATATATTTTAATATATATATGTTATATATATATATATTAAAAATATAAATGTTAACTCTGATTATATATATAAAATTCTACGTTAATTAGAAGTCGTTTTTGTGTTCACTTGGCACTGAGTATAGGCTTTCAAAATGTTAATAAATACTAAGTATTTTTTGCTTTGTTGTTTTAATATATACAATCATTGAAAATTCTCTCCCTTTAAAAAAATTAGAAGGTGAATTCAACTTAATAGGACATTTAGTAATTTTATTCAATGATATTTTAATACCAGAGCTTTACATATTTGCATGTCTTTCTTGGTATAAGAAAATAATTTTACAATAATGTGCATATGCAGAGCTACTTTTTTTTATATATGTCTGAAGAAGCTGAAGTCCAAGAGCTTTCTAAAAATGTATATTAGTATTTATTGGGTAATAATTATGTATTTTTAGAACGCTATTCGTGCTAATGAAGACCTAAAATATCTATGAAAGTCTTAAAGACCACCTTACTTAAGTAACTACAGTCCTTTAGTAAAGTACTACAGTGCTATGTGTATAAGCTACTAATTTTGTCAAAATCATATTTTGATCTTTTCTCTGTGTAGCCATATTTACCTTCATAATGAAAGAAAAAAAATCAATGCATTTTATGTATTAAGGTAATGGGAAATGAAAACACCTAATATATTAAAGCAATTTTATGATTATGGTTTTGAATGTAACTTCTTTAATTTCCAACATTAAAAGATTAATTTTGCGATTTTTTTTATTCATTTCGAAGATGAAATTTTAATCAACTCAGTTTTGTAAATTTTAATTCTTAAATCTCATAGATTTATAGTTTTGAATTATGATGTTATCATTTATGAGACATGTATGAAATTTTCATTTTTCATTAAAAACTCGAAATTGGAATCGAGCTTTAATAAAGAAAATATTAATTTTTTTTTATTATTGATTATTGAATCGGGTGTCATTAGAATCAGAATCGAAACAAAATTATAAAAATTTTAAAAGTAAGCCATTATTTTATCGTCTTTTTTTACAGCTAAAAAGAAAGAAACTTTTTTTTTCTTGAACATTTACGAGTTCCTCCTCATTTTGTATAAAATTATCAGCTTCTTGCAACTTTTCAGTGTATCAAAGATTTTTTAATGTACATGATATCCAAAAAAGACAGTACACAAAATGCTGATCTCAGATGTTCACAATTCAATAAATGTATTTCTTTTTTCTGTGTCTTTTTTCTGTTTCTGTGTTTCTGTTTTCTGTTCTGTCTAAATATAATAAAAATAACGGAAATGACATTTAATAAAGTTTATTAAATATAAATTTCAAAATAGTGCTTTTCTCTCTAAACAAATACGCTTCTAAATTTTGAAGTCACTCTTAGAACTTGTTAAAAATTTAGTAATGTATGCTGTGTCAGAGTTAAAAAATGACTTGTTATCGAAATTCTTGTGTGTATGTCTAATGCTCATTTTCTTTTTTAAAAGAATTCTTGAGAGACTAGAAGTACTATTTGATGATTTATCAGAAAAGCCAATCTTAATACACAAACCAGTTCGTCACATACGTGGTTGTGATGGGACTGATAGTTCCAACCTCGTGAATAATTCATTATTGTCAAGTTAGATTAGAGGGAAAAGTATTACGTCAAAATTCGGCGCTTGAAATCTTTAGCCACTTATTTTGAAAATTTATCTCTGTGTTCAAATTTTAATGTGTTGAATTTACATGTCAGTTTCTTTTTTTTTCAGTAACTTTTATAAGGTTGATATATAGGTTGAATTTAAAGAAAAAAGTTTTATTTTTCAGTGGATGATATGATTACTATCATTTAAAAAAAAGCACGTATTATTCTGCACTTTAATTTTGAAAAACTCATTTTTAGAATCAATAGACAATATTGAGTTAAACTTCTTAATGTTATTAATTGTACAAGAAATCTTGTTATGAAATGAAAACTCAGAAGGTTATATGAATTACTTTGAAAGAGTGAGAGAAGGTTCAATAAAATAAGAATGAAGATACAATAATTATAACAAAAGAGGTAATTATATTCAAGGCTGAATAGATAAGTTGAAGCTGCAATACGCACGATAATTTTAAAAAGGTGAAGAATTCTTTGAAATGCGAAGATGTTAAAAACCAGATAAAAAAATCCTTAAAATATGAATGATTAGTTTTTAATTTAAAATAGCACTCGAAAGTTTTTACAATACAGAGGGCCCAACGCTGAGGTAGTAGCAGTTTGCCATTTAGACCAACGGCGCGCAAACTATAAATCGTGAGAAATTTTTGTTTGTTTGATGATAAGCCTTTCTTCATCATTAGTATATGGTACCAGTAAAATAGTGTACTGTGTATACTATTAATACCGTACTTTGGTGAAAAATAATGTGCTTTGTATTGTAGTCACAGAGCGAGGACCACGAGATCTTTCATTTGGGCTAATAGTTCGGTTTCGTTGCTTCTTTACCAAACAAAAATGAGAAATCAAAATAAGTTTTTGAAAAAAATGTACAGCTCCCGAGAAGGGTTTTAGGGAATTAGGAGAAAGGTATTTCGATATTTCAAATTTAATAGAGGTATATATATATATATATATATATATATATATATATATATATATATATATATATATATATATATATATATATATATATATATATATATATATATTCCTATTATGTCGAAAATTTCTGCTGTACGGGGAAGGTTGGATCCATCCACCGTATGGCCCACACACATGTGTACCCTTCACACGTCTGAGAGAGCGGAATTTACACTCGGGTCGACCGTTCCGTTACTTATTTCTCACGCCTGTACGTCGTCAAGTTCGATTGCAGTGGTGTCGGGTTCTGTCAACGTGGTACTTCTCTGACAGTGGATGTATAGTCTTTAGTGATGAGTTCCGTTTCCAATTGTGTCCTGATGATAACCGTAGATGTGTCTGGAAACGTCCAAGGCGACGTGAGGTTGCACGCCACACAGACCTACTATAGGGCTTCATGGTCTGCGGCGCCATATCATTTGATAGTCATAGACTTCTTTGGTAGTCATTTCTCTGGCACACTGAGAGTACATCGGTGAGTTGATGACATCCTAAGTGAGTTGATGACATCCTGTTCCTTATGAGACATACAGGATTATTTTTCAACTCAATAATACCCGGCCGCACACGACACATGTTACTATGAATTATCATCAAGCTTACCCTACACTTCCTTGGCTAGCTAGGTCGCCTGATCTCTCTCCCATAGAGTACCTTCGGGATGTTATGGAAAGGAGATTACAGCCATCCCGAAATGTTGACGATTTAGCGCAACAATGTGAGACAATTTGGCACGAAACTCCGCAGGATGCCATCCGGGAACTTAATCAGGCTATGCCACAGGTGACAGCTTACATCCAGGCCAGAAGTAGACCAACGCCTTATAGATTTCTTCCATTTGTAAAGATCAAACTGAAGTAATCATTCAATTGTTCATTTAATCGTTTGTTTTTCTATGTAGTATGTTCTTCACGTCCACCGATTTTTGCCGCAATCGGACAACTCCTTCTTGGTGCGCCGTTTTTTTCTCTTCTTTTTCTTGTTATACAGTGTATTTCACTGAGGCAGTAATATACATATATCTCCAATACGTCAAAGGAAAATAATGAACTCTTTAATCTTGCAAAAAGAAGCTTTTGATAAAAAGTTTTGATTTTTGAAGAAGAAAAGGTTTTGACTTTTGGAAGAGGTCTCTTTCCTCCACTCCCCTTTTTTTCCGTCATTAAATATTAAAACTTATATTAGTTTATCTCAGCAGATTGATGATCGAAAATTTTTATTGCTGCTGGAACACTTAATTAAAAAAAAATAGGTTGCTCTTTCCTCAGTCAGAAAAGTATCTGATGTCAAATAGTGTTCAAGGTTGGAATTCCATAAAACCTCGGAAATTAATAATTATGATCCAAAACAAAATGTTAGATTCTTGGAAAAAAATCCTATTTTTTATATAATTTCTGAAGGTAGTACAATATTTTGACCTCTTATTTGTGGTGTTGGTAGTAGCTGAGGGGTCGTGAACTCGTGGCTGGCGATGACGAGTCTTGGGTTAGAGTACTAGTACCACTGATCCGCCCGCCTTGTAGAGAGACAGATGCACTTTAAATCTGCCGAGGATCAAAATTTTACTGGATATGATATTGACATGGTGTGGAAACTTAGAAAGTGGTCAGCCGGTTCAGGTGTCGTTCTCTTCACTAGACCAAGGTACTTCGCCGATAGCCCTTGCATTGTTCTCGAGGGCGACATTAATAACAAATCAAATTTGTCTTACCTGAGATTTTAATGTTTTGGACACTAGTTTGTCGGAGGACTGAAATACAATACCCATTGAGAAAATCATATTCTATAACATCTGAAAATACAAATGACTGGTATGTGGAGTACCAATGTGTCCGAAGTTTCCTTTCCTTTCAATTCAAAATATTTCACACTTTCGTAAATTTTTAAGAAAGGGGGAATTAAGTAAGTTATAATTGAATTTTCTTGATGTTACAATTAAAAAAAATTTTATATATCAAAATATATGTAATAATTTGTGATATATTTCATTTATCAAGATATTGTGTAATATATATTATATATGTTTTGTGGCTGGGATAGCCAAGTGGTAATGGTCACGATCTTGCGGCCAAAATTGTTGTAAATGATGCTTGGGTTCCAGTATTGATGCCTGTAAAGCCCCGTCGTTCAGTGGGGCAGAAGCTCATTAAATCTGTCAGGGCTCAAAGACCATACCCTAGAGTGGAATTTCGATTGGAGTGTCAACTCAAGCGCCGTCTCTTAACTTGACCATATTTCAAAATTACGTAGTCCGTTGTCAGTAGTCCTCGTATTACATCGAAGTGCGACCATAACCAACAAATGTTACATAGTATTTTCATCAGAATGGTTTTTATTTTACGTTCTACTGCTCCGAATAATTTATCTCTTCATTAACTTTTTAAACTCTGTCTAGATCAGAGGTAATCAACCTTTTTTTCTGCTGGGTCGCATACATATGTCAGCTATTTCCCGTAGGCTGCAACATGAGGATAAATGAGGGAGGGGGGAGAAATGCTTTAAGACCAAGATAACATTGGAAATTTAAGATGTAGAAAATTGATCAAAATATTATAATTCCTGTTTTTTACTTTTTTAATTATTATTTTTTATATTCTTTATTTTTGTCACTAACACTAAATTAGAAGCATTTAAGAAACACTCCTTCAAAATTTCTGCATCAGTAAACGGTTTCATATGATTACCAATAATGTAAAAAACTGCATAGGACAGTAGCGCACACAGGAATTTTTCAAGAGGGGAGGGGGAGCGGGGTCGAAAGTTCACCATTCTTGTATCATGCTCCTTTTAATTTTGTCGATTTTCGGGAACAAAACACAGTAAAAAACTAATTATTGAATAAATAATTAGCATTAATTAATAAAATTAATCATTAATAAAAACACTTAATTAAATTTTATATACTATATACTTATAATTATAATCTGTCTTATAATTATAATCTGTAATATACTTATAATTATAATTGTGACACTGGAATAGGATGTTTCTGTTACCACTGTGATATTACTTCTAACAAAACACTTTGTTGAATTGTAAAGTTTGAAATTAAATTTTTTCAAGAAAGCTTCTTTATCACCTCTTGAAAGAGATTTTCGAGGAAAAGTGACATTGAATGAATCGTGTTCATTGGTATTTTTTAAATACAGCACTGTCATGACATATCAAACAATTACTGATCCATGCTTGTTTTTCACTACAAAATAGTCTACCTCCCTCCCAATCGTCCTGAAACGATTTATTTTTCTTCGAATATTTTTCTCTTGCAAGATATAAAAGATAATTAAAAATTAGTTCCACTCATAAAACTGTCGCTACTCTACTGTTGTCTGTTATCGCTAACCATAACCATTACAAATAGAAATGGAATATCAATTCGTACCCGTACGATACCGACAGCAAAAACCAAAATTGATAAATTTGATTTCTTGACAAAGAATTTCCCACCAAATTTTTAATACAATGCTCTAAAATAAGTAACCTTCTCAGAGCAATGGGCCATGGCTGGGCCACTTAAAAAGGCTCGGTGGTCCGTAGGTTGAGTATTGCTGGTCTAGATAATTTATAATTTAAAAATTGAGTACACATTAAAAAATGTTTTCGGTTGTTAAGGGGTGCTTATATTTCATAAGAAACCATTCTCGAAAATAAAATTCTTTAGATTTTATTCATATTAATATAGTTATTCATGCTTCTACCTTTTTAACAGTGATTGTAAATGCTAATTAATGTTTGTGCATTATTTTCAGGAAAATGATGCTTTATTCTGCTGCCCCATTGTGGTTTTTTCTGCTGACAGTATCAGCAGATTCCTTCGATTCTCCTCGAAACAACACTCATACAGAGAAGCCGGATAAACTTTATGAAGACAGTCCGATTCCTAAGCCCAGAAAACCTCCATCACATATTAGTGATTTTACAGACCCTGATACAGGATATAATCCGTTCCTAGATGTTCCTGAAGGGCCAACTTATGCAGGTCGAGATGTCATGAAGGATGAAAGGCGTGAAGATCCTCCTTTTTTTGATTACGAATTAGTGGAAGGAGATTCTTCAGATCGCCGATTGGATTTCGATATGCCTAAGGAACCATCGGAAGAACCTGCTATTCGTAAACGGCCATTTTTTGAGGATCCCCCCGTACACCATGATCTGTCCTCTACGACTATCCAATACGCTACTGAAACTCCTTCAACTACAATTGATTCGTATATAACATCATCCGATGAAATACTTTTTGATGTCCAGTTGTCAGATGAGCATAAAATCAAGAAAGCAGCTACTAGCTCTTCAATTTCAAAAGACTCTATTATTTATATCACGTCGACAGTAGTCGTTGTGGTAGCTTTAGCGCTGTTTTTTGGTGTGTGTTGGTGGAGACGGAAATTAAAAAGGACTTCTCAGTCACCCATTGCTGCTGAAAATGGCGAATTAAAAAGTTAAACTTCACAAACTACAATTGATTATAATCGAGTGAAGGGTTGAAGTTAAAATACTTTTTAACATTGTGAAATCACAGAGAAATCTTTCCATATTTATTTTGAAGAAGTGCAATATTGTTCCATTGAACCACTTTTTCAACGAATGCATATTCTGTGAAACGGGCCTTTAGGAGAATAAATTAGTAACGTTTATAGAGTTTTTACGTCATAAAGTATTCACTGTTGGAAAATTTCACACTTTATCTTCTGACTTTGCACATCAGTTCTTATTTTAAACGACTCATTTATGAAGACAATTGTTATAAAATTGTACAGTACAGAATTGGTCTTTTGAATTTTCTTTTTAATTTCATCATAAATGATTAAGTATATACAATATAAAAACTGTGTATGTTTCCATTACATTGTAATATTAATAGTGCATTACGCTTGTATTGTATTTGTGATAGATGTAAGAAAAATAGTTTTATACCTAAACGACATTTAAAATTTACTGTTTATATTGATATTTTGTTACACTGAATCCTTATTTTGCTGTATAGTCAAAAAGCATGGATCATAAATTTATTAATTCAATTATAACAATCTTATTAAGTTTAATTTAGTTTCTTTGAAAAGTGTGTAGATTCCTGTATTGTAAGGTGAGTAGCTTGTAAATTAGTCAAAAAAGAATTCTAAAAGATACACATAAGATTTTGCATAAAAAAGGAAGATTTACATATTTTATCATTTATAATATTAGATGCACATTCAAAGAGAGAGAACAGACTTTTTTCAAATATTCAATTCAAAATACTGATTTAAAAAAAAGTTAAAGCACAGCTGATAATATGATGAAAAATTGTCAATTTAAAGCAAATGTATTTACCGTAAAATCCGGCGTATAACGCGCACCTTTAACATAAAAAAATAAGATCGAAATTTTCGGGTATAAGAACGAGAGCTTTAAATGTGAAAAGAAAACGAGCTAAGGAAAAAAACAAAAACAAGTAATATAAATTTTTTTAAAAGTCAATTCCTACTTAGATTAACAAAGAAATTTTTTGTTTTAGCTATTTTTTATTAAACAGTTACAATTAATATTAATATGTATATACATAGGACAGAATCACAACATTAATTATTATTAATTATCCTTGAAGTATCGTATTGTCATCCGAAACAATCATGGATATAAAATTTCAGTTCAACTGAATGCTTTAAAACGTGAGGGAAAAAACCTTTTCAAGTTTTGACACAAGTCGCCACAAACGATGCCAACGTGGCTGTATTTGTAATTCTTTTAATAATTAGTTTAAATTAATTAATTTTTATTAATTATAATTAAATTCATGTATTGTCATCCAAAATAATCATGTATATAAATTCTCAGCGCTTTAAAATGTATTTTATTAACGATTGAAAATTCCACCAAGTTAAATAAATAAATGTATAGAGATCGTGAGCTAATAGTAGAAATTGAAAAAAAAAATCAGATTTCTGTATGTATCGAAATATTGCTTATTTAAAAGAAATGTGTGTGTGTGTGACATTCCTAATGAACTTAAAGGGTTATGGTTTTAGAAAGAATGCTATTTTCTTCTAAGCTTGGAATAACACCTCGAATAAATTACTTCAAAACGTAAAAGCATTGCGCACGTATATTTCAGGTTTCTTCGTCAAAAAGGGAGAGCATGTTATACGGCGAATATACCTAAACATTAAAAATTGCAGCTTGAAAGTCTAGGTGCGCGTTATACGGCGGTGAGGGTAATACGCCGGATCTTACGGTATTTTAACATTTTAATTTTTAAAAATTTCAACATAAAAGAATTAATAAAGTCACAACAAGTTATATAAATTGCTGTCTTCAAACGTCACTATTTATTCTTAAATATTACAGCAACAATAACTTTTGTTTTACAAAATTTATTTTCATGAGTTCAATTAAGAGAAAAAATATGAGTACAATTTCAATCAAAATCACACAAGTAGAGAGAGAATTATTTGGAAAAAAAAATCATCCATTTCTTGCAATATTTAATATTGATAAAAATTTGTTATCTACCTACATATGAATAATTTTAAAAAGTTTCTTTTGCAATCTTATTTTGAAATTGTTCACTCCAAGTGAATTAATTGGCTATCAGTTAATAAAGAAAAGTGCTGATGTATGTGTGTTAAGAGAATAAGAAATTAATATACATGGTAAAAGCGTCTCAAGAAAGTAGATAAATGTCGCAATTGCAGTATATACATACATTATTGAATTCTTAAAGCATTTCCTACTCACTGAAAAAATTTTGTGAATGTATAAAAAGGAAATAAAAACTGTGTATAATAAAAATAAAAGTCCATATTAATTCCTATAAATTAAAATCGTTTTTTCTTAATTAAATTTATTTATATTTGTCATGTGCATTTTAAGATTTTTTTTTATTTCGGTAAATTATTTTTTAGTTCGATATAATTTTCGCCTAGTTTGTAAATATTAAACTGTTCTATAACACAATACACAAAATAAAGTTTTAACATAAAGATAAAAGAAATAATGAATTTAAAATAAATTGAAAATTTTCTGATTGTAATTTTGATTAACTCTGTATGAGTTAACACTCTGGAAAGAAGTTAATCTTGATGCAATGGATACATGATGATGACAAACATTTTTAATTTTACAGGGGCGTAAAATACGATAAAGAAAAGAAGGAAAATGCCATATATTATTCAACTATTGCTATTTTGCATTAAAAAAAAATGCATCTTGAAAATATAACTTTAAGTTAGATGAATCTTTTTAAAATAAAAATAAACCGTTATAAGAAAAAATAACCAAAAAAAAAAAAAAAGAACCTTATTTTATATAGCTAATTAGCAAAAAATCTGTTAAGCACTAAATGAAATTTATTAGGCAAATGAATCTATTAGTGTTATTTTTAAAATCAATATATTTTATTTTTCGTTTACTTTTAAAAGTTTTGAATGATTCTCGATTCATGAAGTTTATTACAGTCCTCTCTTCAGTATTTCCACCATTCTGTTAGATTATTAGTGAAGTGCAATTGTCCAAGTTTCGAAGCATTAAAAAGTTTACGGAGTTCTTTGAATAAAATCGAACTGTATTCATTCCTTGATGTAAATGCAAAATGAAAGGAACTCCGTATTGTAACATCTAGTCTTACAAAATCAGAAAGTCAGCAGTTATTGATACTTCTGGTACTGATACAGCTTTAGACCACTGAATGAAATTATCCATAATGAGTATGTATAGATTGCCTCGTTTTATGACTGGCAATCGATCAACTAGAACTCCTACGTTATAGCGCTATAATTTTCGTTTTAGGCTCTTTTCGAGTATCACACGCATGATATTTATTGCATCAATCATCAACATCCGTGCATAATTCATTTTAGTAAACCTCTCTTGTACCTATGCCAAAGTTTTACTGATACCAAAATGCACTGAAAGGTCACGGTGTACGAAAGAAAGGAAATATTGGATGATTGTGAGACAAGCCCGAACTGTCACAAACGTCATTACTTTTCGCTAATCAACATACTATAGATTCTTTCATCTCTCTTGCAATACCTTCTACGATCTCACAACGCTATACTGAGGAGGGTTTACTCTTACGGCATCCTTTAATTTCACAACAATGTGACATTTAGTTGATAAGGTAATAAATCATCATGTGACTGCCAACAAACTAGCATCGCAATGTTCAGAAATAAATATGGCTTCGGACTCGTATGTGGAGGGGCTAGAAACGGCATTTTTCACCGACAAACAACGTGTTAAAGGGTTCAATTAGTCTTTGCTTTACAAAGGCATACCACCATTACCCCTAATATAAAGTGCTAACTCTTACAACAGCAAACCATCTTTAGTCATTCTGCAAACAATTTTAAAATTTGAAGGCTATATTGACGGTATCCTAATACAGAGTGTTTTTTTTCCAGGTATAGAAGTTTAAGTTGGCATTACTTTCCAAGATGGCGACCGATTTAACAGCTGTCAAGTGATTTATTATCAGTTTGGTTTGGCAATTCATCATGAATAGACTCACGCCTGAACAACGCTTTCAAATTGTGCAATTTTATTTCGAAAATAATGGTCGATTTTCATAAGAGAATTTTGTTTAGCGATGAAGCGCACTTCTGATTGAATGGCTACGTCAACAAACAAAACTGCCGCATTTGGAGTGAAGCTAATCCACAAGTGTATGTCGAAACACCGTTACATCCAGAAAAACTGACTGTTTGGTGCGCTTTATGGGCTGGTGGAATCCTTCTTCAAAAGCGATGAAGGCCACAACATTACAGTCAATGGTGATCGGTATAGAGCCATGATTACTAACTTTTTCATTCCTGAATTGAACAATCATGATGTCCAGGAGCTGTGGTTCCAACAAGACGGCGCAACATTTCCACACAGCTCGTGCCACAATCGATTTATTGAAAGACACGTTTGGTGACCGCCTAATTTCACGTTTTGGACCTGTGAATTGGCCTCCAAGATCTTGTGATTTAACACCGCTAGACTATTTTCTGTGGGGCTATGTAAAGTCATTGGTCTATGCGGATAAACCACAAACGCTTGACCATTTGGAAGACAACATTCGCCGTGTTATTGCCGATATACGGCCACAAATGTTGGAAAAAGTCATCGAAAATTGGACGTCCAGATTGGACTACATCCGAGCCAGTCATATGCCAGAAATCATATTTAAAATGTAATGCCACAAGATTATCTTTTGAATAAAAAAATTCATGTCAATCGAATAATACATCGTTGTTTTATTGCAATTTAAAGTTCTATACCTCTCAAAAAAACACCCTTTACTTATTGCCTTACTTATCATCTGGTGTCAATTTTCAAGATAATATCCAGGCCCCATACAGATCGCATATCTCTAGACTGCTTCTGAGTTACTGATATTTTTACTTGGTTTGTACAAATCGAAAAATTAAATATAGTAGGGTGCTAAATTCGGGTACTCCAAAATGTCGTCCATATGGAGCCACAATTGAAAAATACCAGACAGAATGCATCGTGAGATTAGAAATTTTTATCACAATGTATATCGACGCATAGATGCATGCATTGTTGTCGGGGGTAAAGGGAAAGAGGGTTTCACCTATCATTAATTTTAACATTCAGTGTGCAATCCATTGATGGGTCTTACGGGCCGGTAATTGGGAGGGTGACCTCTCAGAAAAACGGAGCGTTCACCTCTTAATTTTCATGGATTTTGCTAGATTTTTTTTCTTTGCTACATCCACACCAGGAAACTTACTAATTCTTCTAAAACGCAAATCCTTAAATTATTTTAAGTCAGGACAGCCACAACTGTCCATCTCACTTCCACACTGAATGCTGATTCTCTCAACAGCGTTCTCCCGTCGCATCGCTCTTCCCTCTTGCCACTGCTCCAAGTCTTTCAATACAACACAAAGCTTCCTAAAAGCAGAAGAATCCACAGACTCAAGTTAAAAAAAACCTTTTACGATACATGACTGGGAAACGCCCCATGATTCATATGCCCAACTGAAAATTATCAAAGTTAAGCCATAGGGTTATTCAAACTAATCTGTCACTTAGATAGACGGTATTGGAACTAGAGATGCCTTAAAGACGTAACCGGCGAAAGTACGAACAACTGTCAGACTTTGAGAGGGGGAGTATAGTTGGCCTCAGAGAAACAGGTTGGTCGAACGGGTGTATCGGCCGGAGCGATATGGTAGTTGCTCGGTGTTGGCAACAATAGATCACGGAAGGGATAGTCTACCTTCGAGGAGGGTCAGAGCATCCCAGGAACATAAATGCGCGCGATGATTGCGCAATCATTAGAGCGGCCACGTCCTAACCAACAACGTCGCTAGAAATGGACTGACGCCATTTGCCATCTTCCAGACATCCAGTTGTATCAAGGGAAACCTTTTGGAGACGATTGACCGATGCAGGCATAAGGAGCCGATGACTATAAAGACGCCTACCACTGACCCCACACCATAGGAAATGTCGATTGGTTTTTTGTCGACCTCGGGCAAGCTGGGGTGTGTGATTATCAGCGATGACTTCTGATTCAGTCTCAGTGTTGATGACCAGCGCATACGCATATGGATTCATCCAGTTCCACCGGTCCGATCCGACATTTGTTGTCGAAAGTCATATGGCGATTACATAAGATGCGATAGTGTGGGGAGCCATTTGTTAGGACACACGATTACCTTTAGTCGTTCTTCAACGCCCTTTGACAACACGCAGTTACCTAAACGAGATTTTAATGCCAGTTGTACTGCCCATGCTTTCAAGTAGTCCAGGTGCTAATTATCGGAAAGACAACGCTCGTCCATATACTTCGCGACTCTCTCAACAATATCTTCAAAGATATTACGTATTCCCGTGACCTGCCAGATATCTCGACATTAAAGCCGGCCTGGAAGGCAATTGCTCGGGAATACTAGCGAATTAACTGCCCAGTTGCAAAGATTATGACATGATCTTCCGTAGGAAGTTTTAGGTGACCTCACTGATTCGATGTAATGCCGTGTTTCGGCTTGTATAGCCACCAGAGGTGGATTTACTTTTAACCTTTTCCATGCTATATCTTCTTAATACGTATAAAACAATCTGTTCTTTTCTGAATTTATTATCGTCTCACACACTACATACATGTTACGTTTCATGATAGTAGCTTGTGTTCTGGGATGCCTGTATTTTCTTGTGACAGAATGTATTATTGAGCCTCTAATACAATTACCGATTAATTACTTTAGAATTTTATATTAAACATAAGATTTCTCTTTATTTTATACATTTAGTGTGTGTGTGGGAATACTATAAAATTCAGAATGTTGTGGTGGGATTTGCTCTAAAGTGGCATCCGATTTTCTAGTATAAGGTATTTAGCTGATAGTCTAAGCAGCCTATCCAAGTTCGTAGTTGGCCCCAAATTCTTTTATGGATGACAACATTCATCCACGTCCAGGTTATGCCGACTAACTTCTGGAGTTAGATTGGCGACTCTTATAAAAATTATCCTTCATCTGGAGTTCCCCTCACCAATCCATGTACCCAGTGCTGGTTTATCCATTGGGTGCCCGGAGAAGCTGGACTTAACCAGTTTTCTGGTAATAAATTTCGATCCGCCAGTGCGAAGGGAGCCCGTAGATCTTCTGCGCCCAGGGCCCGAAATGAGCATAAACCGGCCCTGCATGCATCTTTCCTTTTCGTTTAGTAAGCTGTTTTTCCACCCTTCTGGTTTTTTCTCTTTTCTTCAAAAAATTTTCTTTCCATTCTTTATCGTACACTATACATATTGCGAATTTTTTATTTATCTAATTGTTCGCAACTTTTCTACAAAGTATAAATTGTTTACATATTTCTTACATGACAGTATTTAAAGTCTCTTTTAGCTGCCCTATTTTCTTTTTGCCCTTTCTATTTCACTTTTTACATTAACCTACCCAGTGGCTCACAAAGGGGAGGTCAGAGGAATACGGACTCCCCCTCCAAAGCCATTGATTATAATTCTAAGCATATAGTACATAAAATGTAATTAAATATTTGTTATTAATGATTAATGCTAATT
Source organism: Trichonephila clavipes (assembly GCA_019973935.1). Taxonomy (NCBI): domain Eukaryota; kingdom Metazoa; phylum Arthropoda; class Arachnida; order Araneae; family Nephilidae; genus Trichonephila; species Trichonephila clavipes. The sequence continues at coordinate 430,604 of BMAU01019837.1, forward strand.
ATTTATTCAATAACAAAGTTTTTTACCCGAAAATCGACAAAATCAAAAGGAGCATAAAAGAATGGTGGACTTCCGATCCTGGACTGCCCTCCCCCTCGAAAAATTCATGTGTGCGCTACTGACCCCACCAAATTTTGAAAATAGTTTGTATTCCGCCTTATTTACCTATGTATTTCGAATTTTTTACAGCGCCATTATGACTATTTTTTTCTCTCAGTATTATAATTTACTATTTGGAACAATTTTTGTTAAATTACGTTTTACTGCATATAAATTATCTCTACATATGTAACTTTTTTCCTTTTGTTATCTTCAGTGTTTGGGTGATCATCTCTTCCCTGAGGACGAATCGTGTAGCTCTAAACCCCCTTATCGGTTCGCTTGGGTTGTTTAGGATGGATTGACTATTCAAATCTTAACTCAATACACAACATTATAGGATATTGTAGATGCTTTTGGGAGGATAAATACAACTTGCTATTCTCAAAGAATCTGAAAATCATTTCGCTGGAGGGGTGGGATTAACTGGTATAAGGATTTATAACTTCTCATTGGCAGCATGAATTCATGCTTTTAAAGTTGTTTAATTAGCGAAGATTCTATACTTTCTATTAACCCCTTTTTTTGTTCCATCTTTATATCTGTTAGAATCAATGAACTATTTGTTGAACAATGAATCAACAACTACACAATTATGTGTATAACTTAATTGTAGTATAATATTTTCGATATTATATCATCCTATTTACCTAATTTCATTAAACTTTCTAATACTTCTAGAGATAATTAACCAGAGAGAAATTTTTATAATTTTGAATGCAAGAGCTACACAAAATAATTTATTCTCCCCTTAGATTTTGGATGCTAAAAATTTCTGAAACACGCTGATAAGATGTAAAGTATTTATTCACTATTTTCAGAATACACAATTATCAAAAACAAAAAGTATAGCCTATAGTTGAATCACATCTAATAGTTTAAGCTCCTATAGAGCCTTTCTTCTATAGAATATAAAAAACTAAAATATTAGTTAACTTACAGTATTCTTATTTTCCAATTCTACAATAATCCTTATTTATTGGAAAAGAAACATTGGCTTAAGTAGTGAACTGTCCTAGGGCAGAATTTCATCTATCTAACATCTTTTAGCAAATGAGCATCAGATATACTGCATATTTTAATCACAATATCTATATCAATTATGCATTACAGTATATTTAGTTCTAAAACACTCAATTTTTTACATTAGATTTAAAAGGTGAAAGAAGGCATTGCTATTATGATTGGTCTGTCCCTCCCCTTGCCAAAATTAATAAACTCAAACTCAGTGGCACAACAGCCCATGAGGGCCAGGGCCTACTGTGCTCATCCCAGTATACATGACCATTGGGCGCTGAGGTGCATGAGCATGTCCCGGCCAGGTGGTCAGTCTGAAGCGAGACCCCAGTGTTTAAATCCTCAAACACAAGCTTGGTACTCGTTTATCGACTCACTGCATTAGGGATGAAAGGTTCAGTCGACCTTGCCCAGCCCTGGAATAAACCCAGACCTGTGGTGTTGAAGTGTGATATGATACCACTCGACCTTACCAAAATTAATATTATGCATAAATGTAATAAAAAAAAATTCTAATTTTATTTTTTATTGCATGCTTTTCAAATCTCTGCAACTGTAAAATATTAAGGCTGTTTTCGCCAAATGTATGAGAGCTCGAACTAAACACGATTTCGGAAAGAAAAATGTCTTAATTTTCATGAAAAGTTATGCATTCTAATTCATACACATGCTTATAATATGGAATTTTTAAAATTTCAAAATATTTCATAAGTAATTAGTTTTAAATTTTAACATGTATTAAAGCTGGAATACTTTCTTTTATCTGAAAAATGCTTCCAAATCTGGGCCCTATTCTTTAAAGTTATGCCAAATACAACCTTAACAAAATACCTCTAAAAGAAGACAAATCTATTTTATATTTTAGAATTTTGAAAAGTTTGAGCTTTCAGGAGTAAAATTACTCAGTTATATCTATCAATTTAAAATATGTTATCAACAATCACTGAAAATATTTTAAATTGTAGTTTAGGTATATCATGCTAATTTCATACACAATATCAAAACCCGAGACAGGAATTATTTTTCTAGACATGGTGACAGATATATGTAAAAAGTTTTATCTTCCAATTTTTTAAAATGGTTCTAATATTAATAACTACTTTTCCATCAACATCATCTTTAAAAACACAAAAAGCTAATATTTTTCTTCAAACAATAAACCTGAATTTATTTCAGCTATCTGAATGGAATATTTTTTAACACTACTTCCACTTTAGAAACTAAAAAGTTATGTTAACTAATAAAATAAAATAAATTAACAAAAAAAAAGTTAAACAAAATGAAAAATACTGAAATTATTATATTGAAATTTATGAAATGAAAGAACATTGGAAATCAGAGTCCATGGAATAAAATCCATTAACATATGGTCCAGGACAAATAAATCCCTTTTTGCATACTTACTGTATAAAGTAGATGCAAAATCTTTGTATAAATTTTTCTTATTAATGTAATACCCTACAATCGCTCGATAGATTACATTTTGGTAGCTCCATAAATACATACATACAATGATTTTTTAAAAATTTTTAAAGTAATGATCCATGAATTTGAAATCGAATGAATTTTCTGTTGCACGAGTTGGATAGCTTTTAAAAATGCTTTAAAATTAATACTTCATTCATCTTAATTGCTGCATAAATAATTTTTTAACAAACACATTTAGTAAGTTAAAATATTTTCATGTGATTACATGCAAAGGTTTTATCCATTAAAAAGCAGGCCAATTAGTATAATAATCTAGCACTATTAAAATAGCACTCAGTTATCAAACGTAATGATAAATTAAAGTATTTTCTTGAATCCAAGCAAATCAGCTGATTCAACAACTCCATAGATAATTATAAGGTCTTTCAAAGGTATAAGGTAGAGTTAAAGAAATAATTAAGAAAAAGCATAAATTGTGATGCAGTGACTTTTCAGTAATATGCAGCAAAGCATATTAAATTGAACATAAGCACTATGAAATATACTTTTCTGCAGGAAGAAGAAGATATATCAAGTACCTTCTAACTCTTTGTATTGATTTGAGAGTTCTTGTGTTTTTTTTGACAACCAAAATAACAAAATGTATAGACTGAAGGACAAAATATTAATCTAGCAGAATGAGCATATTTAGAATGCTCCACATAAAAAACAAGAAAAACTTGCAAAACATTCAATTCCCCACAATCATTTACAACGCATGTGGCCTAAGCTTATTAGCTTTGTGAAGTGTTTTGCTTTTTCTCAACATGGCATTTTGATTTGCAAAGTTACTCAATATTCTTTAAAATAAGATTAACCACTAGTTTATATCACATTTTATAATTTTAATTGAAACAGGACATTTTAAAAATATCATGTGAAGTAAAATTGAGATTTCATAACATTGTTTTCTGTAACAAGTATGCACACATAAATAAAAAATCTTATTGTTCTCCTCCCCTCTTTTCTTACAAGGTAATATAAAATAATGTAAGAATAAAATGAGTAGTTAAAGATATTTTGGAATTTTAAGCAACTAAATTTTTTTTTATTTACAGTAACACTAAAAATATGAAACATGACATTTGTATTCATAAGTAGTTAATGATACATTGTGAACACTTTTTGAAGGACAATTTATAATTAACAAGTACATTCCAACAAAGTAACATTCACTAAAAGTTTTAGATACTATAACATTAAACTGCCTGCTTTTTTAGCGGCAGCTATGGCATTTTCATTTGAAATTATTTGGAATTCCTGAAACCTTTGTGATATTCTTTGAGTCATTTTCATATACTTCTCCATGCAATTAAGAGCACATTTATCCTGAAAACATAAAATTATAAGTAAATAAAACAATATACATGAATAAATTTAACTTTTAAGGATATTTAAAGTAATTTTGCTTATGAAATCTGAGAAACCTTAGTCACAGACATAATACAAATAGCATTTAAAGATTGAGGATGATTAAATAAAACTTACTTCTTTATCTCTAATATGTCTTACAGTAAAATCATGAACACAGTCTCTGAAACATCTCTCGGATAATTTATTGTATGATATAAGAAAATCTCTGAACTATATTGGGAGAAAAAATCAAAGAAATTAATAAGTTATTCAGTATACATATATGTTAATACTGTTACTAAATACAATTTACAAAAAAGCAAAAAGAATTGTAAGAAAACATCAAATATTGAAAGTTCAATGAATAAGAAGTACAGGAAGCTTTTCCCATTCAAAATGTCTCGTAGTGTACAAAGATTAAGAACAAGGTCTTTTTTCCAATGTAATGTAGTTCAAAAAGAGTTTCAGATTAACACAAATAACAGCAGATCCGCAAGACCTAAGAACATGGGGAAAGATAAATAAAACTTTCCAAGAAAAAAAAATCTGGATAAAGAGGAATTTAATGGAAAAATTTGACTTTCAGAAAAACTGGACAGAAAACCAAAATGATCATGAGACAGGTGGATGGCAACAAAAATCTAACTTTTAGTAGGATATATGATCACCTCAGACTGCTGTATAGGATTTAAGTTATATGTTCATGCAAGCTCAAGGTTGTCAACAAGTTGGGGAGGCACTGCTGCAAAACACCTTCTCTTCGAGCATGCGTTCCAATGGATTTGGATACAGGGACCTTGTCGAACAATCCATTTGAATATATCTTCACTATCTACAAGTCACTTGTTCTCTATGAACAGAAACTAATGACCCATAACATCTCTAAAATAGATGAGCATGAAAAAGGAGAATCTCGGCAGAATGACAGGAATCTTCTTAGAAAATGTGAATGTCGGTAAACGTACCAAACATAACTGCCTAAATGAGAGAACTCCCTTATCTCCAAATAAGTCCTTTTTGATGAGACATACTGAATATTTCTTTTCTCACCCAATGTATGTGTATATATTTACATTAGCTAAGATTTAATCTTCTCTTTTTGTTAAGTGAACAATCAATTGCCCATCTGTTCAGTTCTTGTGTTTATAGCACTACCAAAACTGATGAACATGTATCAATGACACCATACAGGTCATTTGCATTTTACTATGGCTAAGAGAATCCACATGTTAATAATTAAGCAATCTGTTATATATGTCTTGTGATTAATTTCTTGCGTTGTCTGTTCTTTCAACTGTTGGGCAATATAACAGCTACATGCTGCTGTGGTTGTTCATGGATGACCATTACCAAAACCTTATCTACTGTATAAATGTTCCTGTTTGAAACAAACAACAAATTTGTGAAATGATGTTGCAAGTGATACTCCCCTACTCCACAGCCCCACTTCAATCTTCCTCTACATCCTCAAAGATTTGTTCTTGGGTAATCTAAACATAACTTAAAAGATTGCTTGCTGGGCATGTTACGCTGATACAGCAGTCAATATTGTTTAAACTGATGCACAAAGCGAGAATGCTTAACATCCTTCCACATCAAGCTGCATCAAACAGCACACAAGCCCTATCACAACTGAACTCGGTCAAACCTTCTGTTCTACCTGTTCATTTTGCTAATATGTAAATTTCTTAGTTTGGTTCTTAATTTTTGCATGCCAGTGATTTCTCACAAAGAATACTTCATTAAAACAATTAAATTTCTATTGAAAAGATGTAAAAGAAATAAGGAAAACATAATTGAATAATAATTATTTAATCTAGAAATCTTTAATTTGAATTAATGTATTACTCTTTTGACTTTTTAACTTTATGTGTTCAACATTATGATTAAAACACTTTATGTGTTTATTAATTTTCAATGAAACAAATGCTCTAAGTAATATTTTACATTCAACTTATTAAAACAAACATGGAATATAAATCTTTTTTTTTGTTTACTAAATAACTATTCAACGTATATTTAATAAAATAAGAATTAAGTCAGATTATAGAAATTCTAATACTGAAAATGGTGGGAAAGAAAAATAAAAGAATATTGAGCTGTATTTTTGTTACAATATGAAAACAAAGTTCAATATTTTTTAATATAAATTGAAAATTGTAATAAAATGCTTTCTTTGCTACATAACATTTAATACAACACCTATTATATTCAACAAAAGAATATGAAGAAAGAGGATTTTCCCCCCTTTTGCATATTCTACTTTGTGGTTACAACAAGTATTCCACTTCTCAGTGTATATTTAATAATATACACCACTGGCAGGAAATCTTGTAGCTTTCACAAAAATGTATTTGAGGTGAAATTTCTTGAAATGTTATGCAGTTAAAACGGTTTCGATTATTTTCAAAATGCTTAAGTTTAACTAATATATATATATATATATTAATCTTATCAATCAATTTAGCTTAATTTTTATTTAAAATATTGTTTTACTTAATAACATTCCTTCACTTTTTAGGCCTATAAAATGAATCTTATAATATTTTATCTTGCAAGGTTAATTAATTTACTTTTAATATGTAATTATGAATAATTTCAATATATTTTCTCTCGAAATGTGGAGCGTAATTTCATTAGAAAAAAGCTAATATTTTTCAAGAAAAATTTATTCAACCTCATTTTAGTTAAGTCTCTTATAGAATAACATAAAAGCAAGCCAAATAAAAATGAAATTCAATTTTAAGCATAAAATAATTTCCACAATGCAAATATAAATTTCCTAACAGAAGAATGCAACTAAAATATCTGTATACTTTAGTTTTACTTTTATAATAAGACATATAAATACAAGTTTTCATATTGTGTGACAAATTACATCATATCAGAGAAGTTACAAAATTAGTTTGGTTGATTTTTTTTTGTACAAGAGTCAAATTTGATTAACCTGCTCCAAACACTCAAATTTACAAAAATTGCAAATCTGTCAAAACTACATATAAGAATGAAAAAAAAAAAAAAGGATAGACTGAGGGGGAAAAAAGAGTAAAAGAAGAGATAATTACTAGAACATACAATGAACACATTGCTATTTCAATGCAGAATAATACATAAATCAAAATATTTTGTACAATATAATAAAATATTTTGCAAGTAGGGTTGTTTGGATAACAAAAATATCAGGCATCAGTTTTACACTAAAAAAAGTAACTATCATAAAATCGGGTGTATAACACTCCCCTATACTTTTAAGCTGTGCATTTTAAAAATTTTTAGGTATATTCATCGAATAATGCACCCCCCCCCTTTCACAAAGAAATCTGAAATGTTAGTATACAATGCTCTTGGGCTCTGAAATAATTTGTTCAGGGTATTATTCCAGACCATTGAAAAAGTAGTATACTTCTAGAACTACAACTCTTTTAGTCCATAAGGGGCACATGTGTCATTTCTTTTAAATAAACAGTATTTAGATAAGTGTAGAAGTAAACTTTTTTTTAATGCTTATATATTTTGTTATTTTTAAAGCTATTGTTTTTTTACCCAGTGTATAATGCATACCTTTAACCCTTTTGCTGCACATCTTGTGATTTCCACAGGCAATGTAGATATAGCAAGATTTGTGCAATCCACGATCTCTGCAGGTATGCATTTTTTCTGACTATTTAGCTTTGCAACCTGTTTTGTTCCTGTATATGTTTCCATTTACATTTTTATAATCTAACTCTGTGTATTTTAAAATAAAAACTTTTACAAATTATTTTTTATATAGTTTAACTCTAAAATGTAGATTTAATGAGCAGATTTGAAATATGTAATAAAACACTATGCAATTTTTAACCTACTTTGATAAAATAATTATGCAGTAAGAGGGTTAAATTTTGATCTTGCACCAAGCAGTGCACAACGATAGAATCAAACCAAACAAAAAAGAACTAAAATAATGAAAACACTGAATTTCTTGAGTACTAAGTCAAAATATATAGGTATAGGTCCTATATTTGGAAAATTTATGGAATAATTTTTAATAAATCTAAAACTTTTTCCTTCAGCTATTGATAAGATTAAATTTAGAAAAAAACATGCCATTAGAATTAGTTTCAAAGCAAATTAAAATCAGATTAATGCTCTTTTCAGTGAAAATTTGTACTCTTCCTAAAGATCACTATTCTGGAACTTCACTTAATCAGCAATATTCATTTTGTATTAAGAAACATTCTTAATACAAAACACTTGTTAAGTCAAAAATTTTTCTTATATAAAATCCAAGAAAATGTTCCAAATGGCAAAAATACCCAGAAAGGGATTGTGAGTCACTCGATTTTTTTCTTGTATCACAGAAAGAACTAACTTGAAATGTGACATCAATTTTCAGAAAATAAAAATTAAAACAATTAGTTTCTTACCGTAAATCCAACGTATAACATGCACTTTAAACACAAAAAATAAGATAAAAATTTATGGGTGTGCGTTATATGCTGGGTATAAAATAAAAAAGGCAAGTATAAACAAAATTAGGACCTCTACACAAATCAAAATACATTTTATTTGAAAGAAATAACATACCCAATGAAATTAAAGGGTTGTAGTTTTAGAAATATACTAATTTTTCAAAATTCTAGTATAATACTTGGTATAAATGACTTTAAAACATAAGAGCATTGCCCACATACTTTTCAGGTTCCTTTGTAAAAAATGGGGTGCATGTCATATGGCGAATATACCTAAAAATTGAAAAATGCAGCTTGAAAGTAAAGGTGCATGTTATATACACTGGATTTTACGGTATTTATAATACATAGCTAATTCTTTTATTTATTAATTAGAAAGCCTTTTAAAGACATTTGCTGCAGTCAAAATTTGATGAAAATGTGATACAGTATTATCATTAAATAAATGCTTTTCACAATGCACATAACAGTTTTCCCATGATTTCAGTAATTCTCTTCAGTGGCGTAACGAACACTTGGGCCCCTCTGCGTCAGTCAGGTTTTGGGCCCCCATGTTGAATTTTACAAAGGGTAGGAACTTGCGTCAGTCAGGCTTTGGGCCCCTTAGAACCCTGGCCCCCTCCCCCGCGATGCAGGGGTGTACGTTACGCCACTGATTTTCTTACAGTGCTAGAAGATTGTAGCTTTAATATTGCTTCCTCAACAGACCAAGTCTCCTCATAACTTCTTGTAAGCTACAAAGCAAATCATAAGCTCATTGGTGATAAATGGTCCTACCCCCTTTAAAATCGCACTATACTATGACATTCTTATTAAAACACTCACAGATTGTACAGCTCGTTATCATGTAATCTACAGAAATTTTGTTAAAAGTGGCCAAATTTATTCCATTTTTTAAAATTTCCTTAATTTTTTTTGAATTCAGTAAATCATTTGTGCTTTTTTTTTAAAAATCCTTTGGCAACAATTTTTTTAAAAATTCTTTAATTAATCCATTATTTTACTAGAGAATGACAATTTAATTTTTGATATAGTCATGCAAGATATTCCTCATTTCTCTTTTAGTTAATTCCCAGTTCTACAGTGATGAAGGTCAGACAAACAGAGTGCATGCCATCTCCTCTCTGCTGCTTACTTTCATAAACCATTTATCTTTGCATTTTCAGCTTCTGGTTCTTCCATTCTGAGTGTCCTTTTCCTCCAATGTAATGCACTTGATCTGAATTGTGTCCTTCAATACTTCTCATAAAGAAAAAGAAGCTTTACCATTATATACTTCCTAAACATTTATAATGAAAAATGCTGCTCATTAAGCTAGACATTTTTTTTTTAATAATTTGCTTTGCTGATTAGAAAGGTTCCACTGTGTATATATTTTATCAATTTCACATAGCTACAGTTTAAAGAATATATTTATAAATTGAAACAAATTTTTTTAAATGCACTGCTTGAACTAAATAACCATTCATTATTAAAAATATACCTGTTGTATTTGTTCAGCTTCAGTTATTATGGGTTCTTCAGGTACAGACATTTTCTGAAAAGCAGAATTGAACAATTTAAATAAAATACAGTTATATATTAGTAGAAACATAAAATATTTAGTAAGAAAATTCTTGATAGTGAATATTAAGCATTTAAAATATTACATGAAAACTGACAACTAAAAAAACTGCAAATCTTGAAAATGAATTTACATGAATTAGCAATTCCTTTACTCAAGTATATAATAAAACACTTTTTCCAAAATTATAGTTCAAGATGCTTTACATTTTTACTGAAACCAAATTTTACTTATTACTTGTATAAATGATAAAGTAATTTCAATCCATTTTTATTAATGTCGCACTCAAAAGCAATGCAAGCGCTGTTGGTGACAGACCTTGCAATTTAGTAATTTTTTTTTAAAACAGGTACATTAGAGAAAGTTTATTTCATCATTTTCTCTATGTTTTAAAAAATAATTTCACATTTATATAGCTTAAAAGTTTTGATAATCTAAGAATTCTTTATTTTGTACAATATTGTTTTAGGGATTTTATATTTGTTAACTTGCAGTAAAGAATTCACAGTATCCATTGAAAGATGAAAATAAATAACATCCTTATTTTTATTAGTCATACTGTGTTTAGCTAATGCAAGAGAGTAATAGAGTTATTTTGCAAGGATCCATACAATAAACCCGTTTATAAATCCCAAAGATAATTGTTAACAATTAAAGATATCCAAAGTTAATTGGTAAATTAGACTAGAAAAGCAACAATTTGTAATTGTTTTGTGAAAATAACAGTAATAAAAACTGATACCCCTTTTTTGGAATAAGATGTGATTACAATTGCAAAATTATTTTTCACAGTTAATAAAGAAAATTTGAATCCCAATTCTCACAATATTTTAAAAATGCTATTTAAATGTAACACTAATATTTATATAAGAATTTTGAAATATCTTGCTCGCCATATTTACTTCATTCAGTGTATCATAGATTCAAATTAAGTAAAGGTTCAAGTGAAGAAAGTTTATTTTCGCTTGATTAGTTTGCTTTCATGTAACTCAAGGATGTCAAATGCAAAGGCTGTCTTGGGCCAAATAAACATGGTTTAAATTAATTTCCTATTTCAGGAGAAATTTTGATATTTTATTATATATTATTGTGTGCCAATATACTGGCCAGACTGCGAGTTTGATACCCTTGATGTAACTGGTTAGATATCAAAGCCACAGAAAACGGTGGCATTTTTTCACACTTTTGAGGTGACATTTTCACCTCATTTATAATGATTTTGAAATATAATTTGGTACACCACAAAACTTTTGAAAAATTAATTATTTTCTGAAGTTCTAATAATAAATTTGAATCATTCCCAAGAAATAAATTCAAAATATGATTTCTGCCAGGCAAATATTGTACTCTGGAATTCTTTAGCATGGTAAATGTGCTCAGATAAACCTTTCATATTAGTTCCATAACTATGCCTATATTCTTCATAGTTGCCTAAATTTAATTCCTCTTGAGTTTCACTGTTTGAAAATGAAAGAATCTTTTATGTTAAAAGCAATCTAATGAAATGGTAAATTTAATATATATTTGGTTTTTCTTAAGAAGATTTCCCTTCTAGACTTCTCTCCTTACACTATAGGCTCTAGAAATTATATATCAAATAGTATCTTCCACTAAAAAAATTCAAATAGTCCCATATATACAGACTTCAGAACCTTATATGGTTTTCTACCCCCTGTTTGTTATACTTTTTGTAGAAAAAATAAAAGTTGTATTCCACTTGCTAACATGTACATTAATGCAATTCAATGCAGTATTAACCATTTTAGCAAAATGGAATACCCATGTGAAAATGTTTACATAAGTTCACATAATCTCACATCAAGTTTTTCTTCCAGATTCTATATAATTTTGATAAACATAATGTATTTCATTGTTTTCAATAAAAGCTTTATTTTCCATACACTTGAATCTCATGGAAAAAAAAATCAACGAGAGACCCAAGATCAGTATATAAATTATAACTTAAGTGAGCACTTAAATCGTCTAAAATTATCATCCTCTAGAAAAAAAGTCTTTTCTTTCTTTCTCAATGGTTTTAAAGACTTGAAAGTTATACATTGGTTATCTAACCTTCTATAAACAATTTTTTGCAGTTAGAAACAGAAGCTTCTAAAGAAATTATTTAATTTTTTTGTTACTGTCACACTTTAATATTGAATGCGAGCTATTGATAATATACCTTGTTATTTGTACCTTGGTCAAATGACAAGGATGACATCTAAGCTGGCATTCTACCCACCAAACATCCCTACCACACTAAAGTAAATACTTAACAAATTTTTGCATCAGCACTCTACACTATGGATTTTCAGAAGCCCCGGGATTCAAACTTTTCTTTGTATGGGTTAAACAATCAGAACAAAAAAGGAATTCCTACTTGGACTAGACTTTAAGCAGTTTGTAAGACAATGAGCCACCAAAACAAATAGGCAAGAATTGCCTCCCAAAGAAAGCATGTTGTTGAGAGGGAAAATTATTAAAAAATATTTTATGAATTAAAATAAAACATTTCATAACATAACTGTAAAAAATTGATGAGAAACAATTGTGGCAAAATTATTGAAATAAAAAAAATTAAATCTGTTATTTTAAGACTTCTCCATAGAGTAAACATCTGAAATGATACATTTCTGAAATTATAGAGAGTATGAAATCTCTACATTGCAACAGGGTATTGAAATAAATGTATATTTTTGGTAAATTAAAAAAACAGCACTAAAACCTTGTACCTCTGTTAACCCGTTTCCGCCTAGGGTCATATTTATAGGACAGTTCAATTTTCACCATTATAAATACAGCTATTCAGTGTTTAGCCTATTCTTTTAAGTACCTGAAGAGTAATAGTTTCACACTTCTTATTTAAACCAGTTTGGACCAGATGGAAGCATTTTTCAGCCAGCTACAAACACGTAAACTTCGCCATTTTCATGATTTTTTCTTGCTGAATTTCATTGTAATCGTACGAAAAGATTTTAAAGGTAGGCTTAAATTTTTTTTCAGAATTTATATTTCAGATATTCTATTAACAGATAACTTAAAACGTTTTAAAATTATTTTTACTTTTATTAGTTTTAATCCAAATTTATACTACTGTCCTAAAAAAGAAGGCTGGGCAGATTCGTTAAATTTTCTGATATTTAGTTTATTTCATAGGTGCTCAAGATGTCACGGAAAAAAGTTATTAAAACTGCTGAGGAAGCTGTAGAATACCTATTTTCGGAGGAATTCGAGTCCTAAATGATTACTTTGCCACCTCTGAAATAGATAAATTAACAGATGAAGAAGGTTTTGATGACACTGAAACTCTTGATGCATCTGTAAGACACGTTGCAGGCAGTATTGAAATTTCTGTACCTTATGAAAACCATGATGATCATAGACAGATTTATCAAACAAAAGTAAAAATGCTTAGAATTAGGATCAAATACACGTAAGAAAGGTAAAAAACAGTTAATAGCAGATTTGAAAAAGGTTCCGCCAAATTATAATTTTTCTGATGAAAGTAATGCCTCAAAAATAAACTATGAAACAGCTGTAAGCACTTTAGAGGGTCTATTGCCCGAAGAAATTTTTGTCTCCTTCATATTTGGAGCATATTTCAACAGAAACAGAAAAGTACATCAAACAATGGAAAAACAAACCAAATTTTTCCTTAACAACTGAAGAATTAAAAACATTTATCGTTTTTTTAAAAAATTTCTCTGGAAGTCATACGCTATCAAGTGAACGTGACTATTGGTCAGATGAAGAAGATTTAATGGTTCCTATAGTAAAAAACTCAATGACTAGGAACAGATACTTAAGAAATAAAATCTATGATTCATTTTTCTGATAATAATGAAGCCAAGTCCCAAGCAAATGACAGAGCTTTTAAAATTTGAAAATTAATTACTGAAATGAACGCAAATTTTCAGAAATGGGGAATTTTTGACAAGCATCTATCTATTGATAAAATTATGATTTAATATTATGGTCATCATTACTTCAAGCAATACATTAAAGGTAAACCCATAAGGTTTGGGTATAAGATGTTGGCATTATGTGGAAACAATGGCTACTGCTATAGTTTTGATTTGTATTGCGGCAAGGAAGTTGTCAATGCTGCTTCTACTGTGGTTCTTTCAAAAGAGCCCTTGGGAATTTGAGTTGTAAAAAAATGCTTCGGCCAGTTACTGATCCCAAGAGTCATGTAGTTTATTTTGATATTTTCTTTAATTCCTATAATTTGCTAGTTGACCTAAGAAAGAGTGGATTTCAAGCAACAGGAACAATAAGAAGTGACAGAATACATCATTGCCCTTTGAAATTGATTCTACTTTCAAAAATACTAGCCATGGTTCACATGATTTCTACCTTGATGTGAAAAATAAAATTACTGCGGTAAAATGGAACGATAACAAATGCGTTATACTTGCGACAAATTTTGACATAATTGAGCCACTAACATCTGTTTCAAGGGGTGAAAAGGGAAAAGCTGAAAAAAATAAAATCAATCAACCATGTCTTGTAAACAATTATAACAGAAATATGGGTGGTGTAGATTCTCATAATTGGCTTTTAGAGAAACATACCATAAAAATCCGTGAAAAAAAATGGTATTGGCTAATTTTGACTAGAATTGTAGACATGGCTTTTGTAAATACCTGTGTTATTTGCAACATGGTAAATGCAGAGAAAAAGCGTATCAAAGAAATAAGGAGACATATTGCAATAGCCTATCTAAAAAAAGGCAACACAGTACAAAAACAAATAGGTAGACCAAGTTATACAATGTCATCTCGAGTGAAGAAAATAGACACTGTTAGACGTGATGGAGTTGGTCAAATAAATGGTAAGAGAAAAACAAAGATGGTGTCAAATGCAAAATTGTTCGGGTAAACCTTTACATTTTGCATGAAATGTAATGTAACTCTATGCACAAAATGTTTTCCAAATTACCATAAATAGTGTGAATATGTTTAAACTTAATAAAAAATGTCAAATTTATTTGTGTTTCATTTTATTTTGCATTAAATATTACAGTTCAATTGCTTGGGAACAGAAACGTAATCATGTAACTAAACACGAAGGAGAAGTACTAAGTGTTCAAAAACTTCCATATCCGCCCAGCGTCCTATTTGTATGACAGTAATTATCTCGGATCCTAAATTAATGGCATGGAGTTTAATTGCATATATTTAATTTAAATGCTTTTAACAAAATTTCAATTTTTAATTAAGTTGGGCATTAACGGGTTAAACAATTCTGAGAGTCACTTATCTTTTTTTTTTTTATTATTTTGCCTCCTTACATGTTTATTTACTATAGTGATACTCCAAACCTCACTTGACAAAATATATACCAATCCCCACCATGGTATTTTTGTTAAGTTTCACAAATCCATTCATTGATCTAGCAAGCCAATATCTTGCAAAGACCGAAAATATTACAAGCAGCTGTACCATGTGCCTTCCTTTACGCTCCTGCACGTTGTGGGGAAAATTTCACATTTAGCTACAATGCCATTTGTAACCATCTATTAATTTTTCACTTAAGCAAACACTATTTGTGACAAATTTCAGACATTCATACTTAGATGCTATCAATCCCTAATTTACATACCAATGAATCACTGTCCTTTCTAACCTTCTCTTCATTCAAAAAATAAAAGTACAGTCATAACTTTATTTTCAGCTAGCCAGAAAACCAATCTTTCAAAGTGACAGTTGCCTCCAAACCAGTGCGGGTAAGGTTACAGTTGCCCCCTTGTTTGGTAGGGATGCCAGCATGGTAAAAATATCTAAATATGATGTGGTAACAATGTTTTACTGACAAATCAGGGAGTTAACATAGTATACAATTCCCAAACAAGGAATGATGTCCTTTGCCATCATTTTTTATTTCCCAATGGTTTTCAGAATTCTGGGAATAAGAAAACGTACCTTGCGATGAAACAAAGAGAATAGGGCAGATGTGGCAAAATTTTAAAGGCATGTTGCTTTGATTCCTCAAGTGCATCTTGAATTAGCAAGGGACTTGCTGGGAAGAAAATGAATGCTATGGTGATCATACCCAGCTGTTTCTTGATCAAAGCATCACAAAATTTGTTGAACAGTAAGTGGAAGTTGTACTAGTGGTAATGGTCCAATTCTCCAAAAGGCTTAACCAGTGGCGCACACAAGGGGGGTCAGGACCCCCAAAGCCCTTGATTAATTATCACTATAAATAGTTTATTTTCGTTTCAAAAATGTTTTTTTTTTACGTTCTTTGTTCGATGAAATTCGTTGAAGGAACTTGCAATGCAAGTTTCATATTGCAAGCTTTCACTACTTTGTTATTAATATTCTTAATTAATTTTAACATATATTATATAAGTTATTCATAATGAAAAAAAATGCAATTATTACTATGTGTAATAATCATATAATATTCGTTATTTATAATTGGTTGTTTTAGCATTTATTTATAATTATTATTATTTATTTATAATTATTATCTTATTTATTTATAACTATTTCTGTTGCTTATTTATAGCTATTATGTTATTTATTTATAAGTATGTAATACGAGTAATCTTGTGCATTATTTTTTTTACAATTCGACGATTATTCTTTTTTATAATTACTACTTAATTATATTATGTGTGATTATTATTTCTAATAACTGTTATAAAATCGTACTATATTATTATATATAATATCGATAAAATTATATTATAGGTTATATGCTGCTTATAATACTATTATTAGTACATGTTACTTTTTATTACATATTATTATTCATTCATTATTTATTGATTGATCTAGGTTATTCTCAATCTCTTCCTATATCCTTTATTTGAAATAGATTTCAATGTATTTCAAAAAAATTCTTTAAAATTATTGTGTATCATTCAATTACTGCTAGGCCGCCATACTGGATTTCATTCCAGCAACAAGTAACGCTGCTTGGCGTAATCTTTATCATGCTTAGCAGTACTTGGCGCCATTAGCCCTGATATCAAACTAGTTCCATTGGATTACTGATAGTAGCAGTGATGCAACACACATGCATCTGAAAGGCTGAATGCATTTCAACAAATTTTGAGCATACTGTCGGTTGTCTGCATGTAGCCAAGTGCTCTGGCATTTTTTGACACGAAATTCGAAAATCCTGAAAGTGGCTTGTGGTATGCAAATGGCTAAGATGACAATCTGAAAAACCCGATAGCATGACTTTCTTCAGCCTTCTGCCATTTAGCTTTCTGGGTGGAAAGTGTTCCACCCAGAAAGCTAATTGCTATACTTCTACTTTTTACTCATCTCTGATAATATTAACAGATCAAAGTCATGGATTTGGTGATGTTTATCTAGATGCCAGAATGAATTAGGCTCTTCCATTACTTTCAGAACACCCATTGCTAAATATAAGTAGTTCGCCAGCTGATTCTGGTTAACAAGACTGGCTTCACTTATTTAACACTTTAACATAAATTTCCTCACATTGCCATAACTAAAGATCTCCAATTTCTTCACTATGGCAGTATCATCCATCAATTATGGTAGTCTAATTCTTGTATTGACTCTGAGGACCAATTTGAAAATTCCTTTATATGGCCAATTGAAAACACTTTTCCCATCCCTGAAATGTATCATGTGATAAAATATCATTTCCACAAACAGCCATAACTTCACCATTGACTTGCTTGCATTATAAAATTTCAAAAATGAAGGAACTTAATCTCATTGTGAGCTGCTTATACAGTGACGTAACGCACCCCCCACATTGCAGGAGGGGAGGGGGACACAGGACTCTAGGGGCCAAAAGTATGATTGATGGCTAGGTATGTACCCTTTGTAAGATATGGCTTGGAGCACAAAACCTGACTTTGCAGGGAGGCTTTAATATTCTGGATTATGCTACTATGCTTAGATACATGTCTTCATACTACTTTAATCAACATCTTCCTGCGGCCAAATGAATTAATAGCAGTAATTTACAACATTTGGCACATAAGGATAAGGTTTTTCAGAGTAATTTTTATCTAGATATTTGTTATTCCTAAGTAATAATAAAAATATTATAATAGTCCTATGTTTGTGTGAAGTTGGGTTGCAGATTTCTCAATGTGCTCTGGTATGCCCTACATATTACAATAAGCTTTTGTGATTATCTTCTAAATTCAAGTATTTTATTAATTTTTTTTTACATTTTCTGATATATAACATTCAATTCACCATCACAAAGAAACTAATAGTTTTTACTTTCCTCACTACTGTGTCATCATTTGATTCAATACGACAAAAGGAATTTGAAAACACAATTGAATAAATCAAATATTTCATGAAAACATAATTTTGAATTTAAAAAGATATTTCATTGTTAAAAAACATCCTATACATATTTCCAGCACATTTTTCTAACACATCTTACCGGTATTTTCAAAATGTTTAATTCTGTCAAGTAAAGAAATATTGCCGAAAATGGTAAAAATGCGTAGGAAATTACTATCAGAAAACATCAGTTTTTGAAAAAATACTAATGTGAGAAAACTTTAATCACTGAAATTTGATTTCGAAATGTGTTTCGAACAAAAGAGAAA
Source organism: Trichonephila clavipes (assembly GCA_019973935.1). Lineage (NCBI taxonomy): Eukaryota > Metazoa > Arthropoda > Arachnida > Araneae > Nephilidae > Trichonephila > Trichonephila clavipes. The sequence goes on from BMAU01019837.1 coordinate 449,115, forward strand.
GGACAAGATGAAAAAATGTACAGTTTTATATTGCCTCATTTTATAAACTTCTTGTATAAAGTAAAATAAGTATTTTCACTACAATTATATTACTTACGAAAAATCTTCTAATAACGAAAACTCACACGTTCTTGATTACCTTTCAAATTACAAACACCGATCACATTTTATAACTTTCAATTACTTCTTTTCACTTCCTTTTTTCGAGTAAATTCTTTTCTTTTCATTCTTCGCTGTAAGTCAAGGACTCAAGGGAAATTCCCAAGTAAGCAGGAGTACGAGACGTATTGTTTCTTATAAAAAAGAATGTTATGATGTTGAATTGTTTGTATGATTGAAAAGTGCTATAATTTGCCTTACTGAACAAGATTTTCTAGCGGTTTAATTTGAAAAAGACATGAACACTCACGAAAAATTTCATTTCAAGGCACAGAATAACATGCAAAAGAATTTGATAAAATATATTTATACCAATGACCAAGTATGACTGCTATATACTTTTTTGTTCAAAAATCTTTTGCTAGGAAACATGACAAATCTTGATCCTTTTTGAAAAATATTATATTTCTGTTTTACTTGGTTTTCTTTTATTCCTATAGAGAAATATTTGCTACATTTTTCCTAATTGTTTGTGATTAAGAAGAATGAAAGAAAAAAAAACTTGATGAGCACTGCGCAGCTTTATTATAGTCTGAAAATTCTTCATTTGATTGATCCTTATTGGAGACTATTGGATTCGTCTCCTAGGGTTGTTTAAATCGATTTGTGTTACATTGAATCAAAATCGTAAATTTTCTTTACACAAAGTGAGGTCAGTGTAATGGCGGTTGCAACGTTGACTAAACTGTTTGTAAATTATTGTTGTCATTATGCAATTTCATGTAATGTGTAACTGGAGTTAATAGAAGCTAATGCAACTGTAAGAGACGAATCGGATCATTGCTTAGATCCGGTGATTATTATTTTTAAACTTTTTTTTAACTAAAGAGTATTTGTGTGGGATAAATTGAAGCTCTACGTTCGCTTCTAATCTAAAGAAATAGAAACCTCCTATGTGACGTTCATGATCTGTAAGGTAATTTATTTTTATTTCTTTCATTAATCATTTTTAAAACTCGAGGAAGTTGATAAAATTGCTAATATAATGTGTGCACGCACTATTTTACTAATTTTGAAGTACGCATTAATCTGAAGTCATGTTTGTGACAGCAAAATCGTGGTTTGTTATGGTACATTTCCGTGATTGACTATTTATAATTCTTCGCAATATTTGTTTGTAAATTGCATTAATGGTGATTTTTTTTAGAATTTTAAATGTGAAGAATTTCTATAAGTATTTGCTGTTTGTTAAGATCTTAATAAATGTGAACTGTGTTTTAGCTTTCAGTGTTAATATCCTGTTCGCGGGAATTGGAGAAATCGTTTTTGCAAACAATTTTTCTTGAAAATTTTATCGTCAGTGTTTTTATTTCTCATAATTAGTAGTTACTAGTTTTTTTCTAAATTCATATTTTTGTATGAAATCGTACTTTTAAATTATGTTCGCCGAATGAAATTAGTTTCGCTTTTAGTAATGTATTTTAATGCCAATGTCGTTCTTAGTAAAATCCTAGTTAAGTTCACTCCATTGACAAAGGAGATAAAATGTCCATTCTTTTTTTGTATTGGACTTGATTTCACCATTACGATCAAATAGGCAATAAATAAACGTGTGGGCTTAATAGGATATTATTAGAAGCTTTTCTTGCATATTTAACTTGTTGATTTTATTCTGATACCTCCTATTACAGTATTTAAAAACGTTCTACAAAAAACAGTAATAATATTTGATATGAGTTAATTTTTAAAAGTTAATTGAATAGTTTGATTCAAATGCATAAGTTACTAATGCCACTTGTAAATATTGATATACTGTGTGCATATAAATTTTAACCTATGCACTATGTTTTTTGTGAATATTCATGCACACACATGAATCATTAATTTTGGAGTTATTGCAAACTTTTTATTGTGTTAGTAAAGTTTCTGTATCTTTTGAAATGTTGTCTATGAAACGGATTCATGTCATTTGCAGACATGAAGAATTACTAAAGGTTAAAGTGTTCATTTTTGTGCCTCATGGAAAAGTTGGTTAAAGTGTAGTATAGGAGGGGGGGAGGCACTTGGCGCAGTCCTTTTTTTTGGCGACTAAAACCAGTCGCCAAGGTACTTTTTCGGAATTATTTATTTATTTTAGAATGAATTCAATATATCACCATGAAATTTAGAAAAAAATAGCTAAATCTGAAGGAAAATCGCTAAATTCAAAGTGCCCCCCTCCATACTACACTTGAACCGAAAAGTTTGTAATTTTTTTGGCAGTCACCAAACTATCCATAAGTATGCATATAGTTCTCAGGTAGCAAAGTAAATTATTCCGAACAAAATTATAACAGTATAAAATGCAAATTTCAACATTTGTGAAAAAATGTTTTGGAATTTAGTGAATTGAGTAATTATTTGGTACTTACGTATTATCACAAAGTATCGGTGACATTGTATGAAGCGAAGCACATGGTTGCCAGTTCAGTGAGGTACAACACATAGGAAATCAAGGTTGCTGACTCGGCGAGATATTAATAGAATTGGCGATTGTTGCGATAATATGTTAGACTAAATATTTTAATGTTAAAAAAATAAGAATGGTACTTACGTATTATCATAACTGTAATGACAACATTATATGAAATGAGTCACGGGGTTGCCAGTTCAGTACATACAGCATATGCGAAATCAGAGTTGCTAACTTGGCGAGTTATCTTGAACATTGGCATTATTGCGATAGTGCATAAGTACCAGAAGAATACCATTTGTCTAAAATGAGGCATTTTAAAGAAAATTTGGTTAATCTTGGGAACCTTTTTAAAGTACTGCACATTAAATAACTTATTCAGCATCCTTTTTAATGTGGAATTGGATATTTGTGAAAGAATTGAATCTCTTATGAACAGATTTAATTTTTGTTTTTCTCAAAAAGCTTATGCTCCAAAATGCTTATTTTAAAACCAATGAAATATCATTTGGCTTTTCAAACCTGTATATTTTTTCTCATTGAAGTCTGGAATCTTACCTTGTGATGTTTCTAAATAGATACAACATTCAAATTCATCTCAATCAAATGCTTGTCATTTTCGAAAAAGAAACATTTGATAGTTACAAGCAAACTTTTAGCAATCCATTCATTAGTGTATCATAGGTGTTATTCCTTTGCACTCCAAAAACATTTTACAAAAGAAATGCTACTTATAGATCTCAGTTATACAGTTTAGGAAAAACAACTGAAAGAAAATGCAAAGAAAAAGTATTATAAGGTTTTCAACAAGAATGAGGAAATATTTATTCTGAAAAGAATTGTGTGTCTTTTTAGAAACATTTGCCGATTTTAAATGATGCAGAACAATCAAGTATAGAGAACACACAATCTTATCAGAATAAGTCCACATTTCATTTTATCTGGGTTACCATAGTAAATAGTTTGCCAGAATGAAACTGTTACCTCACCATGAAATCTAAAAAACATTACCAAATTCATTAGACTCACAAATCTACACTCCATCTCCTAGCATAAATAAATTATAAAAGTGATACTTTTTTTAAAAAAAATACTTTCCTTTCATGTGTGTGTGTGATTCAACCCCTTAACTGCTGAGGAAAAGTTGCTTCATTTGCTCTCTAGAGTGCAGCTGTTTTTTCAATAAGGTGCATAGTTAAGCATTGTATTATGGGAAAAAGAAAAGGCATAAATAAGTTAATCCTTTACAAAAACTGTCAAGGTCATGGTATATTGCTTTCCAAAGTCTTAGGAATCATTTTACAGATAGTAGGGCAATGCAAAAGTTAGTACTTTGAAAAGGCATGTATACACCAGGGGCATTTAACGTATTAACTGGGCAAGATGTATATATACACCTGTGGCACCAAAAAGGCACATTTTCTTATAAAAAAATTAGCTAACCCCTTAAGTGCCATGGGCTTGTATACATGTCCTGCTGGGCTAGTGTCTTTAGTGCCCCAAACCTCTTTGCTTGCCCTTCCAAAAGAGTACATTTTGTATCGTGCTGCTCGGTTTAAAATTAGTCCCATAGCTTTGGAATACAATAACATGACATTAACAGTGCTTCTAAAGAATTTACTTATTTCGGAGAAGAGGTTGGGAAGGAATTTGAAAGGGTATATATTTCAGGAGCGATGAAATTCATAGCTAAGCAGTTTTTCTTGTTTTTTCATTTGAGTGTGCTTTTTGCTATTCTTCATTTGCTGTAATTTTTGCTTACCTATGTAATAGGAGCTTTTTAATTTTTTTGTAAGAATACACTGAATGCGATACTGGTTTATGTGTTCAGCCATATTTCAGGATATATCACAGAACAGATAAGTTATTCCTTAAAATTTGACATATAACGCTCACCTATACTTTCAAGTTGAAATTTTTAATTTTTAGGTATACTCACACTGTATAATGTGCACCCCCTTTCTACGAAGAAATCTGAAATATTTGTGTGCATTGCTTTTATGTTTTAGCCCTTTTTTCGAGGTATTATCCCAGACTTTTGAAAAAAATAGTATACTTCTAGAACTGCAACTTGTAGTAACAGGTGTTGATGGATGAATGAAGGCAGATGAGCTTGGATATGTTATTACTCTTTCAACGAAAACTTTGTTGGGAGTCGTGTATTTAGTTCTATTTCTCAGAGAAATAATTTATGTCTATATTTTTAAGTTCAAATTAGTAGTCCTTCATCCTGTTATATCTGGTAATGAAACAAAAAAATATGATGGATTTAATGAGTTGCCTTAGAACTGTAGAACCAGCTAGGGAATAATAATGGAGTGAGCAGAATAAAGATGTTCAATATTTTCACCTTCTGAAATGGATGTAAATTTATTTCATTTTTAATATATTTTAATCATTATGCATAAACTTTTTTTGTTCAAAAGCAAGTCGTTTCTTTTAAATAAACAGTGTTTCTATACATGTAGAAGTAAATCTTTTTTTAATGCTCATATCTCTTCTGTTATTTTTAAAGCTATCGTTTTTATATCCGGCGTAAGTTTCGATCTTATTTTTTGTGCTCAAAGTGCGCATTATACGCCGGATTTTATGGTAATTTGTTTTTATTATATTGTTACTCTAGAGATTAAATTTTTTATTTTCTTTTGAAAGTAAACAATTTTTTGTTGGAAAAACATGCCTTTCCTTTCCCCTCAATTACTGCATAACAACGCGTGCCTGTAGGAAAAATGGTGGCTCTGGGGGTTGAATTTCGTAACTTTTCCTTGGCAGTTAAGGGGTGTAAACAAAAATCTATGTCTATTTACTTAACTTAATAAACAAAAGGCTGAGAAGTAAAACTACTTGAACTTTAATTGCTTAATACAATTTTTTTTAAAAAAATGGGACTAGAAAATCAGTTGTAGTTTTTTACGTTAACTCATCCATTTTCTTAGAACATCATCCATATACACAGAATATCATTTCCTAATTTTTGCCTTTTCTCTAGACCCTTTTGATTTGGATAATTATTTTCAGTCAATTCATATGATCTTCCAATGAGATTCTATTCTTGCAGATTATTCAATGTGAAGTTTTTGTTTATATTTCACTTTCTTCTTCATAAGCTTGTTTTTCTGTCATCTAATAACTAGGAGTCCATTTGAAAACACCCCATAATATTATCAGCATCCAATGAGTCAGAACCTAAATCATACCAAAGTTTTACATCTGCTGACCCTGTTATCCATTTGAGGGTCAAATCTGTAAAAAATCATTAAGGGATTCACCCATGTGACAGCCTGTTTTTTAAGCATTTTTAGGAAAATTTGTGACGACCAGTAAAATGATGGAATTTTACGTTTTTTATCATTTATTTATATGTATCTTAAGAGTATGTATTGCGCTTGAGAACTAACACTGGGGGGTTTCGCGTCAGACTGACCACCTGACCAGAACATCTGCTCATGCACCTCAGGTTCCAAGGTCGCGTATACTGAGTTGGGCACAGTAGGCCTTGGCCCACATGGGCCGTCATGCCATTGAGTTAAGAGTTTGTATGTAAATTAGCCAAAAATATCCAGTAGAATGTGAGTTATAGCGCTTTGAACACACCCTCTCAAAAAAATGAATGCTCACTTCCTCAACAATTCCTGCCGATTGGCTTATTCGAAATAAAAAAAATTAACAGCGTTTTAATCCATGAGCTTAAATGCACCAAATGAGCTATATACTCAATTGAAAATATCAAATATAGGATTTTTGGTAAACCTCTGAAGAAAAAGCTTCAAATTTCGTGTTTTTTTTTGTTATATTTTTGTTTTTAACCCAAATTCAGTGGCGCAACAGCCCATCCCAGTATACATGACCATTGGGTGCTGATGTGCATGAGCAGATGTCCCGATCAGGTGGTCAGTCTGTTGCGAGACCCCCAGAGTTTACGTCCCCAAGAGCAAGCTTGGTACTTATTTATCGACCCACTGCAGTAGGAATGAAAGGTTGCGCTGACCTTGTCCAGCTCAGGAATAGAATCTGGACCTGTGCTGTGGAAGCGCGATAGGCTACCACTCGACCACTGAGCCTAAAGTTTTTGTTATAAAAAATAGAAATATTTTGTATTTTGAATGATCATAGTCCATTTGGTGCATATATATGTGCTGAGTCTACCCTATAAATTTGAAGTCATTCGGCAAACCGTTCTTGAGTTGAATGACAGAGGAAAGTTTGAAAAACATAGTTTTGAGAAAAATGAGTTTAAAGTTTCTAGTCCGATCAAAACAATGAAAATCTTAACTTAGCACTATACAAACAGCTGCTCTTCTAACACTTGCTTCTTTATAAAGACTTCAAATTTTTAAAAATCACTTTATCACCGTGTTCTAGCCATGTTAAGGAAACAATTTATGAAAAAAAAATTTTTTTTGATTTTTTTTAATCCATCACGTGGGTGAACTTTCTTAATGTAATGAGGTAAGACATATTTCCACATGATTTAAAAAAATTTCACTCACTTAATTTTATTTATGTCCATTATTCTGAATAGAATTTTGGATAGTCTATTTTTTTACATTTTAATATGTACCTAATTTTTCACATTGTTTTCATCTCCTATTTCAAACCTTACTTTTATATTTTTGCTCTGTTTTAAACATTTATTTGGCTCCTGTGCCATAAAAAAAAAACGAGCCTTACAGTAGTCTCATATGATGTGTAACATCTGACATGTTGTCATGGTAAATACACAATAGTATTTTATATCCTGAAAAAAATGAATCGGGTATGATTGAAAATAATTTTCTATTGAATAACTATATCTTTAATGAAAATTTTATTTAATTAACACAAGGAATAATGCAATTTTTTATCAAAAATAATTATTCTTATTCAATTTGAAGAAGAGCAGTGACACAAACTAAAATATGACACAAATACTTGTGATTTCAAAGGATTTAAAAACAGCATCAATAACATTACCACTGTTAGTTGTCGAAACATCTCTATTTTTCATTTCGAGCTTGAGTTCATCATTCAAAAAAAGCTATGAGCGGCTCAGCTTTTGGTAAACTGAAGTAAAAGTCAAAATCAACACTCAAAAACATGGGAACTCGACAACATGGTCATCAAATAGGCAGCAAACTTGGCTCTATCTCCAAGATGTTGCCAAGTTCTCATTGACGTCACATTCTGTTAACCATTTCCGTCTCTTTTCACGAAATCACTCTGACAAATATCCGGCAACCGAGAGGAAAGAGGTTACACATCTAAAAAACTTATCGAATCTCGATTACATATTTGTTGTGCTCACACCATGCACTCATCTGATCAAAATTATGCATGTGGAGCATATGGCTTAGTCAAAAAATTTATTTTGCATAATTTGGATGCTATATATCATATTGCATTACATTTTTATTTGGGAGTCTTATGGTTCTCACCCATCTATATTTTTTATTTATAGATTTTTTTTTGTTGATAATCTATGAACTTAAGCATAATTTTTTATTGTATACAGATTAAAACTTGTTTTTAAAAAGACATGACAGAAAGGAAATCAGCCATTCTTTCATTTATGAAGTATGGGATTTTAAATATTTCACTGATGCATATCCTGAAAGTTTTCCTTCTTGGTATTAATATATTTTAGCTTTTAAAGTTCCTTTTGAAAATTTTACAAAGTAGACATTTGATAATATTTACAAGCAAACTTTTTATGATTTTCTCATAAATTTTCAATTTTATTTTTATTTCATCAAATGGTTCCTAGTTAACAAATCATATTGGTTCTTCTTACATGATAGATCAACCATTTAATAGTTTCTACCTTCATCTTGCATATCTTATTTTTACTTCTGAATTATGTGGCATTAGTAAAGCATTGGAAAGTCAAAAAGAAAAATTTTCTTGACGAAACAGATTTTTTTATGTCTTACGTTAGCTTTATTCTCCCTCTCATCCAGTAGCTATTGAATCCTTAATAACGTTTCGTACCTTATCATAAAATATGCAGTTGTTTTATTCCATGTTGAAAAGTGTCGACTAGAGGGCGCTTCTCTGTAGCGCAAAACTTTTATGTTTGTGATTTGTGAGACCTCAGTGGCAGGTGAGCTACTGTTTTGTACATTTGAAATCTGTAATTGAAGGACCTAATAATACAACCTAAGTTTTAATCATATACCCTTTTCGTGTTTCTTAGTGTTCATGTGTGTGTCTCGTAATAAATGTTTTTTAAAAGACAATAAAGTTGTCTTTATCTGAATCGATGAACCACAAGACTTCACATTGTATACCTTGCCGAAATAGTTGACAGTGCTGCTAATTCTGCTTCTAGTGTAATTGCTTCTTTGATTCAAATTTGTAGTATGATAAAATTCTTCAAAACAGCTATTCAGGAACATTGGTAAGATCAGTTGAATAAACTATAAATATAACAGTGTTAAGTGTATTTTTGCTCTTTACTAATTTGTTATCCGTGTGCTACTCGTCGAATAATCCTGGGATGGGAAATTGTTTATACAAGATCCCAGCCTAGCACTAAATAAACAGGCTGTAAAAAATAAAAAATGATAAACTTGATGAAGCAGATTAGAACAGTAGAATTGCAACCATTTTTTTTAAAAAGAAAAATAAAGTGATAAACCAAGAAATGTACTTACATTTTTCCATATAAAACTGCTCTGAAAAGTATGAGTTCCAGTATTTAAAAAATGGAATATGTAGAATTTCTAAATGCTAAAAGAAAAAGGAATTTAAAAACAAGAATTGCAATAAAAATGTTTTTAAAAAAAATTGAGGCCAAAAGAGAAAAATTAAGTATTTAGAAAAAAACAAAGTTTTTTTGGAATGTAAAAAAATTATGAAACCATTTAATAATTGTAAAACAGTGGAAGGTCAAAATTTTCTATCATTAAAAAAAGAATTCTGCCTGACAGATTTATTATGGCAGTGCGAATTTGCGTCAAATTTGCATGGTAAGTTCCACAATAAAAAATTTGGCTGTCCAATTTATTACTTTGAGAAATAATGGTTATATCTCTACCATATTTATATCAAATTTCATGATGGCCAAAATAAGTGAAATCTTAATTCAGCTTGAAAACACAAAAAAAGAAATCCAAGCCCTTAGAAAATAAAATTGTTTGCTCCAGTGTGGCTTAGAGCATTGCTCCCCAACCTGTACATCACCACAGACTGGTAAAGGTTTGATAATTTTACTGCATCCCAGTTTTATTGGTTGTATTTTAGGAAAGGTTTTTATTTATTTTATTTTAATTGTATTTATATAAATATGCCTTCAGATTAAAGTACAGTTACTCCACACAAAAAATGAATATAAAGTGATTTCCAAGGAAAGTCGCAAAAACCTGAGAGAAATAACTACATAAAATGAAATGGAACTTATTTAATGTCCCTTGGGTGGCCTGGTACCATTTGATACACGAACTGGTACCGGTCTATGGCCCAACATGTTGAGGACCACTGTGTTAGGGTAGTGCTGCCCAACCTTTTTATCGCCGCAGATTGATCAACTTTTGATAATTTTACCACAACCTGCAGAGGAGGGGGGGATGGTGATTATTTATATTTTAAATTGTTTTGGTTTAATAATTTTAATTTAATTGTATTTAAATATGTCTTCAGAATAAAATATAATGTATATAAAAAAAAATTCAAAATATAGTTATATTGACCGTTAATTTTGGCTAAAGTCTGTTTGTCATTGACATCATAAACTCAGAAGTTCATTGATATAATTGTAAGTAAAATGTAAGGCTTCTATAAATGAATCCTAGATCATTAGAACTAATTCATCACATTAAAGGCATTCTTGGTAGTTGTTTTTTACAACTATCTGTAGAATCCATCCGATTGTTTTACACGTTTTTAAATTTATTTCTTTTTGTTGCCGACGATATTTTAAAACATATATTAGCTTTTTTTTTTTAATGAACAGAGCTGCATTTAGGCAATAGCTCATGCCCTAAGTAGCATTTTTTAATCGTTTTTTTTTATATTTATTAATTTAACGGCAATAATATCAAAATTAGGCCATGTATTTTGGAATTTTTAAAGAAATTTTTAAAGCACAAAGATTGTAAATCAATCCCTGTTCATGAGGTATTTATTTGAATTGGATATTTTTTAGCAACTGTTTTTGGAGTAAGATGTACTAGAAGGACCATTTTAGTTTGATATAAATGAAATTTTCAGTTTTGAACTCCTGATGTTCATCTGCTCTTAAATTATCTTCTCAACGTGTGTCATTTTTGTAATTTTTTTTAAAAAAATTCTGTAAATAAATAATTTCTAAAAATGTTTGTCAATAATATTGCATTCCTTTTCATGTGTAATACCTTTAGGAATCTTAGTCTTTTTTTTTAATACTTAGATATTTGTACATCCAGCCTTAATATGAGATAAAAAGTTTATAAGAAAATAATTAAAATAATATAGACAAAAAAATTATGATATTTATATCTTCTCTGTTTGAATTTTTATTCACTGATTTTTAAAATGTGATAATTTTAATTTCTATTAAACCAGAATCTTCTGAAACCATTTCTTTTTCAATGTGCAGATATGTCTCGATTGGGGGCCAAGACCTACAGCCGAAAGCCTGATTGCAAGACAAGTGTTCAGTTTGACCATCTTTTATCTGACAAAGGAAATAAGCCTTCAACAGCAAAAGTATCTGTTGCAGGTATTCACAGATGGGGAATGACATCTTTCACTTCTTTAAGAAAATCTCGAATTAATGGACAAAAAGAGATAACTGAAACTATTGATCCTGTGAAACGCATTAAGTTAGATCCCACACCTCCTGTTGTTAGTACAGAAGATCCGTTTAATTTTGGAACAGATAGTGATATTTCACCAAATAACACTGCTCATTCTCCTACTAATGTGCAATGTCCAAGTGGTGGTTTTAAGATAGAAAGTAAACCTGTGGTACCTAAACCAAATAAATTTTTTAAAAGTGGCTCGCGCAACTCAAAAACTTCAAAGAATATTGACTTTGATGCTTTGAGATTGTCTGTACCTACCAACATCAATTCTCTAAAAAGTGGAAAAGATTTGAACGATTATTTCGTAAATACAAACTCTAACTTTAAAAGTGAAGTGCCACATGCATCTGAAGAATCACCTGTTTATTTGACTAGCACCACTCCTAATATTGTGAATTTGCGATATTGTGCAAGTATTCCCAATACCTGTGCTTCCACAAAATATTCTAATCAACCTAGTGTACATTATATCAGTTCTTATGTTCAGCCTATTGTACCAACTAATACTTCATCACATTCTGCATTTGATTCATTGCTGACTTTGGATCTATCAAACAAACCTAGCAACAGCAGTATATCTCACCATGTGGAGCCACCTGGTTATCTTAATAACGATAATAAAGTTGAATTTTCACACCGTGATATTTTAAATAATAGTGTTTTAAATCATCACCAAACAAATGTTTCCCATAGTTCTGGATATGGAAGTCAACCATCTAAATATTTTCTGGATAATGGGATACATAAAGACAGTGCTGTTAATCAGGTGCAAGGATTTTCAAATAACTGTAAATCAGTTAGAGAGAATGTGCTTACCAGCAAACCTGAAAGGGAAAAACTAATTATTAGTGACAGTGAAAAAGACACACCAGTTAATTCTCAGTCTGAAGAGAATAATTCTGGATCACTTTTCTCGCAAAGCCAAACAAGTACAATTTCTGAAGAAATTATATCATCTTCTCAGTCCTCTGACAGAACTGATAATTCTAGTACATCTTCCAAACAAACAACACGTCCGAAAAAAATATTCAGTTCGTCATTAAAGGTAATTTAAAATTTTCTAGGTAACTTTTTTTCATTTGTATAGTTGTATTTTAAAATAGAATTTCTCAAACATGCACTTTTTAAATTTTCAGTTCAAAGCAGTATACAATCATCGACATTGGCATTCTTCAAAGAAATCGGAAGAAGTAAGAATTATATTATAAATATTTTTTTGATTAATGTTATTTTGAGTACTGAACAATACAATATGCTGTTCTTTCTCAGTATAAGAATGTGCCAACCTATAGGTGTTTAAAGTTAAATAATGTTTGTACTATATATATATTTAAGTTGAACATGGCTGAGTTAGGAGGAGAAAAAGTCTTGAATGTTTCAACTTTTCACCTTTGTAGCAATTAGTGGCAATATATATGTTATTTGATTGTGAATAAACATATATCAAACATGTTAAGTACATTTCCTGTAAAGGTAGAAAATTGTTAAACAATGGAGAGCCTTTTTAAAGTTAAAAGGCTGTAATTAATTATTTGGACTAAAGTGAAGTATGGGTGTTCCTTAATAAAACCTTTTTTATGACTTGAAATAGGTTGCTTAACTAACTAGTGAAATGATAAATAAATTTTTGGTATTATTACTCTGCCTCATTTGGTTCTAATTTTATTTTTCAGTTAAATCTTATTCATGTAAAAGGTAATCCCCCGTCCCTGCATTAGGTTTGAACTTTTACAATTGATAATTTTACAATTATTTCATGATTTAATAAGTTTATTATGAAATCAATTCTATATTTAAATAAATTCACTCTTAAAATAAGACTTTTTATTCTTTATTTGAGGTCAGATTTAATGCCTTTATTTTGTTAACAAGCAGGCATGTTACATTTGAATTAAGTTCTCATATTCAAAAACGAAATATTAATATTTTTTTTCCAATTGTAACATTAAATGCTTAATTATTAACATTTCCCTTTCCAGACTTTAGAATCACAATCTGGAATTTCTATAGCTGATGAATTTGAAGAGGAAATGTCCAAAGAAAACTTCAATGACACTTTAGTTAGTGAAGTATCATACACTTCATCTGGAGATGTTAGGTCTTTCAAGTGTCCCAAAGAGTCCAAAGAGGTAAGTTTCTACCTTATATAAAGTATTGATTTGAGCAACTAATCCATTGAATTATCTAATACATCATATGATTTTTTAAATGATTTTTTAATGTTTATTATAATTTTTGTAAGTGAAATATATTAGAATTTTTAATCACATGATATTCTCTATGTGTAATATAAATGCTGAAGTTACTTAAAAAGTTAAAGTAGTTAAAATAAGCTAATAAAGACAATTTTAAAAGCACCAAGCATGTTTAAATCAGGGCTTCAAACCGGAACTGAACCGAAAACTGGAAAAAAACCCATTATTTTAATCAAAATGAAAAGCAGAACTGAACTGAAAAAATATAGGTTTATTTTGGTTCAATATATCTTCAGTCATTTTGTTACTGTAACCAACTCTCTCTCTTATCTGTATTTTCTAATTTAGCATTAACCCTATAATTGTCATTATTGTGTGTACATTGCTTCTCTCTCTATTTCCTGTTTTGATTTTCTCTAGTACTTTTCTGTTTTAATTTCACATGAAATTACATGTAGAAGGCAGATTTAATTCAGTTGAATGAACTAGAAGTGTGGATGATTTTTTTTTAGAAAAATATCAGTCAGAATTATATTTTTTACATCTCAGCATGCGATCATCCATTGATGATTGTATTGACTGTTTACATCAGAGGTTCCCAAAACTTTTGTCTCATAGATCCCTTGCCATGTTTTTCGGTTTTGTGTAGACCCCTACTTTCCTAATATTAAATTTTTGCAAATTTACCAGCTTAAATGTTTTTTTACAGCTGGTATATAGCACTACTTGCTTTAAAAGTTTTATGTTTCTAGCTGTAGTTTAGAAGAGTGTTTAAAACCACATGCGAGTTAATTAAATTAAAATTTAATTAATATATGAAATAATTGTTACACATAAAATAACTGAGCAACAAACAAATGTTTTTATTAGTTGGGAGGAATCTGTTTTTTGCTTTAATAACGAATTTTCAACAGATTTGGCTTTAATCTTTTAAGATTTAACCCTAAATCTCGGTTAGTAGTATCCAATCTTTCTTTCTTTTTTTTTTTTTTCTGTTTTTATTTTGGAGATTGGCAAGCACAATGAAACTCCTCCTCTCTGGGAAAAGCAATTAAAAACTTTCTTGAGATGTTCCATAATTCGGGATAAATAGCAGGTTATATCTTTCTAAAGCCAAAATTGCTGACATTCGTTTCTCAATTTTACTTTTAGATCTTCATTAGGGCTATTAAAATCAGTTGCTTTTGTAATCGGACATTTTTTTTAATGTGACAACATGAATTCATTACCTGTGATTTTACCATAGTCAAAGCATTCTCAAACCTAGTTTCAAAACCTGAATAAAAGGCATTTAAATGTTGAACACAGGTTAAAACGTCATTTTTCTGGCAGAATGCCTGTGGCAAATTGAGAAACTGTTAAAATTTGTGGCATCCAGTTTTATATTCCTTTAACTTGTTTCTGGCACACACACACACAATAAACACGGAAATGATGGTGCTTTTTAAATAAAATTTATGCTGTCGCCTTGTAACTGCAAATTAACCCCAGTAAATTTAGTAAATAAAGCTGTTAAATAGGTAAATCTGGTTTACATTTCATTAAATTTTCTTTTAAAATTAAAGTCATGATCTGGTTTGGGCTATCGTATACCCCCATTTTCACCTCATGGACCCCCAAATTATTTTTTCACTGACGTGGACCCCTTGCAGGTCATCATAGACTCCTAGGGGTCTATATTGACCACTTTGGGAATCACCGGTTTAGGTAGACAAACCAGAATCATGATTCTAGCTGTCAAATGAGATTTTTATAATGAATAACAGTGACAATGCTCACCATTCTCTACTCACTGCTCTTATCGTACATGTTGTTGGTTAATTGTATCTATTCACATAGTGCATCAATTAGAAAAAAAGTTTTCTAAATTTTGATAGAATTACATTTTTTTTTGATAGAATTATATTTTTAGTACAAATAAGAATATACATAAAATAAAATAATTTATTTGGAACCGTACTGGAAACCGTCATTTTTGGCAAGATGAAAACCAGAACAAAAAAATTATGATTCAAAGCCCTGATTTAAATGCTTGAAATTTCAAAATATTGCATTGATGAATTGTTTGACCTTTAATTTGCTTTATAGTAGTGTGTTGGCTCTAATAGATACTTGTATCACTTAAAACAGCGATTCTCAACCTTTTTTGTTGCGGTACACTTTCAACAATTTCAAAATTTGGTGGCATACTAACAATAAATAAGTTGAAAAGAATTTTACTTATCTATGATACACTATGTAAAAAAGTTTATGATAGTAATTTTCTATGTGAAATAAAATAATAATGTACGACAAAGACAACAAAATGTTTATTAAGTAATTAATTGTTAGAATACATTTAATGGGAAATTTGAGCTGAATGATTTTTGATAATTTCATTTATATTTGGTTGTAAAAATGATAATGCAACTCTCATTTTGTCATCTACATTAAAAAGTTTTGACCTTTTTTTCATTTTAATATTTGTTAACACTGAAAATTCGAATGCACTCAAATAAGATGTAGAAAATTGTAATAATATTTTTAATGCTTTTTTCCTTTTGGCTATTATGAGGTAATTGCCTCTAATTTTAATTCAAAATGAATGGATTGACTCTTTTGAATATTTTGAAATAAAATCTCGATTATTACAGAGCGAAATATTAGTTTTTCTTTGCATTCAAAATTAATTCATGTACAGATGTATCCATTATCACAAACAGATTTTGAACCCAATCAATTTTTTTTATATCCATCTATTCAAGAAAGGATAAGTTAAATATACCACAAATACCCTTAGTTTATTTCTATAAAACATCTGAAGTTTTGGAATTTTTATCTTTTCTCGGAGCATAATCAATAATTAAAAAAAAAAAAAGATAGTACACACAAGTGCTGCAGCACAGTGGTTGAGAATCATTGACTTAAGACTACAACATTTGGCTTGTTAGAAGTGCATAAATATATCTTTTGATATTTGTGCATATGTAGTCAACTTTTGAACTTAAAACTCATCTTTTTCCAGCCTTTTATAACACCTCTTTGCCTAAACCATTCATTTTTATCATTTATTTGTCATTCTTTGATTACTTACTTTCATACAGTTCTTATCCTTTTCCATGAATAGATGGCAAATTTTGATCTAGTTTTGGGCTTTTTTCTGCATATAGTTGGTTAACCGATTCACTAGTGTGGTTTCTTTTAGTGAAACATTTGTTTTTCTACATCTGCAACAACTTTTCAGGAATCGGTTATGGTTGCACTTATTTGTATTCTTTATACTTCTTATTGCCCAACAATTCTTTTCTGTTATGTGTAACACTCTATATAACAAAGGAAAAATATATTTTCAAATGTCATAATGTTATAAAAAGGATTTTATTATATTACTGCATCCTCAGAAGACAGGAATATGCATTTTAAGATGCATATCGTATTGACATGCACTTCCCTCATTGGTAGATATATTTCCCCATCATATGAAAACTCCCAAACATGTCACTGTATAAAAGCATTTTTATAGTAAAATCATGTTGTCATGTTTCTTGTATGTTGCCATATACATCCGCCTTTAAATTTAAATTTAAGTTTGTGTTTTTAAGAAACATTAAGTCAATAGAAAGATGGTTGTAATTCTGTTATCGAAATATCTTTATTGTAAAATTTTCTTAGTTTTCAAATTTTTGCATACTGTGTGCTGTTTTATAATATTTAATATAAAACAACATGCAATATTTTAAAAATTTTCTTTAAGTGTCTGTCTTGTGTCATTTTCAAAATTTGGCAAGTACGATATAGCACTACACAATTGATATTTTTTAAAATTTAGATGCTTCCTTATTAATTTATACTTGAATAGTGTATTTGTATTGTCTTAAAATAACTTTTCTTTTATTCTTGTTTTAGTTTTATACAGTAGTGAAAAATGTGAAGCAAGCTTATCAGTGCCATGAATCAGGTGAAACTCAAGAATTTAATGATGATATTGAATATTTATTAGAATGTGTTCAGGAGTGTAATGCAATTGGCACCAGATGCTTAAGGTATTTTTTTTAAAAAAATTTTCTTATAGAATTTTTTTTTTGTAATCTTCCTTTATTGGTGTGAATTTTATATAATTTTTCATTTTTAACTTTCAAGTTACTTTTATTATCTTTTTTCATATTATTTTGGCAAGATAAATTGTTTAATAAATATCACTTAATTTATTTGAAGTGTTTTGAATTTGGCTGCCAAATGCATGGGCCCTGCCTTTCGTATTCATCTTCGTGCTCATGGGACAATGCCGAAAATATTTAGTGCCTTAAAAGATGCTCCATCTGATCCGGTAAGTGGATTTTTATCTTTGTGGAATAAATTTTGAAACTTCTTTTGGTTTTCACTTAGTCAAATTTCTTTATCTTTAAAAATTAGATAGGTTTTGCATAACATGCATATAAAACTTTGGATCATCAGGTATGCTTTGTAACAGATATTTCTGTAATTTTTGAGCTCATGGTATTTTAAAAAAAATATTTTCCAAATAATTTTTGTGTATTTTTTCATTAGAATTTAAATCATTGATTGGATTTTAGGATTTTTAATATATTTCTAAACTTTAATATTGATATAATTAGACTAGCTCTTTTAAAGTCAATTGCATGTGGTTTTGCCTTCATTTTGCTAATTTCATGTTATTGTAAATATATTTAAGTGTAGATATGTGTGTATATATATATGTGCATTTTGATATCTTAAGTATTGTGTCATCTGATTACAAAAATTAAGAGATTTATTATCTATAGTTACAGCATATTTTTAAACCAGTATTTTCAGTTGGTATACCAACTGAAGATATAACTAATCATAGATGTATATGTATATAAGAAGGAAAATTCTTTTATATAGAATATTTAGTTGATATCTTTTTAAATAAATATCAGTTAATTTTTCAAATGAGTAAGATATAGTATGAAACACACATGAGATTTCAGATTCTGTGCTCACCTTCATATTTGTATGAAATGAACTTTTATGTAATGAAAATTATTAAGAATTGACCATGACTGGAATTTTTGGATGAAATCTTCGGGTGATAATGCTCAAGATAAGTTTGAACTTGGGATTTTCAACATTTTAAAACTAACATGCATCAAACTTCTATTTCACTTCAGGATGCATTTGTAAAGCACTTAAATATGAAGTAGGGTCATATGCCATCTGATTAGGCGAGTGTAGCTTAAGTGTAATCCTCAAGTGCCTGCTGAGCTTATCCTCCATGACATCTAAAGAGTAATATTCACTGGAAAAATGCACTGTGTTATTTGTTTTTTATTACTTGGATGTGAATGATTTTTTGAAATGCTTATAATTTTTGCTAAGATGTAAGGTTTTTTTTCTTCTCCTTCCAGAATTTAGCATTATGCACAGCAACTCTGATGTTTGTGTTAAGCCAAGATCGGCTTACAATGGATATCGAAGCTAGTACATTATCTTTGATGTTACAGTTATTAGAGACTGATCCTGAATTAAGGAACCCTGACAAAGAAATTGATTTAATTCTTAAGGATCCTGCATTGTGTGCTATGCAAGATAAACACAGAGAAAAAGTCTATTTGTTATGCGAAGAAATGCAGCAGAAAGGCCATGCGAAACATTTGAAATTGGATAATATAAATGCAAGTTTTGAATCTTTTAAATATTATATACTTAAAAGAAATAATTGCTTATTTTAACAAAATGAAAGAAAAGGAATTCTTCTAAAAAAATGTTAAACAAAATCTAAGCTATATTATTGAATTAGATAATTAAAATCTTTTCTTGTTAATGTTATGATTAAAAAAACAACAACATTGTTTAAACTTTATTATGAGTATATGTATTTATCAACCTCAGACAAAGTAAGAAATATCATGTAAAATATTTTTTTTCTGTAAAAAGATGCAAATTTTGTTTATAATTCAAACAAGTTCTTTCACTGAAGCTACATAATAAGGCTTAGAAAAAGAAATTACTGTATTTGGTATGTGATAGTAGAACTCTCTCTCTCTGTATTTTTCATGTTTCTCTGCTGCATGTAACTTATGCTTTAAAACTTTCTTTACTTATCCAAAATTACAATTTAGTAATAGTTATTTTCATTTCTTCCACAAATAATTCATTTAAACACACTTATTGAATCAGTTATGTTAATTTTCAACATATATTACATGTCAACCTTGATAAATCATTTAGGGCTAATATAATGCACAGTAGTTAAGGTTACAGCATTTGAGTTTTTAAGCTCAAGCTCCAATATCTCCAAATATCATCTTGAGGAATAGTGTATTCTGCATATTAAATTCAATGTTGACTTCAAAGTTCTCTGGGACATAATATAAAAGTTAAAAGCAAAATATGTTGTTGTTGCTCATCAACAGTAGCATCAGACCAAGGTACACGAAATTTGTCACGCCTAAGGGCTAGATTTTTATGCTTGTCGTTAGCTTTAGCTTTGAGCACCATGCAGATGACAGTACGATTTTGCTTGGTTCCACCCCAATATTTTGGGAGAACACCCAGGGGGTGAACAGGGTCCTTCCACCTTTCTTCCCCTCCCACCAACCTCACGAGAGGACTTACAGCTCGACGACTATTTAAAGTACCCCATGCTACAAAGGCACTATACATTTACAAACATCCATGCCTTTTCTGGGATTTGAACCCAGGCCCTACGGCTCCACAGTAAGTGTTACTAACCACTATACCGGATGGGCGGCGAAAGCAAAATATAAAATTTAAGTGTTGAATTCTTTTCTTGATTGGAGTTTTGAAACTGTGAAGTGCCTATTATGAAAATAACTTGCATAGCTTTGCATTACATTTTAAAGTGCCACTTATTCAAACCAAATGATAAAGAATTTAGTTTTAATTATAAAATTCCATTTCTCTATGACAATTAAATTTTTTTGAAAAAAAATTTCCTCTTTAGACGGGTATTTTGGCAATGGAGACTTTGCTAAGCTTAACTTCAAGGAAGGCTGGGGAATGGTTTAAAGAAGAAATGAGAACACTTCGAGGTTTAGATAGGATTGCTGATACTGGTAAGATTTCAGAATTTTTTAAAAAAAATTTCTGCATATAAAGCTGATAAAGCATTTTTAAAGAAATATTTTCATATATATTTTAACCATAAAATAGTTTTTAAAAAATTGAAAAGATTCTTTTGAGTAATTGTGGTTATAGATATTCTTTGTTATTTATATCTTAGAACAAAATAATTGTTCCAGAATTATATTTTTAACTTTGAATTATATAATCATAGTGACTTCGTCAACTGAAATGTTAATTCCTGAAGAAAGACAAATTGTTATTGAACCTAGTGAAGTACAATTGGATAAAATCAGGAAGATAGATCGATGCTTAAGAGTTTTAGAAAATGTATGTATTTATATTTATTTTTGTAGTATTAAAATCTCACCTACTGGTTTCATTTGACTTTCATTCATATATCTGATTTTTCATGCAGGTGACACACATGAATCCTGAAAATCAAGAGTATCTATTTAGTTACAAGAATTCATCATTAATTTTGTCTTGTTTAAAGTAAGAAATGTCTCTAGTGTTTGTGTTAGTTTTCTGCATTCATTTTATTTTTATAATGTATTTTTTTTTATTGTATATCTAATTTGCTGTGTTGAAAATTTCAAACATGTAGTTAAACTTTTTATTTATGAATATTTGATGTATGATACACGATGAATGAATGTATAACATGCATGATTTATAAAATAAAGTATTTAATGTCTCTCATTTTATTCCCAAAAAATTATTTTGAAAAATGGCTATAATTTGAAGAGATTATTATATTTATGTTTTAGTTTAATGAGGCTGTGCAAAAGTTACTTTCTGGGACAAAAGCCTGTTGTGGTCGATATGACTAAAGATGAACCTTCTCAGAAAAGCAACAAAGATGAATCACCCCTTTTTTCTTGTTTGTTGAATCTTCTGAAGATACTTAGCAACATAACATATAGAATTCGTGAGTATTTTTAATAAAAAATTTTTATGTTGAATGGTTAATACTTTAAAATATAATTTGAAAAATAAGATTGACCGTCTTTTTTAAGTTTTCTTTTTTTGTAAGCAAAGGTTCAATCTAAATATTAAATCTCTCATTGTGTTGGGATGTCAGGGTTCCAGCTTGTGTGTCATCATTTCACTAAAATTCAATATTACCTAGTCCTTAAGTTTCTTAGTGTGATGTTGATAATCAGTCAATTTAGTTTGTTGAATCAAGTTGTATGTTCATAAGAAATTATAACCTAGTGATTCATTAATAAATTAAAATGGAGAAAATATAAGATTTTATAAATTATAAATTTGAAAAAGTTTAAATAGCATATAAATGAGTAAACAATGTGGAGGGAAAGTTATGCAATGTTAGGCTCCCTTCACACCAAACGATTCCAAGTCTGTAACAATCTTTCCAATTCACTGTGATTCTGAATGAACAGAGATTTGCCTTCACACTGCCATGGGTCAATCATTCTTCCATCAGTTACTGTCGAACATGGATGCTGTTTTTAATGTTTTAAGACGATTAACGTTTCATGCTATTCATTTCACAACTGTATTTTCATTTATTTTCAAGTTGAAATACATAAAACAAAAACTATAGGAACGGTTTTATTTATTTTTTTATATTTTGCCTGTTAGTATCAAGTATAATTTTGGTCTGAAAAGTAGTAACAAATAATAAATATGTATTATAACTATATTATAATGCAATTACTTTTACAAATAATATATCTAATGTTTTTAATGTTAATGTTTATATTTTACAGCTTTTGTAGCATATAACAACTAGTATTTTGATTATGTATTTAAAAATGGTTTTCTAATACATTAATGAATTAAAAATTTTAAATGCCATTTACATTTTGTTGGTTTTATACAACAAAATTTGAGATCTATGTAGTAATGAAATGGAATCTTTTTTAAAAATTAAAATTATCGACAATATTGGTGTTTTATTTTATTTTAGCATTCTTATAAATATTTAATTTTTTTCTCCGAAAATTAAATAAACTCTTATCAAATTGATCTCTGAAACTATTTCAAACATCCTTCAGAATATTCCCCCGCCCCACAAAAAAAACAACACATTTTTCTTTTAAAGTATTATTAAGTAAAGAATAAAGTTTTCAAATTTCTAAATTTGAAAAAAAGAATACATGCAAAATTAATTTTATTATTTGTGCAAGATTATTAGGGATATATATATATATATATAAAATACAACCTACATACTCGGCGACAAGAACTAGAGTCAGTTTACATAATGAAAAAGAATACTGATTACCAAAAATATAAGCGCCATCTATTGGCATAAAAACAAACTCATGCTAACTCTAACAAGAACATTAAAATCTTTAAATATCTAAACTAAAATAGAAACTTTAAAATCTTTAAATATCTAAACTAAAAAAGAAACTATGTGATATAATCACTACTAATATAAAAAACAATAAAAATCAACACTATTAGTTTGAATTCGCTTTTTCTTTAAGAAATAGCTCCCGGCTGCTGGTGATTGAGGGAAGAAAATCTGACCTGCCGAATCACACGGAAGTCAGAATGAAGGCGGATTGAACTGGTTTCGGTTGGTGTGAATGTGGGAAGCAAATCTTTGCTTATTTGAGCGGGAAATTACGAAGCCGAATCCTGGTCGATCAGACAAGTTTGATGGTGAATGAATCAGAGTCGTTTAGTGTGAAGGGAGCCTTATTTAAATGTTTTATTAATAAACAAATGATTTATATTGTATATTATCTAATGTTAATATTTTAAATGCAGTACTATTTGGTGAAAAAAATATGGTATTGTAAAAAACCTCATAGTATTTTTTTTTTTTTTTTGTAGAAAAATCTTAAATTTTAAGCATGGTTATTTTTTTTATGAAAATTAATAAATAAATAAACAAGAAAATTGAAATTACTTTTTTTGATCTAGTTTAGAGTCTACTTGTATCATTAAAATATTTGATTAGTTTTTACAGATTAGGTCACATGTTCTGGGCTCGCAACATTTTGTAATTTATACATATAGGATAAAGGTGACTCACTCATCACAAGATCTCCAAAATTATTACTTACAGACTTGAAATTTGGTTAACTTTTTATGTTTCTTTTGTTGGGAGTTAAATGTCCGCTAAAAATGGGTCTTGTTAAAATTGATTCCCAAAGGGGATTGCAGGAGCCTACAAAAATGCCTATTTTTAAATGATTATACCCATAGACTTGAAATTTCGTACACATGTTTCTTTTGTTGAGTAACAATCCATTGAAAATAGGTTTTATCTACTCCCAAGTTGGGTTGTGGAGAGATAACGGGACATTATAGATCAATATTTCCCTTTAGATCCGTTAAATCTACAAATTTGAAATTTGGCTAACAGGTTTCTTTTCTTAAGAAGAAATCTGCTAAAAATGGGTTTTGTAGGAATCAACTTCTATTAAAAAAATATTCAGCCCAAAAAAAAAAAAGAATCATGGCCAAACCTTTTGGCTTCAGCTTACCCTTTATTGAATAATTTCAACTGTAATTATTAGTTCTTTCTCTCTTAAATCAAAGTTGAATCAAGTGATTTAAATGGCAAATAAATATTTATGTATAATTGATTTTACTTATGTTTATTTCTGATTTTTCCCTCCTCAATTTTTTTCTTAAGCTTTAAATGATGTACAGTTTCTTGCTGACGATGGTTTTATGGATCAAATACTCATGCTGATTTTGCAAATACCAAGAGCTGTACCAATTGAAAAGAGATTTGATCTCCTTGTCTTAGTAAGTTTTTTGTTATAATTAATTTTGATCTTTTAACTTTGCTGTTCTACTTTTCTTGATATTTTAAAACTAGGCATGTGGATATTAAGAGATGTTTCTCCAAAACTGCACAGCACATCTATAGCATATCTACAAATTCATTGATACTGCTAACTTTTCTAAAAATTTTTCTTTTGTCTTTTTAATATAGTAACTTAAAATTTATTTTGTGTAATATTACTGCATGGTTAGACATTCTTGTGATGGATTCTACTTTTTAAAAGTTGATTAGGATCTAGAAATAATTTTGTTTATGCATGATTGTGGGGAATTCACTAGTATTAATCTATAGTTCCAGTTTTATGTCACCTGAACAAAAAAAAAAAAAAAAAAAAAAAAAAAAAAAAAAAAAAAATACACAAGTATAGTTTATAAAATATTGACTTTTATTTTTCTAAAGTTGCTTGACTCAATTTATAGTACATGGCACAATTTTTGTGTTAATAAAGGAAAAAAT
The DNA here is from genome assembly GCA_019973935.1 of Trichonephila clavipes. Taxonomy (NCBI): domain Eukaryota; kingdom Metazoa; phylum Arthropoda; class Arachnida; order Araneae; family Nephilidae; genus Trichonephila; species Trichonephila clavipes. The sequence goes on from BMAU01019837.1 coordinate 473,904, forward strand.
TAGAAGTAAAACAAACAATTTTGTACCAAAAAGTGTTTAATTAATGTAGGTTTGAGAATGGTATGTGAAATTCATATTCTGAATAATACTGATAAATGACATTAAAAATCCTGCCCTATTCAAAAATCTGCTTCATAAGTGCTGCCAAGAAACTTATAAAATTGCTTAAATTTTTGTGGAATTTTTAATAGCAGGAATGGAATTTTGTACGGACAAAGAATTAAAAAAAGAAAATTGTTTGAAATATGCTAACATTTTTCAACATGGTTATTAGAAAACTCTTCACTATATATGATTTTATAATATAAAATTAGGGTAAAAAGTATTTGAATGTTTTGAATTTGACATATTTTCCTATAAATGGTTTGTAAACTATTTTCAATAAGGGAATATATTCATTGAAATAGAAAGGTAATAGTTAATATTTGTTAAATAATGGTAATCCTTTCAAGTAAAATTTTCCTATCATACTTATGTAACCAAGTTAGTTATTGGGAAGTAATCATTTTGAAGTTGTAAATACATCTTGATTCATTGTTGAATGTAAGAAATTATGAACTATCCCATTTACTTTTTCATTCTAAAAATTTTTATATTTGCCACTTTATACATAAAAAAAAATTGAATTGAATTTTTTTGTTCTGTTGAAAAGTAACCTCTTTCAAGAGAAATCTTATTTTTTAGTGATAATTTAATTCACTTTTTATATTATAAAAAGAAAATTAATTTTTTCACGTTCACATGTTGCATATTCTGATTAATGCTATATCTCTTTTCTAATCTATTAAATATTTTAGTTATTTTAAAAATATTCTTTCTAGGGATTAATTTTCTACTAGCATATCTTTTAATTAGTTATTTAACTAATAATTAAGAGTTTTTTACTTTTTCAAGAATTTATTTGTTACTAACCATTTAAGTACATTTTTGTTATATAAATTTATTAATATTTATTGACCAGTAATCTAAACTTGTTTAATTCAGTCTTTAGGTCTTATGATCAACCTTGTTGAATACTGTCCTCAAAACAGTGCCAAGTTCATCGATATGTGTAGTTTAGGTTCTTTTGATACAGTTAATGATGGTTTTGAGATGCCTGCTACTGAAGCTCTAATTGAAGTAAGTTTATATTTTATGTCAAAGAGAAAAAACTATTTCATCTTAAAATATATCTGCAGTTTTTAATGTATTCAAATTGATGACTAATTTCTGCATGATTGTATTCGCTTGAATAGTATTATTCAGGAACATTTTTTACTGCACTTTCATGTATTTCTTTCATAAAACCTTGCCTCCCTCTATCAAGAAAATATATTTCCATATATGTTTCATTTGTTAGGATATGCATTAGAGTAAAATGTCTGGATAACAGATCTTCTGTTAATCTCAATCTTTTTAGTTTATTTAATTTGTAATGATGTGCATTAGAGTAAAATGTCTGGATAAAAAATCTTCTGTAAATCTCTTAATCTTTTTAGTTTATTTCATCTTGAAGTTTATATGCTGTAACCCCCTATTTTAGAACTAGCTGAAATGCCCATTCTTTGCATAGGTTAAGTTTTCAAAACGTAAAATTCACCTATAACATTTTTTTAGAAAGGGTAAAAAACCCAGTTTATATAATATTTTAGTTTACATTATAAATCATTTTAAGCAAACTGCAATTTAACAAAATCAAATATTTCTATGTTAGAGAAAATTGGCATGCTAAGAACTAAATAATTTAACAGAAACAAAGATTTCAATGTAAGAGAGTAAATTAACTTGTGCTAAAAAGTAAATAGATATAAATGAATGCAAATATAAATAAAAATTATAACAGAAAAGTGATAGCAGTGATAAGTTTCTGCTATGGGTGAAATAACCTGCAATAGATAAACCGAAAGAAAAAATGAACGATGATAAAATGATTCACTAAATACTATTATAAATAAGAAATATTTGGAAGCCTTTGACTGGAAAAAAATTAAATTAGTATTACATGAGGTATGGATGCAATACTATCTAATATAGAATAATAGATGTAATTAAATACTAAAGTATTAACTAAAATTAAATTCTACCAAAAATAGATAAAGCAGGTCCCCATTGAAATAGTCCAGAACCAACAACAGTATTGAATGAAACAAATAATAAACCATGTTACTAAAAAATTAACTATTGAAACAATAGTTTTTTGCAATATTTTTATAAAAATCATAATTTGATCGCAAAGAGCAAATGAATGAATACATACAATGATAAATAACTACAGTGATGATTGTATAATAACATAAAATATGCATATGATCTCCAAAAAACTGTGCGAGGAACAGATTATCAGAAGCAATGTTAAATCATGATGGCATGAGATGTAAAATCACTTCAACTCTGAATTTAATCTTTTTGAGGTGCATCTTTTTTTTGCAAACATTTTTTCAATCACAAATAATACAGATTTCTGGTTTGCAAGATAGTCCGAAGCAAAAGTTAAGACCTGACGAAAAATCTGGTCAACATTGAATTCAAAGGAATCCAAAAGAAAATATGAGAACATTGTTTCAAGGTTCACCTCATCATAGTTTCAGCAAATAGCTTCTTGTTAAAAAAATTTCTGAACTTTTCATTTAAAACAAAGATGAGTTCTTATCGGTCATAGGGGACCGTAAGGCCAAAAACAGTGACATGCAAAAAAACATGGTACAATTTGGTTTTTCATAAATAGGAAGCATTATCTTCACAATATTACCAAAGTGTTAATAGCAATTTGTTTGAATTTAGTGTTATTTTCTTACTGTTATACTTTAAGCAATATTTTTCTGCAATGAAGAAAACATTGAATATGCTGACGAAGGAAGAATAGCAATCTTTATTTTCAACGACTGGAAATGGCATAAATATGTAAGACATGTAACATTTATACGTAAAAAATGCATACAATGTATGTGTATATATACAATTAGCATCAAGAACAAGATTGTCAAAACAGGAAAATTACTTTGTTATGCATTTAATTGCATCCATAGTTGTGGAACTGTAACACTGAAATAGGAATTATAATATTTATTTAAATTAAAAGGTTATCCAACACAGAGAAAGTAAGCCCCAATTTTGATAAGCCATAAACAGTTTTGAACAACAACAAAAAATCTTAAATATTTAAAAATGAAAAATAAATAAAATAAACAAATAAGTATAAAAGTAACCTTAAATATAGTAGAAACTATAATATTAATTCAAACCAAAAAGCTACTTCAAATAGATAAATTAAGATATGATTTTGATGAAACTACCATAAGCAGTTCAGAACAAAAAAAGCATGCCAAAAAATCTCATAGGTAAAAAGAAATTTTTAATGGAAACTGTACTGGTTGTTTCATTGCGATATAAACGCTCACAATCTTTTATGGAAGGTGTGAAATACCGATCAAACACAATGTCAATGCGAGATGATTTAAACAGAGAAATAATTTTAAGGAATTTTTTTGATATGCCATCTAAAGTTTGTGGTACTTCTTTCATGAGGTTTAACATGAAGAAACCGTCTATAAAAAAATAAGTATTATACTGATTGACCTTGCTAACTTTTTTCTCAAAAACTTTAATTAATTGTGCTTTATCTGATTTACAAATACTACCGTCTGCATAACACATCGATGTTGGTATCGGTGTTAGTGGAAATCCCAATAACTATAGCCATTAAGGTTGTAAAAGAACTGTAACATTGTCTGTATTAATTTCCTCTGGTAACTTAATTTTGTTATGTTTTAAGTTAAAATTAACATGCACACTCTTATATATAAAACTTTTTACATTTTTTCAATTTTTCTTCTACAAAAGTTATTATTTTTTCATTTTTGCCATTGCAAAAAACACATTTCATTTTATTAGCCATTATGATATTAAGATTTACTCAAAACGATGAAAAACAACGACAAACGTTAACATATGACTTGGGACTGACACCATCCTGAAAACATGCGCTGTTGCAATTATTGCTAACTTTCTCACGCAGCCAGTGATCGACTAGCTAAACTATTTTACACACGCACTATTTTTATAACAATAAATTGGTCTGGTTATTGAGTAAACAACCAAATTAATGTCTGGCAAATTAAATGTGTACTTATTTATGTATAAATAAAATAATATTAAAATTACAGCTCTTAGACTATAAGTTGTCCTATTTTGATGAAATTTCGTAGGAAAGTCTTGATCAAATTTTTAAGGCCAATGAATATGAATTGTGGTTGTAATGCACATTTCTACTGAGTAACTCACAAAATATAAAACCGGTAATAGAGGTGGAAAATTTACCATTTTTCATTTTTGTTGTTGTGATTCCCTATAGAAAAAACAAAGGATGCCATCGCAACATTTTCGAACACCTTATAGGCAACTGAATGACTTCAAACATGGTCATATTGTCGGAATATGGGAAGTTGAGTGGTCATACCAAGCAATGAGTCATCACCTGCAATGTACAAACACAGCTGTGCACAGGTGCTGGCAGTGATAGCTGCTGTAAGGAACTTATTGATGAAATGACTGTGGAAGGCCAAGATGCTCGAATGCGAGGCAAGATCGTATGATTGTTCTACGCGCCCAAACTGTTCCAGCGGTATTGTCAGTTATTCAATGTACTACAGCCTCTTCCCAACCCTTTAGGTACCTTCCACAATTTTTTTGGCACTTGGCTGAGGCAGGGTTACGCTCACAGTATCCTTTAAGATGTCTGCCTTTGACTCCACAACAATGGCAGAATCATCTGGAGTGGTGTCGCAGCCAATCATCATGGTTGCAATCAGACTGGCATCACATGGTGTTCAACGATGAATCTCGCTTTACTCTTGAAGCAAAGGACCATTGTCTCCATGTCTGATGTTTTACAGTGATAGCCCCTGGTGGATAGTGATTCTTTCCAAAAAAGATTGATTTTTAAATCGATTCAAATTGTAACCTGATGAATCGATTCACAAAAAATTCGAGGTCTAAAAGATCGATTTCTAAAAAATAGATTTTTTTTCAAGTCTGCATTTACAACGTAAATATAAATCAATTTTATGAAAATCAAGAAAGATACTATTACAAACGATCTCTTATCAGTAAAATTGAGTAATTTTTTAGTTCAGGGAATTCGAAAATTACAATTATTTTTATTACCATATCGAAGTATCAGGTATAAAAGAAGACATTTATTTTCTAAATGTATTTGTTACATTTAAAAGTTCAGAAAATAGGTAATATGATTTATAGTTTCCAATGCTTAGTATCTAAGCTTTTTAAAAACAACAGTGTACTGGGGTCAAAGCGGTTCTGCTCATCACTTGCGATGTTGCCAGCAATTGAAGAAAAGCGCTTTCTAGGAACAGATGATCCCCCAAATTACTTATTATTCCATAACAAAAACTACATATAAATGAATATTTATTTTGCTAATCACAGCATATTATGACAGTTAGTCAATCAAGGAATCAACAAGTGACGCAATATCAACAAATACAAAAAGTCAAGGATTACAAACGTAACTTTATTTATTAAAGAGAGGCAAAGGAAACTAATCACACAGGCATCTCGGGAGTTTTTGAGTTATTCAACTGTTTAACCGCCAACACCATAATATTACTGGTTTTAAAGATAGTACATTCAACTAATTGCAAATAATTTATGGTTTTTACCAAAATAGAAAAAAATTGAATGTCGATTTTCTAGGATGAAATATCGATTCACTGAATCGATTCAGTGCTACATATCGATTTTTTTTGATTAATTGATCTCAAATTGCCATCCCTAGTGAAAGTGTGGGGTGCTATATTGTATGACAGCAGATCATCTCTAGTCATCCTCCATGCATCTTGAACATCTCAAAAACAAAATTGTTGATACCATCCTGTGGCAGGTTGTATTATTCTTCATGGCATGCCTTCTGGAGGTCAATTTCCAATAAGATACCCCATACCACTCGTATACCTCTGGACTGCCTTTGTTTCATTTATACTTTTCCTTGGCCAGCAAGTTCACCAGATCTTTTATCAATTATAGGAGTCTGTGATATGGTTGGGCACCAGATTCGGGCATCTCAAAATATCGTAGGTCTGGAGTAACAGCTGGCAGGTATCGCAGCAAGGGGTGGTTTAACCAACCACTGATTTGAACATTCAAGCTATAATCGTGAGCTGTGGATGGGCCCAACGGCCTTGATGCTTTTATCATCTTATTATTAGTGTATGAGCTGTACATATGTTTAATTTCATTAATAATAACCACTTCATGGTGCTTCGATTTTTTTTTTTGCGAAAGAGTGTAGTTGTAAAACTTTATTTAAAAATTAAATTAATGAAAAAAATTAGAATGCCATATATTAAATAATGCATAAAGTTATTAAAAATATTTATTTTATACATTATTTTTTAAAAATTTGTAGAAAAGTGAAGTGTGCAAAATCACAATTTTATTGCATTTTTTAATCTTTTTTTTTCTGTGTTATTTTTAATGCCATCGTATACATTTATGCTAGCCCACTAAATATTTTTTTTATCTAGCCTAGTAGAAAAATTTACCTATCATTGTTGTTTGATATGAAATATTTAGTCCCTTAATTTTCAAAGCATAGCAATTTATAAAAATGAGATTAGGTTTGTTGACAGGAGTTGGAATATATGAATACTTTTGGTACAGCTGATGCCTTATTTAATCTCTATTTAATTTTTTTACTAATACTTTCTTAAAATATAATTATGCTAGGATATAGAGATCATGGCTAGAAATATTCTATTTATAGGAAATTCCTTGTGGTGTTAAAAATAAAAAGTAAATGTTTTGAATTGTTGAAGGAAGCATTTGGTATAAATTGCATGCCACTCTCAAGTTTCTGAAAAGCACAGATGATTTTTTTGATGATCTGGAGGAGAATATTCTAGTTGATTTGTAATTTAAATAGTTAATGGAACATTAATCAAATTGTTCGAAAAAAACTGGCATTTGAGTTTTTGGATAATGGTAGACATGAAAAATATTAACAAACAGAATGAGAAATAATTTTTCTTGAGAAATTGAACAACATTCCCTTTGAAACAGTTTTTAGCTAACAAGTGCATTTCATGCTCCACCATCTTGTTATCAGTCACATTCACAAGATCTCTCTTCATTCAACATATAAAATAAGTTTTTAGATTGTTTTGAAAATCAATACAAAATGGCAGGCTTGCTAAATGATAACTTGCAGCACTGCTTTTAAAAATGAAAAAAACACATGTAGTGATAGGAAAGATAAGTATGTAAGCAACTGTAAAAGTTTCAAATAAAACATGTGTTTTTCAAACCAGTCCTATTCTTTGAGCAGTGCACCTTGCACATAATTTATTGTGAACATTTTTATTTAATTTAATTGTACGTGCTATTTAGTGTATAAATGTATTTCATAAAGAATTTTATTTCTTATTAAAACAAAAACCAAACTTGTCAATATTTTTTCACAGTTTGGGGACCAACTTTTGGTGCTTTTATTTTATTGGAGAATAGAGGGAAAATAAGCTAGTATGTTATTAAGTATCCAAATAAACTTAATCCCTAAATAATAAAGTTTTGTTGATTTCTTCCTATAAATGTTTAAATTTTTTTTTATAATTATGCTAAGTTTTTTATGGATTCTATATACCATAAAATCAGGCATTCTTTTAGCACAAAAAATAAGACCGAAACTTAAAGGCGCGCTTTATACGCCAGGTATAAAAATGATAGCATTCAAAATAACAAAGGAGATGAGCATTAAAAGAAATTACTTCTATATGAATAGAAATACTGTTTCTTCAAAAGAAATGAATTGCTGTTTGAACTAAAAGAGTTGTAGTTCCTAGAAGTATACTATTTCTTCAAAAAACTGCGGGAATACCCCAAATAAATGACTTCAAAACATAAGAGCAATGTGTACTAATATTTCAGATTTCTTCATAAAAAAGGGGGTGCGCATTATGTGGTGAATATACCTAAAAATTAAAAAAATTCAGCTTGAAAGTATAGGTGTTTGTTATACACCTGATTTTACGGTATCTTTTTGTTACATATGCTACTTATTTTATTGTATTTTTACCTCCTTTTTGGTGCATAAATTATTTCTATTTGTAATACTTTCACTCTCATTTCTACATCTGAGTATGTGTACCTTATATATATTAAAGCAAAGGAATGGGTGTTTAATAGTAAATATAATTTGGAAAATTAGAATCAGGAACATGTGATTATTGTTATCAGGGCGTAGTTATTGCCGTATCTATGATACAGGGCTCCTAAGCTACAGAGACTCAACATGTAGAACTACAGTCCCACTAACAGGGTTCCTATATCTAAAAAAGGGCCCCAAACGAATTTTGATATAGGCCCCCGCCCAGAGCTAGCTACTCCAGTGATTATTATTATTTTACACACACACATATATATAGATTTACAAGTTTTAAGTTTTGACAATTCTAAGTTGTTTTGTTTTTGTTGTAGCTTATGCTATCAAGACTTGATGCAGCAAGAGTTTCTGAAGAGCAAGCTGATGAGCTTTTAAGTTCACAAGAAGTAAAACATGCAGCATGTATTGAAAAGAAGGATGTTGAGACAGCTGCAGATGACTTAGAAGAAACTTTAATGAAAAGTAAATTAATTTTTTTGTAAATAACTTGTATTAGATACTTTTTATTTTTAATATTTGCATTATCTTGAGTTTGAATGCAATAGCCTTTAAGTATGATGCAGAAATTGAGGCAGATTGCAAAAAAAGATTGATTGTAAGATTTGTCTTCAAGTATGATAATCTAATAATAGAGGCTGCTGGTTCTTCTGGTTTCCATATTGTAAACTACCATACATGTGGTTAACAGTTATGTTTTAAAGTGGGGAAATATATATTATGCCATATTGTCGCTTAAGAAACTTTACCATAATTCTCGGCACTTTTTATACTCAGAGTACTTTGCTGAGGAATTCATGAATATCATGGGCCTTTTCATGAGTTCTTACTCTAACAAACCTCTAATGCTGGATCCACTGCCAAAACCTTCTTCTAACATTATGCTTTCTGTGCCAATTTGATCTGGAGATATTATCTTCTCTGGGAAATAAACTCCAATATACTTGCTCTTGAGTAAGTCACCCTATTGCATATTTGAAGGCTTGTAGATAAGCCATTTGTGGATTATTCAGACTACTAAAATTTATCTTCCCTTTACCTGTTTTAAGTCTCCCAGGACCAGCATGCACATTGTTGCATATGACATTGAGAATTTTTAGCTATAGTATATATTTAATTTTGATTTTTAAATTTTGCAATCACACACACGCACACAGCATGAAAGTTGAATGGGGGCTTATTTTAAAGCAAGACATGAGGGTTTTTAAAATTCTTGAGTTTTACTCAAAATTAAGTAAATTTTTTTAACTGTATTGTTTGTGATTCAGATAAAAATATAAGAAACATGAACAATTAAGTGTGAATTCCTTATTTTAAGTGTAATGTGAAGCAGAGAAAAAGAAATGAGTATGGTTCTAAATTGCTATGTTCTTTCAACATTAATTTTTTTTGGAAAGATTTTAACTTTGTTTCAATATCATTTATTTTACTGACATTTTTTTTGTTGTATAATTTAAAATTTTTAATATGCTAACTACTGTATTGTGAAAGGGCTTTTTTTTGTATCAATGTTTATTTATAACCTTATGTAGAATGTAGCACAGATTTTTTCCTTTTATTTATATGAATGCACGTGGGCGAAAATGTTTAAGTAATTAGCAAATGGTTTTATTAGTAATTGTTATTTAAAAATAGTATTGTTATTTAAATATATGCAGTTTTTCAGGGATTTATCATTTACTAGCTGGTATACCCATTCTTCGCACGGGTGAACTGAAAAATTAAACAACACAGATTGAAGGATAAAGAAGTTTTTAATGAGTTAATTTTATGTGAATTGCAAATTAAACAAAAAAAGCTTTTTGCGAGCTCAGCTAAACAAAAAGAGAGAGAGAGAGAAATAAAACAAATTTGTTAAATTTTAAGTATGTAGATCTAATTGCTGATAAAAAGGATTTTTTTTATTTATAATTCCCCATAACACTCTTGAGGGGCGATTTTTGAAAATACTTCCTAAGCTGATCTCTGCTCAGCAAAAGTAACACATTGTTAAAAGTTTTGTGTAATGAACGCTTAAAATAGTGTAAATAATTTTTATCTGAAAGTATAATACATTAATATTACTTTCTGTAGTATTTATTTTATGTTAAAATTGTAATATTCGCAAGCAACGCCGTTTCTTAAATTATAATGACGATTCAATGAAAAACATAGCGAAATGTTAACGATAGAGTCAAGTTGGCAAATGCCTAGCTACTTTCATAACTCGAGCTTTATTAGAGCTTTGTAAGACCCGCCGTGTAGGGGAGCGATGCACGTTAATACTATATCCAACCTCATTATGATTTACTGCAGTTTTTTTCATACAATATTTTTTTTTGGATAACTACATTTAAAATTAAGGGATATATATACATAAAATACTCCACTTTGGAAAATTTAATCCGTTAGAGCTAATAAATTAATTAAAGATATTCCACTGTAAAATTAATTATATATACCGTTCACTTAAAATAAGTAGTGAAATCATTTTCTATAAGGTCTTCATTAACATACAAAAACATAAGACACTTAAATTTTGACAAACTATTTTTTCCGCTAAAATACTCATCATGGAACCCGTGCTGCCATATATCTTGGAAGAGTAGATTTCAAAGAATATTCCTGCTAAGTATTGGTAGAATATTCCTTCTAAGTAGGTGTGGTGTAATAGTTAGGAGAAGGGGGTGCCAGCTCAGGTGTCGTCCACGTCACTTGACCATGGTTCAAAATTACGTGATCAGTTGCAAAAAGTCCTCGTGTAGCTGAACAGTGCGACATTAGTATTCACTCACTCACACTCCAAAAAATACAGTACAGTAGTTATTGCGTTTTTAAGTGTAAAAATAATTATATCTGCCTATTCAATTAAAATTATAGCGTTATAATTAACTACTAACCACAAACAAATTTTGAAAATTTGTCCAAATGATGCAGTGTGAAAGAGAAAATTTATTTATTTTAAGTATCAGAACTGATAAAAGCATTTATTTGAAAAAAGGATCAATTTCTTACTACCAAATGTGCATAATAAAATCATAAAAAACATCAAAATAAAGAGAGATTTATAACAACCTCTCCCTTCAAAACTTAGTTTTATTCTGAAATAAAAAAAAATAGGCATTATGCTGATCAGAGGAATTAATTAGAAGCGAGCACCTTACGTAGCCAAAACAAAAGTTATTTCACAAACAAAAGATAGATATATGCTGACGTGGGCTTTTTTGCAGCGCAAGCCAGAATTGCTCGTAGATGGCAGAATTTTTTCCTACTTACTTGACAAATATCGTTATATTTTGGACACTTCATACAATATCTTTATAAATTATAGTCTATGCTATAAATTATAGCCTATGTGCTATTCTGATGTATAAGCTATATTACTATAAAGTTTCATTAAAATCCATTTAGTTGTTTTTGCGTGAAAGACCCACAAAGATCCTCACAAACTTTCGTATTTATAATATATATTAGATAAAAGATAAATTTTTCACATAACATTACATGTTTTGAATAATTTTTCTGCATTTTTTTTTTCATTACTGGTTATAGCAAAATTGAGAAAGATACTGTATTTGCTGGAAAAAAATATTTGTGTTAATCAATTAAAAAAATTTTTAGCTCTTCAGAAAGCTGGGAAGCACATGGAGCATAGTATCATTGCAGCATATATAGTTATTTTATTAGGTTGTGTTGCTCAGAAAAATCCAGTAAGTGTTATTTTTGAACAATTTATATACATAATTTAGAAAGCAAATTAGGAAAACTGTATGCTATGTATTTTTCTAATAAATGGGGAATTAATCCTCTTGTAATAAATTTCAACTTTTCCTATTCTGATTTAAAAGCTCTTTATCATTTAATTTGTATTTTTTTAAAAATCCATTTGACCTCTTAGTTGTTTAAGGTTTGGGAAAAAAACAAATTGCATAAGTTACTTATGTTTCGTGAAAGAACATACTTTTGTTTAATGGTAAATAAAGCCTAGAGGAAAACATTGGTTTGATCTTTGTAATTTGCTATATGCTATTTTAAGAATCTTAAACATGTCTTTTCTACATCTATGGATTTAAATTAATCTTCAAAAGCATAGGTATAAATAGAAATAATTTTTTTACCTTGCATATACTTAATAATGTCCATACTATTCTTAACAATAATAGAATTATCAATTTTGTCTAATGTAGATTGAATAAAATTTTGTAGCTTTTTGCTCGGATGTGTAATACAAGTTTTAAATTCATTCGTTATAGTTCTAAATTTAATTGAATTTTTATGAAATTTTGAAGTTAGGAAAATATGAGAGAATTTAATATCCACAAAATATGTAAATCTAGTTTTTTTTTGTAAAAAGCAGAGATTCAATTAAAAAATTTTCTATTGCTTGAATTATATCTTTTAAAAGCAGTATTATTTTGCATATTAGCATAAAGCCTCTTGCAAATAAGTGCATAATTACCCAGAACTTGATCAACACATAAACGATAATAAAGTTCTTTTGTAGATCAGCAATTTGTTTCTTAATATTATTGGAAATTATATCATTATCAATTTAATAGCTAAAGTTCAGTAATTCATTTAAAAATTTGCATTTAAACTCATTAAAAGCTAAAATAGGAAAACTATTTAATTGCTAATTTTGTAATGAAGTTACTAATGTCTTTACATATTTGTTTTTTGATAGCATTGTTATTATTAGAGATCATTATTATAAAACTAGTTCCTTTGGACATTATTTCTCTAAGAGTGTTATCTTAAACAATATTTAAATTATCTGTTACCACATGCTTGTGATGATCGTTTATAAAATCAAAATAATCTTTACAATTACAAACAATATTATTATTATTTTGCAAATCATTAATATTGTAATTAAAAATTAAGCTACCTATTTTTTATTATATTTAAAAGTCTTAATGCAAATGTTATTTATAGGTTGGCAATGTACATACTTATTAAATATTTTTGAGAAATTAATGTTATTACAAGATTTATTCATGAATAGTTTGTTACAATACTTAGTACTCAGTTCTAAATCTATATCTACAATATTGAATTTATGAATGAGAAAATTAATAATATCCTTAATAATATGTAAGGCATGCCAGTCTTGAAAATCATTCTTTTTGAGGATATCTTTAGTGTACCTAATTTCTTTTTTATTCAAACCAAACAAGAAATGTTTAATTTGTTTAATGTTAAGACCTTTCAAAGTTGCTACATAAATCTTTAATTTTAAAAACTATCTCCTTTGGAAGTTTACAATTTCTTTTCTTCCTGTTTCCTCTTTTTATGCGTTTAACTTTAAGTGCATTATCACTATTATGAAAATAATCCTTATCAGAATGTTGAATGCTAAGTAGGACATTTTTTTCCAAAGTGAATGGTATTCAAACCATATGGATATATAGTGTTATAATGTTTTATGAAGTGGTTTTCCCAACACAGTCTATTTTTGACATGTGGGACTATTCTGAGAATGAAAATATCAACATTTTTAAAGTCATGTAGATGAAAATGCTTAGGTTCAATTTTATTAATATTGTTATTATGCTTGTAATTTTTGGTATTTGGCTTATGTAAATTAATATGAATATTGATATTATTACATGTTTGGCCAATATATTTAAAGTTCATATTTTACAGCTCAACATATAAATAAATGCAGTTGTAGGTTTTATATGAGAAAAATTTGGATGTATTATCATACTATTCTATGTGTTGATATTGCATAGTATCAAAATAGTAATTTTTATTGTTGAAATTAATTTGGTTATGTAAATTTAATCGAGTAGGAATATATTTGTTTTTTATTCTGAGAGTTATTGGTATCATAATTATAATGATAATATATATATATATATATATATATATATATATATATATATATATATATATAATGGACTAGGGCTCAGTAGACAAACTGAATTAATTTTGTTAAAATCTTCAGGAATGAATTTTGCAGTATTAGTATCATTACTGTTGTTATAACCCTTGTCTAATGATTTTTCATTATTTTTTTAACTTGGCAATTTACCAGTGCATCATGAATTAATTTCATGCAAATAATTTAAAATATTTCCATTGTTGTAGATTTTAATTTTTGTTTTTTTCACCCTTAGTCTTACATTGATGTAATAAAAGATTATCTCACTGATGGCAAATTTGATGTGATGGTGGAGGTTTTGAAAAAATTCAAGAGCTTCGTTACTCTAACTGTAAGTATATTGCTTCAAAATGCTTGGTCCCCCTTCCCATTTTTATTATTCCCTTTTTTTCTTGTTTTAATTTTAAAATTTTAATTGTGGTTTTAATCATCAGTTTATATTAGATGGTTGATGATTATGAACATAATAGTCTAGTATTGTTTGGTTAGTATTTTATAATTATTTAGGACATTATGTATAGATTATATTGAATTAGCTGTGAGTATATCATTTTTTTGTAGCTTGGTTAGTGTTTTGTGAATAGAGTTGTTAAAATTATATTGATTTTGTTATTTTCTTAAAATTGATTTAGGAGAGAATGTATGATCCTTTATTTTTTTGGTACCAAAAGTTTCGTAAGAATTAAATTATTTTATTTTTGAAAATAATCTGCCCAGTTGTCAATAATCTAAGTGTTTTTCTAGTAGCATAACACCAAGAATAAAAGTATGAAATAAAATGAGTTTAGAAGGCAAAATATGAGGAAAAGAAATTAAAAATATTTGTAATTTTATGCCAAAATATAAGTTTAAAAAAATGCATAAGGAGTCCACATAAAATTGTAAATGTATTTTAAAAGAGTCAATTTTAAGTCTTTTGTAAGACATTAAACAATTATTACTTAACTGCCTCATATTAGTATGATTACATTTGAAATACAGTATGATTGTGTATATAGTATGAGATGATTGTATATGTATATGTCCTCATATTGACCTGTAGTGTCAAATCCTGACACTACAGGTAAATGAATCTAATGACATTGAGGAAAGAAGTGTATCAGCTTTCAAACCATGGTTCTTTTAAATCAGCATTCAAACCATGTTTTTTTTTTTAAATCAGCTTAAATATATATGCCAATGTGCAAATGCTTATTTTGAAATTGATTCTCTTAATCAGATTATGAAGTTTATACAGTTAATCAGATTATGAAGTTTATACAGCTTCTTTATCATTTGGTAGTAGTCAATTTGTGATATCCTTTACAACAGTTAATTTATTTGTTTAAAAATAAATAAAAATCTAAAATTATTATCATGACTAGTAATTTCTAAAAAATTACTTGTCATGATGCTATCATTATTTGCATTTACTAGCATTGTTTGCAGGCTGCTTTGTTGTACTTGTATTTATATTTTACTGGTACTTCTAACAGAAAAGTACTCTGATGCACAATTTAATTCTTTTACATAATACTACAAGGTAATTTTACTTTAAAAAAATAATATATCATGCAGTTGAATATTTGTTGTCACTTTTTGCAGAGCCACTTAGTATTAAATATGCATTTAAATAAAGTAAGAATTACCTACTTATTAGAGTAACCTTTTAAGTTTTTTTTTCTTGGCGAGATAAATAGAGAAACTCGTTTTTATTTACTAGTGATTCCTTATGAAAATTGTATTTAAAAGTAATTGTTATAATTTCAGTAACTTTGTCAGTAATCTGTTTTAAAATTATTAATTTACTGTTTTAAAATTAATGTGTAGAATCTCTTTTGTCACAGGTTAATGTACTTTTTAGTCGATTATTCTTATTTTCAAATATATTTGAATATTTTCAGGGTTCAGTTGGAAACAGAGAACTAGCATCCATACAAAGGGTTATACAAGTCTTGGAATCCAGCTAACTGAGGCCAGTTGCATTCTTTTAAAGCCATTGTTATTTATGACCACATCTATGAGAGAGAGAGATCTTGTTTATCTTGCCATTTATTTATATAAAAGAACATTCTTCAAAAACTGAATGACCACGGGTTTGGACAGTGAATTCTGATGTCCCCATATTTTTATTTGACAGGAATTTTATTATTCTAATCGCTCTGAAATGTTTATAATATTCATTCTAGTAAAGAATTTACTTAACTGTTTGAAGTATTGTATTTGGTAACTGAATTGCATCTACAATGTACAGTATATCATAAATTATTTCAAAAGATAAGTATTGAATGATTAAAATTGGTTTTTTCTTTTTAATACTCATGGATATGGTTCAAGCATCTTTTTTGCATGTATGTTGTTAATCAGCTTTTCAGATTAACAATTTTAGGTATTATATAAAATATTGTTAATTTTTTATGCCCGCTGTCCAATTTAAGAAGGATGCATTTTTCTAAGGATTAGCACTACCTTGAGAAGCCTTTGAAAATAAAATTACCTTGAGATTAAAGGGTGTAAGTAGCTGGTTTTAGTCCATTCATTGTATATGAACATACTTGTATAGAGACCAAATTATTGTCAAATATGCTGGACTTTTGAAATTCCAGCATCAATGTGAAGACTGTGCCTAAGCAAAACTTCATTAATTGAAAGATTTAGTTTTGTTAAGAATGTAAATATCATGGTGTTGTCTGAAATTCATTCATAAATTAGAATAAATTAACAAAAGATTCTACAAATATAATCATCGCACTTCTATTCCATTTTTAATGCATATATTTTTCAGCTTTTATGCACATTAGTTTTCATTGAGTTAATTTTATTTAAAGTACAATGACATTTTAAAAGGTTTATCATACTTTTCATGTGTGTGTGTGTTTGTATGTGTGATATTTTATAACAAATAAATATATATATATATATATAATAAGAAGCACCGGGATTGCTGTAGTCCAAAGATTTGCTTTCATTTTGTATAAAGTACTACATTCATTTTGTGTGGTCATGTTGAATTTTATATTGTGTTAAAATAAAACTGTTGATTTTTGTGATACTCATTTGTTGAATAAATTATGTGATGTCTCAAGCTATCCTAGAACTGTTTTTTAAAAATAGTTAAGTGAGACATAAGAAGCTTAATTACATTTGAACTTAAGTTTCACCTTTTATTGTTAAAAAATGTTAAGAGTTATAAATAAGTTAAGTTGTTTTTATAAACTGTCTAAATAAAATCTTGGAAGATTTTATTTTCCTTTTTTCATCAAACATGTGTTATTTAAAAGGAATTTGAATCAATGAACTTCAACTCCCATGAAAAGTTGAAGAATGTTAAGACAGAAAAAAACTGAAATGTTAAAAAATAGTAATATTTAGTTAACTTAAGGAAAAATTGTTCGTGATAGTTGAGTAAAATAAAGAAACACAAAATTGGAAATAAATATTAAATTGGAAAGTTAATATTTTTATTTATTACTTTGCACCAAACCTTGCACTTTGTATAATGAATTTCTTTTGAATAATTCTTTTGTTCTTTTTATGTTAAACATATATGCATATCTATATATTCAATCAGAAATTTTGACTTTCATTTCTTCCATCTTAAATTAAACCACTTATAAAATGTAAATTGTCAATTTGCCCCTCATTCCCATCTTTATATGTTTTACATTTATCAATTTGTAAAGAGTATTTTTTTCATTTGTTTAATGATAAATGTTATTTATAACCTGCACAAAATGTTACATAATGTCAAATATATTGAATTGTATGTATATATTGTTTATATTGATTTTTCTTGTAGTGCTCATTGGTTTCCCCCCGTATTTTATCTCAAGTGATTCTTTTTACCAGTAACAATTTTTGGTAATAATAGATGGTAGTAAAATGGTAGTGATTTATTTTTCCGTTTCATGAGTTATAAAATGCATTTAACTGAACTAAATAAAAAGTCATGCTATGGTTATTTTTACTATATACATTTCAGTTTAAAAATAATGAAGCATTTGATTCATAAGCCGTGATTTAAATTTTTAATTAAAATATTTTTTTCTCCAAAATTTTAAAAACTTTTGAATTTCAATAGTTTTTTTTTTGCGTAATTCCACATTAATTTTTGTGAAAAAATCCTAATCTTTTTGTTTTAAAATGTGTATGGTGTTTTACTGATGCAAAATTAATTTATTAAAAATTTGCATATATATCTACTTCTTATTGGTATAAAATTCTGACACGAAGAACTAATAAAAAAATTTTAATGAAAAAAAAATTAAAATATTTTAAATTGTTAAAATTTCTGTAAGTTGAAATTTTTTTTTGTAAATTATCAAAAAAAAAAAAAAAAAAAAAAAAGTGTAATAGAAGAATATATCCCCTCCCTTATAAATTTTCAAAGCAGTTAAAGATCCAAAATCTGAAAAGTTATATTGCTCTATATTTTAAATTTCAATTGAAAATTGTTTTTAATTTATTTTTTCACACTTCAGTTTTATCAGAGAATGATATACATTTAATGTAAATAATGAAGGCTGTTACATAGTTATTTCATTTGTTTTGTCTACTTTCTTTGTAGTTTTCCAAAAGGATTAATTATGTTTGAATTATTCATTTTTTTAAAAAAATATTTTAAAATAATTTTGATAAATATAACCTTCACATAAAAACTGAAATGACCAATATGAACATGGGCTTATTTAGAAGTTTTTGAATTAACAGTTACAAGATCAAATTTTAAAATTCAGGATTCTTAATAATCCAGAATTTATAGTGTTCAGAATGGGATAAATGAGATTAATTCCTATTTGTTTTGAAAGATTGATCTATATCTGAATTTGACTATAAAATTATTAGAATGGTATAATTTTTTTTCCTAACATTATGCAAATGTGATGTTTAGCATTAATCATGTACCAAATTGTCTATTTTAAATTATGTATATATAATGCTTAGTACTAATCCTATATGAAATTATCTACTTTTAAATAAATCTGGAATTTAGTTTTAAAAAAGTACTTTAAATTTTTAGTTCTTTTAATAAGAAAATTATGATTAGGAGATATTGAAGTATCGGGTTATGTTTTGTGCTAATTTAATTTCACTTTAGCCAAAAAGAAACTTGAGATTTTCATTATAAATAATAAATTTAAAGCAATTCATCTTAGAATGGTCTAATAATTATGACATTCTTTTAAAGTGTATTTAATCTCACTTTTTGTGTATGTTATGATAGCACCATTTATCTTTTTTGCTGTTCATTCATATTTTTTTTAAAAAAAATTCATTGTATATTATGTATGAAAAAATACTGCATTACAGTTTGTTATGTTTAGCATTTCATGAGATTCACTGTACATTTGTTCATTGGTTGAATTTCAGTACATATGATATATACATAAATGTTGATAGCATGTTATATAAACCCTTCTAAAAATGTTCTTAGGAGTGAAGTATTTTTATTTATAATATTGACTGTTACTTTAATAACATAACCCCATTCTCTTTTTTATAAAATGGTATGGAAATATTTGTTTCTAATTTAATCCAGTGTATTCTAGATTTTTTTTCTTGTCTTATGTCCTTAAGTGAACTTATATTATTTTGAAATTAACAGTGTATCAAAGTTTTAAAAAATAAAAATAAAATTTTTATTTCATGTGTTTTTTATTACAGTGTATTATTAAAAGGTACTTTTAAATGATTGTATAATAATATAAATATTGTAAGGTTGATTAGTGTTATTGTGTTCAAAAGTTGTTTTTTGTTGTTGTTTTGCTGATTATTCCTTTTGGACAATTATAATTAATGATTTTTTATGGTGTTTTTTCACCTAACAAAAATTATACAACAGTAAAATATATTTTCTTGTTGGATAGTCTTAGTTTCTTTTTTCCTTTACTTTTTAAGAAGAAAATAGATACATGATTATCACTTCATTATTAATAAGAGATATATTAACTTCCTTCTCTAAAAAAAAATCCACGTCAAAAAAGTATGTCAGAAGAAATTGGATATATATAACTCCATATGAGTAATATAACTTAAATTTTAATATTTTTTGAACAATCTCCTTTTAGTGTTTACTTATTTTGGTAAAATTTGATTCCTATTTATGTTGCTAATAAGTAATTCTAATAAATCTCTTTTCTGTAGTCTTTCTCACAAATGTGTAATTTGTTGATATTCATTTTATCAAATATGTATTGGATGTTTTTGAGGCAAACCTTTTTGTGTGTTTGGCATGAAACTTATATTGTGTTCTTTATAAATTCATGCAATAATTGTTAAAGTCTGTGCAGTTTACTTCGTATTTTTGATGAAATCTGCAAAACATGATTTAACTCCAGTAATCACAGCAGGGAAAACCCACTAAAAGTTTCTAATGGTAGAACTTTTTAATATTTGCTCCAATACATCTTTGCATTCTCCTCTTTTGAGAGATATGATTGCAATTTTGAACGTACACAAAAACTTTTAAATGCATGTCTGATATTAATTACCATTTGCCAGTTCTTTCTTGACAGATTCATGCAATACTCTTAAGTGCACCACAGACTGATTTTGTGAATTCCTCTCCTTGTGAGGAAAAGTACAATACAATTTCCATTTGGTTCACACTACCATCTACTTACTTTTGTCTATTTGTTTTATTATGTATGTCATGTTTTTGTTTTTCTTTTGAGCATGTCTTAAATTCATTCACAGCTCATACATAATGCTGAAAAGCATTATAACAGTATTTTTTTTTTTCATAATGTAAATATATTTCAATGAGTAAATTAGGTTTTTTTGTGCCTTGTTTCTTTCATAAGAATTCAAAAGAGCTTTATGTAAATATTAACCTAATATTTCTTAAAAATAATAATAATTGTCCCTGAACATGTATTATTAGATTTGTCACTTTGGATTTTTCAATAATTTTTATTTAATCTAATATTTTTCCTAGAGAAACGCCCCAATATTTAGTGTAGTATTTACTGAATCATCTAAATGAGAGTAAACAAATTTCTTTCATGTATATTACTCCAAATTCTCTGATTGATGAAATTATCCAAAATGCACATGTTTGAATATTTTCTATGCAAAATACAAAGATGGCAGACTTGTTGATAGTGCTTGTGTTCACATTTTTTAAAAAGCACATTGAATACCATCTTTGCTGTGAAACCGTTATGTATATAAGTTATTCGTTTTCTGCATTATTTAATACGAATTTGTATTATTATTGCTGATACTTTCTATTTGATTATCTACATCTCGATAACCTTATTAATTGGGAGAACTTTTTGTATGCATCTAATTCGAGAAAAATATTTTCTGTTATGGTAGATATATATAGAATCAAATAGTATACTTGACGGAGAAAATCATTCTGAATGTTTTTCATATTGTGAAATAACTTTTGGAAATGTTTCTTACCAACTTACTGTCAAGAGGTCCATCAAAACAATGATTTACATGTATTGTAACTAAATTTTGATTCATTTTTGTAATAAAAAAAATCCCCTCCCCCTATATCTTGATGTTTATTCAGTTATAACAAAAGATTGTACTGTTACAAATCTTACTTTGAATAGCTTTTCCTTGAATGGACAAGTGATACAATAAGAAATTTTCCTTAATGTTGTAAATATCTGAAATGAATATTGCATGTTGATTGCCTTTTAAAAGTTTTTTTTTTGTGAAACTAATAGTTTGAAATATTTTTAGGTATAAATTATATTTATAAGATGCATTTAAAAAGCAATTTGTATAATATTCATATTTAGGTCAATCATTATACTTTTTCTATAATGAGCAACATGCAATCCTGGGTAACTAATTATCTAATGTTTTACTTTCATATGGTCTAAAGTTATGGGATAGCAAAATGGACACACAAATATCCTGATGGCTATAGCATGATATGAAAAGTGAATATTTAGTGCATTTTCAAGTTTTTCATTTGTATCCAAACGATTCATGCGAAGAGCTTTCTGGTATGATAGTGTGTGTTCAGGACCAAGCGATTTCCTGTTAAGCCAAACTCCATTTAAAAATATACCTAAATTTATAATCATTCCATAAGTTCCAAATTAAAATCACACAGGTATGATCATGAGCCTCAGAATGGGGAAAACGCAATCTCACATCTGATATTGTGTTCCTTGAAGTGATCACATCCTGAACAAGTTTTGAATGTTGGACATTCTGCCTCCCATTATGGATATCTAAGATTTTTATGTCTTATAATTTACTTTGGTTTTAACAAGCATTTTTTAAAAATATCATTAACAAATGTTTGGTGGTGTTTAGCTGCAGTTGGCTCTTTTGGCAAAAAATCCAACTCAGCCATGGACAGTGTAATGGCTGACCACTGCCAGTGATATCAGCATAAAATAGTGTTACCAGACATGAGCTAATGCTGCATCAGATAAAAATCAATGAGGCATGGCGTTTCTGTGGGGACAGTGAAAGACTGACACACAAGTGCCCAAATCAATAGCTTACCATCAGCTGCAGCAGCTTTTCTGAACTCGTGAACATATCATTTGAGCTCATGATGACTGAAAAATGTTGTTTGGTCAGAACTGATCATACGGAATTCGAGTGTAGTAGTAAGTCATGAGCTGTTGTCAACATAACACTGAAATCTGGTGGTGGCACAATAATGGTATAAGTTATTACATGGCATGGACAAGATCTGGCCCAATTAAATCAATTATTGGTTATGTTCAGCTATTCATAGATCATCTGCTGTCATTAATTTAAAATAAAACCATTAGTTATTCACCCAATGACGATTGCCTATATAGATATGGTCTTTGGAAGTTGGTTGGTTATCAAGGACATGATTCAGTGTTGTAAGGGTTTACAAAGCACGTGCATTAGCATGCAAAAGCAAATCTAAATAGGATAAAACGGCTTTTTTTTTGTTGCTTTTCCATTGCTTACTTTTTGTTACTTCTAAACTCTCCATTAAGTTCGCATTCAAATAAAAGTACGTAGTGTGAAAAACAAAATAATGCAAACTTTATTTTATAATATTCCTGGTTACATATTTAATACACAACGTGACATTCCAACAATCATTTTCTCATCACCTTGGCAACACTCAATCAAGTAAAACCTACATAAACTTTCAGTAAAAAAAAATTCTGGTTCTAAATTCTTGGTGTAGATTTAAATATTTTTATTTCAACAAAATTATGCGTTTCCAAGTAAGTGTATTCCAAGAATAATAACTGTATGAGAATCAAGATTAAATTATGCGCAGGCTGGGATGTACAAATAAAGCTAAATTTTCCTGGTCCAATTACATGGAATTTCTTCCGCCAGAATGTGATGTAACATTCCTGTGAGGAATAAGTGAGCATATTGACTGTATGTCCACACTAAAATCATCTATTTCTTTGATGATGACCTTCTCAGAGAGGCATTTCCAGTTAGTAAATAATAGCCTTTAGCATAGTTTTTTTACCTTATCTGTTGAAAAATTCAACTTCTCTACACCAGCACATAAGGTCAAAGTAAATAATCTCACCCCCAACATATGGTTCTATGACATCCAAATAATTTACAAGTTGTCGTTCAATTTAATGTATGATTTTGAAATAGAAGTCATCAATAGTTGTTATTTTTACAATTATCTGTAAATGGGGGCAAATTTTATATTTAAAATAATCTAAATCATCAGAAAAATACAATATTGATGTTAAATATATAAAAAGTAACCATTTTTTAAAAAGCTTAATGCCTAGGGTAAAAGTAACAATTCTAGGTATAGAGATTGAAAAAGAAAATATATATTTCATTTTTTCTTGTCCCACATTACTGTACATATAACTTCAAAAACACAAAGTAAATTTTTTTTTTGCAATTTATATTTTATTTTTAAGAAGTAGTAACTGATAGATGTTATACTCATGCATAAATAAGAAATGACAATTTATAAATTGTGTGCAAAATAATTTATTTCCATAACATTTGTATAAAAAAAATAATCAGTGCAGTGGAAAAAAATGACTAGAATAAAGATTAAAATGCAAGTTAATAAGAATTCTAATTACATATTCATCTTATGAACATTTTTCTGTTTCTTCCTGTATTCTGTCAGTTCCTATTAAAAAAAATATTGAGTTACAGAGGTGTAAAAGAAAACTTTAATAAATAACAGTACTGCATTTAAAAATTAACAGAAAATTGGAAGTTATTTCTTTTGGAACACTAGTGATTGAGTAGCATATTATTAAACTTACCTTTTTCTTTTGAGCTCTCATATTATCAATATCTGGTTCTTTGAAATGAAGGTCATCAGCAGGATCATCAGGTATTATATTCTTACTTTCCTGTATTATAAAATACATTATATTTATTTTAACATCTCATTGTTGTATATACATAACTTTAACTCTTGTAACTTAATTTCTGAAAATTTTTCTTTCTCAGAAAAAAAAAAATATTCAATTTTTTAACAATTCATTATTAAATAATCAGATATTTTCACAAATAGTTTCTCATGATATACAGTTACCTTCTGAAACAGCATTTTTTTTTTATTAGAGCTTAGGTATAGGCACACATGCTTGACTTGAGTTAAATGATATTTTCTTTGATTTAGGCATTTCAATAAAAAAAAAAAATTACTTGTCTAATACAAGTATTAGATAAGTTTCTTGTTGAATACTTAATTTACATGCACTTTACATGTTAGAGCACAATTTCTCTGTTTCTGCACTTCTGACAGGTACCCAAATTCGTTTAGGAGCATATTCCATTCATTGTTATCATTAACAAACGTTTTGTCAAAGATGGACTTGCACCACTTTCAAAGAAAATGGTTTATATATAAAATTATAATATGAAATGAATTTACAAGTGCAATGATTCAGAAATTGTGTGCATTTAATGTGTCAACAAACTAATGTTATACAAATATATTAATATGTTGAAGCAATAAATAATTTCTCTAGAAAATTTTACCAAGAAATCAGTTATGAATATATGAAATGGGTGTCAAATTGACATCAATACGAATTTTGAGCAGTAAATTGAGGTTTTAAATATTTTGGGAAATTCTAAAATTAATCTTTAAGATGCTGAAGCAGTTAAAATATATAAAAGCACATTGCTAATAAGATAAGATGTCTCATTAAGAGAAAAAATGTATTTTTGAAATATCTGGAAAGAATACTCAAACTCCTTTCGTTACGAATAAACTAAAATATTTTTTCTATACATAATATTTAATATAAGACAACTTTTTAGTTAAAATTTTATGAATATATACAAACAACATGCAAATGATTAGAATTACACGTATCCATAAAATACTGATTCATATAAATATTTTTATAGTAAAGTTACCATTTGTCCTAAGTTAAGTGGATTATTTTGAATTTTACAAAAGGTTTTCAGAAAGTTCAGAATAGAATAACACAAAATGAGAAGACACAATACTTCTATGATTCACAAAATATGAGCACATATATATTTAACTATGCCCATTTCCATACAAAATAATTCATGAAATGACTTTTAATGTATAAAAATTTTTACAGCATAAGGAATTAATAACCATAACAGCATTCATTAGCATAAAACATAAGTAATTTTTACATGTTATGTGCTAATGAAATTAACATTGAATTCTACACTTTTAGTTTGCAAAATTCATTTACCGAATTGAAATACTTAAAATTTATAAACATTTTTTGAGTATATGCATTTTATACTGAAACATTTTTTAAAAAAATATGCATGGCTTTTCATAGCTGAAAAGAATTAAATAAAACTGTAGATATTTATATGACATTTTATTTAAGAACAGTGATTGAGCAACAAAAAAGAATATTTGATTTTTTCTTAAATATTTTTATAACAAAGCTACCATTTGTCCTAAATTAAGAGGATCATTCTGAATTTTACAAAATCTTCTAGAAAGTCCAGAGTTACACTAAAATGAGAAGCCACAATACTTCAAAGGTTAAAAAAATATGAATGTTAATATATTCTTACAGCATAAAATAACAATATTGGTAAATTTGAATTATCTGTGTGACTTAGAGGTATATACAGACTACTTTCAAGGGCGAGTGAATTAATTAATATTAATGTCCCACAATAAAGCAACACAAGGGCTATTGGTGACAGATCTCAAAATTCTGAATCTCAGTCAAGTGATGAGGATGACACGAGCCAGCACCTATTTCTCCATACTATCGCAGCATGCTAATGGGACGATTTTGAGCCACAACAGATTTAACTTGCATCAGCCTGTATATAAGGTGGGTCTTTAGTGGTATTATGGCTCAAATTCATTATACTACTTTCAATGAAAGGGTAATATTAAAAAAAAATGTAATCAAAGGCACCAAGGGTCTTTTTGCTAAAAATTAAAAATATGTTGGTCTACGGGAAGGGTGTGAATCTCCAAACCTCATCCTTGTATATGCCACTGGTGTGATTAAGGTTTTATTATAGTTCAATTAATATCAAATATTTATTTATATTATAAAATAAGCATATTAATGACCTACATATCTTTGATTTATATTTCAATTAATGTGCATTAAGCATTTGCCACAATAAATTCAATACCAATGATGTTACATAGATATTATTTTCATCTTTTAAATGTAGCATTGGGTACTCTTTTCATTTAATGAATTCAAATGAAGGAAAGATTTACAAATACAATAAATGTTACATTTTAGGCTTATCAGAAATCGGCAATAGTCTTTTTATAAAATGTAGAATTTTTTTAAATAAATTGACAAAATTAGGACATATTAAATACGTACAACTTGCGGAAAATGGGAAGAAAATATAGCCTTGACTGCTTCAAGAGACCTGTAAAACATTTATACATTAAAAAAAGATTACAGCTTACTATCTTAGTTATTGTGATAGCAGTTTTTGCGTTTTACTGCTTTAACTAGTTATTTTAAAATTTGTGAACAAATATAGGAAACAAAGGAATAAGACAGAGACTAAGGATATTGGTTAAACAAAATGTGCTGGAATGAATGTGGCAAGAATGAATGAGCCATGGCAATGCAGAACATCAAGAGGGTAGGGTCAACAGAATAGTCAATAGTCAACAGAGTAATCATCCAATTGGCACTCATAGTCTTGGATGCATCTTTAACAATGATATGACATGTAACCAGCTGTGATGACCGTCAATAGGTGACTTGTTGAAAGGAAGCTGAGGTTACAAATCATATCCAATTGCTCCCACTTCCCCTCACCATTACACATTACTAGTCGCATTTCAAGAAGTGATGAGTGTTTCAATATGGAAACTCATTTCATGGACTGAAGTAGAATTGTTTTCAATGTTAAGTTCCCCTTCAAATTGAATTCCAATAGTTAAGGTGTGTCTCGAGAAGTCCCAAACAGCTGTAGGATATTAACTCAGTATCCCTTTGTCACAAAAATGTGCACTTATGAACCAACGTATTATATACTATACATTTTGAATGAAGTAAGTATTATAATAATATTATATTTATATAAACTTAAAGACATTAAAAACACATATTCGTAAAAAAATCATTGCATTTTTTACAGTTTTGTAAGATGATAAAATTTAAGCCTTCCCCAAAATGCATTGTAGGCTGATTAGTGTACATTTCATTATAAGTCATTTATCTTACATCAAATGCTTTCCTGTTATAACAAACAATTCAGCTTCGTTTTTTTTCTCTCACATAGAGAATATGTAGTTTATTATTCAATTCTGTTAAAGTATGGGTGGATGCATTTTTGATTCCTAAACATCACCTCTCTCAACCTATCTATAAGAATTTTGACAAACTTGTAATGTATCACTGGGTGTTTGATATTTTTTTTTATGAAATTCAGTAAATGATGCAAGAGGTAATGCACATTTTCATCCAACCAGCTGATATATATGTACATATCTTAGCAATTGTAGCCTACTTTGAATTGATTTTTATGCCATTTTAACATAAAATTAAGAAAAAAACATGCATTTCACAAAATAAATGATTTCCTATAATCACTAACAAATTTTGATGTCCCCACAGAAGAGACAGCATAGTGCAAAAGGTTACCGTAAAATAGTTTTTTAAGCAATAGTAAATTTCTATCCAAATGAATATTCATATATTATTTATCTTGTGTTTTACATAATACTCTTCCAATAAAAATAGCATAAGATTTAAATATTTATCTGTGAAGAATACTTAAACAATTTCATGATATTTTAAATCTAAGAATTGAATTAGTAATATATAAAAATATAGAATAAAGGCTTTATTTATATTTATTACAATATCATTTACATATAATTATTTATAGCCCACAGCTATTTATTATAATAACAGTTACACAATTATTTCATTATAAATAATTGAAGACAAAAGGATGCAATTTCAGAAATAAAACCAATTGAAGGGCATGCTAAATATAGATGTAAACTGCATTTATCTGTATCTATTTTACCTTACCATTGTCCACATTTTTATGAATAAATTATTTAGAATCTTTTAAGTATCTGCTCATTTATACAATTTTAATTCGTAAATGATCAAATGTCTTTAGTATCAAACTTCAATTGCATTATTTATAAGAGCTGTTATACATTTCAATATTTAAGTTCATGACAAAACAATTTCAATTATGTATTGAAAACAAGGTAAGGGTTAAAAAAAAACGAAAACATAATATTGTAAATTTTATCATGTACATAAGGCTTCCAATAATTATAGGTTTTTTTTTAAAAAAATTTATATATTGAATTTTTTTCAAATTACAATCAGAGAAAGAACAATCTAAAATTCAAATCTGATACTTTAAAATGTTTTAATATATTTCTACAATGCATCTCCCAAAAGAGATACACAACAGTACAATTAAATTGATCATAAATTTTGATGATTTCTAGATTAATGAAATTCTATTTATTACAATTTATAATTATTATAATACAATTTATATTTATAATAATACAATTCTATTTATTCACTTTCAATCACTTTTAATTCTTAAGTCAGATTATTAATATTAGAAAAATTTTATGTGGGTCAGTTTCTGAACTTAATACATTTTTTTTTACATAACTTGCCTTAAATTAAATTAAAATAATTAAAATTCAGTTTTCTTATAGCTGTCTACTCATACTGGGATTACACATGCGAATGAATACTTAAACACTGTACAATATGGAAAAAATTGATAAATTTATATAGAAATGTTAATATTATTTAAAAATTTACTTAGATATTACTTTTATGACATTTTAAAGCTTTTTTTTAATCAGTAGAACATTTATAGGTTATTTTTACATATCTTTGTTTTAACCAGATTATTACATTTTATAATTCTATTAACTTAAGCAATGTTTTTTCATTGCATCAAATGAACTCATTGCCTAATTCTATTCTTTTAGAGAGTAACTAAATGTGTTAGTATATAAATGTAAACAAAGTGAAAAAATACTTAAATAAAAAAGTGTTTAAAAATGTTACATTAAAAGATAACGTTAATAAAATGTTAAAAAATGCAAGGATTTTAAAAAAAATTAATGACTTACTTTGGTAAGGCTTTGTTTTCAACATTAAGAGAAGTAAAAGAACCTACAATAATTAATGAAAGTATAGTACAACATAGCACACAATTTATTCATGCAATATTTCTCTAAACAACACATTTTTCAATAATTTAACTTCCTATAAAAGTAAAGTAGTAATTAAGTTTTGAACTTTTTTCATCTACAAACCAAAAATTGCTTTAATGCTTTCACACCAAGAGTTCTTAATTTTTTTTTTAAAAAAATAAAAACTTTCCATTCAGGAATTGTACTTAAAATAGATTTTATAAATATTTATTTTTTAATGATAATCAATTTTTAAAGCTTATATGCATGAGGATTTTTTCCAAATTTATTAGAAATGAATATTTCTGATTAAATAAGCTGATGATATATGATTCTGTACCTCAATATGTAAGTTTTACAAGCATTAAACATTAAATTGAAAAAAAAAATCATTCATTTTCTCTGAACACAAAACTGCTATACATATATATTGCAAAAAATTACTATTACAAAAACTATTTTTTACATTCCAAATTTCATATTTTTGGAATAATTATACTCTATATACAAAATATAGAAACACTCAAAATCTGCAAAAGAAAGGAATAAAAATTATACAATTTTTCACAAAATATTTGAGTAATTTGAAAAACAAAATACACATCAGAAACAGCTATTAGAAATTTTTGAAACAAAAACCATACCAATAGACTCATAAGAATCAGCACCAGCACAAATATAAAGTGGTTTGTTGTGATCTGATACAGTTGTTTTGCTGAAACAAAATAAAATAGTTACATAAAAATGAGACTGAATTGCAAACAAATTATCTTTGTAAGTAAATTTTGAAAAAGTCCCAAGGAAACATACAGTAACAATTATATTATAAGCACACAAATATTATAATAGATAAAAAATAAATTAAATTAAATGATATGTTTATCAAAATACACATGCACATTAAAATGATCATCTCATGAATCACGTATTACATTAAATAAATTTTTTAAATCAATTGAAAAATTTTATTTCAATATTAAAATAATCAATGTTTTATTTCAATATTGAAATAAAATATATTTTTAAACATATAATATACATTTATAATGTTTTTAAAACATCATCAATCAACGTTTGGTAAAAATGTATCCTAAACATAACTATCGTGTAATAAAAACTTCATATGACTACCTTGAAGAAGTTCCAAATACCATGGAACTGATAGACACTCTAGCTTTAGTTATCAAAGCTTCTGATTTTGTTGATACAAATTGAAGTGAAGCAGCATGTGTATGAGCAACATATCTCAGACATTTGCATATTAGTTTCTTCTTTTGAAAATCCTCACTCTGAAATAAGAAAAAACCAATTTATAAATAAATAAAATTAGGAAATAAATGACATTGTAATTTAGCCCATTATCTGATGAAATGCAAAAGACAAAACAGTGGAATTTTATAATTTTAGAAAAAAAAAAATGTAATTATGAATAGTTTGTTTAAAAGGCATTTTAAACAATCCAGTCTTAAATCTAAGACAGCTTCTGTACAATGATGAAAGCATATTTTAATATGCAGACACCTTTGAAATTTCTAAAAAAAAATTTAAAAACCTTCTAAAGATCATTTAAGATAATAATCAACAGAATCACAAGAACCTTATTCCCTATACTTCATGAAATCTATGGATTTTTTTTTGCTTTCAAAGTATAAATAATTAATTGATGCCCATAACTTTTTAAATAAAATAATTATAAATTAATAGCAAATGTCTATATATATAAACTATAGAAATCTCTACATAAAGTTCTCTAAATTTTAAAGAAAAATTACCGTTAAATACAACACATACTTTTGCTCTTAAACGTCATTATCAATATTGTGGGACAGATGATTTCGAAGGAATTATTAATAGAACAAAATTTAAAAAATAAAATTAGCAACAGAATCTTAAGCCACTAAGATTATTTGCAATAAATAAAATCATATCAATAATAAATCTGAACGAAAACATATAAACTAATTACGGTCCTTTTAAACACCATAAGAACCATGACAGATGATTTTGAACTCTGATAAAATAAAACTGAAAAATAACAGAGTATTAGAAAAAGCAGAGTGTGAGATAAATGAAAAAAAATCTTACATTTATCACAATGAATTGTTAGTGCAGGAGATATAAAAAAACCTGATTTCAATGAAGTAACATAGTTGGAAAAATACTTGAATCTCCCAAAAGTTTCCCATGATGCAAAGTTCTAACAATTACATAAAAAGAAGAAAAGTGAAAGCTTTGAAGAATACCACTTTTTAGTAATATTAAAAATGATCAAAAGCTTGTTGATCATTTTTGTGTCAAGAGAAAAAGTTAAATTAGGAAGCAATGGATAGCAAAAAAAGTATAAATATCATAACCAAATACTATCTTTGCACATTTTTTTATTTAAAAAATAACCGAATATAATGAATTGACCACAACATACTAAAAGATATTCCTTTTTAGAAAATTCCTTTTTTCCTTTATTTAAACCATTCACAGTACTGAAGGAAGTTTTATTTTAAAAGTTTACAGTTTATGTTCTAGAAAAATGTTACAAAAATAGTTAACACAAATTATTACAAATTTAATTGGGTTAGTCTCAATAAAAAACTTTTTATAATACAACAGCGACTCTCGCTAATTCAAACCTTTGATAATACAAACCTCTCACTAATTTGAAGTATATGTTCAGCCCTTAGAAAAACTCTTGATATTTCGAACTAAAACAATATGTTTTGATACACTCAATATTTCAAAGTAAAATCTGTGGCTGGCCAAAAAACAACACATATTTTTCGTTGCTCTTGAAGTGATCTAATAAAACTCTCGACAATTCAAACACTCATTATCATGTAGAGTCCTTACACATTTTGTTTTTGTACTGTCTCTACTTGTCTCCCTTGTAACGTAGTCCTTTTGATGATCATCAGAGTCGACTCCGATAACTCTAACAGAAGCTAAAGTGTCACTAAACAAACTACACAACTTTTTCATTCAAAATATGTTGATGAGGACGTTTTTCAAGTTTCATTTATTCTAGAAAAATCTATTGACAAAGTTTGATTGAATGTCATAAAACAAAAAAAAGATAACATATTTTTTCATCAAATAAATTAATTACGTACAGTTTAATACATAAATGTGTTCTTTTAATATAGGACTTTTAACTTCTGTTTAATATTTATATACTGTATAATGTGTACTTTTTAAAAATACTTTAAAATAATTTTATATATATGTACAATTATTGTTTTATTACATAGTTTAAAATTTAAATGTGTTAGAAAAAATTTCTCTTCATGTATTTTGGGAGTTTTTTCCTATCCTCTTGATAATTCGAAGTTTTTATAGGTCCGTTCAACTTTGAATTATCGAGAATCCATTGTATATATACACTGCCTGAGCAATGAATTAGAAACCCAAGGCAGCAATATTTTATTGTGGACCATCTTTTACATGCATAACTTCTCTGATTCATTTGAGAATTGAGTCTAAATGTTTCAGGAGTGAATTTAAGTCCAGAGAATACCATGCATTAGCTATGCAGCTTTTGAGATCTTTTAAATTTGATGAAGGAGAAGAGTGCTGTCGGATGCTTCTTTCCAGCATATCCCACACTTCTTCTATGGGGTTCTGTACTATGCAGTGGGCAGGGAAGGTGTTGGAAATCAGAATGATGTTCAGTGAACCAATTTTGAGCACTTCTTGCATGATGTATAGTTGCATTATCACCCACGAAATATCCGTCACTGTCAGTGAGTGAGTGAGTGAGTGAAGATTAACGTCGCACTGTTCAGCTACACGAGGGCTTTTGGCGACGGACCACGTAATTTTGAACCATGGTCAAGTGACGTGGACGACACCTGAGCTGGCACCCCCCTCTCCTAACTACCACACCACACCAACGGGAGGACGTTTCAGCTCTCGACAGATTTAGCGTGCATCGCTGCCCTACACGGCGGGTCTTTAGTGGTACTGGGCTCGAACTCGTGACAAAGCCAGCCACGATCCGATGCCTATACCACTCGGCTACCGCGGCCACTCCGTCACTGTCAGAGTAAAAATGCAACATTATAGGGTGCATTTGATTTGTCAGTATATTTAGGTA
The DNA here is from genome assembly GCA_019973935.1 of Trichonephila clavipes. Classification (NCBI taxonomy): domain Eukaryota; kingdom Metazoa; phylum Arthropoda; class Arachnida; order Araneae; family Nephilidae; genus Trichonephila; species Trichonephila clavipes. The sequence continues at coordinate 507,583 of BMAU01019837.1, forward strand.
TCTCATGGCTGTTTGTTTAGCCTCGAGGAACTCCAAGGCGGGAGTTCCATGCCAGCAGAACATGCCAATATCATGGTACTCCCACCAGACCCTTGCACAGAGCGAGTAAGGCAAGATGGATTCATGGGGTTCTCAACAAATTTGATGTCTTCCATCAGTGCAAAATAAGGTGTAGCGTGATTCATCTGACAACATTACCCATTTCCAATCCTCCGATGTCCAGTGTCCTGTTTCCCAACACCACTGCAAACAAATTTTTGCATTTCAGGCAGAAATGAGTGGTTTTCTCACAGGTACCTGACAATGCAATTCTATCTTCTAAAATTCTCTGCACATGGTTCATACTGAAATCTGTTGGGAAGAGCTTGTTTGATGAATTGTGTCAGTTGAAGCATAGTAATTCCTGTTTTTTTGTACAATTCATCGGAGATGATGTTGATCATGCTCTTGGAAAACTGTGCTCAAATCACAGTTAAGTCTTCTAGAGAAGGACTGTGGGTTATGATTTCAGCTTTTGAAAACCTTTGATATGGGTGGAGGGAGGGGGCTTTGAGAACCCAGTGAGATTTGTTGTTTTCGAAATCATGCCTCTGCTAAATGGGCATCAACCATAAACCCTTTTTCAAAGAGGGAAAGATCTGTCATTTTCTCCATTTTACTTCACTCATTGCAAACAGCATTCTTACACCCTACTTATACCAGCACTCTAACCACACCATAAAAAAAATTTGCATACTTCCTCCATAGCCCGCATTCAAATGCAAATCTCAAAGGTTTTTAATTCAATGGCCAGTGTGTATATACTGTTATTCTATTCTATGCAGAGCTATTTAGATTTTTAAGCCAATAAAAAAATATAATTAAAAACAAAAATTATTGATTTTGCTTGAAGAATTTTATTATTGGAACAACTTAGTAAAGCTAGATCAACTTTTTTATAGAGTGAAAAATGCTAATTTTTTCATAAATTTGTTTGTACAGAACAGTTTAAATTTTAGTTACTTCAAATTTTTTTTAATGACATGTTACAATAGATTTAAAATAGATTACAAGCAACCGTTTTCTTTGGTTTCTAAATTTTAATGCAATATAAATGTTGTCTGATACAGTTTAAGATTAATTAATTATTGAAAATTTTGCTGACTTCCACATTCTTTTGACATACTGTTTATGAACATCAGAAGATTTACATGTGTGTTTAACAAATGGTAGCTCAAGGTGAGATTTGTAAGGTTCTATCTTTATGTTAGCAATCCAACAGTCAGAATGAACTATAATCTTTTCCCTTATAAATTCATTTCAAATTTACATTTTTTTGTTTTCGCATAATGCCAAAAAAAAAAAAAAAAAACTTTAATAAAAATTATTTTTGATGAATTATCTTTTTTTTAAAGCAAATCTAGAAATCATTGACAAGATTGCTATGAAATATGGTATTATGTTACCATAATTTGTCATATTCTGTACCATTAGACTTCCATCCACACAATTACAATAATAAACTAATGTTAAGCAATTTTAGGTATACACGAATTTTAAATAAATGAATATTAGGTTTGATATTTTTCAATACATAACAATGATACTTTTTAAGCAATGAAACATTTCCAAAAATATTTTTAAAATAATGATAAAAATTTATTTTTACAAATGAACCATAAGACAACATACACAAGAAAATTACTGTTTACCTGAAATATATCGTATTTTGACCCAATAATTAAAAGTGGAACTGGAAATGGATCAATAGACTCTGAATCCTATAAAAATAATAAAACAAATGTTATAAAGATAAAATAAAATTTAAGAGTTTTTGCCCCAATAAAAAAATTATGACACTAAATTTAAAAAAAAAATTATAAAAGAGAACAGATAAAAGATATATCAAATAGAATAGAAACCAAAATAAAACTTTTTTTGTATGTATAATAAATTATATTCTTTCCAATAAATTTTTCTCAGTAATATTTGGTAGTAAGCATTGGATGCACTTCTACACCACAGGTCCGAAGTTCTATCCTTCGGCTGGGCAAGGTTGACTCAGCCTTTCATTCCTTCAGTGGGCTGATAAATGAGTACCAAACTTTTTTGGGGATTAAAACACTGGGGGTTTCACTTCAGACCGACCACCTGATCGGGACATCTGCTCATGCACCTCAGCACCCAATGGTCATGCATACTGAGATGGGTACAGTAGGCCTTGATCCTCATGGGCTGTTGTGCCACTGAGTTTGAGTTTAAGTATTGGATATGCTGTGTGTAAGAAAAAAATTAATGTATAAATAATTAGTTTGGTTTTTTCTTCTTTTTTTATGGCGCAAGGACCAATTTAGATCATACTGCGCCAAGAGACATAAAAAGAACAGTTAAATAAGATTTGCAGGCCATAAAGCCTTAGTCGGGCATAGTCTATATGCCTTTCTTAAAATCTATAGATTAAAATTAGATATGATGAATAAAACCCTTGATGCTTATGAATTTAAACACAAGTGAGAAATTGATGCTATTGTTTAAAATACTGGATATAGTAAAATCAACAGAGTGAAAAAGCTGATGTTTAAGATGATTTGAATGTGGATAATCACAGAGTATGTGTTTCACCGATAGCGAGACATTACATTTCTCGGCAATAGGGTGGTGGTTCACCAAACAGAAGATGCCTATGCATTAGGCGAGTGTGTCCTAGGCACAGCCTCGTCCATATCACCTGCTCATGGCAGTTGCTTGATAATGACACAGTTGGAGCAAGAACGGCATGACCCCTATGTAACTTATTTTCAGTTTGTTGGTTCCAGTTTGATTGCCATACACTTTGCAGTTTCTGCCTGAAGCAAGCTTTCAGGTCAGAGATGTAAATAATTAACTGACACTAGGGGTACCATTTTCAACAAGACTATAAAACTCCCTACCTATGCTGATGAAAAAGTAATCATTGCTCAGACAAAAAATGCTTTGTCAGAGGTATATCTAGCCATTAAGAAGTCTGCTGAAAAGTTGCATTTAATTATTAATGAAGACAAAACTAAATACATGTCAATAACAAAAACTCCAGCAGGTTTTAAATATCTGCAGACTAAAAATTACAAATTTGAAGTGGTTAGTCATTTGGACTATTTGGGCTCAAAAAACATAAATATTCTAAACGATATTGGTGCTGAAATTAAAAGATGCATTATTGCTCCTAATCGGCTGTCTTCATAGTCAAGAGTTTTCTCTTAAAGTCAAAATTAGTTAAAAGACATACAAAAATTATGGTGTGTATGAAACAATTATCAGAACCGTACAAACCTATGGATCTGAAACTTGGACTTTGACTAAGTCACAGACTGAACAGCTAGCTATCTTTGAGTGTAAAGTTCTTAGATATATCTTTTGATGCTATGAATGAGAATAGTTTGTGGAGACAATGATATAATTTTGAATTATACAAGCTATTTAAAGTAGATGTTTTTAAATACATCAAGATTGGTCGTTTGAGGTTCATGGGTCACATTTGCCATATAGACCCCTCATCTTTAGCGTTTAGAACTCTCAATTACAAACCTATTGGAACTACAACTAGCAGTTAACCCAAATTGAGATGGGATGATAGTGTGGAGGAAGATTTTAAAGTTTTAAAAGTAAGTAATTGGAGAATTGTTGCCAAGCACAGGTCGGAATGGAAGAGGGTTCGTGGGAAGGCCTTGGCCCACCCATGGCTGTAATGTCAGTGGAAGAAGAAAAACAAACTAACAATGCATCATTTTATTAAAAAATTTAAAGATATTTTACGTAAATCTCAGTCATTTTTATTCCTTAGATAGCTTTTATAACTATGCATGAAACATTAAAAGAACAATAAAGAATTTGACTGAAAGAGGCAATAAAAAAAAAGATAAATTTCTATATCAATTTAATTTTAATAAGACAATTTCCTCCAACTTTTTACTCATATAAAAAAAACATTCCACAATAAAGATACAAAAAGATGAACTTAAAGCACAATTGTTAAACAAAATCTAATAAAATAATAATAAAAACTGTATTATTTTAAAAATTGTACTTTTTGATCCCACATATGTGTAATCAAATCATAATGTATACCAATAAACAGTAGGGCACACAAGAATTACTTAACAAATACTTAATTAAATTTTACATACTATATACTCAGAATTATAATCAATCAAAAAAATCAAAGGCTTTTGGGGAGGGGGGGGGGTCCAGACCCCTAGGACTCTCCCTTGTGTGCGCCACTGCTAATAAATGATATGCTTACAGGAAATTATAAATTACAAAGTAAACAATACATCAATTTCTGCAACTGATAATTTATAACTAATATATCATCACTATTCTATATGAAAAATATTTAATAATAAAAAAATTTTCAGCAACATATACAATATCAGAAAATTTAACCATCATTACAATAAAAGGTTCTATTAAACTAATAAAATTAAAACCAACAATAATGCACAAAAAAATCCATAAAATTTTTTTATTGCCTCATGCCCAGTGGGTATTCTCTTTTTAGCATTTTCATATAATTTTTTCCTCATAGTTGAATCTTGTGTTAATTCCAGTGCTCGGTCAATGTGTTTTTTAAGTGTGTCTAGCAGAGTTTGCATTGTGTACCACAGTTCTTCTGCTCTTGAAAGATCCAAGACAAGAATGATAGATAAATTCCTAAAAGAAAAGATACATTAAACTTGGAGAAATTTTACTTTGAGCAAATGAATAGTTAAATTCAGAGAATCAAAAGCATAATAATATCCAGTAATCACAAGGGAGTTTCAAAAAACACCTTCGTGAAATTTTAATTAAAAAAATTATGTGGCATTCTGAATTAAAGTTAAAATTACATAAAAAAATCATTAACTAAAAATTTAAGCCACTTTAATATAATTTTTAATGTAGAAAGTTATAAAGTAATACCATAAATTTTCAGGAGTAACAGGGATTTCTAAGAGATCCATAAAAAGAGTACCTCCACCTAATTCCCAAATATGACAGATTTCTTTGCCCTACAATTTTTTTTATCAAACAACATTACTTATAATCATAAGAATAACAGAATACACATGTAATTCAGATGTCACATGATAATTTCATTGTTAAAAGAGCAATATAAAGTTAATCACACAGAATTAAATTGTCACAAATTAATAATAAAATAATGCTATTTCACAATTAGTTATAACAAAAAAAAAACACTTGAAATTATTAATTAATAACATTAACTGTTTTTAGAAAAATGCAGAATTTACTTACTTTTATTACTTAGAATTTTACTTTTTACTTCCTGTCTCTCCTACATCCCCCCCCATCAATTAAAAACCTTACAATGAAACAAATCTTATAATGTATGGAAGTCCTTTTGAAAGCATCCATTTTTTTAAATGCATGCATGCATGCATGTACAAGCATGGGTTGAATATGATTCTTCAACATTATTTAGAGTGAGATAATTTGAATCATTTCACTAATACAATTCAGTCCAAAAGCTACTTTTAGTATTGAAACCTTAAACAAAAAATTATGAGTGAGTAGTTTTGGTTTAAGGCTATGTTTCAATTCTTTGAAATAACAGATTAATAACTAAATTTTAATTATTTAGGAATGATAATCTTAATTCATATAGTAACTATCCCTTGAAAATATCTATTACATATATAGTTTGAATTTAAAATAATATAGTTAAGTTATAAATTTTTTTATAAAAGTATTATTTTTATTAAACTTTTTAATTTAAAGATTGGATTTTCATATTTTTTATGACAAATAATAAAATTGATTACAAACATTAACTATATTTTATTAAATCATGAAATATTTACATGTAGCACACATTATGTACTTACAGATTCAATGCCTTTATTTCTGCGACCAAATAAATATTCTAAGGCCAATGAACCCTTTGGTGTTTCTGTTCTTTCTAAAAATTTGTAACAAATTGATGATTTACCCTATAAAATGAAGAATATGAAAACTTTTCAAAAGAAACAAGTATCACAATATTTATATTTTCCTTATACTAGTTGTAATTTAATAATACAAATAAAAAAATCATTAGATATTTGATTCGATTGATTGACTTCAAAAAAAAAATCAGATGCAGGGAAAAAAATCTAAAATTAAATAATTTTGAAATTTTAAAATAACTAATCGTTTAAATATAATAAAATACAAATCAAGTTTCAATCATTCAGCCCAAACATTTATGCTAATATACTTAAAGAAGTAAAAAATTCAGAACACTTACCCCTTTTTTGCTACCAATGAGCAAAAGAACAGAATCTTTCTTTTCTTTATTTTCTGAAAAATAAATAATTTCAAATACCACATAAATGAAAATTTAGATATAAATAACACATATCCACACACGGAAATCTCCATAAGAACACACGGTTTAGATATTGAACTAATTTATCTAATTTTTTATCTTTGCAAATGTAAAATAATCTGCATGAATTTCCAATGAAAGCTTAAAATTTTTTTTTTACTTTAAATTTGAATTATCATATGCAGAATAAAAGTTTTTACAACAACATCTAAAACTGGTTATTTCAATTAACTGTCACTTTAAAACCGGCTAGCCAGTATACAGATGCAATTTGGGTTTTGTCTTGAACAAGAAGTTGACAGCTAACCTATTAGAACCTTTAATACTTACATATTGGGTTTTGTGGATCACCTATCAAAGCAATTCACAGCAAAAGATTGAATTCAAGGAAATAAATTTCAAAGGCAATTACATTATAAAAATTTGATTTTCCTCATTTGTCTCTTTAGTCCTTTATGAGTTATAGAAGTGTCACAAAACTTACACTCTGTTTCTCTACAATATTTCTTGCCTTGTGCTCTTGGAACTCTCTGCAAGGTCTTCATTATTTGCTTCAAAATGATCTACAGAACCACTGTGCATTTCTTGGTGCACTTCTGGCTCATCAATACCGAACGACTTTGGACTAATATCCCTAACAGCTTCTTCCTCACTCTCATTTGGTTTTTTCAGCTTTACTTGATTCTTTGACAAACGCCTCACCAATACCCTCCTCCCCTTTCCCATCAGTGCCACATTGTGCGTCTTTTTATTTGAAGCCAGACTTCTTTTCTACTTTAGTTTAAGATTCTTGTTTTACCATTCTGGTTTTTTCAGATTGATAGATTGCTTATTAACACTGCACTCTGAAGCATTATAAGGGCTATTAGTAACAGACCTCATAATTTTGAAACATGATGAAATGACAAGGATGACACCTGAACTGGTACCCTGGTTTTTGGAAGGTTTTAAACTAGAATCAGTTTGAGCTTTCACTTCTTCAAGAACTTAGCATTGATTTTTAAATTTGAAAGGTTCTTCAATATTTTTATTACATTTTTAAATATATTTTGCTTTTCCTTGTGAAACATTTTCCCTTCAAAAAGTTGTCTCAGTTATTTCTTCATTCCTTAACTTTCTTTTATTTCAAATTTATATCTTTTTCTGACTCTTCTAGAGAGAGTTCTTCAAAGTTTTCTTCATTTTACTTTTTACTTCCTGTGTCTCTCCTACATCTCTCTCATGACTTTTCTTTCTTATCGTGTAAACAGTATTTTTTTAAATTTTGCCACCAATTTTCCTCTAATAATTACACTTATTCTGTGTGTATAGTATTCATGAAGGGTGAAACAAAAAATTATTTATAAAACAACAGGAATTTCCAGTAGCCCAATCAGCTATTTATGACAACCTGTTACAGAAGCAAAAGTACATTTTGAACTGGTGAGCAATTTAATGGAAATCTTCAAGCTTCTTGAAGCTTATTTGTTCAGAAACTTAACTAAACTCTCTGCTCTGACTGAACTTCTCTCTGAGTCTTCTGAAACAAACCACTCCTTCATTTTATGAAATTTTCAGTCACCAGGCATAAAAAAATATCAAGCTCTAGAAATGTTAAGACAGAAATAGTTCCAAACTTTCTCAAAATCAAATATTGCAAAATTGTAACCAAATAATAACTATCTAGACAAAATATTGTTACAATAGTATTAACTCCACAATATTGCATTAATTTGGAAAATTTCCCCACAGGAACTTTTAATAAAACATGCCATACACATTATCTACATTAAATGTTTTCCTACATCTAAGGTCTATAAATTTTGTAGGGAAGAAAGGGAATAGAAGGGAAGAATAACAAATGACAAGTATCTCCATAGGAGTGATGGGAAAAAGTGGCAAATATTTATAATTCTCCTTTTTACTCTATTAAATAATGTATCACATTCTCTAATAGTTTAATAAACAATCAGTAAAGCTCTGGCAATATAAAATATACATAAATCTAACCCACAATAATTTTTATTTATTAAATGCATTAACACCATTATTTTAAAGCAAAATGGTTTTTTACCATAATATTTTTTTTCTGTAAAAAAATAATCTAAATGGAAAGAATCTGAAGAAACAAAACAAGTTTAGTTTTCCTCAGCCAAACTTTTTAGCTGACAAGTAATAAAATTAGTTTTTTTTATGATAGTAAGAAAAAAATCCCTTATTAATGGTTAGGATTTTAAAATAAAATTCTAAGAATATACCTCTTTACAACTAGGAAATCCATTAAATTTAGAGCTTATTATCAAAATTAAACACACCCTTAATTTGAAGTGGTATAAATTATCAAAATTAAAATTTTCATTTTAAAAAGGGGGATTGAAAACCATAACTAATCTAAATTTATTATTAAAAACTTATCGCTATGAAAAATGACACAAAATTAGAAATGTAACACAACAGTGGAAAAACTGAGATTTTTAGAAGAAAAAGCATCTAATAAAATTAGAAAAGAAAAGTTTAAAATACATAATTAAAACAGCACATTATGAAATTATTGAACTGAACCTGTAAGTAAACACAGAAGGAAATATATTTTCAGCAGAAATGAAAAGAGAAGCTTAAATTAAACTTTAAGAGGAAGGAAGGAAGTGTTTTAACTGACAAGATAAATTACTAAAAAAAACATGAAGCATGTACTTTTTTTTTCAAATTATCTCCTTGTAACTAAATGGTTGATATAGAAAACAACCAAAATATTATTAGCCAAAATATAAAATATATTACTATGTTCTTGATTATTAGTTAATATTCAAAAAATTTTCATATGATTATTAAAAATATTTTATATTTAAATTATATGAGTCTCTTTTTAACCATTAGATAAAATAAAAGGAAAAATTTACAAACCAATTCAAGAAAAAAGAATTTTTTAAATTTGGAAGAAAAACTGATTTTAGGGATATGGTATTTAGTTGATTTAATTCAAATAAATGATACTGAAAAACAAATTCCTGCAAACATATTAAACAATATCACATTTTTGAATTAGAGATAAAACAAAGTACAATTACATGATTAAATCTGATTACAATTCATTTTTAGTTTCATATACTTAAAAAATACAGATTGGCTGAAGTTACAATATGCCAGCAGTTTGCAAACTGGAAGATGTGCCTCCCTAGATGTTCATGTATTGCAACAAAGAAAGACATAAAAAGCCTCAGAAAAATTAAATTTTTACAATATGGCATAAATAAGTTTTTATATTACATTAAAATTTATCTACCTATCTCACTCTAACCTTGATACAAATATTTTTCTTTAAATTGGAGACCTATTTTACAAATTGTTTGATATCAAAAGGGAAATGTGAAGTTTTTAGATAGTTTTTAAAGGGAAGACATAGTAATATAGAGTTTGGAAACATGCATAATAAGTGGTGTGATATGAAGAAAAAAAAAAAGCAAAGGACACTTTTCAATTAAGCTTTGTGTTTTTATTTCTTGTTTTTATATATTTCCTTACTCATTTGAAGCAAATATTTAGAAAAAAAAGTCAACCATAAAAATAAACTGACTTATTTTACAGTACTAATGTTAGAAAATTAATGATTTGGGTTTCATTGGGTTCACTATACCAATTTCTTGCTAACATGTAGCTTACAAGACAACTTTAACAAATAAAGAAAAAGAAGTCAGAAAAATTAATACCCAGTAATGAATCAAAGATACTGTGAAAAACAATCAGCCAAATATGACAATTTGGGATTTAAAATATGTAGTACAGCTTTAATGGAAAAGGGTGAAAGAATATATTCCTTTTATTTAAAATTATAAGTGTTCATAAAAAACTGACCTTTTTCATTTTCTCTATACTGTTCAACTGCAATATCCCATAAGTTTTTCCTATAATAAATTTTTATTTTGAATAATCTTCTGAGAAATAGAAAAGCACATTAATTAATAGAACTGTAAATGGAATCAAAATGAAGATTTAGTATTGCAAGAATAATTTAAATATGTAAAATTTTCAGAGTTTTAATAAATTATCCTAGTTTACATATAAATAAAACCAAAATAAAAAAAAATGAAACATTTTTATGAAAAACGTCATGGGTTTGATGAAAAATGCAATGAAATAAATTTTCATTTCCCAAACTAGTACTTCAGAAAAATACTAAACTAGGTTTTAATTAAAATTTGATACAGCAATTTTTTTAAATGCTCATTCCTTTATGAAATAAAATTATCAAAATGGATTGCTAATAATAATGTTTAATATTAATAATAAATATTCTACTTACGTCATGTTCAAGTGTGTTTTCAGCAAATCACAAAAATAACCTACAGAATATAGATAATCTATCAATAAATTAAAGTTTAAAAAAAATTAAAAAACACGCTTTTATAGTGAATCGAACTAATAGTAAAAAAATAATTAATATAAGAATAAAATGATTAACGAGAAAATTAATATCATTAGGATAAAAGCGTTGGGTGCTCTATATTAATTGTTATAATTTCTTACTAGTTCTTTCTGATATGCGAGATAGTGTAAAAATGTAGTACAAAGCACCCCATGCTTTTACCACAATGGCATTAATTTTCTCGTTAATCATTTTATTCTTATATTAAGAATTGTTTTTTACTTTTTAGTTTGATTCAGTATAAAAGCGTGTTTTTTAGTTTGATCTACAATAAAAAGCCTGTTTTTTTAGTTTTTTAAAACTATCATTTATTCTTTGTTGAATTTATCCTTGAGTTTGATATTTGGAGCCAGAATTATGTGGCTGTTGGAATTAGTGTTGCTCTTCAATGGATATTAATTAATGGGTCTGAAGGGTATTTATTATCTCCATTTACGGGGCTCGGATGAGTCCCATATCGTTATATTTCAAAGATTCTGTCTATAGATACAGGTGTTAAGAAGAAATTTTAAATGTCAATCGGTTTTTCACCTTTTAAACATATTGCTATAATGTTAATTCGTATCATCACTTCTAAACATATTGCTTTATCAAAATAAAAATATTTAGCATTTAGAACATAAATTATTTTTATTCACATGCACAAGTCTTTTTTTCCCCTTTCTCACATATAGAACACTTTTTTGTTTATTTTACTTGTATTATAATAACAAGCATTTTATGTTTAGGGTTGCACCATTTTAAGGGGTAGGGTCTTTAGTCGCAATATTTGACGAGAGGTGGGCAGTCGGGTCTCATAGATATCTAAGGGTACCAGACAATATCGTTTATCGCGCTTGTTTGGAGCATTTTTTTAGTTCAATTCTAGGGTGGGCGATAGTAAAGCTGTTCCAAGTTTAAAAGTTTTAAGACAAAAAAACATGAAAAATCATTGCTATTACAAGAATAATTTGCGAAAGGTATATATATATATAAACATAATGTAGTATAGGGGGGGGGGCACTTTTTGATTTGACGATTTTAATCCAAATGTCATGGTGAGATGTCAAATTAATTTAAAATAAATAATAAATAATTCCGAAAAAAGTACCTTGGCGACCACTTTTAGTTGTAAAAAAAAGGACAGCGCCAAGTGTCCCCCCCCCATACTACACTTGAACCAAGGTTTCAAATAAGATAAAATAACATTGGAAATTCGAAAATTATTTTAAAAAAAACAAACTGTTTATACCCTTCTTTGAACTTATAATCTTGCATGCGGTAAAAAAAAGTTCCGCCAAATTCTTTGTTTAAAATATACCAAATCCTTTTTCATTTAAACTGATATGTACACTAGTTGCATACAAAAACACACCTTCAATCAAAACAAATTATGCAATGAATCTGATTTAGTTTAAGGCATGCGCAGTTGTCCAATACATTCTTTCCTGATCGTCATGTATTGAGAAAAAGGGGAGTGTTGATATAAATCCCTCTTATTGGTTATTTTAATAATGCCACTGTCATGTAATCTTTTTGTTATGCAATAATCAAATTGCTTAAGAATAGAAAAAAATTCTACATGGATGAGACAAATATTTTAGAAAACAAACTTTTCAATGAATACTATAATCATCATTTTCAAATAAATCATTTTGAACTGAATGTCGTATTTTAAACCAAATGGTGAATTTTGATACAAACATACAGGTCTTTTTTCTTGAAAAGAATTAATCTAATGTATTTTATTAATTTTTGTATCAAATCAAAAATTTTGGGAAGAGAACCATTAATTTTTCTCATCATTTGCAACTCGATTTAGTTTTTCAGATTCCCTATTTTCTCAATATCTATGTATTGAAGTTCTGTTTTCTTGGCTTTTTGTGTTTTAAAATGAGAAGAAATTATTAAAACTTTTTGTAAGACATTTTTCATTTGGTTTTACTCTGAAGTATATTTAAACGTTATTGTTTTGATAATCGCAAGCTCACCATTTGTTTGCAGTTTTACTTTATGTACTAATGATAGCTTTGGTTAACGGAAGAAAATTTTATCTGTTCGCCTTTGTATTTGTTTTAAGTAGTTGAATTTTGTGAGGGCGTTTATGTCTGTTAAGTTACATGTTGTAAGTTCAAAGAAATGAATCGATAATTTTTCTTGTGAAGAAAACCTCGGAAGAACTCTATTGCGCATGTCTTAATACAACGCCATCTTGGAAGCTTACTGCGGTAGGGAGGAGTATTTTAATGTAGCGGACGAAGTTAATGTAAACATTGTTGTTTAATGTACGCTATTCAGAAAGTTTATAGAACACCAATGTGCTTAAAAGTCGTACCTATAAAATATATTTGTGTTGTGCCACATGCTTTTATCAGTAATCACTCTTATTAGTTCATTGGCATGTCCTAGTCATTGACGTTTTGTTATGAGACTTGCCACAGTTCTTCAATTTATGTTTATAAATAAAACAATTTGAGACTTTTTTTATGATAACGAGTCACAAAGTAATTGACTAGTCAAACTAATCAAGGTAAGACTTGTTACCATAAAGTCATGGTAAGATACACATTTGCTTCTTAATGACCTGTGTTTATGTGTCAATATTTAACGCCCTACCGTACGTTATGTAGAAATCTGATTATTTTTTATTTATAACATTACATTATTTAAGTGTTCACACACCTTGATTTCTGAACGAATATTAAATTGTTTTGATCAGTTGTGGAAGCTCATGAATTCAACTACTTTGAGTGATGAAGTTTTAAGGAATGATTTGTTTTGTTGTTTGAAAGTCATTAAAGTTAATTCATCACTAGTTATACCATTTATATAAATTGCACATTGCAGATTTTTATGTTTACTAAATATTTTTATCTTTTAAAATTTGCATTTAATTTATTTTAGTAAAATGATTAATTGTAAGCTACACATTTTTGGTTCATTTAGTGGTGAATCATCACTGTTACAATGACTAGTTTAATAAAACACTTGGAATTTAAAATGAAATACTTCAGTTAAAATAAATAGCTCGTGGATTAATGTTTAAGGAAAGCTCATAGTAAATTTATTATTTCTTGTTTATGTATGATAGTTCTTAATTCATTTATTAAAAAAAATGCTATGGTTTCTAAAACAAAGTGTTAATGCAAGTAAGTCCTGCATTAGATTAGATTTGATTTTCTGTCATAGCAATATATGTTTTTTGTTATTTAAGTGTTAAAAACTTTTGCATCTTATAGGTATATATATATCTAGAAACTCAAATCAAACATTAGCTACATGTATTCTTTTTGTGAAATACTTGATGACACAAAGCAAACAATTTTCATGACTACTGATTCTTGTACTTGTAATATTTATATTTTTGTTGTAAATTAATCAAACATTTTACTTGAAAGTCAAATTAATTATTTATTGTATGAGAATTCTCATGACACTGTATATCTTGAACCATTATTTTAAGTTTAAAAAACTTTCTTTTTAATATTTAAGAAAAAAAAAATGCTGACATAATGAAACTTTGTTCTTTTTTCTTTATTAAATATTAATATTATGAAAGAGTATGTTTTCCATGTATTAATTGTTTTCTTGCTGTATTTATACAATTATTTATGAAAGTGATTAACTTATATATAATGGTAGTAGTTCAAATCAGTTTTTAAAATACTACAAAATATTAACTTTATTCTATACTCTTGTTATGTAATATTTTGAATACATTTTTAGAAAATTAGATATTTTTTTAAAAAATAATTTTTCTATTATGTTTACCTCTGTTTTCAATTATTTTCCAATGTTAAAATTATTCTTGAAATCTTATGTTACTGCTGTTAAATTATAAAATTGATTAATGAAAGAAATATGAAATTAGTCACGAATATCTATTTCAAAATATATTCAGTGTATTTGATTTTTCCATTTTGGGGTGCTGTTGGCGACTGTTATATAAATATATATATATACATATATTTGATTTGCCGGCTCAAGTGTAGTATAAGGAAGGGGGGCACTTTGTATCTGGGTGATTTTTCTTCGGATTTGGCAATTTTTATCTAAATGTCATGGTGAGATATCAAATTCATCCTAAAATAAATAATAAATAACTGCGAAAAAAAGTACCTTGGCGACCGCTTTTAGTCGCCAAAAAAGGACTGTGCCAAGGGACCCCCACCCCATACTACATTTTAACAGATTTGCCTAATTAAACACCTAACACAAAATAAGGTAATCACAATTCCAGATTAATTTCTTAAACTATTTTATTGGTGAGGCATGGGATTTTTAATTGCTTCCAACACTGAAGAAAAAAGGTTAGTTTTTTCACATAATTGATTGGCAAAGTTTTTATTGTATTTTTATGCCTCCCCCCCTTTCCAAATGGGAAAAGTACAGCATATTTTAACATCTGTATATAGAATATATATGCTTTCTAACCTCTCTCTAATGCTCTTTTTTTAAAAAAATAATTGAGTATTCCATTCCTAATTAGTATATAATTTTAGTATTTGTATATTAGCTCCTTAACCATGAACTTTGGTGAATTAACTAGCATGGATAAAAAGTGAATAGGTTTTGCATGGTATTCAAAATAGCTTCTAATGCATTGTTTTGTTTGTCATATTTTACAAAAGTCGTTGATGGGATAATACAAAAACATTACAACATTTTTTTAAAGAAATTGTTTTATGATTCTTTCATTGTTTAGTTGAAGGTTGGTTAAGCGTATTTTAAAAGTTACAAAAAGTTTTTGTAATCTTTCCACTCAAATCTTTTATTTAATTTTTTTTATTCAAAAAGAAATGCCAATGAAAGTTAACTAAACTAGAATAAGTTGTGAAAAATATAAGTAATTATTTTTACTTTAAACAAATTTTATAATTAAAAATTTACCTGGCTTTTCTGGTCAGCATATTTTATATATCTAATATTGTTAATTTTTGACATCAATATGTCTTAAAATCTTAATAATTATACCTTGCAAACACATATTTTTTAATCTAAAAAATATATACATGTATTTTGTGAAATTATTTTCTTGTTTTGAATGTGAAATAAATGAACTAGAATAATTATTTGTACTTTGAAAATTTTTTGAGGGAATTTAAAAGTTAAATGGATTTTTTTAAATAATGTAAAATTACAAACTTCAATTCTAATTTTTAACTAATTTAGTTAAAATAACTAATAAATTAGCTAATAAAAATAACTAATTCTAATTAAAGCTAGTTTAGAAAAGTGACTCAAAATTTTTATGTATGAAAGCTTTTTTATTTTGAATTATTAGAATCTATATTTTAATAGCATTTTGCATTATTTATTTTGGAAAAACTTTTTTTAATGAATAATTTAAATTGATGAAATAAAATGAATTATTAGATAAAAAAATACATGAAATTTCTTCATTTGTGAGTATTAGTAATATTCTTAATAAGCACTTGTAGAGCTAGTGATTTTAACCCTTCGAAAAGTGCACTTTAATTTTTCGGGTGAATAGGCAAATGTACTTTTTCACACTTTTAGTAATTTTAGTTCGTCTATAATTAATGTGATATTTCATTATAATAATTTAAGCAATTATGAAAAACTATTATGCCTAATGTTGTAAAAGTTAAGCTTTAATATAATTAAATTAAAAATATCAAACCAGTTTGTGTATTTTATAATTTCATCAATTTTTTTTACAATTCTTGTTTTCAATCTAATTTCATCTTTATTTTTTCAAATGTTTTAATGTTGGGAAAAACTTTGATAATATTTTAACTTTTTCAGTTTCGAATTGTTTACATATTCTGTTTTGTCACTTTGTTGTTGTTGCTAATCCCAGATTGTCTAGCAATGCTGGACAATTTTGATGAATCCTAAAAATTCCAGAAATTCCAAAAACACATGTTGTGGAGTTTTACTACTAAATAAACCTTCATCTTTAGATAATTATTTTGGATTGCTATTAGATATGTGTTCTAATTCATTGCTTGTATAGTTTATTTTTTTTAATATTCCAGCAATTAATATCATTAATATTAATGTATGTAATATCATTAACATTGTTGATATAAATCCATCTTTATATACTTCCTTTCTTAGTATAGATAATGTAGAATTACTTCCCAATTTAAAAATTCTGAAACCGTAATTTGAAAAATTTGAGTAATATTTTTTGGAGTAATCCACACTGACGTTGCTCCCCCCCTCCATATAGTTGGTACCAAATGAGACACTGAACAAAAAATGACTCGGACGAACACAGAGTTATGTATGTTTAAGACGAGATGTTGGATGAAGACATTCTCCTTTGGTGTTCAGTATATCTCATTATTTCACCCTTCATTGTTTAATAAATCATTTTTATAATCATAAGGTTATAGTTATTTCCCGTATTTTGGGATGCAAAATAACTCGAATATGTAATTACCAAATAAAAGTCCTAATACACAAAAGAAGAGAACTATTTACATAGATGGACATGTGTTACAAACTGGACAGAGCAAAACTTAAAATTAACGAAATAACACATTTAATTTTTAAACAAGGCAAATATGAAGTTTATTGTGAAGTGAGGAGATTTGCAGCAGAGTGCAAAGTGAAAGATATAAAATATTGTGAAGTGAGGAGATTTGCAGCAGAGTGCAAAGTGAAAGATATAAAATATTGTGAAGTGAGGAGATTTGCAGCAGAGTGCAAAGTGAGAAAGATATAAAATATTGTGAAGTGAGGAGATTTGCAGCCGAGTGCAAAGTGAAAAATATAAAAAAAAAATCACAATTTTTTAGGTACTATTTGAAAAAAATATAAAATATTTTATCATAAAATATGCACAGGGGCACTTGCTAAAAGTTAATCAAAACACAACTTGGAACCCTTTTTTATTTCTTTTTGTCTTTGTAAAATATTAAGACACACACACAAAAAAGTATCTTTTAACTGGATTGATTTTATTAAAACATTTTTTATTTCTGTATTAACCTCATACCTGTGATTTCTTACCAAAGATTAATTATATACCAGAGATTAATTGCCAAAGATGTTACTAGTTTGGACAGCTTTTTAATTTAAACCTTAGTTGCTATATATTTTTTTAAATTATAATTTGCTAAATGTCACCAGTGGCTTGGGATTAATACAGGAAGTTCCTAATTTTCTATTTTTCAGAATATCTTAATTGTATGCAGAGCTGTTATTCGGATTGCTTTTGTAGCATGCAAGTTAAAATATGTTTCTTAATTATTAGCAAATATTTCATAATTGTAATTTGTACATATTTTGTTGCAAATTATAGAAATATTAAAAAAAATGAAAAAAAATTTAAATATTACCTTTGTTTTGTATTTTAATTGCTTAAAATGAAGTTATTTAAATGTCTTTTTGAATTTCTCTTCCACAGATTTGTGCAACAGATGTGAAGCAAAATTTTGCATGTTTTTTTTTCTCTTTAGAATAGTTAGGTAAGAATTAATAAATTGTTTACTAAAATGACTTCTAACATTATAAAATAATTTAACTAATATTCTAATGAATAGCTTAAAAATATGAAACTGTGTTGTAGTTATAAGTTTATTAAAGTATCTGAGTTATTACATTAAATTATTTCTTAGTGATTCACAATAATTTTTGTTAGTTTTTTTCAAGATTTTAAAAGAAAATCTTGAAATGTGTGTACAGTTACAAAAATTATGTTTATGAAAATATTCATATAAAATCCTAATATTTTTTTAAAAAAATATAGCAATTGAAAAGAAATTAGAAATGAAGACCTGTAGGATTGATAAGATTATTTGAATAGTTAAAAAAATTTTGGACCCTATATTCTGTGTAAGACAGGGATTTTAAATACCATATTTATGCGAATCTAAGCCAACATAGGTTCTAAGCTGCACCTCATATTCTCTGCAAGTTTTTTTGAAACATAGAAAAAAGTGTAAAATTGTTTATTAGTATCCAATTTTAGAAGTTTATTTAGAAGTTATTATCCGGAGCGTCAAATATCCGGACCAGTGTTTTTTGAGCCCTTGCAGTGAAAAAAAGGAAGATGTACAATGGTAAAGCAAAAAATAAGTGATTTTCCACAATAAAGGTAAAATCGTAACATTTTGCATCTATTTTGCTTTTGCTCCTAGCACGTTTTCCCACATGTGATGATTTTCAATATTCATATAGTGTCCGGTTTTGGATACTGCATGGATCACATTTGGTTATCCGAACAGTGTCCTGTCCCAATTGATTTGGATAAATGACGTTCCACTGTAATTGATAAATAGCTTCTAATTCTAAAAACATAAATATATATATAATAAGACGTTCCACTGTAATTGATAAATAGCTTCTAATTCTAAAAACATAAATATATAGATAATAAAAGAAATATAACAAATTTGGATTCTAGCAAAGAAAAAAGTGAATTATAGTATACCAAAATTTTTAGGTATTTGGATTTTCTCAAGTTTAGTTGCCCCTAGATTGAAAATTTCATTTAATTACCTCTAATAATTGTAAAAGGAAATATATGTAAAAGAATTCAACAATTGTGTGGCGCTAAGAGATTGTGTGCTATTTATGTAATATTTATGTTGTTGAAATGTTTGAGAAGAAATACCATGTTTATTCAATTCTAAGCCGCCATCGATTCTAAGCTGCACCTCAAATTCTCGACAAATTTTTGAAAAAATAGTGGAAAAGATTTTATTGATATTCAGTTTTACAAAATTAAAATAAATATCAAAGAACTAATAAAAAGTAAATTAGTTTTTTAAAAATATTATAAGCTTTTAAGTGCATACATGAGAACCTGTAGTTGCTCTAATTGTCTTATCCAACAAATTTTTTTCCCTTTGATTCTAAACCACACCCGATTTTCAGTAATATTAACATTGGGAAGAAAAATGTGTCGTAGAGTAAATAATGTATATATTTTTAGCAATCTTACTTTCTTTCAAATTGTATTAAATAAGATATTGTGTTTTAAGGTAAAAAAATAATTAAGTAATTGAAATATATTATAACCAAATGTTTAATATTTTGCTGATTTAGTTCTTATACAAAAAGTAATATAGCATGTGTATGGCTTCCAAACAGTTTTTCCTTTAAATATTTGGGCCTAATAATTGAACTAGAATAAAAAGTGATATAAAAGTGATTAAATTCTTAAAATATATATGAGCATTTTTAAAAAATGAAAAGTGTTAACTGGATTTCATACAGGTTTTTGAAATAAATTTTATCAATTAAACGTACTTAATTCAACTTTATTCTGAAATTATGTCTCCATATCCATGAATATAATCCAGTTCTGTGTGGTTGTCATAAATTGAAATTATGAATAGAAATAAATATACAGCATTTCATCATGGATTCTGTAATTTTAATAAAATATTTAATTACAGTTAAAAAAAAAAGAAAAAATAATCTGGTTGAAATCTTAGTAAAAGAAAGGAAACAGACTTTTTTAGGAAACTATATATAAAAGCCACTATATTTTGTTATGTATGTTGGGTAGATGTTAGGATATGTTTTGGGCATTAATAATTTCTTCCAACCCTGAAACTGTCCGATAAAAAATTACACAAACTGCTCTCCAGTGCTAAAATTCTTCAAACAGGCGCACTTAGTTGTGTATTATGGGAAAAGAAAAAGCATTAAAAAGCAAATTCTTTCCTAAAATTAGTAAATCCTTCGTAGGAACTCTCACGGTAATTTTATTGCATTCCAAAATCTTGGGAACAGTTTTAATGGTAGCAGTGCAATGCAAAGGGTCGTACTCCTAAAAGGCATATATATATACACTATGGGCAGTTGACCCACCCGCTGAGCAAAAAATATATATACACCTGTGTCTTGTGTTAAAGGGGTTGAAGAATGATTATTTTAAATATATTTATGTAGAATACGTTTAGTCAATTAAATATGTGGGTTGAGAGATGTGTTACAAAACTGTCTTTTTAGTAATGATGGATATGTTTAGTTATAATTTTGTCTCAGTAGATATTTTTTTCAGTATTTAGTATAGCTTTATGTTAAGTACCTTTTTAATTTTTTCAGACATGTAGCTGTTAATCTTCAAATTATTCATGACAGAAGTTTCAAGCCTGAATTACGAATTTAAAATTATACTACAATTTCAGTCAGTAAAGTAGGACTTGATTTTAGTTGTGGCTATCATGCCATCTTTACCCAGGTAAGGCATCCAGTTACGTTTTTATTAAAGGAATTTTATGTTTAAATTTATGATAGATTTATATAATTTTTAATTTAACTTTTGATTCATTCATATAAAAGGAGAGTTTTTTTCTTTTGTATTGTTTTAATATGATGTATTCCACTTGTAAATCAATGGACTATTATATGTACGGAAGGTTGTTTGTACTTTATGGAAACGATTATGATAGTTAATTTTTATCAATAAATAGCATATTATATGAAAATTTGTTTCTGATAGCCAAAACTCTTGACAATATCTCTATCTTGAATTTTTCATCAAAGTAGACTTTTTCTTAGTACTGTCATGCAAATTTTACTCCACTCCTCTTGAACTGTTTTCCAAAGTCCTGTCTATGCTATTGGATACCATTTTCCTATATTTTCATTTTAATAAATTGAAAGCACAAGAGTCCATTACAGAAACGTAGAGTGATTTTACTGATATTTCATTGAATGAGACACTTTATTCTTGTTTCTGATTCTTTCTTTGCTAAATAAGCGGCAGTTGACTTATATGTATGACTAGAGGCTTTGTCCATTTGAAGCTTAACTTACCAATGTTCTTTCCATATAAAGTTGGGAATTTCTTCAAAAATTGGTTCTAAAGCATTCTTCTAATATTAGATTCAATTAATTCTGGCTTTACTTGAGGCTTTTTTGATTTTTAATTTGCCGTTGTTAGAAAATCCTGCTATTATCATTAATCCCTATGGGAACTTTACTGTGCACTGACAAAGCGATTTTGTACAGTCATTCCTGTCAGTTGAGCAATAGAAAATGGATCTTCTTTTACTACAGTCACTTAGATATACCCATACCTCATCAAGTGTTACTACAATTTTTCATTTTTCAGCAGCTAGTTGTTTTTTACATAATTTTCTTCAATTTGCTTTTCTTTCAGCAATATGTTTTAAAAAAGGAGACGAACTTTAGGTTTAAATATTGGTTTTAATTTTAAATCCTTATGAATGATTTTATTTACACTTCCAGAAGACATTCGTAGTTTTGATGCAGTGAATCTTTGAGTTGGTGGATTTTCTTTTAGGACCAGAGACCTACTTTCTGAATAGTTGCCTGCTTTCGAAGAGTCTTGGATGAAGCTACGTGGTCTTGTTTTCATTTTTTACTTTTTGCCGAATGCTTTTATTCTTTCAATTTTAATGTATTATAAATACCTTTGATTAAAATGCAATAACAAAGATTTTTGCTCTGCTTTTTAATTCGTTGGTATGAATATTTTTCCTTGAAAAGCATAATTATGTAACCTTCAAGCTATGTTATTTTTAGGAGCCATTTTTAAAATATCTCATTTTACATTCCAATCAAAAGAAAAGCTTAGCAGATGATTATTCTGAAATTCCCTAAGTTTTATCTCAAAATGCAAATGAGAAAATGAATTACAAAATAGTTTCCATAAAGTGTGAATGACCTTCTGTATTAAGTCAGATATTAAACCTGAAGAGTTTTCTGATAAATTTTGATTTCTTTTGTGAAGAGAAGAATTAAATCTTAAGAATTTCATAACTTTCAAATATTTATTTTGGTTGCACTATTCATGGGGAAAAAAGGTGCCATAGCCTCGAGGAGGTTCGACTTCTACCTGTTGGTCCACGGAAGGTATTTTCCCTTCTACCACCCATTGGAAACCAATGGAGGCGTTCCCCTATCTGTCACCTGGGGACGTGCCCTCTAGGGGTTACAGGCTCCTCCCAGATGGTAATAACTACAAACACAAAATTAACACAGGCTTAATTGCCTCAAACTGCACAAGTGAACTCATGGTGATTAGAGAGGCCCTTATATTATACCAAGAAGACTCGCATGTTATTGATTCTACAGAAGGATTAGTAATCTTCTCAGATTCTCTAAGTCAGCTATAGAAGCCATAAGAAACGAAGAGACCAACATCTCCTGTGATATTATTACCCTTCTAGAACAGCTGCACAGCAAAAGAAAATCCTGTATCCTGCAATGGATACCCGCACATGTCAACATTGAGGGTAATGAATGTGCAGATATATATAGCCTCGCCAAAGAAGCTAGAGACTTCGATCATAAGTGTACCACCATTACACTTGACGATGCTAACGCAGTAGCCAAACATAGAATTATGAATCACACTTTTAAAAACCCCCTAGTTACGGAATTTGACTGTCCCCGAATCATAACATCCACAATTGCTAGATTGAGAACTGAACACCTTAAGGGCATGAAGATTCACCAAGACAAAACAAGATCATATGTTCAATGCGAACATTGCCCATATCTTCAACTCACGCCCAATCACATCTTGGAATGCCCAACCGTCGCAACAAAGTTACTAAAAATGGGAATGGTCCCTCTGAGGGACTCTTTGCGGGAAAATCCTGTACAGCCCTGATGCTCCTAGAATAGCAGAGGCAGTGATCAAGACTTTTGACGGAATTTAGTGATATCTACTGCATTTATTCATGGACATGAGAACAACATTTATTTTGGTTCCTTTTTTATTAAAGCCATGCCATACATTTGCAGATTTCATTTACAATACATTCGATACACTTCTAGACATTTTTACCAAACTTTTTTGACTTTATTATATTTCCAAGATTTATAGCATATTTTGTAAGTTATGAAGGTGGTAAAGAAGGCTTTTTGGGGAAAAGGAAGCCAAATCAAACTAAAGGCAAGTATCTTTGGATACTACAAAGACAACAAAAAAGTGCCAAGTGGTAGTTCTTTAACCTCTTCGCGACAGGCGAGTCATATATACATTCTTCACGGATGCACCTCATGGCTGGACGGTGCACATACGCATTTTAGAGAAACGGTCTCATTGTCTGGGCGATGCATATGTGCCTTTTTTTAGTTGGAACGATTTTAAATGACCACTAGATGACACCCTGTGCCCATTACATTGAAACTTAACGTAGTTAAAATAACCTGACCTTTTTTCAATTTGTTTATATTGTGCCTGGAATTGGGGGAGGGGATAATCGAAATGTAAACAAACAGCTCGTAAAATTTCCACTTGATATAAAACATTCCCATTTCTAATAATTGACGCAATGTTTTTTTTATCTTAACAGTGTGGAGTGTTTTAGGGTTTTAGCGTCAGTTCTGTTATAGTTTTTGTTGCCTTCAGATATATTTCAGATTTATTTTCCTTTCAGATACTTTTCTTATTTCAAAAACCTTAACTTCAGATTATTATTTGATTGTTTTGAAGGCATTTTCCTAACCTTAATATGAACAAAAGGGTGAAAAAAGCCAAAGTGTATAGTCACAAACCGTGTGTAAATAAATAAAAAACACAAACATTTTATGCTTGCAAATCATACAATGTAGGACTTAGCGTTTCTCCATGCTCTGATATTTTCTACTCTGTCTTCATTTTAATTTTGCTATTTCATTTTGTAAATGATCTTTGTCATAATTTTTTTTATTAATTTGAAAGTTTATTAATATGTTTCGTCAATGAAAATTTTGGAAAAAATTGAATAGCTCTTACAAAATTTATTTACCAAGGTGATATTTTTAATATAATTTCTTATAAATTAAAGGAAAAGCATTATTACATTCTAGTTTTAATGTAACTGATAACTTATGTAGTAATCTAAAGGGGTACCAAAAATTACAACGTTAGGACTGAAATTTTATTTTTTATGAATTTTTTTCTTAAATTGGGCTTAGCGACACAAAAGCCCCGTCCTGTAGTTTAGGTCCTTCCGCATTCGCTCCATCCTTAGCGAGCGTCTCCTAGAAAAGTGCCTTGTCCTGAAGAGGTTAATGGAATAGAACCCATGTATTTAAGTGTTTTGAAATACACATTAGTAGAAAAAGAAAGTATGTTAGAAATGCATAATTAAAATCCAAAATATTTTTTAAAACATTTTTCATTTACATATTAGGCCTGGTAGCCTGAAGGATCCAGAAATAGCAGAATTGTTTGATAAAGAAGATCCAGAAAAAATATTTATTGACTTACGGGAAATCGGCCATGGAAGCTTTGGTGCTGTTTACTATGTAAGTTTTCATTTTAAATATAACTCCATTATTAATATAGACAAATAGTTTTTGGTTTCTAGATGCTTTTTATAATATTTATTTATAAAAAATTATCAAAAAAGTTATAGTTCAAAATATTTTTGATAATCATATTTTCAAAATTTAATAAAGTAAGAATTTGGGGTTGGATTTTAAAGTAAGATTGCAAGCTTATTAAAATCTAAAATTATTTTTTTCAATCTTCTGAATTTCCTCTTCCTATGCCTTGCATATGTTTTTCAGGATTTAAAGTTATAAATAGCTGTACAAATCATTTTTATAATAATTTTTTAAAATATTCTAGTCATATACCTGGATTCTTAAAAACAAAGATCAAAAGAATGAAACTTAAATCTGTAATATTGCTTTTATGATTTAAATACAAGAATTACTTTTTCGGAATAATTATACTGTTAATGATTTATGCTGCTCTTGGTTATAATTACCTACTACTAACATTACATTTGTGGGTAATATTAACATTTTTTTTTAATTGAATGGTAACTTCAAGATATGTAGTTTTGATAATTTCTCAGAGGTGTATAGTAGTGAGTACACTTTTGTGTTTTTATATTTAAGATTTTAGCTTGAGACAAATTCTTAACATAAATTTTTAGTTCTGAATATATATATATTATGGTAAAATAATTGTTCTTGAATTTTTAAGTGATTAATATATGGTTTTTAAATAAGTAAAAAAAAAAAACCTGAAAGTATGTATGTTTTGGAGAGTTAGCAGCAATTTTTATTATAAAATATATTTCCAATCTTATAAATGAACTTAATTTATTGATTTGTATTAACATTCAGTATCTCATCTGAAGTATATGTATAAAATTTTAAATTTATTGAGTTTTAGCTAAGATTTTAATGTCATTTTTTTATATAATTTTCCTAGTAATTGTTATCATTAAAAATTCATTGATGTCTAATGTGATTTTAACCCTGTTTTACCATTTTTGTTTAATTTGTCGTATCATTTAACCCACTGCATTGCACGGCCCCCATGCTTTAACATTGGTATAAATGGTAAACTCGCCAAATATTGCAGCTAGCGCCAAGTTGGCGACGGATTTGGCGACTTAATTTTTGGCGCCAAATTTGGCGATATGTCGCCAAATGTGGGCGATAAGCTTGGCGACCATGGCAACCCTGCTCCTAATAACCCTGTCTGGCAACCCTATCGCGGTATTGTATTACTGTATTGAGCTTTTCTCGTACGCTCCGGATTTTTCTAGACCTTTCTATTTCTAGATTATTCTGGCAAGTGCCAGAGGTTTCTGACCGAAAGGTATAAAAGGGCCCGGGCCGGCTAGTCAGTTAGTCAGATCTCAGCTTTCATGCAAGTGATACCTCTCTGCTTGAGAGAGACGATTGCATAGTGCGTGTGTTATTGCTTTTATTGAGTTATTATTTTTGTGCTGAGTGTTTACTATTGTTTTTGTTAGTGTATTGCATCTGTGTTATCAGTATTTTCATCGATTGTACGTGAATTTCTCGAACTGTTCTACAATTTGTGGAGGACTGTTTTGGCCAAGAATAAAATTGTTTTGGATTCCGCTCTTCGGCTTCAATCATTTCGAATCCCCGAAAACGCAACAATTGGTGTCAGAAGTGGGATTGAATGCCAACAACAAGAGCGATGGAGGCCCAGTTCCAGACTCTTCTAGAAAAATTGACCGCCAGCATGAATGCCAATATGGGCGAAATGAAATCGGAGTTGACCGGCATGAATGCCAATATGGGCGAAATGAAATCGGACTTGACTGAAATGAAATCGGAGTTGACCGCCAGCATGAATGCCAATATGGACGAATTGAATACCAAGCTTACTAACGTAAACGAGCAGATCAGCGCCAACAAGGAAGAGTTGAAAAGTGATCTGAAGGGCATTGGCGACAAATTGACGACTATGGACAAGAAATTTGAAGAAATGGAAGGAAGAATCGAGTCGGTGGAAAATAAATTCGAAAACAAATTTGTGGATATAGAGAACAAATTTGAAAATAAATTCGAAGATATGGAGAGCAAACTAGAGGCGAAAATTTTCGAAAAGGTAGAAGATGTTTCCATCTCGTTCAGGAGTGACCTAGAGAAATTGAAGCAGAAAGTCATGACTGGTCAAGGGGATGAATTTAAGT
Organism: Trichonephila clavipes; assembly: GCA_019973935.1. Classification (NCBI taxonomy): domain Eukaryota; kingdom Metazoa; phylum Arthropoda; class Arachnida; order Araneae; family Nephilidae; genus Trichonephila; species Trichonephila clavipes. Next base: position 534,647 of record BMAU01019837.1, read on the forward strand.
TTCAAGCTCCTTATTCCAAGCCTTCCATCAAGCTTTCTACATATGACGGAAAGTCCTCTTGGCAGGTGTATAAGACCCAATTCTCCATAGTGGCGGATGTAAACCAGTGGGACTCCCAGACCAAGGCCTGCCAGTTAGCTGCTTCTCTTCGAGCCGACGCTGCTGACATTTTGCAAACTTTGCCGGAAACACAGCGGCTGGATATCGACGCTCTCGTTAATGCTCTGGAGTTACGCTTCGGAGAGAAATGTGTGAAGGATTACAGCAGACTCCAGCTGAAGTCACGGCAGCAGAAAGTGTCCGAAACTCTCCAAGAACTGGCGACGGACGTCGAGAGGCTTTCTCACTTGGCGTTTTCTGACTGTCCGACTGAAGTAAGAGAAGTCCTGGCGCTGCAACACTTCGTCGACGGGGTGCGTGATCCGGAAATCCAGAAAGCTCTCCGAATGGCGGATCTCAAGGACTTAAAGGGGGCCCTAGTGTTTGCTATGAAATTCGAGGCAGCCCAGCAAGCAACACGAAAGGACAGACACCCCATACGAGCCGTCAACGAATCGGACACGTCGAACTCAAGTGTGGAGCGGTTAGAGCGACAGATGAGAAGCTTCATGAATAGAGTTGAGTCTTTGATGTCCCAGAAAGCAGACGGGAAGAAGACCCTTAAATGCTGGACCTGCGGTCGAGAAGGGCATCTGCAGAGAAGCTGCCGGGCACGCCAAGGCGCTGAAACTAATAAGCGCCTCCCAGAAGGAGGTGTCGGAAAACTAATTAATGGCCATCTCGTGGGGCGGAGGTTGCCAGATTTTGGAAAGCCCCATTTTCCAGTGTGTCAAATTTCGACAAAGAGTACCGGTGAGAATGGAATTTTTATAATGGGACATGTTAACGAGCTTCCCTGCAACATGATCATCGATACAGGAGCCAATGTGTCTATCATTCGGAACGATCTGGCTCAAAAATTAAAAGAGAAACTTATCTGGACCCCGCCCCGCGTGGTGCTACAGACCGTGACGGGGAAAAGATTGATATTCACGGAAAATTAAAAGTCAAGATCAAGTTTGGAGACACTACCTACCAACATGCTGTGTATGTCGCAGATATTGCAGACCCTTTCATTCTTGGACTGGACTTTCTAAAGGAGCATGGTTTCACTCTAGACTTCAACAAGAACGAATTACGTTCCATACACGAAGAAGTCACTATATTCAAAATTGAACACAGGTCAGAATCTATTCGACAGGTAACCGCTAACGAGAATATTACCATTCCCCCAAGGACTGAAATCATAGTACCTGGATACATCGGTAACGATGTGAGTTTCAACTCTGGCCTAATTGGATCTGCGGAAAATAAAGCGAATGGATTGCTAATAGCTTCGACGCTAGTGGACCTTTCCAGAAAAACTATCCCGGTAAGAATTTGCAACGTAACTGAAAAACCTAGAGTGTTCCAGAAAGGTGAAGTGTTGGCAACCTGCAGTCCAGTAACGTGTGTCTGCAAAAGTTCGAGCTTGCTCCTATCCAACTCGCCTCAACAGTTGACTCCCGACCTTCTAGAAAATGCTGAATTGTCCCCCGAACAGAAAAGCTCCGCAGAAAGACTGTTCCAAGAATTTGAAGACGTGTTTTCTAGAAACAGTAGCGATATTGGCCATACTACAGTGACACAACACAGAATTGATACAGCAGACCATCCGCCGATTAAACAGCACCCAAGACGCTTGCCGTTTGCTAAACAGGAAGAGGTCGGAACACTACTACGAGAGATGCAGGAAAATGACATCATAGAACCGTCTTCGAGTCCGTGGGCATCTCCAATCGTCTTGGTTCGTAAGAAAGATGGCTCCACAAGATTTTGCGTGGACTATCGAAAACTTAACGACGTCACCAAGAAGGACAGCTACCCTCTTCCAAGGATAGATGACACCCTGGATACCCTTTCCGGTCATAAATGGTTCTCGACTTTAGATTTAAAGAGCGGATACTGGCAAGTGGAGATCCATCCCGAAGATAGAGAAAAACAGCATTCACTTCCGGCCAAGGACTATGGCAGTTCAAAGTCATGCCGTTCGGGCTCTGCAATGCGCCAGCTACTTTCGAGCGCCTGATGGAGACCGTGCTAAAGGGTCTGACTTTTGAAGCTTGCCTTATTTACCTGGATGACGTCATAATAGGAGGGCGTACGTTTGAAGAACATCTTCAAAATATCCGGAAGGTGTTATCAAAATTAAGCGACGCTAACTTGAAGCTAAACCCTTCGAAATGCAAGTTCTTCCAGAAAGAAGTCAATTATCTGGGACACATCATCTCTGCAGAAGGTGTTCGTACGGACCCCGAAAAAGTGTCCGCCGTAAAGAATTGGAAACGCCCTGAAAACCTCCGTGAGCTGCGAAGCTTCCTGGGACTATGTACTTATTACCGAAAGTTTGTGAAAGGGTTCTCTAACATCGCAAGACCCTTGCACAAGCTAACAGAAAGTAAACAAAAGTTTCAGTGGACAAAAGAATGTGAAGATTCCTTCCTCCAGCTTAAAGAAGCTTTGACGTCTTCACCGATCTTAATATATCCACAACCGGACAAGCCATTTATCTTGGACACTGATGCCAGTAATGAGAGTGTCGGAGCAGTATTATCTCAGGAAATAGATGGCCAGGAACGAGTCGTAGCTTATTGGAGTAAGTGTTTATCGAAACCGGAAAGAAATTATTGTGTCACTCGAAAAGAGCTACTGGCTATTGTGAAAGCCATCGAGCATTTCCATCACTATCTCTATGGCCAAAAATTTCTTCTACGTACCGATCATGCCTCTTTAACCTGGCTAATGAATTTTAGAAATACTGAAGGCCAGGTAGCCAGATGGATACAACGGCTCAACGAGTATTACTTTGACATCAGACATCGTAAAGGCTCCTCGCATGGAAATGCTGATGCCCTTTCAAGAAGACCATGCCCAGAAAATTGTCGTCATTGTTCCAGAGTAGAGACCAAATATGACTATGCTATACGCCAGATAACAACTTCAACAGCGACGCCACCCGATCCCTGGAGTGACGAGAAAGTTCGAGAAGACCAGATGGCGGATCCTGATATTAAACCCCTTATAGAGTTTATGGAGTCTTCCAGCAATAAACCAAGTTGGCAGGACATCTCGGCTTATAGTCCTACAACTAAGCAGTATTGGGCCCTCTGGAATTCTCTACATCTCAGGAATGGTGTTCTATACCGAAAATTCGAATCAGAGGATGGAAAGACATTCAGGTGGCAATTAGTACTTCCTCGATCTCGTATCCCAGAGGTACTCAAAGAATTGCATGGCAGCCCAACAGGAGGTCATTTCGGCGTCATGAAAACTTTGCACCGAGTTCGAGAGCGATTCTGCTGGGGTAAAGTGAGAGCTGACGTGGAACAGTGGTGCAAGTCCTGTGATGCCTGTTCAGCTCGGAAGGGGCCAAAGATACGTAGCCGAGGGAAGCTGCATCGCTACAATGTTGGAGCACCCTTCGAACGTATCGCTTTCGATATCCTGGGACCTCTGCCAAGGACTGCGTCTGGTAATAAGTACCTACTTGTTGTCATGGACTACTTCACGAAATGGCCCGAAGTGTACCCCATTCCGGATCAGGAAGCCCCCACCGTAGCGGAGGCTGTAGTGCAGCACTGGATATCGAGATATGGGGTACCTCTTCAACTTCATTCCGATCAGGGAAGAAATTTCGTCTCTGCGGTATTGAAGGGGGTCTGTGAACTACTCGGAATTGACAAGACCAAGACCACACCTTTGCACCCACAGTCAGATGGCATGGTGGAGAGGTTTAATCGTACCATCCTGAATAACCTCTCACTGATGGTCTCCAAGAACCAACAAGACTGGGACCAGAAAGTTCCTCTCTTTCTGCTAGCGTACCGCAGCGCCGTTCACGAGACTACCGGATATTCACCATCCCAGATGCTTTTTGGCCGAGATCTTCGTCTCCCTTGTGACCTGCTGTTTGGTCGCCCTCCGGATACACCTTCATCGCCTGAGGAGTACGTGCAGAATCTCCAGGCACGTTTTGAAGATGTACACAATTTGGCTCGAGAACGGATCAACCTGAGGACGGAGAAGATGAAGACTCGGTACGACACAAAAGCCACAGGACATCAATTCAAGGAAGGTGACAAGGTGTGGTTCTACAACCCGACTCGACGCAAAGGACTTTCTCCTAAGCTACAATCGCATTGGGACGGTCCTTATACAATTTTAAAGATAATAAACGACGTCGTAATCCGGATCCGTAAGTCAACGAATTCGAAGCCTAGAGTCGTTCATTACGACAGGCTTGCTCCATATTATGGCCATAATTCTTAGTGTGTCAATTATCGTGTAATTTATTTTGACCATGGTCTTGTATAAATAAGTTAGTGTGTAAATAATCTTGTAAATAATTTTTGTATATTGTTTTGTAAGTGTTTATTTTCTACTATGCATTACGTGTTTATTTTGTACTATGCATTAGGTGTTTATTTTGTACTATGTATTACATGTTTATTATTGCATATTCATTTAATTGTTTTTAATCAATTGCTTTATTATTATGTTAACGTCTGATGAAGGGTTGTACTGCCCGGGACGTGCAGTTCTTGAGAGGGGGGCAATGTTACGAATTTAGTCTTATTCTAATTGTTTCTACTCATTTGTGTTCATTTTTACAGTTTAATTTGTCGTATCTAATGTGATTTTAACCCTGTTTACCTGTAATATCATTTCCACTGCATTGCACGGCCCCCATGCTTTAACATTGGTATAAATGGTAAACTCGCCAAATATTGCAGCTAGCGCCAAGTTGGCGACGGATTTGGCGACTTAATTTTTGGCGCCAAATTTGGCGATATGTCGCCAAATGTGGGCGATAAGCTTGGCGACCATGGCAACCCTGCTCCTAATAACCCTGTCTGGCAACCCTATCGCGGTATTGTATTACTGTATTGAGCTTTTCTCGTACGCTCCGGATTTTTCTAGACCTTTCTATTTCTAGATTATTCTGGCAAGTGCCAGAGGTTTCTGACCGAAAGGTATAAAAGGGCCCGGGCCGGCTAGTCAGTTAGTCAGATCTCAGCTTTCATGCAAGTGATACCTCTCTGCTTGAGAGAGACGATTACATAGTGCGTGTGTTATTGCTTTTATTGAGTTATTATTTTTTTGTGCTGAGTGTTTACTATTGTTTTTGTTAGTGTATTGCATCTGTGTTATCAGTATTTTCATCGATTGTACGTGAATTTCTCGAACTGTTCTACAATTTGTGGAGGACTGTTTTGGCCAAGAATAAAATTGTTTTGGATTCCGCTCTTCGGCTTCAATCATTTCGAATCCCCGAAAACGCAACAATATGTTTTGGTAATAAGTATTTTTAAGTGTTTGCGATTATGGTTTTTGCATGAAAAGAGGCTTGTAATGTGAAGAGAATTAATTTTATATATAACTTATATTCATGAAGGAAATTCTTATTCAGAACTAAGTTCTAACACTGTAATACTTAATTTTTAATTTCAGTTTTAAGATTTATTTTTTTAAAAGTATTATATATATATATATAAAATTAGTATTTGCATACATATATAAGGTGATGTTAATTTTTAAATTTGATGTTGAATTTAAGCATAATTTATTTAAATCATTTTATTTAATTAAAAATTACCTAGTTGACTGTAATGGTCATTCTAAATGAAAAAATATATTCTGGTTTTTGTATAAATATATATATTGACTATAGTAATTTTATTTTAGAAATGGCAAGACATAATTAAAGAAGTAAAATTTCTACGCCAACTAAAACATAGGAATACTATAGATTATAAAGGCTGTTATTTAAAAGAACATACGGCATGGGTATGTATTAGAAGTTTTTGAAATTTTCTAATAGTTTAGAATGGTGTTTAAATTTTTTAAATCTGTGTTTATCTTTCTATTTATTTATTTAGCTGATTATGGAATATTGCTTAGGATCTGCTTCAGACATTATTGAAGGTAAATATTTTTGCTAATAGTTTTATATATCTTATTTTTATATAAATCACATCTGAAAACAATTATCATTGTATAACATGAAGGAAACAGCAACAAAAAATTTATCTACTTATCTATGTATTCGATCATTCCATGTCAAGTGAACTTAGGTCTGTATTTGTTTCTTATTAATTCAATTTTATTTTTAAGCAAAAAGAATTTACCCCCCTACGGAATTTACGAATTCTGCTGTCCTCTATACTATTCTTATACTATTACTTATAAATATTTCTATTCCATTGTAGCGAGAGTTTTGTTTAAAAAAAGTACCATTTTGTTCAGATCATTATTGCCTTTAATGTGATGTATAAGATACAAAATTAAGCTCAGAATTAAAAAATCAAGTAATTTTTTAAACGAAGTTAGCAAACTCTTCATTTTTATTATTGCCAGAAAAGTTCATCTTGGAATCTCAGTAGAATCACAAAGGAAAAGTATTTTAAATTGTATGACAACTTCCTTTAAGGAAATAGCCCTGGACAATGTAAACAAGACAAGGTTAAAGCAAGATTTAAAATCATGTTTTGCATTTTAATTAATATTTTAAACCATAATATAAATTTTAAATCATATTTTATATTACATTAATTTACATCTTGCTCCCCCCTTTTTTTTACAATATTGTCCCAAAATAATATGGAGAGATAAAAGTATTAAAATATAAAAAAGTTCATCTCACACATGAAAACATGAATAAAAGCTTTTATTATTTACAAATATTTCATGCTTTTGCATATTTTTCAATCGTATATTGCAGCTAACATTTCATTTTTTGTTAATATATGGGTGCAGGCAGTTGAAGTTCCTGTGTTATCTTTTGTTAAAATCTGCTCTCACCATACTTTAAGAACATCCTGATTTCCTTAATAAACAAATCATGAAACAGGACTGTTTATGCTAGGAACTTGCAGTTACCCTTTCATTTTGCAAGTCAACTGCTAATACTTATATTAACCACCATTTTTTAAAATTTTATACACAAATTACTTTAGTTATATCCATATATGTCACACTTTCTTCATCATAAAACTTTGTATTACTAAAGAAGTATATTTCTGTCATGTCTTGTCTACAACTTAATAGAAAAAAAAAAGCTATGTTCCTGTTATTGTTTTTACATTTCCAAAACATTGTTAAAAAAAACTGCACTTGAATACTCCTCGTTTATGGGGGGATACTTGGACTCCATGTTGACACTAATGAAATAGCCATAGTAGCCTCATAATTTGGTCAGTAGAAGGTTTTTTTAAACTAGGCTTATATATATATATATATATAGCTGCTAGACATTTCACACTCTTTCTTAACCCATCACATACTCTCTTTCCATGAGTTGTTGCCATTCAACAAAGATACCAAAGTCTTCATTGTGGTGAAGCAAGTTCAAGATTTATTTTTATGTTGTCTAGCTGGACTATTGAAATAATATATTTTTTTCAAAGATGCATTGATGTTTATCTTAAGATACAGTGTGAGCTTTTTTGATTATAAAGCAACTATATGGTGTATTGAACATTCTGATATTATCACAAAACTTGAATGTAATTACTAATAAAACTTATACCATGGTAAGGGGGATAATTGGTTGTTACCCCATACAGCAAGCATGATCATGTTAAATCATGCCTTTGTTTGCTAGTGATAGTTTTACAAAATAAGAAAACTCTTTTATCTCTGGAAATGCATTTTTAAATAACTGCAATATATATTTAATATTTCAGTTTTACATCTGAGAAACTATTAGTTTAATTATAAATAAAAGGAATTTTTTGAAAATAATTTTAAAAAAATTCTATAAATGAGAACAGGTGCTTATCTAATTATTAAAATAGTAACAAAAATTGTATAGTTAATAATTAAATTATTTTTCAAAACTGATTTTATAGTATTAAGAGCACATAAAATTTCAGGAATGTATAACAATTTTTAAATACCTTGATTTAGAGATATAGTGGCTGTGGTACCAGTGTGATTTGTTGGTCACAGGATTGTAGCTGATGTTATGTTGTGGAAGATCTTTTGTCTAGAGGAACAGATTTAATTCACATTAAATCTGTCCAGGCTCAAAGTACTCATGTTGATATTCTCATCAACACTTTTTTAAATTATAAACTATGATTTTGTTGAGGTCATATGCTCAAATTTCACTAGATGCTTATAGAAAGAATGGGGAGAGTAAGGATTTTTAAAATTTTATTTTTAATTGTTTTATTATAATTAAAAATTTTATTCATTTAATCTCGATGTGTGTTTCTTATCTGAGATGGCGTAACTTAAAACCAAAATTCACCAACAACTCCAAAAATAAATCAGGATTCACTTATACCTCATCAATAGTAAAATTTAAGCAATTAAGAATATGACTAGGGGAGACTTTCTGGCTCTGTTGTAAAGTAAGATTTGATGTGGCCACTAAAAAAATGTAATAGTTGTTTACTGATTCTTAGGAATATAGAATTGGTGACACCAATGAGGTCTCTTCCCAAAATACCAAGGCTGAGCAGGCGGTGTTCTCCAAAGTGCATTGAATTCTATCCTTTTAATAGTGGAGAGTTCAATAAAAGTTGGACAAGCATTACCCTGCAAGGTGCCAGCGGTGGTAGACGGTTAAATTATCAGCTATCTCGTTACTATTCTATCCAATATGGGAGAGATAAAGTATATAGAGTGTCTAGAAGAAAGTTGAACCACCAAATCCAAAATATTTAGGCTTGTCAGATCCTCAACAGTTGCTCAATGAGAAAGGTGTTGTAAAGAAGCTCAACTGTCAGTTGAAATCCAAATATCCCTAAAGACTAAGTTCTGAAACTGTATCACTGAATTGCAATCCTTCATATATTGCAATAAGTTCAGATCTAAAAACAAAACAGCAGTTATTATTTTGAATCTTAATGTCGAATGTATTATCAGGTGTCTCAATTATGCACACCACTTTCAGAAATATTACTGTCATTCATGATGCCATCAGTGTGGATTTTTAATGCCGAATGAGGGGATGCCATGAATTGTCTGTAGAGCCATCTATCCCATAAATTCTGGTATATGTGACCTTTAACACACCCTGGTCAGCAGCTCAGTCTGGAAATGTGTTCAATCAGAGTCAAATTTAAAATGGGGAAAGCGCTTTGAGTGAGGTCCCACATTACGAAAAAACAGGCCCATACCACCTACCAAGGAAAAAAGGCTATGTTTCTTTAATCACTTGTTATTGTGCCGAGATCGGAGGTAGGCAGAAGTTCTGTGCTAGTTGTAGCTAAATTGCTTGTAATATTTTTCCAGGCTGCAACTTCTCAAAAAAGGAGTGGTAAGTCACAATCTTAAAATGTAAAAGGGAGGAGAAATGAATGTGATGCATGCTAAAAGCAGAAGTGTTTTCATTTTTTAAGTAACTTGATTCAGAACGTATTTTAATTTTGTATAGCTTAGTCAGATCAAAAGTGCATTTGTCTTCAATTTCTGTTGCAACTAAAAAATAACAACAAATGGACCATTAATATTTTATTTTTTAACTTAAGTTTGTCTAACAAGTGTTTGAGGTACAGAATTACTTTAAAATTGGTTCACTTGATGTGGAATGACCTTATTGTAACGTATAAAAATATTTAACTTTAGTTAAAAAGATTATTTTTTTGCATTTCTCATATTCAAATAATTTTTGTGTAAAATTTTTACTATGTTTGAAAAATATAAGGGTGTTTTAAGGATTTAAGTTATAATTTTAATTGTATTATTCATTTATATACAGAAATGACTTTTGTAGAAACAAATAAAAATTTTATTTTTCATAATGTAGCTTTGTCTTTGTTATAAAATTTGAATATTATGTATGGAAAATATATTTATTATGAGGTAGGATCTACAGGGAGGTGGTGTATAAGTCTTGAAGATTTTAAAATACTAGTGCACAACTATCTTCAAGATAATTATCTTAGGCAACATTACACTTTTGCCAGTGTGCTCACAGAATCTCTTGGCGGCCGCGGTAGCCGAGTGGTATGGGTATCGGACCGTGGCTTGCTTTGTCACGGGTTCGAGCCCAGTACCACTAAAGACCCGCCGTGTAGGGCAGCGATGCACGCTAAATCTGTCGAGAGCTGAAACGTCCTCCCGTTGGTGTGGTGTGATAGTTAGGAGAGGGGGGTGCCAGCTCAGGTGTCGTCCACGTCACTTGACCATGGTTCAAAATTACGTGGTCCGTCGCCAAAAGCCCTCGTGTTGCTGAACAGTGCGACGTTAATATTAAATCAATCAATCAATCACAGAATCTCTTGAAGCATTGCTGAAAACCATCTTTTGGAACCACTTGTAAGGCTTTGTGTGACACTGCTTTAACCTCAGCTTATGACACAAAATAATGTTTCAGATTTTTTAATGATGGAAATAAATTAAAATCTCACTGACTATATCTAGTAAATAGGCAGGATGTGGAAGCACTTTAATTTCACTTAGCAAGAAATTCTGTGACCTTTTGGAATTGATAAACAGGGGCATTTGTCATGCAGAAGTAGTATCATTGTCCATTTTGCCACATTTGAGGCCATTTGAAGACTGCCTCAAACAACGTAAAATGTCTAGATTATGCTTCTTGTGCATTGTTCTGCTCTCAGAAATAAATTCTGAATGGATAATTTATTCAGAATCGTAAAATACCTCCATTATAACTTTCCCTTTGCTGGGATTCTTGACCTTTTTTAAAATGCCAATACCACTCATACACCTTAAACTGGACTCACTGACTGAATGTAGAATCACTGTGCTCTTTACTTAGCACTTGTTAAGTTTGTCTGCAGGTGTTCTATCAAAACATTGGCAAAATTTAATGTTACAGGTATTGTTCTTGAAAAGATGAGGCCTGTCGCCAAAATCCCTTGAGTAGCTGAATAGTGCAATGTTAATATTCACTCACTCATCCTGTACACAGAGGAGAGGGATAGTAAAATGCATTTCAAATGGAAATTATGGATAGCCATAATTCCCTAATTTTTGTTTCATACCTTGTATTCTAGTGCTATATCAATTATTTAATCTACTTGGAATGTCGTAAAATTAATCTTAAGATATTTTTATAGTGCACAAGAAACCTCTCAAAGAAGAAGAAATAGCTGCTATTTGCCAAGATGCTCTTCAAGGCTTGGAATATTTGCATTCACTTGGTAGAATTCACAGGGATGTTAAAGCTGGTAACATATTGCTTACAGAAAATGGAACAGTTAAATTAGGTAAATTATTACTCTTTTTGTTTTAATTTAATGTAAAATATCAGATTTTTGCCACAAAGTTATTTACAAGTGCTATATATTTTGCCTAAGTTATGCTTATTGCTGTGGAATTTTTACAGAGGTTATTTCTGTATAATCTCTTGTGAAAATATTATTGTGAATAAGAAGAAAAGTTTTTGTGTGATAAGACTTTTGCATGATTTAGACATTATAGATTCATATGTAAAGTTATTCAAAACATCTCTATTTTCAGATAATTTTTTTGATAGCGAAATGTAGGATCAGTATTTAGAATTTAAAGCTTATATCATTTGATAAATATATAAAATACTAACAGACCTTAATGTTACACTTAATGTAGAACAGATTAAAAAAATTTTGCCATGCATGTAGAAATGTTAAAAGTGCATTTTGTCAACTATTATCAACAGTTTATATTAGAGCATTTTATATTAAAATTTACTGTTATATTTTTCTTTCAATAAATAATAAATTATACCTCTAACTAATCTGAGAAAAAAATATGAAACAAATATCCGAAACAATAAAATCTGAAATTAATTTCAAACTGCAATAGATAATTTAGAGAATATCTCAATAAATAAATTCTGCAAAATAATTATTAAAAAATTATCAAATTTTTCTATATTGTGATTGTATGCTACTATTCAATTATGATATTATACAATTTCTAAGAAAAGTTCTTCTGAAGGGGCTGCTTGAATCTTGCTCATATTTATTTTTTATTTTAATAGCTGATTTTGGCTCAGCTTCTATGGGTTCACCTGCTAATTCATTTGTTGGTACTCCATATTGGATGGCGCCAGAAGTTATCTTGGCCATGGATGAAGGACAGTATGATGGCAAGGTTGATATTTGGTCATTAGGAATTACTTGTATTGAGTTAGGTAAGCTTATTTATATGTAAAAATAATTTGTGTAAACTATTAGTTCTGAGTTATTTTTTTTATATAAATGAAAATATGGTTGTTGTGTACTATCACAATGCCTGTGTTCAAGGTAACTTGTCAAGTTGGCAACCCCAATTTTTCATGTGTTATTCATGCTGAATTGGCAATCATGTGCTGCATTTCATATATCGCCAGTACTGTTGTGAAGGTTGAATATATGTTAATATATATACTGAAAATACTCTCTCTCACACACATGCATGTTGAAGTAGCATGATGAAACAGCACCAAACTCATTATTAGAAATTTTATTAATTGATATAAATAATTAAAATTCTGTTGTATGTCTTGTAAGTAAAATTTGGATAATTCTTAACATTACAAACATTAGAATAAAATGTTAGCATTATTTTGAGTTCAATTAAAAATTAAAATAATGATTAGAAGAAAGTTTTGTATCAGTGAATGAAATTATATAAAAATATATTCATTTTTCAGCAGTATGCACTTTATAACTTTTGTAAGTGATTTTTTTTTCTTTCAATGGTAAGAAATTCTTTAAAATTGAAAAGATTAAAATAATATAGTATAAATACTTGATCTGATTTTTTATTACTTGCAATTCATGTACTATCTAGAGCAGGGCCTTTCAAACCTCTTTCACTTTGGCACTTTTCTTTTGAGCAAATAATTTTACAGGCCCAAAAATAAAGACTTGTGTGTAGAGAATATGAATTTCAATGTTTGTTGCATTTAAGCACGAAGAAACTTAATTTTAAAGAATTCTGAGTTATGCATGCAAATATAATTTTGCCTTTCTTAAAAAAAATTAATATTTCTAATGAATTGATTAGGAATATTTACTTAAACATAAAGTATAAAATTATTACCGCTATACTGCTCATCTGGTATAGTGGTTAGTGATGTGAGCTGCTGTGTTGTAGGGCCTGGGTTTGAATTCTGGAGAAGGCGTGGATGTTTGTAAATATACAGTGCCATCGTGACACTCTTAATATTCATTGAGCTGCAAGTCCTCTCATGAGGTTGATGGAAGGGAAAAAGAGGTGGGAGGCCCCTGACTACACCCTAGGATGTTTCCTCTCAAAATTAGAGGTTGAACTGAGTCAAAACATAAAGTTCAGAAATTTTTTAATTTTGTCTACACAGTCATACATACTACTTTTCTTAAAAACATAATAAAACATTTAAAATGTTTAAGGCTATTCCAGAATGTTTTGGAAAAGCTGTTCTAGTTCCTAATGTAAATTTCATTATGGTTGTTTGGAAACTTCAAGGTTAAATTTGTGTTGTTCAATATCATGGCAAATTTAACATAAATCACTGAAGTGGATAATGGCTTATAAACACTGCCTTTTCACTTTTTTTCCATATTAGAATTTGAAATTTTTTGAAGTTGTTTCCAGATGCTTATTTTTTTATTATAGCTTTTTTTTCTTTCAAGAATTAAATTTGTATAAGCATAGTTTTTAACTCTAAAGGTGTGTATAGCTGTATGTTTTCATAAAATTTATGCAATCCTCTAATTTAATGACATGGTCAACTCTTTTTTTTTTTATAAGTACTGATTAAGAATTCAAATTTGTGACTTTGTTAAAACAATTAATATTTGTTTATTGAATCATCAGTAAATATTTTGCTTTTTTAGCTGAAAGAAAGCCTCCTTATTTCAATATGAATGCAATGAGTGCCTTGTATCATATAGCTCAGAATGATTCACCATCTTTAGGTCCTGGTGATTGGTAAGTAATTTTTTTGAATGTGCTTGCTGTTTGTCCTTGCTATTGTATTGTTCTAAATTTTTTATATTTAGAATGCACTAAATTTTACAAATTGACTTTTTGAAAAATAATTTAACTTTCAAACATGTTTGTAAAGAGCAATTTGAATTTTGTGATTTTAGGTCGGATTCTTTTCATCGTTTTGTAGAAACATGTTTACAAAAACATCCTACTGATAGACCAACTGCTTCCAGGCTATTGCAGGTATGACTAATTTTTTTTAAAAAAAGGGAAAATAATTGTTAATATTTGCTAAAATCATTAATTACCAATTATAAAATGGAGGCTCAATTTGAAGTTTTTCTGAAAAAAGTTCTAATTGAACAATTTTAATGTAGTATATTAAAATAAAAAAAATTGAAAAGAATTTCCATAGCTAACTTAACATTTATTTAAGCAAGCATTTAGTTACATAGAAATTATTTTAAATAATGTAGGATGTCTCAAAGTTTTGCTTTTACTGCAGGATCTAAGTCTCACTGAGTTTAACTTTGTTTTAGTTTTTATTGATTGATCAAGGTTCACTCAAAATCAATTGTGAATAGCTCTTGTTTATCTTTTAATCATCATTAATTTAAATCTGTCATGGTTTTTGGCTATCATTGTGCATTTTTAAGAAAAAGTGCCTGTCAATGTGTTTTCAGAATTCAAGGACACTTAAGTAATAAGAATATTTTATGTAAGCAAATATGGGGTTACTCCTGATCCCCCTGCTCTTTTCTTTTGGAATTTGCAAATGATTACACTGTTGTATGACATTTACATTAAATAAATCTATGTCTATAATTTATTAGAATTATGCTTATTTACAGAATTTATGAAAACTACTTTATTATAAAATATTTGATAATGATAGTATTATAATTGCATTTACTTTTGTTAAATTGGCTTGTTATTTCCAGCATCCTTTTATAGTTAATCCTAGACCATCCAGAGTAATAATGGACCTTATACACCGTACAAAAGCTGCTGTTCGAGAGCTGGACAATTTAAATTATCGTAAAATGAAGAAAATTTTAATGGTGGATTCACAAGAAAACGAAGTGAGTACTGGAGAACCTGAAGAAGACAGTACTGTAAGTACTAACAAAGTATTTTTTAAGGAATTATCAACTGCCTAAAATGCTAGAAAATTTCAAAGCACTTTTTTTTAACTCTTTCAAAAAAATTAAATTTTAATGGATGCTTTGTTTTTTGATGCATGTAATAAATTGTAGTGCACTTGTTCCAGTTTAATGTAGTTTAAAGTAGTTAATCATTTCATGTATTAGGTGAAGCAATTTTTTATATATTACACTTTTAACTTAGCTAAATGATTGTATTAGTTTATAATTTTTTCTCTTCCTTTGATTGGATTTTTTTAGCAATTTATTTAGAAAATAGTGTGCTGTAGATTCTGATTATAACAAATAAATATCAATGTTGTTAATACATTATTTATGTATTTGAAATTTAAATATTTCTTATTCTGGTCATTCCAATGGTTTGAACATATTCGATAACTATTAGATTGAACAAACTTTCAAAAATTTTATATGTTGCTATCCATTTCAAATCTTGTCATTTACAATTCTATATGAAGTTTTTAGGAAAGAAGTGATGGTTGGCTCCTATTTTAACCCACCCCCGGTTTTTGAACTTTTTTTTTGTCGCCAAGCAGGGCGAGAAGTTCGCCAAGCTATCTACCCTTCCTTTTCATTAAAATTCCATTGAACAATAGGTTCAAAATTAACGTTAGTTACGTTAACTATGGCAACCCTAAAACCAATATATACAGAAAAATTTAACCATTTCCTTCTTTTGCACGGTTGAACGATCTGGTTTGAACGATCTTTTTAGAATTCGTGTGAGTACCGGTTTTTCAGAATGAGTAGCCGAATGGAACATTTAACTATTTCTTTTTTTGCTGTTTTGGAAGAAAGGGGACAAATGAATTTGCTTCAATGGTGTATGCGTGAAAATTTAATGCGATTGCCTTTCGCATGAAGGTTATCAGCATTTGCGGGTCAACCACAGTCTGACTTTTAAGAACCCTGAAACCAGTGCTCACACCAATTCAATCGAAGGCACGTGGTCGGCGATTAAAAGATCGTTACGGAACCATGCGGCGCATGTGGAGGGCGAATTCGACCACTATTTAGCCGAATACATGTGGCGACGCCGGAGAGGGCATTCGTTGTATGATGATGTTTTTCGAGAATTTCTCCGTGCGATCACCACATTGTACCCTCCCATGGAGGAAGACGTTCCTTCGTAAGCACGTAAGTTTTACCAATTTTTTCAATTTTAGTTTGCTTCGCTGAACTGTTCAATTTCAGTTTTTATTTTTTTATGGTTATCGACATTTTCCGTTCTTTGAACGTCGTCGGTACGAGTTTGAAAATCGCGCTTTGGCGCCATTTTGGCGCGGATCAAAAAATTCGTCGCCAAGGGGGTGGGCGAAAGTAGGAATTTACCGAAGTGATCACTTGTTTTGAGTTTGACCATCTATGTATTATTAATTTTATCTGTTTAACTTCAAAACAGCTTGAATGCGTAAATATTTCTTTTATAGTAATAGAAGGAAAAATATAGCTTTTTAGGGTTTATATGGGATTATACAGTAATGTCGGCAACTATGCATCAGATATATTTGTTTCAAAGTTTAAAGAAAAATAGAATCAGCATTTCAGAATAGTTACATTTATTAAACAAAATATGATTGATAATTTAAAATGTTGATTTTCATCCATTAAAATTATGCTGGATGTAAAGTAAATGGTAGACATTGTTTAATAATATATTTCAAACTATAACTTAATTCTGTCTAGCCTATCTTGGCTATGAGATATTTTGATTATATGTTAGTGGCAACAGGAATTTACTCTATACTTTAGTTATTTTTATTTTAACTTTCCCCCATTGTTATTTATTGTAATTTTGTTGATTTTTTTTTAGGAGGATGATCAAATTGGAGGTGATAGCAGCAAAAGTAATAGCATTACTAGTACTCATAGCCAACAAAGTGAAAATGTGAGTGCTGGTAGTCAAAGCAGCAGTACAAGTAGTCTTCCACCTACCTCTGAGACAGACTCAACTTATAACTATCCTGCTTCATTTCGGGAGCGAGGAGGAATCCGCCTTAGTCCATCGGTAAGATTTAGTTTAGATCGGTAGTTAGTAGTTTTCGGTGCACAACCTTTTAGGATGAGGGGACAAAAAATTTAATAGGATCATATCAAGGGCCAAAGTATTACTCAATGGCAAATATGTTATAAATGTGAAAACACTGTTTTATGACAATATGCATTTATCACAATTATTACTTTAGTTATTTTACTCATGTACACATTATACAGTTGATACATGTATGAAACATAAATACTTAAGCTAAAAAAAAAAAGATTCATGCTAAAAAGGTGGCAAACTTGAAATTATATAAGGAAAAGTTCTGCTAATTATACAGAGAAACACTATTTAAATTTTGAAAAAAATTAGTACTTAAAATTTGTAAAATTTAATGAGATGGCTGGGACTGAATATTTAAAGTTATTGATTTTACGTCGGGCTTAAGACTTGTTGTGACAATACGTAGAACAGAAGAAAGGTTCTCATCTGCTATTCTATTTCTTATTTTTGATTTGTTAAAATTCATTAGTGAGAAAGTTTGCTCACAAATGTAAGTACTGCAGAAGAAAGGGGCATATGCAGCTGCATTTTGCTTTTAGCACGAAAAATCCTTGGGTAAGTTTTTATAAAATTTTAATATTAATTTTTCTTTGAATTGATTTTTAATAACATCAAAATTCTGTAATTCAATTAAGGCTAACCGCATACTTTCATCCATTAGATAATATCAGCAGAAAATGGGGAAGAAAAGACATCAATTTTTGTTTGACACTTTTTTAAATCTAAAAACTGAACATCAAATGTATTGTGCAAGACTTGGAATTTGTTCCTCATACTGCATCTTCATGTGTGGAAATTTTTCATGTATTCTATGGCAGTAGGGAAAGTGTGCAAAATTTAGTTTTTAGCTAGTTTTGAAATGAACATAATTTTTGTTTAAATGCCTTTATGTTATTTATCAGTTGGGAAATGAATTGATTCTTTCCTTGTAGCTTTGTGTTTAAGTAATTCAAATGGCCTGTTATGTCTGTGAGAAAAACCAAATCACACTGGAAACTTGCTTCTTTTAACCTTCCAGTATTTCTACCACAGTCAGAGATGTAACAATTTCATCAAATAGTTCCATAAAACACTTAAGGGCAACTCCTTGGCTAGCCATCTAACTTCTGTGTAATAAAGAATATCAGGAGGCAGATCACCAAAATCTTAAAAAAATTCTTTAAATTGCCTATGTTTGAGGACATTACTACAAATAAAGTTAATTGCTTCATATACACACTGCTTACTACAAATAAAGTTAATTACTTCATATACACACTGCTTACTACAAATAAAGTTAATATTGCTTTATATACACACTGCATTAAGGTTGCAAATCCTAATTCTTTACTGCCTAAATTCTCTTGATGAGTAATGCAATAAAGCTGCAACAGTTCTATACTACAGTGGGCAATGCGTTCTTTTAGCAGCATTAATATTGCTTTATTAAAGTTAATATTGCTTTATATACACACTGCATTAAGGTTGCAAATCCTAATTCTTTACTGCCTAAATTCTCTTGAGTAATGCAATAAAGCTGCAACAGTTCTATACTACAGTGGGCAATGCGTTCTTTTAGCAGCATAACCATTCCAATTTTCATGCCAATCATTGATTTTGCTCCATCTGTCGTAATGCTAGCACAATTGTTCATGTTTAAGGAAGCTGCATCGCACAAATGTATAAAACTGGAAAGAAGTTTCCTTCCAGTTGTTTGCCCCTTCATGGGAAACATTCCAAGAAGTTCTTCCACAACACCAATTTTTTTATCAATTCCACAAACAAACACAAGCAATTGGCTAACTGATGTTTGATTTGTAGATTCATCAACAGCTAAAAAAAAATATATATACAAAGTTTGAAGCGACTGTTTTACTTGATTTTTAATGTCCTCATTCAACTGTTGAATTCTTTGAATAATCATTCTATTTAATCTTATATTTCCAAATTTCCTTTTTGTTTCAGGACAAAGTTTTTCAGATGTAATTAACAAATACTTTTTAACAAAATCACCATCTGTGAATAATTTCAGCGACACCTAAGCTCACTTTCACACATGAATTCAAGTTAACTGTACATTATTGAAAAAAATTGCTTGACTGCTAAAAACGTTATTGAGTTGTTTGATTTTTATTACAAGCATTCATATCCTTTCATAGGTGCAAAATGTTTATGCTTTGTTTCATAATGCCGCTTTACGTTATACTCTTTTGCCATAGCAATCTTGCAACTACATATTAAGCATGTGACAGTATCATCGTAATAGATAACACAGTATTTATCTGTCCATGCATTTTGAAAATCGCATTTTTCTCTCTCATTATCTAAAATGTTTTATATGGTTTTATAAATAAATGATACTGGACTAAAAATGCAAAATCAAAAAAGAATATCGGATCTGTTCTGTGACAGCGATTTCAACATTTCTGATCTCCTAGTAAAACCAATGGGTTAAATGGTTTAAATGAATGATCGTTGCAGCTAAGTAGAAGTTAAAGTTATTACTGATAATGCTCACCATGTGTAAAACGTGAGTTTGATTGGTACTTTTGATTGGCTCAGTATAATTTCGAATCAAGACTGTTTTGGCACGCATGCATAAATACACATTTGTTCTCTTTGCATCCAGACCATGTGATGGAAGAAACAATGACTTCCGGCGATCATGTTTGCGAGCTTCTCCTATATGAAAACTCGTATTTGCAAATAGCCACTAAGAAAATATATTGGAAAGCTGCATAATAAATTGAAAGAAAAAAATGTAATGAACGACTGTAAAACAATTATTTGCTGTTGTACTGTTTTCGTATACGATTTTTCCATGTTTAATTAACAAAGGTCAATTTCCATTTTAGATTACTCTTCTTTTATAATAGACATTTGCCTGCTAACTTTAAGGGCTTCCAAGAGCCTAAATTAGTCCGTGAGCCTTAGGCTGTGCATTCCTTCTGTAAAAGCTCTGATATTTTTGCTTGTCTGTTATTTCTGTTTTAATAGGCTAAATGTTACTATACTTATATTGTATAATATAGATTTTTCATGTAAATATGTATATTTTAGTTTCACATAAATGTTTCTTTTACTAGAATTCCTCTTCTACAAGTCTTAATAGTGCAGATGTAGGTGCAAATAATTTTGCTACTATACGAACCACATCCATTGTAACCAGGCAAATTAAAGAACATGAGCAAGAAAATCATATGCACGAGCAAATGTCTGGATACAAGCGTATGAGGAGACAGCATCAAAAAGCTCTTATACAGGTATTATTTTTATTTTCTTGTAATTTATTCAGTATCAAATTTTATTCTTATTTAATATGCTGGTATTAGATTTCACAGTAATCATATTTAATAGCATTTAATTTGTTCATTTTTTCCCCTTAGCTTGAAGCTAAGTGTAAACAAGAAATGGAAGAACATAAGCAAAAATTAGACAAGGAGTATGAAAATATACTTCAACAATTTAGTAAAGAATTAGAAAAATTACAAGTTAAACATCAACAGGAATTGGAAAGAAAAGTAATTTTCTTGGTTTAAAATTTTTTGTAGCTTTTTTTATTTAATTTTTAAAAAATATTAAAGTACTGAAATGTAGAATGTGAATTAGAATTTTGATCACTTGTTAAGTCATCCATCTTTTCATTAATTAAATTAAAATATATGGAGAAGCTGTTATTCTGAAATTTATTGTAGCAGTGGAAATTCAGCCATTTGTTTTAAAGATATTTGTTTGAAATACTGTGCTTTCTTTGCCTTAACTGTAAATTGTGAGTAATTTCTGCAGTTAAACACAATATTGGCTCTTTCTTGGAAAATATAAATTTTTATGTAAGCTTTTTTTTTGTTAAAAAAGAATTAATCTTTCATAATTTGTTTTAAAAAATATTTTCATGTTTTTAAATGTGAATAACATTTTAAATTAATCTTATTTTTCTGTTAAACATTTGATTTTGTTACTTAATTAGGTAATTGTTTTGATTCCTCAAGAAACTAAAGATTGCTTTGTATTTTATTAAATTAAGCTTTCTTGATGTTTTATACTTAATTTATGATTGATTAATTAATAATTATGATGGAAAGCAAAGCAAAATTTATGAACAAAATAAAGTGGTATTGGACACAGTCAAGTCAGCATTTAAAATTTGTGAAAATGGGAGAAATGACCAGAACACTGTTAAATACACCATGATATTTTGTTTTAAAAATTTTATTTCTATTTAAATCATGATTCCCCCCTTTTTTTTACTGAAAATTTAAGAATAAAAATTTATTTCAATTTTCAAGCTCCTGAAATTAATAATAATGGTTCATTGTAATGCTTTTATTCATTGATGAATAGAGCAAGTTTTTTTTTTAAAAAATGCAAATTAATTTATTTTTGAAATCAGAATTTGAAGGGTAGGGAGAGAAATCCCTTCCCCCAATATTTGATTATTATGGTGTATCTTCCTTTTAGTTCCTAAATTCGTCTTTTAATTATTGTTGTAGATAAATTGACTTAGTTTATGAGAAAGTTAATGTCTCTGTATTTGGAACTACCTTTTAAGAATAATTTGAATGAAATTTTTGGAGAAATATGTAAGACTCTTAAACTTTTTGCTATTTTCACTTTTTTTAATGATTTGCTTTAAGTTAGGAAGTTATGTTACATTCTTATGTCAACTTTTAATATTTATGTATTTTTCTCCAGCTAAAACAAAATTTAGCTAGTGAAAAACGTTTGAGTAAAAGTATATCCCAACAACATGAAGATGAAATAAAACGATATCAAGCACAGCAGAAAACAGAATACAAGTATTTAAAGGATCGCTTGAAAAGGGTAAGTAGCATACTGGTCATGTATTCTTCAATATTTTATTGTTTTTATTTCATAGGAATGCTTTTTTGCTTGAACCATTTGAATTGCTATTTTTTTCCCTCAACATTTAAACTATTTTTAAGAAAAATGGTGAACATTAATGCACGAATCTTATTTTATACGAGAATTTTTAAAAGAAAGATATGTTCTAGAGTATTTAAATATTTTAACTGAGCTTTGCTACTAAAAAGCTTCAATGAAAAAATAGCTCATAATATCAAATTGAGATTAAAAGAAATAAAATTTTAAACAGTTTAAATTAAGTGCTATTTTCTTTAAATATGTACACTTGTATTTTTTGCGATCATTATCCTATGACAGTACTATGTTTGTTAAGAATATTATTGCAATTTTTAATGATTATACAGCTTAAAATGTATGTTAAATGTAGGCACTCTTATTTGTAGAAGAATATTGTATGTGTTATTATTCTAAGATTTTAACTTGGGATTGGAAAAATATACTTTTTGATTTTATTTGCATGGACATAGTTGGGAGAGAGCGTATGTTAACTTATTTACCAGGATTGTGTTACAGAAAAGTATTATATATATTTCTTTCATTTTAATTTGCTGTATAAAATGAAAAATGTAATAGAAAACAAATTATACCCCTATAATGTATCTTACTTTAGAGTTATGAAGAAAGAAACAACCTTTAAATTAATTGTTAATTCTGTGAAGGGTATGTTTTGATTAAGGCAACATAAATACACTTAAAATTCAATGTTATAATAATTTGTTATAAAAATTTCTCAGTATGAAGATGGCCAGTATATAACCAGCATACTTCTGTTATTGAAGGGGTTGAAAATGATTTGGTTGGTATAATTGCTCAAATTTGAAAAAATAAGTACATTTAAAAATATTTTCTAGATAAGTATTTTCGGTAATTTTGGATACAAATTCTCTAATTTAAATAGAATTAGTGGACTGTAAAATTAAAAATTGGTCTAATAGTTTGAACAGATTTGAATAAATCATTAAGAATAGAATTTCAACAGAATAAAAATTTCCACAAGAACAAAATTTCAACATACCTTACTTTATTCCATGATTTGATTCGAATAAGAGCATATTGCAAATAAATTAAAAACAAAACATCTGTTGCCGGGTATTTTACATTAACAGAAACACTTGGCAAATAAAAAGTAATTAAATACCCCTATGACCAGCTTCAGTTCATGAGCCAACAGTAATAAAAAAAAAATTCATATTTTGTGACCTAGCAACAAAAATAAATCATATATTCATTTGAAGGAAGTGTTATAAACTGAGCTAATGTCACAAATATGTTAAGCTCCTTTCTCTCCCTACTTAATAAAGTAATTTCAAATTCATAATAATTTATAATTAGACTGGATTGAAATTATACAGATGTAAAATACATAATGGCTTAAAAACAGTTTAACGTATAATATAGGTCATTTTCCTTGGAGCAAATTCCATATCTCTAAGGGAAGTTAAAGAGAGGATAAGGATAAATGTTTCTACATATTTGTCTCTTGTAAACAATTTTCAATCCACCATCTGCTGCATTCAAAGCAGCTGATACAGATAACTGAAAAGTTGACTTATTGCATCGAATTTTGGATAGAAGATGCTGTTTAATTGTGGAGTGGTTGTGAGTCATGTGATCACTAGGTAAATGTCACAAATTAAAATGTTTTGCATGCATTTTCATGATCTAAAGAATATTTTGAAATTATTCAAGGCCTAAAGAAGTTTACTGAATAATTTTTTGGAATTTTGTATTTTTTGAAAATATTTTTAAAAAATAATTTACAAAGCTTCTAAAATACATCCAATTTTGCTATATTAAAAAGGTCCTTTTATTTTGCTGATAAATCTAGCCTTCTTTTTTGTAGTGCTACCATCTGTTAATTTCATTTAGAAGTGAAAGTTAGTTTTTTAAGCAAACTTTAATTAATTTACCTTGAGTTTAATTTATGATATACTAAAGAGCTTTGAGAAATATTTATTTCATATTTGTTAAGTTTGAATGAAGAATGGTAATAGTGTTTTCTTTTCTTTTTTCTTATGCACACATACACAGAGAAATATTCAATGTTCAGGAATTTTTTGCTGGAAAATTGCGAATTCTTAATGTTAAACTGCAAAGATGTGCAGAGGTGGAAAATTTTGAGAATTATTGGTATATGAATTTTTTTAATTCAATTATTTTTCAATTTTATTGTATTAAATTAGGAAATGAGTGGGGATGCTTCCTCTCGACAAAGAGATGATGCTATGCGCAATCATAAAGAAGAAGTTCTTCAACGCCAAACAGCATCTCTACAGCGTCTGCAGAGAGAACAAGGGGATTCGCATCGTTTAGAAATTCGCAAATTCCGCAGGCGGAAATTGTTACAGTATCATCAAATGGAGCAAAATTTATTGCGGGATGTAAGTAAAAATTGTGCTAATTTTCTTTTCTTTTACTCTTTTGTTAGATGCATATAAAAAAATCCAATTAACTACGGAGATAACTCAAAATGTTTTTAAGGATATTATAAAGTTTGATACATTTTCTAGATGTATACATTTGAATTCTCTTTAAAATCTGATTTTGTAAAAATATTTAGTATAACACTTATCGAAAAATAGTACATCTTAATTAAAAAGAATTACAATTAGAAATTAATGATTAGTTTATAATTCTAAATTCTACAAGATACATAAATGGTTTTGTAGAAAATGAAGCAATGCTAATATTTATTTTTAGTAAGATTCTTCTTAGGTCTACTAGTGATAATGTTAATAATATATATCTATTTTGCATTAAACAATTGCTGCATGTATTTCATTGATTATGGTGGTTCATTTTTATGCAGTTTCGCTTAATTTTAGTCATCCACCACAACTATTTTCTCCCCTATAGTTCTTGTTTATTGCTTCCTATTCAGAACAACTGGAAAATGGGTAGATGAAAGCCATAGAATTCATTGCTATTGAGTTTTTTAAAAATTCATGTAGTTTGTCTACTGCATATCATTTCATTACAAATTGGTTCCTAATTCATTCATGCATGTTAAGTGACAAGTTTTTTGTTAAGTGAAGCATTTTAATTTTTTCGTTTCTCTGTTGCAACTTTCTGAAACTTAATTAACTTTGTACTTAGTACATGTTTTTATTCCCTATGCTTCATACTTCCCCCCAAAAAACAAAACAATATTCAACAAATTAAAAAGAAAAAAAAACACTAAAAAGCTGTGGTATCCAACCAGTAATGGAGGATAGGTGGACATTCAGTCTTGCATGATAAAAAATAACTGTCTGTGGCAAACTTTGACAAGAATTCTTCTTCAATATCTTAACCAGAGAATTGTGCAAATTTCATAAAATTATAATGGCCTTGAAATTTACCTAGAAAAATTGATCTGCAGGATGCTGACTTACTGTTCTATTGTCAACATAGTGTAAATAAGATTTCGTCTTTTACAAATGGTTTTGAGACATGACATTTTTCACTGGAGAACTGCCAAGGTCTTCAGCATCTATCCAGTGGTTAAGTTCTTAGGTATTTGAATCATAACTTGTGTGTGTGTTGAAAGCAAAATTCTGATAGAAACGCTAATTGGTTATTTTGTTAGTTGCAGTCAATATATTGTGTTCATCTTTAACATATATTGTATACTGCGCAGTTTCTTTTAATATGACTCTAAACTTCATTGAAATAAAATTGTTCTCAATGAGCTATGCATGTTTTTTTTCCAATGTAGCTTCAAAATTACGTGGTCTGTAGCTAAAAGCCCTTGTGTAGCCGAATAGTGCAACGTTAATATTCACTCAATCATTGCTATTTATCATCAGTCCTTTAAATAAAGCAATGGGTAAAATGATAATATCTTTTCATACCCCAATTTAGTGAGTTATTTATGTGTCAAGTAGAAGCTTTTAATTTAAAATTTGTGTCATACAGGAAATTTAAATTTATCTGTGAAGTTATCAATTTCATTTAAATTATTTGTTTCCATATTTTGACTGAAGTTTTAAATATGTATTCTTTTACTATATATTTTATGTGTGTATATATAAATATGATTCGTTTTTCTAGGAATTAAATAAACGCCAATCTCAATTGGAACAAGCCCATTCAATGTTACTACATCATCATGATATGACACAAGAACTAGAATATCGTCAACAAAGGGCTGTTCACCAATTGCGAGAAGAGCATGTTAGAAAACAACACCAGACAGAGCTAGCAAATCAACAAGAATATAATTCCAGAAGAGAAAGAGAGCTTCGAAAGAAGCATGCCTTAGAAGTTAAACAACAACCTAAAAGCTTAAAGGTTAGTTATTCCTTTATTCTTTTAGTTGCAATTTTTTTTAAAGTCTTAAAAAAAGTGTTGTATTTGTTAAATTTATTTCCTAATAAAAAAATTAAAGTATGAAGTTAATGGTAATGAATATAGATGAACTCTTAATTTTTCTTTAAGGAAATTTTTAGTATCCTTTATTTGTGAAAAAACAGACAAAATTTGTTTATAGAATTTAAAGTTAACAAGTTGAGTTTATTCAAAGCCCCCACTTTGATCCTAAATGAAATGTGTTCAATTTCATTTAGCCTGAAGAAATTCTTTGTTATATTTACTGTCTACTTTATTTTTAAGTATATTCTATGAGCTCAATTGCATACTTTTACAAAAGGTACTTATACATTTGTTGCAAACTATTCATAAGCTCCATATCATGAGTTTCAGAATTTTTATTGTTTAATCATAGACAAATTTGTGGTATTTCATGAAACTATTTTGAGATTTTCTCTTATTATAAATTTTAATATAATGGAATCACACACACATACTTTAAATTATTTAGATCCCTTACACAGAATCATCTGCAGTTATGAAAATAATTTGTTATTGATTCTATTATATCTTCTAAGTAAAGGGTGTTTTTAGAGGTATAGAACTTTAAATTGCAATAAAACAAGGATTATTATTCAATTGACATGAATTTTTTTTATTCGAAAGATAATCTTGTGGCATTACATTTTAAATATGATTTCTGGCATAGGACTGCCACAGCTAGCTCAGATGTAGTCCAATTTTCGATGACTTTATCCAACATTTGTGGCTGTATATCGGCAATAACACAGCGAATGTTGTCTTCCAAATGATCAAGCGTTTGTGGCTTATCCGCATAGACCAAATGACTTTACATAGTCCCACAGAAAATAGTCTAGCGGTGTTAAACCACAAGATCTTGGAGGCCAATTCACAGGTCCAAAAGGTGAAATTAGGTGGTCACCAAATGTGTCTTTCAATAAATCGATTGTGGCACGAGCTGTGTGACATGTTGCGCCGTCTTGTTGGAACCACAGCTCCTGGACATCATGATTGTTCAATTCAGGAATGAAAAAGCTAGTAATCATGGCTTTATACCGATCACCGTTGACTGTAACGTTGTGGCCTTCATCGTTTTTGAAGGAGGATTCCACCAGCCCATAAAGCGCACCAAACAGTCAGTTTTTCTGGATGTAACGGTGTTTCGACATACACTTGTGGATTAGCTTCACTCCAAATGCGGCAGTTTTGTTTGTTGACATAACCAGAAGTGTGCTTCATCGCTAAACAAAATTCGCTTATGAAAATCGGGAACAACGGCAATCTCGTTTTGGGCCCATTCGACGAATCTACGCCTTGCTTGATGATCGTTTTGATGAATTGCCAAACCAAACTGAGAATAAATCACTTGACAGCTGTTAAATCGGTCGCCATCTTGGAAAGTAATGCCAACTTAAACTTCTATACCTGGAAAAAAACACCCTATAGTTGTATCTGTTACATGAAACGTATATATAAAATAGCCACTAATAATAAGCCTGACTGACGCCACGTACGTATTAGGGCTTGGGGTCCAAAAGCTGACTGCAGGGGACCCTAATACTCTCTGTTACGCCACTGCCTAGATTCCTCTCTTTCCAATCAACTACTTGTCTTACTATCCCTTTACTTAAATTAATAAAAGGATAGAATTAGATATTAATTACAGCTGCCAGTTTTAGCAGAATTTACTCTTTCAAAGTGATCATGGTGATCATTGCAAATTACAGAAAGCATTAAAAGATTGCATTACTCTTTTAAAAAGAAGAATTTACCCTAAATGTATGAATCTCGAAGTTGACATGAGTTTAAAAAGCATTTATTTGCCTATTGAAGTATTTGATGGATGTCTTTTTTTGAACAAACTGACAATCAAAAGTAAAATAATTTCTACAGAATCTATTTTCTTAAATTCAAAGCGTCCTTTTTTTTTTTATCTGCCTCTAGAATTAACAGAGCAATCTAAATTATATGTTCTGGAGAATAAATGGAAACAAATTTTCAACATACAGTTGAAGGATGTTTTTCTATCTGAATCTGGACTTTTAAATGGAGAATTATTTTGGTGACACATTTTTAATATAAAAGATGCAGTTGGAAATCCATTTAAGATATTTAGCTATATTTGCTTTAAAGCTTTACAACCTATCCATAAGTAATGCCATTGTAGAAAGGGCATTTTCCAGAGTGACATCAAAAACCACAAAATTAAGGAATTGAATGTGCCTTGAACTGTTTGAGTCAATACTGAGAATCAAAATGACTTCGGAAGATTGAGGAACTTGCTGCGTTGATTTCCTTCCATCGCCACAAATGCTTCAATATAATTAAGAAATTTATAAAAAAGACACAGCAGATCACGATACTTAGCAGGAAGAATTTGAAAGTATTTTAAATGAATTAAATTATTAAAGCATTTTAATGTATTTTTTAAAATAGTTTTACAAAATAAAAAAATTATATTTATGAATTACAAGTGAAAATCGATTTGCTACTTTTTTCCCTCTTCATGCTACTTTGCTGTGTAAGTTTCTGGCAACTCAGGTCTGGGGTAGCCTTTATTTTTTATTACAGCTTCACATCGATGTTTCATTGAGGTGAAAATAGTTTCAAGCTCATCCTTTATTATTACATGATGCCAGGAATCAATTATAGCCTCAATTATTTCTCTTTTATTTTATGGGTACCTCATTCGGACAAGACTTTTTGATAGGATTAAGGTCAGGTCTGTTTCCTGGCCAGGACAACAGTGTTTATTCAAGAAGCAATGACATCAAATAAAAGAGTAGATCAGACACCTAGATAGAAATTTGTGATGAGAAATTGGTCTTATGTTAAAATTGCAAGACAGGTGATGGTGGGGTTCAGTGACTACATCTGAAGACTGAAAGTTTTGTTTAAGACGTCAGGAGACAAATTTAATAAAAAATGAAGCCGGAAAAGGCTGAAAAAGGTACACCACACTTAGTACTGAAAGGTATGTAGCCACTTTAGTGTAACTGCTGCACTTGTGCATAAGTGTAATAGGAGACATTAACTAAGTCAGTAATTGCTATTATACTTACACTGAGTTTTGCCTGTTAAATTATGTTAGTATTATGTCAATTATTTTTGTAAATTATATTGATGTATATATAGAACTCTTTCATGAGTCAATAATTTGAGTATTTTTCTTTCAGCAAAAGGAATTAATGATACGAAAGCAATTCCGAGAGACTTGCAAAATACAAACAAGACAGTACAAAGCCTGGAAAAATCAAATTTTAGCTTCTACACCAAAAGAAGAACAAAAATTAGTTATTAAAAAATTAAAAGAAGAGCAGATGCGAAAATTAGCAATTTTAGGTGAACAATATGAACAGAGTATTGCAGACATGCTCCAAAAACAATCGGTAAGTCAAGTGTTTTCAGACTTCATAAATATTCAAAAATATTTTTTACTAATTATTGGGTTTGAAGTAATTATGAAATTTTAATATTTTCTCAATGCTTCTTACAATTGTAACAGTTTTTATTGAAAACATTTTTTTAAAGCAACTCCAAGGGTTAAAATTACAAGGATTCAACTGTGAATTATATTTACCTTTGTGTTAGTGAAAAATACACGTAAAAGTTAAGAATGTACAACAAATATGTATGCTAAATTAAAATCTTGCTGCTTTAATTTATGAATTATATTATGAACAAACTTGAGGAAATATTTTTTTTATAGAATATTCCAAACGTAATTGAGCATGGCTTTTTTTTGTAGATTCGATTAGATGAGTCACAAGAATTAGAATATCGACAATTGAAGGACCAGTTACAACAAGAATTAGAACTACTCACTGCCTTTCAGAGTAAGATAAAAATGCAAGGTGAAGCTCAACGAAACAGAGAGCGTCGTGAATTGGAAGATAGAGTATCAACACGACGAGTACTTTTGGAACAGAAGGTATTTGGAGGAAATACTCTATATTTGCAATGAAATAATTTCATGGCATTTTAATAATGTAATTTATTTAAATAGGTTATCAATTTTTAAACATGTTCTTATAATAAATAATAGGGAAAGGATTTCATGTTAAATTTAGTTTTTAAATAAGTGATTTTAATTCTCTTTTAATCCAGTTAATTGATATGCATCATACTGTGGTTGCTCTGTTAGACTAAAAGGCACTTGATAGTTTAAAAGCATATTTTTATCTTGAAACTTCATATTTTGAACATTGTGGAAAATGCTTTTAGGATGTTCTACAGAAAAGATGTATTGAGGTGAAAGTTAATAAAAAAATTATCAGATGCATTTGGGCTCAACTAAGGCATCCCTTAGGTTTCAATTCTTATCCCTACTCTTTTCAATGTTTTTGGCTGATATAGAGGAAATGCATTTTTCTGGGATAAAAATTAAAATGTTTGCTGATTCTCTGACAGTTTTATTGAACTTTACAGCAGAGCTAAAAAAAACTACAGATTAACCTCTCTAAATCAATTATAACTTTTTTACTACAAATAAATATATCTGTACTAATACCAGCCATAATCAAGAGCATCCTATTCCATAACCTATGAGAAGCATCCTAATACTTGGGATTTATTCTATATTTGTTTTAATAAGTATTGAATATATTATTTGAATTGTATTGAATGCATTTTTTTGTTGTGAAGTAAATGCATTTAGCGTAGCAACAAGTTTTATTTCTTGATTTTGGGAATTGTAATTTTAAGTTTCTATTTTAATGGACCTTTAAAATTATCCAGTTCAATAATCTATTTTTAAAACATAACTAAAATATTTTTTTTCAGATGGAATTAGAAAAACAGCAATTTCAGGAAGAAAGGGCAGAGAGACAGAGGTTGCTTTTGGAACGCCAGGTAAGAGAAATAGAAGCATTTGACGAAGAGAGTGCTCGACTGGGTTTTGATGCTATGGCCATAGCTGAAGCTTCTCAGGAACCTTTACCAGCTGATGACCTAAGCATCAGTGGTAGCATGTTAAGTCTGGCACACAGCAACAGTGCTAGTTCATTTACTCATACTGCACTCTAGTATTTGCTAATGCTTCTATGGGAAAAATGTCACAAAGTATCAACCACTGCTTTGGTTATGAAAGCGTCCTTTTCGATAGTTCATGGCTGTGAAAGTGAAGCTTCAACAGAAAAATAAGAGTGGTGCAACACATGGTGAGAAAACATAACCTGGCAGTCTTCCTTGGGTAATCTAGTATGGCGATGCAGTGTTTGCTTCCAATCGACAACCTCTTGCAGTCAAGTTTGTACTTGTAAAATGAGTTTTGACAACAGAAGCGCAGATTAATGTATTTGAATGAATTTATTGGTGTGAAAATTTATTAACTGCAGAAGGAATGTTGAGTGTATATGATTTGTATGCTGTGTCTTTGAATGTCAACTCTTGTTTGCCTTGCAAAAATGTTTTGCATTGTGTAGTTAAATATAAGAATCTCATGTAGAGAGCCAAATGAAGTTTTTAATACTTCATTTGTAATATTTTTTGAAGTCTCTAATTTTGAAGTTTTTTGTATTTCATTGCATTTCCAATTCATTAATTTAAAAAAAAAAAAAAGAAGGAAAATATAATCCATCTAGTCTAAAGCCTTCTACTAGAAACCATAGAAAGTTGTCAGTGTTCTGTGTTAAGAAGAAAAATTAGCTCTTTATACAATCCATCATTCAAGTTTCTACCATGTGTTGTGAACTTAGTGTCATCCTGATATCAAGTTGTCTGATAAATAAGGTTCAGAACTTTTTCTTTCTGAACCCTATGTTTTTAGACTTGTAATGTACAGGAATAAAATACAGTGGATTAGTTTTATTTTGGAAGGTTTTTGGTTATTGATCCTAAATAGACCAATAGCCTGCCAGTTGAAATGAAATATATATATATATATATCCAAAAAAAGGGGGTTTACAAATTACTTAACTCTACAATACTGTGATTGGGAAATAGAAATATCATTCACAGTATTTTTTATTATAATAAATTATTACAATCTTATAGTTAAAAAAAGACCCAAAGAGAAGTTTAACTTCAAGGTTTTTGTTTGCAATTTAAAATGCTTGGGTCTTAGTACACTTGCTCATTAGAGATCACATTTTATATAGCATTTCCCATGCTTCACTTTTGTGTGCAGTCTGAATGATAGAAATCATTGTAAGAGCTGTTGTAAATTTATTTGATGTGCTCACTTTAAAAAAAATGATTAACTTCCATCTGTACATAGCACTGTATAAAAATGTCACTGTGAATTGTTTAATAAAACTGTAGATTATATGCTTCTTTTTTTCATTAATAAAAAAAAATATACAGAAAACAAATTTTGTTATTTTCCATAAGTTTTTGATATAAAAATCTTGTAAATATCTTCATTAAAATGCAAAGAGATGTGGTATACAATTATTTTTTTGAATATTACTAATAGACAAAAATTTAATAAAAGAATTTAGAAAATTCTATTTTGTTTGAAATAGTTTTTCATATAATGCATTTGGACATTCAATCTAAAATTTACATTCAGTGAATGCACAACCATATGGTTTCTTGAATATTGAAATAAAGTTATCAAACTGTATAATTGGATCTTAAAAATCAATCTCGATGGATTTTATTATTTAACTGTCTTTGTAATTAAGTACAAATTTTGTTTTAGGAAAATTAAAGAAAATGTAAACATTCGTTTTTATAAAATAGTAATGAGTAATTAATGTTATATATAGAAAAATGATTATGAAGCTAAATTATTCATAAAATATTATAAATTAGTTTGGAAAAGGTAATAATACTTGAAATTAAAATTTTTCTTTCTAAAGATCTCCGTATAGTTGAACTGTCATCCTCAGTATCTTACAGAGTTAAATATTTTCTAGGTATTCCTTTTTAACCACAATTAAATATTTTGTGATTAAATCTAATTATTTTTATTCACAAATATATAAGGAGAGAAAGTCTGTAGCCTTTTAAAGGAGGAAGATTTAATATTTTAATCTGATTCACTGTTAGAATATGTAGGATCTTTATGTATAACATAATTCCTCTCTTGACAGGTGCCATTACTTTAAGGTAGGAGTGTCAAACTCGCGGGCCACATGTGGCTCACAACAAACATTTTTGCAGCCCAGCCTATATATTGCCACACAATATATAATTTTAAATAATTTCTCCCAAAATGGGAAAGATAATAGAAAGACAAACATTACATTTTTCTTTTATATATTATTTGTACTTAACCTACGTTTCTATGAATGATTTTTTAGGCCCACCCAAAGTTAAATTGTGCTTGTTTGGCCGAATTTAACCTTTGACACCCTTGCTGTAAGGCAAATTATTTTTTTTAACCCTTGCAGAACTCATTTCTACGCTATTTTCAAGAATCAAATCGAAAATTGTATTCATATAAGTTGATTTTAAATATTACTAAATGAAAAGAAAGCTTTATGTAATAACTATATAAAAGTATTATATTCTTCTTTTTGCCTATGAAAGAAGTTTAGCCATTCTTTTTTTTTATATTACAGATTTTTCCCCCTAGCAGGATGTATTTTGAATTTCATATTCAATATTTGAATACAATTAGGTCTTAATTTATGTATACAATTTTCATGGAAAACATTTTTTTTTACTTTATTTTTGTATAATCCAACCAAATACCTAATATTGAAATCATTTCAGCTAGTTGAATTTGACTAGAGTCAATTTTTTGTGTTACATGAGTTACTTTGGTTATTACAGCTTCTTCTGGCTGGGAGATAATTTGCTGTACCTGAAAATAAGGATATTACTTTAAAAAATATGTTTTAAAGTTGATATAAATGTACAGAAAAACAAGATATGATTTGGTAAACTATTTATAAAAATGAATTGTACAAA
This sequence comes from Trichonephila clavipes, assembly GCA_019973935.1. Lineage (NCBI taxonomy): Eukaryota > Metazoa > Arthropoda > Arachnida > Araneae > Nephilidae > Trichonephila > Trichonephila clavipes. Next base: position 568,820 of record BMAU01019837.1, read on the forward strand.
ACTGAATAGATTTTTGAAGAAGTTTTACCATTAGCACTTTTACATAATGTATATACTTTCTCAGTTGCAAGATAAAACTTGATTTAAGATATGGAATGTGCTAAAATAAAGCAAGTTTATACTTTCTTATTCTGTCATTCTACTTAGTCGAAAAAGTTTGTCTTAATGATCAAGCTAAATTGATTTAATTTAATAAATGTGATTCAATGTTGAATCCTAATGCACTACATTTTATACTATTGTTAAAAGGACATTGTCTGAAATTAGAAAAAATGATTGAAAAAATTCCCCCCCCCCTATATTCTTTTACCTCTTCTATTTGTTCTTCATCAGCACCATTAATTTTCAAAGAAGCAACTATGGCATCAATTCTTTGTTTTTTTTCTAACAGTCTTTTATTCTCCTGGTATTGTGCTTCACTGCATGTAATGAGATTAAAGAGAGCTTGATAACATCTTTCCAGTAACATTCGACAAACCTTAAATAAAATAAGTGAACTCTTATTCTTTTTATACAACTGCATGAGGGGAAAGGAACTAAATACATGTATGGAATGAATAGAATGTTAAGCTTTAAAAAAAATTAAGATTGAATTTTTTCCTTTAAAGCATTGGATATTGAAATAAATATTTTTTTTATTTATGTTTAAGTATTGAGGAAATTCAGTAAAACAAGAGGAGAGTACATGTTACAAATAATTAGATCTGCATGATATATACTTATTGATATAAATAATAAGACCTATTTTTATACCTGAACCATATCAATTCGTAGAAGATAAAATATCTGTCCATGCATAAAATCTGATCCCTTTGGCAATTCCTTAAAAAAAAGAAAAAAGATTTTTCTAAAACATTTTAAGTAGAAAAAATTTGACTTGACATTTCCTATTCAATTTTCAAATAATTTTATTAAAATGTTGGAAAATATGTTTTAGCACAGAAAAAAAAAAGCACTCATTACATGTGAAAATATGTAATTTTCTTCAATCATTTTGAAAATATACTCTTTGGTGTCTTTTGGATGAAGCATAGCTAGTTCTTCTATTTGTTTAGGTTCAAGTACTTTCTTATCCAAGAGAATTCTGTAAAAATTGAAATTATTTGTAAGGCGTTTCTTATCTAATAGAAAATAGTAGATTCAACATTAGATGTATAAATTATTATACATCTCCAAAAAAAGTTTAAAAATATGCAGATGCATTTAACTTTTTATCTTAATTACATTAACCAATATTTTATTAATTTTAAAGTAATGCAACACAAACAATTTCAATTATTTTCATTAAGGAGACATAAATGAGCTTAACTGAATTTAAAAGTTTTGTTTTGGTATTTCTAACATGAATAAGGAAAAGCTAACTATTTGATGGAATCAGCATTCTTACCTAAATATCCTAGCACATTTGGAGCCAAACCCATCGCGCACAACTGATGCAGCAATTTCTTCGACAATTCTTTTTAATACTTTGTCTATATTTACTACATACATACCATTTCCTCTATCATCAGCTTTGGATACAAAACTTCTAGTGCCTTCACATAAGTTAACCAGAAGACCACCTAGTTCCTAAAGTATTAAATAAGATTGAATTCAAAATGAAATAAAATTGTGTGTAACTCAAAAACATGAATTTGTTTTTGAGTCGCACAATTTTATAAATTTTTTTTTTATAGTACAAAAAAATGCAGAAGGAATTATTTGATGCTTTATTAAATTTAACTCTTAGCATATAATATTTTTTAAACATTTGCAAATGATAAACACGGGAGGAAGAATTAAATTTAGGAAGCTTCACTTCTCTCACCAAAGTTCAAAATAAATTCATTAATAGGAGGGATTTTTAGTTAAAAAACCAAATGACTTCCTCTGTGATTATTATAACACAGATTCGATATTGCTAGGTACAAAACTTGAATTTGATATTCAATTTTTTAAAATCATGTTATATCATTTTCTTTCAATAAGCAGAATTTCCAACTTTATTGCTGCAAAAAATCTCCTATTTTCTTTTTTGACAGTATGTGTTGAAAATGTATTAATATTACTATTTAAGAACTGTTTGAAGAAGAAACCTTTAACGATATATATATATATATATAAATATTGAACGACTAAATATCTCCACTTCGAATTATGCTTGATGATTTCAAAAAGATTTGTAACATTGCTTTGGTTAATTATTTAAATTTAATTGATATGCAAGAAGGAATAGCTTTAGGTAAAATATTGAAAACATTTTTCTTGAAAAAGATCCTTCGGTAGAACATAGCAGAAAATTTAAGAGAATTGGAAAATTCCTTACAAAGAAATTCTGAAAGAATTGCAAGATCGAAACAGATATAACTTTTGTAATGATGGTGAAAATCTAGTAAAGAGGAGTTTCAACCAACTTTGAGAAGAAAAAAAACTAGATTACCTGTAATTTCTGATGAGAGTGATGATGAAAATTGATTTTGTTATCCTAATAAGCCATATTTCTCTTTATTTTTTAAACATATTTTTTGTTATATTCTTAATATTTTTGAATTACATATTTTTGTTTTTGATTAAAAACTAGGATAGTTTTTCATTTATATGATTTATTGGGACATAAAATTTTATACTGCAAGACTTGATTTCGATATAACACGGTACACATTGCCTTGATTTATCATGTACATACATAATAAATTATTAATTTATTAAATTAAAATAAAGAAATAAAATGTCTTGTATAACACAGTTTTGATATAGCCTGGTACAAATTAACAGTGTTATACAAGGGACACCTGTATACTTATAAATTTTGTATATTATGGGAACAAAAATGAATATTTACCTGAGAATTAACAGTACTAATTGTAGTTAGTCTCTTAACTATATCATAATGCTGTACAGGATTGGTAGTTGAAGAAAGTGTTTTTGATTTTAGATCTGATTCATTTAATATTGCTCTTACTACATCAGCTGACTTTTCATCAAAATGATTGCTACATGCAGATATTATGGCTTCATCTCTGAAAACAAAATCTTAATGTGGTTAATAGTTTATTAAAATAATTGTATACATACAAAACTAAACTGACATTCAGATCATGTTAAATGTCAGTAGGTTTCATTCCCTGCTAGCTGAATTTCATCAACTCTAAGGTAATTTAATGCAGTTTTTTGGGTTATGCCATTTAAGCTTGCTCAATTTAATGTTTTAAGTGTTCTAGTAAAATAAATTCATTGAATTCAGATTTTTAAAAAATAAAAGAACTTAAGCAGCATTTATAAATTTTGAACAAATAAAAATTAAACAATTTATTAGTTTTTTTCATTTTTATTATAATTTGTAACTAATGTAATAAGTCATCCATTTTATGACAGAACTATTTGTTTAATATACACATAAGACATTGGAATAAATTATTTTGCAATCATTTCATTTTTTACTTTTTTTTTCAATGTCAATTTTTTTTTTTGAGAATACAATTTAATATACTTAAAGACAATAGCAACAGAGTTAAATGACTATACACTTGATAGACAATGTAAATAGTCAGCTTTTACTTTTTGCTATTCACTTCATAAATATTTCACATCATAAAGTAATTTTTAAATTTAGATAGACTTATTTAATAGCAAACTTTAAATTAATTTTTATTTTCTTCTACAACTGCAGTTTAGAAGTAAATAACAAAATGTGAAGTAAGTAACAGGTTATGATACAAATTACTGCTAAATTGAATGCAGAAAATAAAGCCAAAGCTAGGTCCCACACAAGATGCATATAAATATTAAGACATTACCTTTCAAATTCATATAATCAGATTGGTAATGGGAAGGGAGGAACATAAAAATATTTTCCTTAAGTGCATTACTTTTTTAAAAAAAATCTCAAAGGAGTGATATAATAATTGAAAGAAAACTCTCCATATATATATATATATATTACATTATAACATAAAAGTAAACAGTATTAAAAATTAAATAATGAAAAATTTAGATGCGAATAAAGGAATGACATAATCAAGAGATCATGAATCACTAGAAAGTTGAATATTCTGAGAAAAACCTTTCTTGACTCCCAAATTTAAGGTAACCAAATATTAATAAAATTTACCTGAAGAATTGTTGAAATCTATCATAATTTATTCTCCAATATATTTCACTATCAGGGAAATCAACTTTTTGTCTTTTAGCTGCATGTTCTTCATCAGTGTTTGCTTCCAGTAGATGTAATTTGATCTTAAAAAATACGTAACATTGCAAGATTAATATTTCATATTAAAACTGAACGTTTTTTTTTATTTGCACATTTCATATATATTTTAAAAAAGCATTCTTTGATTGGTTTTTAAAAGTTAGAAATCTATTTTACATTAATATAATAATATATATATTCTCTAAAAAGATATCCTTCTTCAATAATCTTAAACAGTCAAATATGTTTTTAATTACATTAGAAGAAATTAGTAAATAAAAATATAAGTAAATAACTTGTGATTAATAATTCAAAAATGTTTTTTTTTCATTGCTAACATCTTTTAACAACAATATTTATGATTTTTAAGATAAAATGTACATTATGAAATAAAAGTGGAATAATACCTCAGGGACAATAAACATTTCTTTTTCTGAAATGGAAAGATTTGGAACTTTTCCATTTTCAGGAGAATGGAGATATGGACAGCGAATAAGATAATGATTCCCAATGAGTAATTTGAATTTGTGACACACTTCTGCAGAAGAATAATCTACAGAGGAAGAGAAAAAAAAGTAAGAAAGGGGTGGGGAGGAACAAAAACATGTAGGTTAAGAAGAGTCTTAACTTTTGGTTTCTATGGTCTACATTTGAAGCATGTAAGCTCAAAAGGTGGAATTTTCCAGTGATTTTTTTTTTCAATTCAGTTTTACAATAGCAGTAAGTCAAATTTAAAATCAATATTAATGTCTTGTCCATTTAAACAGTTTAACAATCTTCCTCTTTAAACTATTTTCTACTTCAAACATTTCAAGTGAAATGTATTTATTAGGACCAAGGTCATTTCCATATATACCAGGTTATTCTTAAGTGCAACAAATGCTATTAATATTTTTATTCAAAGATTTACAATCCATATTATAAAAAGTAACTTATAAATAAATTGGTGTAAAGAGCATAACAGTATTTTTATTGGAACTTAATAAATCATACAAAAAGTTTTAAAATGTTTTACTGAAGGATTTTTTACCTCAGAACAACTTAAATGAAGTTTATCATAATTATGGCTGTAAAATCTGTTCCAAGAGCAAACAAAACGCAATGCCTCCACTCGAAAGCTCTATCTGATGTAAAATCTGTGTGCTTTATGTGAAGAAACCAAATAAAGTGGAAGTTATGAAATTAGTCATCTAATGGTTCTCTAAGCTTAGATGTATCTCCGTTCATAGGCAGTTTCTGGGTAACAGAAATAATGCTCCATAAGTTTCTATCCATGAGGTTATATTTTCTGACCATGTTGAATAAGTTGATGGTATTCAGTTTATAACTTAAGAATTATAGTATCTCAAGGTCCACCATTTAATAAACCAAGAAAAGGTGTAGTCTGTTCATGCAAGTAAATTATTTAAGTCTAACCAAAATGGGCAAAAAAAGACCAACCTATTACTTCTGACAGTCAATAACAGTATACAAAAGAAATGCAAATTATATTGAAAAAAAAAGTTCATTAATCAGAAGATTTAAAAAAGTTATGCTGACAGTTACAGAGATCCTTCTTTGTTTCTCTAATAACACTAGGAATTAAATAGTAACCAAGATAAAAAAAATTTATATAAACTGAACACAAGTAATTAAATAAAATTATGAAAGGACTTGATAAGATTAGTATAATAAGAAACATGATTTAAATGCAAAAAAATTATATAAACAATATCAATAAACTACTTTATTTACTTCACTCAGTTAGTTCACTGAAACACAATCTGAATTTAACTATCTTGCTATACAATGGAAGGAGTTGTAATGATAACATGCTCAAACAATGATAAATGCAATATATTGAAAAAACACAAAATTATATTCAAAATTAAATTGCAACAGTAAAATGAATTTCGGAGTAAGATATTGATTCTGCCCCCCTCTGCATTTGTTTCTTGGGTCACACATTAATATCTGCTTTAGGTAATGGATTGGACGCCCATGATATAGATGGATTCCATGAACATAAATGAATATTTATGTAAAAAAGCAATTTAGAGCAGGGATTTCTTTTTATATATTCACACAAAGCATAAACAAATTCTAATGTATTTCCCCTGAGTTGGACTTTTGATATATGTCATATTATGGCATCTTACCAACACCAGTTGTATCTTTTGCATCTTGCAAACGTTCAACAACTTTTTGAATGGCTTCACTCATTGTCAATTTTCCATTATTAAGAATTTCCTCAACTAGTAAATCAGCTGGATCACCAAATCTGTATAAATTAAGCTTAATTAAGTAAAAGAAAGAGTGGCATAGATATAACATTTCAAAAATAGCTAAATGTTAAAATAAAATTAATTTCATGCATTTTTCAAAAAAGAAATAAAAAACAACTTAACTATGCAAAATTGAATTTAACTTATTTTTTTAAAAATCTATCTCACACTTATAGTTTAAAGAAATACAGATATTGGATAATTCTCTGTGATATTAATAAAATATATTAATATAGTCGATATAAGTATTTTGTAACATTTTAATGAGAATATGATAGTATTCTGCATTAGATCGTACATTAACACACACACACAAACTGTAGTTAGATTGCAATTAAGATTAGTAAATTAGGTTGAAAACAAAAACTGTTGTTATATTCGTTGAAATTACAAAGAGAAGCCTGAAACAATCTAAAGTAATAACTTCAAAAAAAGAAAGAAAGAATAAATTATTCTACACCCAGAGCAACATAATAACTTACAAGAGCTGTGAGCAATAAGCATAGCGCTCATAATGCAACAATCGAAGGACACTTTCATGTCCCATTGTATATTCAACAAAACCTTTTTCATTTTCAGCAAAATCACAAAAATTGTGTTGAATAAGTACACATAAAGATGATTTTACCTAAAAAAATGAGATAATTTTTTAGCAACTATAATGTGAAACAAAATAAAACTACACATGACAGTTTTTATTTAAAAAAGTATAAGAAAACCACACACACACAAATAAGTAATACTTAAGTACAGAACCCCCCCCATTTTTACAGTATTAAAGCTATTGCTTAACATTATATATAGGAATTAGAAATAAAAGTTTTTTTTAAGTTTTAAAGAACACTGGCTTTTCAAAGTTTGATGATCAAATGAATAAAAATTGAAAACTAAAGCTTTGATTAATACAAAATTGGACAAGTTAGTAAATGTACTTATGAACCAAATGCCTAGACTATTCATGTATCAACAGAATAGAATCATTAGAAATCAATAGTAACAAATTTTATAAATTTATAAAATTAATTAATGAATTTTGGTATGGCAGTATTAAATTTTCAAAAGATAAATTCATATACGAGTCTAGGCTATAGAAAAAAAGGAAGCAATGAGTAAATCCTTTAATAATTAAGAAGAATATTATCTATTGTATCAAAATTTACAAGAATCAGAAAATATAAAAAATGGACTTAACCACATTGGCTTCTAAACGACTCATATTTGTGAGTGCTTTTTCGAGCTTCTACCCCAGTATTGTTTTTTTAAACATAAAATGCAACAAGAAAATTTTCACTTAAAAAAGGTTTCTTTATAATATCTGCTTTCTTGATTTCAACATTTGGCAGCACTTATGTGTCAAAGGCAGATTTTTAGAACAAGTAATAACAATGTATGCATGTATGCATAATTATATTTGTCTTTCATCAATCACAGTTTCATAAAAATACCTTTTTATTAGTTTGTAACAAACCAGAATGATAATGTGAAGCTTACCAACAATTGAAAAAAAAAGCACTGAACTTCATCAGAATTATAGCATAGTGCAAAATATGAAAACATGCTTTAATGATGTTGTATTTTTCTACAAAATCTTGATGAATGTTGCTCTTTTCTGCTCATAATTTGTTTTTTATAAAATATTTATTATAATTTATGAGCATAAAAGTATGTATGAGCTGTAAGCTCCTTGAGTTGTAATAACAAGTTTCCATTAAAACTAATTTTTATAGTTATGAAAGAGTCAGTAATTTTTTGTGAGGATATTGATAATCGAAAATTATAAAATGTGAACTCTCATCTTTTCACGCAAAATCAGAACATTAATCAATTATTCAGTGTGTCCTTTCCTCTAATTATTTTTTTCTTAAAATATAAAAATATATCTATATATATGTTTAGTTTAACACTAATAAAAAATCATTATTTACTTACTTTGTCTAAATGTAAAGAAACATTAAGTCTGATAAAAAAAAGGGGGCATGATGAAACTTGCTTCAATAAAAAAGTTCCAACTTGTTGGACTATATCACCAAAATATTCTCTCAGAAGTACAGAACACAAGGATGTTAAAATTTCAGACATTTTAATTCCTATGTATTAGAATCTATAAATAAATATAGTACCACATTAGAAATTTTTTTAATTACAAGGCATGTTTTATGAATTCAAAAATTTCAATACATCATTTTTTTTATACTGATTTCAGTTATTTCTAATGTAAACAGAACTGTAATATATTAAATAAATTAATTTATATTCAAATCTCCTGCAAAATCAATAGTCTTCAATTTTTGTAATAAATTAAACAAAACACAAACACATTTATATAAAAAATAACCATAATTTATTACTTTTATGAGATATGTTACTTATTAATTATGTTTAAAAAAAATCTTTTGAATAATTAAAAGGATTAGAAATATTTTACAATAAATTAAAACACACGATAAACAAAATAGCATGCTCATATAACAATCATATTTAATTGGAAGTTTCTATTTAGTTTTCCTCGACACAATTTAACAATAACAATAAAAATTAACTTGAAAAAATTTCTTATAGTCATATGTTCCAGTAAAAATCTATCTGCAACCAATGATTAGGATTTATTCTGGATTTTAGAAAAAGGCAAGTTATATATGTTGGGACAATGACAAAAATGTTGGGAACTAATATGATTTGGTACACTACAGATTTTTCCACCAAATAGTTGCAAGCTTTTGCCAAGCTGGGGAAATACATTACAATATGATAACATTAGACTTGGGTGCCAAAGATACTCGTATATCTGGCCCAATTCCAAAATTATGGTAAAAATAACTAGCATACCGATATCAAATAAGTATCAAACATTGTGTATAGTAAAAAAGGCACAATACATTCACTCAATGATGTTGGAAGGGGGGAGTATTTCATTTATACAGCAGTTATTTTTTGTAAGAAATTAACCATTTTACGTAGAAACTATGAAATATTCAATCATTCTGTAATGAATAATTTCAATGCATGTACAAAATATTAATCAAAATCTATGTAAAACTTTTCTAGAATTAACATTAAGCAAGAAAATACAATAAAAGTATTAATTTTTATTACTATTGTAAATTATTCTGTTATAACTATTACCAAGGTTTATTTGCTTACAACAAGAACATAATGGCAAATGGAAAAATAATTTCACAGTTTAAAAACTAAATTTTTGAATTCATTCATTACATTATTTAATTTTTGAATCCATTAGCATTTTAGATTTCTTTTTTAATAGTTATAACCACCCCTTTTTTAATTAAAAATACTAAAATTTGAAATGATCCATCTGTTTCAGTCATTCATAATGCATGCACAGTAGGCATTTTCACAATAGGCAATCTGATTTCAAGAGTTTTGATTGGACTGTATTTAACTTTTTTGCCTAACTGATTTGACTTTTTATTAGTATTATATTATACAGCAACACAATGCTATTGTTAACGGTACAAATATTGGACCTCAGTCAAATGACAAGGATTATAATTGAGCTAGCACCCTTCTCTCCAAATTTCTACACTGCCAATGTGAGAATCTTAAGAAATAACAAATTTAATGTGCATCAACTCTTTTCAGAGGCATTAGGAATCAAATTCCTGATTCTCTGACCATGACCACTCAACTATAGCAGCCACCCAACTTTTTTCGAAATCTTTAATAATTAGATACATATTTTATTATCCTATGCTAATCTGGCACTTTGCTTTTTTCTGTCTGGTGGTGTAAAGTGGAAGGAAATATTTCAGGTAGTTTCTTTTAAAATTTTGTTTGTGATCTTCCATTCTAGTGATTCAAAAATTAGAAAGAAAAAAACCCCTGCTTTGTTGTATTCTAGCTTATATGTAAAACATATGGTGGGAAAATGAAACTTAGGATGTGTGAAAAAATCCATTTCCGATTGTTTAGTTTAATTTTCTATTTGGTTTACGTTTAAAATTAATTTTTACTATATGGAAAATCAGTATAAATCTTCCTTTGCTATCTGATAACTCTTTTTTTATAGATTTCAGATTAAATTTGCATCTTTTTAATTTAGAAACTGATATGCAAATCACCATGCCTACTAATTAATGTTTTCTAGATAAGTCAAAAGCCAAGTTTTCAATGAATTTAATATTAAAATATTACCTCCATTATTTTCCCAAGAATATCCAATTTAGATTGGTCAGCTTATTCTAAAGGCAGAATAAGAAGAGGAGACCAAATAAAATTAAAACAAATATTAGTACATCTCTTTCATGGGTTTGTTTCTGTTAAATTTTATTCTGACATTTTAAGCATTTTTGTAGTCCATCAAATCAGACAAAAAATCTGCGAGTTATTATTTAAATAGTTTTTATAATTTGAAATTGACACTGATTGCTTGCCAATCTTAAAAATATATATAAACAGTATAAGAGAAATCTTACACTTACCACAGAAGTTATGAACAATAAAACAGCCTATATACTATAATCATCTTAACAATAAATATAAAATTATTTATAAACGATGTGTCACTAGCGACTTTTAACACGGATAATTTGCTTCGTTTGTTTACTGTAGATACAGTTACAGTTAATATCTTTATAAGGGATTTAGAGCAACAAAGACTATTATCCCATACAAAACCATCAAGTATCAATATGTTAGTTAATGTCAAAATATTTCATCTTCTGAATAAAAAATCTGAATGTTGATCTGTTTGATATAGCTTTCTGCAGTAACTCTTTAAAGGTGATATTGCAACTAGGATCAATTTTGAGAAAAACTTTAAGGTGATTTCGAGGATGAGTATATCTATCGCATCTTAATAGAAAATGCTCCAAATCATTTAAACTATTACAAGAACTACACATTGCATTATCCATTAAATTAAATTTTTGAAGTCCTGGGGTAATGATCATTTTGCTAAATATTCGAGTGCATAAAATTTCTTCTCTTCTATTATTTGTCCATTTAGAGATGATGTCAATGTTAATAATATTGCCCAAATTTTCAAAATACTTACTTAAATAAAAATTATTAGTTGTTTTTTAAATCTTTCTTGATATATTTTTTTTACTGATGTCTTCTGAAACAATCCAATCAATATAAACATCATACTCCGTGACAGATCTTGCGAGATAATCTTCCTGCTCATTCATTCCATAGTATATTAGAGTGCCCCGGAGTCCAAAGTAATATCAGTTTATTGATATAATATGATTGTATGTAAATTTTACTAGCTAGTCTGTGAATCTCACTGTGATTTAATAGAATAATTTTGAAGAGCATGGAGAACAGAGAGACTATCAGATAAGATTAGCAAATTTTTGTTTGGAACAGTCAGATCATCTAAAGCTTGGCAAATAGCCAAAGCTTCAGCAGAAAAAATAGAGTTATTGTGATGTTATGGATGTTATTTGATCATTTATCGATGCATCGGTGGCTATTATATGGAAGTTCTGAAAATCATGCTCTACTGTTTCTTCAAATAAACCCCTTATAGCTTGAATTGGTAACTTTTTCTCCTGAAATTCGAAGTTATTGGTATATATTTTACATGGGAGAAATGAAAAGGTTGATATTCTGGGGATTGTCATGATTTGGTTACTATTAGCATTTAAGGATTGTAGTATGTTGACAATATTATTTTTATCCTCCTTTATAATTTTTAAATTCAGATCATCAGAATTATTGCTATATAATGGAGAAAAGGTTTGACTGGAGATTTGAGAAAGAAAAAATTTATTTGCCAGTCTTCTGATTTTGTCCGAGAGAGTTTCTTGTCCAGCTAGTTTCATTAATACAATATTTGGTGTCCATTGTGGGAGACCTAGTGCAATTCTGAGAGCTTTGGTTTGTATTACATTAAAAGGCTTCAACTGATTGTCAGACCATTTATTTATTATATGACATGTGTAAAAAAAGTGCTACAGATGCTATTATTGATCAATTGGATAATATTTTCAGCTCTTGGACCATAATGCTTATAGGCCATACCTTTAAGAGCATTGAGTTTTTTCAGTGCTTTATTTTTCATTTGATGCGTGATATTGGTATTTTGATTCCGTTTAAAAAATATACTCCTAGATATTTAATAGAAGTTTGCCATAGTAGAGGGGTCCCAGCTAGTAATATGTTAGGAAATGAGTGAATTCTTTTGTTCGAAAGTTCAGCTATTGTATTTTTGTCTGGGATTAAACTCAATTTCCAATAGTTACACCATTGACTTATTCTTTCTAAGGTATTTTGTAATTTACAACAGATGATATCGAGCGATTGATGTGATGAATAGATAAAAATGTCGTCAGCATATATGGAACACTTGACTCCAGTCTCCAATGTTTCAAAAAAGTCATACATATAGATAGTGTATAGTAATGGAGACAGTTTATTACCTTGGGGTTCCCTTAAGCAGTATCCCTTAAGCAGTGTTTCTTTCAGATGAAAGACATCCCCCTCCATGGAATTTGCAGCGATCTGTAAGATAAGAATTCATGCATCCAAAGCACTACTTTCCTAGTTATACCTATTTCTAAACATTTGTAAATGAGACCGTCAATATATACGGAGTCATAAGCACTCTTTATATCTAAGCTAATCCCCAAAAAATATTTTACCCCATCTTTGCGTCTGTAATTGCTTTGTAAATTAAATAAGTTGCTGTTCTGTTATCTTTAAAAGAAACAAATCCATAAAGTTGTTGATGTAGTTTTTTTGTTCTGTGATCAGGAAGTAAGCAATTCTATTGGCTAAAATTCTTTCAAATGTCTTAGAAAAAACTGAGGTTAAAGGGATAGGTCTATAATAAGAGATTTTAGTTTTATCTTTGCATGGTTTGGGAATTGGTAGAATTATAGCATGCTTCAATTCCTTTGGGACAATTGCCGTATCAAATATCTGTTGAAAGAAATTTAAGATTATCGTTCGTTCACTTTGATTCAATAGTTTCAAAAATTTAGCTGGGATCTTATCTGCACCTGGGGTTGAGTTCTTAGCAGATTTTATTGCTCTATTCAATTCAGATATGTGAAAGGGTTTGTCGATTAAACTATTATCCTGGGCAAAAAAGTCGAAAGGCTCATGGATAATATTATTGGATGCGAAGTAATAATAAAAAATAATAATAATTGGATGCAAAGTTTTCTGCAGAGAGTGTTGCTTGAATCTGTGGATGATATATTATTCTGTTATGTATTTGAAGGAAATTCAGTGTTGATTCGGTATTATTTTTCATTGCGATGTTCTTGATGATGTTATAGAATATTCTTGGGTTAGGAACATTATTGCTTACTGTATCCCAGTATTTCTTTTAGGATATTTTGGCATAAAATCGGAGCCGGCTGGAATACTGCTTATATCGAATCCACAATTTTGGGGAGATTTCCCGAAGGGCTTTTTTTCTAAAGTGTTTCTTAAGTTTGTAGAGGTTATGACAAGCATTATTCCACCAGGGAGGGAAAGTTCTATTAGAGATTTTTTTATATTTCTAGTATTATTTGAAATTATTTTAGCTATATTGTCAGATAGATTATGATTGTAATCGTCTATCCTAAAAACTGTTGATTTTGCTTGTTTTATTACTGAGGGCCAATCCACTTTTTTATAGTTCGTTTAATCGGGTTATGAAAACTAAAATCTGTGATAACAGAACAATGGTCACTATTGTAGGAGCTGTCTAAAACACACACACACACACACACACACACACACACACACACACACAAAAGTGTTGCTATATCCGATGGGACTTGAAGAGCATAAAGTAAGATCCAGAAGAGCACTAGAGCCAACATTGTTTCTATATGCGTTGGGACATCAGTATTTAGAATAATGAAATTAGAATTTGTTAACCAATCCAGAAAGATTTCACTGTATTGAGAAGTATGATTAGAGCCCCACATTGGGTGATGCAAATTAAAATCTCCAAAAATAAAAACTGGGTCCACTAAGGGATCAAGAAAAGAGTTAAGTTGTGTAATATTAAGTCCTCGAGATGCATATAGATTTATCAGCTGATAGGAAGTATCATTAATTATAATTTGCAATATTAAAATTTCGTAGTCTGAAGATGGTATATTGTTAAAAGAGATTTGTCTGGCAGAAATATTTGATAGTACTGCTATCAGCAGCCGTCCTCCTGGTCTGTTAAGTCTGTCTTGTCTGAAAATGATTTTACCTGGGATTTGCAAAAATTGTCGTTAGGTTTTAAAAAAGTCTCTTGAAATATAAAAACATCTGATTGTGATAAGGGAGGAATTTTTAACCAAATAAGTTTGTTTTTTAAACTTCTACAATTCCATTGTAGAAAACGCATAAAAAAGATATACTAGGGAAAATAAAACATAAAAAAAATTGTTTTTAATTCTCCGCTTGAGGTTATGAAATATATTTACAGATATAGATAAATTTTCCATATTTTTAAGAAAGAAAAACTTAACTCAGAATTCGCGAAAAATATCTGCAATTTAAAACTTTAAAATTATCACACAAATTTCAATATTATTTTTTGTATTATCCATATTGTTTGATTTACTTGGTATGGATATTTTAATTTTTTGTTGCGGTTGACCTATCTTTTTTTTTCTAATAGGCGATGATGGTTGTTTACTAATTTCTATTATTTCTATCAAATGTTTAAACATTGATTCGATCATTATTTGCACCGAGTTCATTATGGTTGTAGTTTGTTTTTCAAGAGCTGCTTGAAAATTTTCTACTATATTCTCTAATTTTTTCTCAAATTCTTGTATATTTGGTCCGGGGGCTGCTATAGCGTAACTTGTGGAGTGAGTTTCTTTGAATTTTCGTCGAGCTTCCCCCAAAGTTAAGGGCTTAGTGCATTTAAATTCGAGAATTTTTTTTTCTTTTATAAAAGTTGGACAATTGGGGGAGTTTGCTGGATGGTCTCCTTTCCAGTTTGTGTAATTTGAAGGATTTGTACATTGTCCAGAATGGGATCCTCCACAATTAATACATCGAACATCGCTGGAACAAAAACGTGATCAGTGCGTGAAACTGTAACAATTGTTACATTGCTGGGGTTTGTAGATGAATAATTGAGTTCTGATTAAAAAACCAAAGTTTTACACATTCTGGTGTATTAACCCTCTAACTGGATACCTTCCTCCTGAAAAGTTATTCCGAAAGCGTTTTACTCTTATATTGCTATTCCCTTCAAAAATGCAACAGACTTCAATTCTTTCCCCCTTTTAAAACTTGGGAGGTCGAAAGGGGACAACTTTATGACTTAGTTCGGCGTCTTTAATCAGTGAGAACCAGGATAGCAATCGTTTACAGCTAGCTGTTAAGTTGCCTTGGGCAATCTTGTATGAAAACTGTAGTTCCTCTCTGTCGTTTTCCCCATAGATTCAGTCACAGTAAAATTAAAACAAAATGCAGGGTAAAAAAAACATGAAATAAATGGCGTGTTAAAAGTTGAAAAATAGTTATATTTTCTTCAAACAAAATTTATTTTTCAGTCATTTTTTTAAAAATAAAAAAAAATATTTTGGTATTGCGATTTGAACTAGTAAAAAGCGTCCTGTATTCATTTTTGAACATGAGAGTAAGAAAACGCGCTCACTTTCCTGTTTTTAAAAAAAGTTATGAGGTAAAAAGAGTAAAGGCCCTATCTTTTTTTTAAACAATAAGACAATAAATGGTGCATATTTATGAAATAAAACTGATCTTTCTCTATTCAATTATATTTTTAATTTAGAATAACATAAAAAATGATTTCAATACTTTTAATTTATTTAAATTTAAATCATATAAATGATATTTTTATGTTAAATGAATATTTTTCGGAAAAAATCTAAATTTTCATTCCTAGTGCTCTCCTTTTCGAACTCCTTGTATTAAATAAAAATATCTTTTCTACATCGGCATTTGTGATGGACATAACACACATTCAGTCAATAATTTTTAATTTTAATGGGGATATACTTCTTCAAATGCGCATGACAGTACTTTTAACCATTTTCTACTCAAGTTAAATTTCTTATCTTTCTGTTTCTTTTATTACAAGGAAAAATGTCACACATCGATAACTACATTTTCACACAATTCAGTCATTACAAATTCTATTGTGAGAAAAGTTCTCCCTAATTAATTTTGTCTTTCAAAAAACAGTACACTTA
Organism: Trichonephila clavipes; assembly: GCA_019973935.1. NCBI lineage: Eukaryota > Metazoa > Arthropoda > Arachnida > Araneae > Nephilidae > Trichonephila > Trichonephila clavipes. The sequence continues at coordinate 585,385 of BMAU01019837.1, forward strand.
AAACAATTTTGTTCAGTGAAGTTAACCGACAGTTCCACAATGTATTCATACCAAATTTTAAAAACAAATTTAACAATTGGAAATGTATCCTGTATTAAATTTTTCAGTATACACAAATATTTCCTGCTGTAGGGAAGATATAGTATGAGAGATGTGGTGTGCGGTTGTGAAAGAATGTTTTCGTACGTGTAGACTATTTTTGAAAATTTAAATATCACTGAAGCTGATCATATAACTGCAAATGAGCCTTATTTTAATGTGTGCTGGTATCAAAGTAAAACACTTTACAATATTAAACAGCCTATGGGTTTATACTCAATATCAAACTATTCGCAAAATGGCTTACAACTTCTATTCAAATTGTAAAGAAACTGAAATATAAATATATCTTACTGCAGTCAAAAATATTCATAATATGTAAGTATCCTATTTCTCCACTTATTTCTGTACATTTTAAAAACTGTAGCTGAATGCAATTTTTTATATTTATAAACGAGGCATAACAGCTCGCACAGTCGTAAAAATGTCCTTATCATTTTTAAATATACTACTATAAAACGTATATGGATTGTAAGATCAGTTGTAAAATCCTAAAAGCTTTTAGAGGAGCTAAAAACATGTAATTTTGGATTGATCAAATTTTTAATATAATAAACAAATATACATGTTATTAAGCAAATACATTTGAAAAATCAAACTTCCTTTTGAAATAAACGTAATTGAAAGAAAAATGTTTAATTGCAAATGAGTGGAAATACATGTTTATTTAAGGGGTATCCCCAAAGTGAGGTAATCCTCAAACTTAAGACTCAAACTCAGTGGCACAATAATCCATGAGGGCCAGGAACTACTGTGCCCATCATAATACACGTGACCATTGGATGCTGAGGTGCATGAACAGATGTCCCGATTTGGTGGTCTGTCTGAACAGAGACCTTCAGTGTTTAAGACCCGAAGCAAGCTTGGTACTCATTTATCGACCCAATGTAGCGGGGATGAAAGGCAGAGTCGACCTTGCGCAGCCCGTTAAGAGAACCCCAGACCTGTGGTGGGGAAGCACTATACACTACCACTCGATCCTATTCGGTGAAAAATAAAATTTAATGTTAGAATCTTATATAAATCCCTAATGAATGAGGGAGTCTAAACTTTTTTTTTCATGTAAACTGTTTAGACGGAAATGGTTAATTATGAACATTTCACAAGTTGCATAAATTAAAATTAACCGTTATAGTTTACATAAATTTTTAAGGGTGCAAAAGGTGTATTTCGGCTGCACGAATTAATTTTAAAAGGAATACGGTTACGAAAAAGTAGTACAAATCTATCTAAAGTAGGGTTGGTTACCTTACGTATTGTCAAACACAACAATGCATTGGAAGCCAATTCCACAATTCGTTGATATAAAAATGTATAGAAAATTACAAGATTTATTTTTGCATTTGTAATTTATATATATATAATTTTTCCTGGGAACTTTAAAAGCTAGAGCGGCATCCATCGAAACCGCGGTTTTTCTCTCTGTTTGTCCAGATCGCCCCTGACTAAGCCGGCTCTGCCATAGTAAGTGAAAATGCCGGATTTTGTTTGTCAAGATCATTTTATAGCAGGCTGCATTTTTCATGTATTTTAGATGGTCGTTTTATATTTTCTACATCAATATCTTAATGTCTGAATTTAAAATTACATAAAATTCTTGACATTCGCATTAATGACCATGATAATTTTTATTAGTATATGAATGTGTCATCAAACGATTATATGACTAATATTAACATATTATTTTAACCATTTTTAATTAATATTAAGTATAACATAAAGCACACAAATTTTCTGAACTTTAAAATAAATATTTCGAAAACTACTTCAGATATACTCAAAATTTTTCATTCCTACGCTGTAGCGCTTCTCTGTTTTGCTTCTATGTAAGAATTTATTGTAATTGTATATTCATCAATTTTTTTAGTATATTTTTTGCTCTTAGCATGCAGTTTTCAACTGAATTGTATGAAATCTTCGAAAAATATTAAAAGATACCAAAGAAGCTATATAATAAAATTTGAAATTTTTATTATACTCAAACAATTGCTAAAACTTATGGTAAATAATTTTTAACTGCGCGATGCATTTTTTTTTCGAAATTTCAAATGGAATTTCTAACATAAAATTTCTAGCTTTATACGGTCGAGATTTCAAAAAATATCCAGATTTTAATTACTTATTCAGTTAGCCTTTTAAAAAGATAAATGTTGAGGTATTTTGTATAAATAGATATTTTTGAACAATAATTCGAATGTTTTTGAATAGCTCGAATTTAAAATTGATTTTTATGTTTATTTATATGCATAAATGTCTACTGTAAATGTTTCCGTATATTTTTGATTACCATTTATTCAAACATTCAAGTTATAAAAAAAATGTGTGAAAATCTTCATTCATGTTGTCTTTGATGTAAACTGAAGTTCAAGCACTTAAAATTCAAATATAATTCGGTGTATTTTTAACAATATGTAACTAGGCACTGTACTTAAACTTCCCTGAACACTTGGGCTTTGAAATCTAAAAAAAAAAAAACTAATAAATCTTAATTAGTTTTTTTCGTTATTATTTTTATCAAAGTGTAAGAAAATGTTTCAAATGATTTGATGAAGTTTAAATTTATTCATTTTTAGTGGTTGGAAAATTGAAAAGGTTTCAAATTTTAAAGAGTTTGGTGTTTTATTAATTTTTTCGGTATCTTATAATAAAATAATCATGTTTCAAAAACTGAAAGCTTTGATTAAAATAAGAAAAATGAAGCGAAAGAATATACTTAAAAAAGATAATTTGTCTAACTATATAAAATAGCAGATTGCCCTGACACACCCCAACTTGTTACAGTTTCAAATTAATATGAAACCAAAAGGGAATTGTAACATATTTTACTTATGCGTTGTTATTTTGAATCATGGTCAAGAAACAGGGACTACACCTGAGTTGGCATCCTCTTCCTCCGAACTTCCACACCATGCCAAAGAAAACACTTTGAACCTCGACAAGTTTACGTACACCAGTCTCTTTATATGACGTACACTGGGGCAGGAGGCCCTCATAACTGCTATCAAATAAACTAAAGCTGTGAGACCATCTAAAGTGGATCGAATATTTTCATAGACATGTTTACGTTCAGAGGGAAAAAAGTTTTGGTGAAGAACATTATATTTATTGCTAAATAAAATCACATTAAATTATGTTTTAGGAAAAAAACACCTAGTATTTAGTATGATAACCACGGAGTTTATTGGTTTACAGTACGGTTTTCACTGTATATATAGATAAAGTATTGAATTGTGATGAAATTTAAAAAAAAAAGCCCAATACACATATTTATTGATAACAGTCTAAGTAAATTATAAGTATTCTATAAATTTACTTCATTATGATTAATACTTAATTACTGAAGATAAGTAAAGGCATATTCAACTTCATCATTATCATCGTCATCAACTATTGAATTAGTCTCTGACTAATTTAAGGATGGAGCTTTCAAGAGATGTGATGTCTCAAGCCACTCTTTATTTTATTTATTAAGTTTTTCTTCTATTTTACACCCTTTCACCCATCTTAACTTATACTGAAACTAGCAGAATCCCTTTTCAGATTTCCTACATAAGAATAATATTTTTTTCTTTAAATTATTTTCACTTGCACTCCTCATCTCTCATTCACTCGCTGAAGTTGAGTGGAAGTGCGCTTTTTGACAGTAATATTCAAAGAAAGGGGGAAAAAATTCACAAAAAAAATTTGCTTAAAGTTTTTACTTAAAAAAATATTTATCTTTATCATGTGACCACCACGAATTGAGCCCATTGAAAAACTAATCTCGCGTCACCAATCCGAGCACGATTTCTGACTTAAGTTGACAAAAACCGAGAAGCGTAACGCACTCGAACCTGACGCTTCACATTTTAAATTCACTCTTCAGCAAAACGCGCCTTAAGAAGTTATCACTTCAAAAGTGAATTTTAATAAGGAATGTGTCCACTCTTAACTTTAATGCATTCGCGGCGCAGAAGCTTCATGCTGTCAATTAAGTTTTCGAACACCGTTGTGAAAAGCAAATACGAGGCATAGAGTAACCTTAGTTTCAGCTCATTCAACAATTTTGAGGGAAGTCTTAAAGTAGCAACGGGTCTACCAAAGTAGTTCAAAATATTCTCTTCCGAAATCAGATCTGGAAATTGAGTTAGCAATTCTTTCGTTCCAAAGCATGTTCCTCAAGATAGTCCTCAACAAGAACAGCTTGGTGTGGTAGCGCATTATTATCCATTTGAATTAATTCATTACCATTAGTAGCAGTATATGAGTGGAGTATCGATCCTGATATCTCACACAAATTAGAGCTTTTTCATGAAACACATGCAGATCAGTGTGATCTCCGAGAGAGAGAGAGAGAGAGAGATTCTTATTCAAACTATGATTCCAACACTTCAGTTAATGTGTCTTTCAATTAAGATGGATTATATATTTACAGTTTTATCTGGTGCGTTGTTTCCTCCAGATCAATTGACGCCCATGGGTGTCTGCACTTGTCTGTGGAAAGTACCGAAGCCCATTGTTGTCTAGTCCAGAAAATGTGTTATCTTGCCCAACATTATAGGGTACATGTCTGTTGTCGGTTCAAGGGAACACTCACAACTGGCAGTCTTCCATAGTGCCGCGCATTGTGAGGATTTCTTCGCACCATAGTAACAGAGATTTTTGTTCCTAATGCGACAAAAAAACTGGAACGAGCTAAGACGCAGCACTTCTGCCTTTCTTTTTTCGAGTCAAGAGAGCTAGAACAAGGTCTCTCGCAGGTGTTATAACTCATGAACAAGTTGGAAAATGTTTTCTAGATACAGAATCTTCAGATTTAACTAATCCTACAGTCGTTGGACCATACTGTGAGACATATTCTGAATTCTTGTAGTAGCATCAGTTTACGGCAACCCATTAGGCCCATTTAACACTCTCCAGGTTAAATGAGGCAAATGACTTTTCCTAGACATTACTAGACATCTAGATACTGTCAATGAAATTGCTAACAACTGTTGAAGATCTACAACCATGAACAACACGTACACACGAAGTTAAGAGAGTTTGGTTTTGTTCCATGTAACCGCGTGCGACTTCTATATAAGTGTCAACTTCTTTAAAATAGAGCCCGTGGCTATCGTTTTCTAACATACTTTTTCTTACAATAAATTCTTTACTATCATCTATATCAGATGTTCCCAAACTTTTTGGTCTCATAGACGTCTTGGCATGTTTTTTGGTTTCGAGTAGACCCCTGCATATCTAATATTAAATTTTTGCAAATTTATCAACTTAAATGTCTTTTTGATAGTTGGTGCTACTACTTTAAGGTATCCGACTACGTTCGTAACCGTGATTTTGCAAAAGCGCATAAATGGATGATTTTCATGATATTTAGCGGCATTTAGATTAGAAAATGTACTTAAAATTGTTTTAAGAATATTATTACAATAAAAATTATTTAAGTACAATATTTTGACAAAAAATGTACATAGAATGACCCATTTTCAAAATATTCTTCTTTTTGCGAAAAATGCCTCTATTATAATAATATTTCGCCTGTGTATAGCTCAGACCTCTGGACAGAGGCTCAACTAGAATTTTTGAAATATGTAACATTGAAGTGGGTTTATCCATGTTTTACGACAACAGATGAGAGAAATTTTAAGAAAAAAACGCTGATATTTATTTCAATTGGTTGTAACTCTGAAAATAATGTGAATTTTTCAAAAATCGTAGTTGAACCTCTGTACAGAAGTCTGAGCTATATGCAGGCAAAATATTATAATAATAAAAGCATTTTTCAAAAAGGAGAATATTTTGAAAATTGGTCATTCTGTGTTCATTTCTTGTCAAAATATTGTACTTAAATAATTTTTTATTGTAATAATATTCTTAAAACAATTTTAAGTACATTTTCTAATCTAAATGACGCTAAATATCATAAATATTTTCCATTTATACGCTTTTGCAAAATCAGGTTTCCGAACGTAGTCGGATGCCTTAAAAGAATTAAATTTCTAACTATAATGAAGCATAGCGTTTAAAACTTAAGAAGCGCATGTTAATGAATTAAAATTAAAATCAAATTAATACATAAAATAGTATAACTGAACAACAAACAAATGTTTTTAATGAGAGGAATGAATTTGGTGCTTCAATAACAAATTTTCTATATTTAATATCAATCTAGTCAGGTTTAACTCGAAATCTCCTTTGTTAGTAAATGCCCAGTTGTTTCTTTTCTTTCCGTTTCTTTTTCATTATTATTATTACAAGCTTTTATTTAACTTGCAATGAATTTTGTTCGGGTGGAATCTTGCAACTCAATTTTGAAGCTGATGTCTTCAACCGATTGAACTGAAATTTTGTATATACGTTTAGTTTGGATGACAATGCATGTTTTGATCATTTATATTCCGATATTGCAATTAGTTAAAAAGATATTAGTTAAAAACCTTAAAACGCATAATTGCTTTTCACCTGTTGGCTTTTTATTCTGCCGAGCAGCTTATCGAATTGAGTTTAAAGAAGTTCTGATTTTTCAACGTTTTTAAAAAAGCCACTCAATTCTTTCTGTTAAACTCAGACAAAAATAATTACATAATCTGAAAGACCATTTATTTCACCACGATAAAGTATAATTTTTTTTTTTACAAAATAATGATATTTTCTATTTTTTACTATTTTTTCTAAAATGAGTCAAAATTTATGCGTTTTCATGAAAATGATTTCTAAATCATTCCGTATGCATTTTTTTCATGTTAATGAAACGCTATTTCACTGATAAAGTGCAGGCTTTTCTCTTTTAGAATCAGTCATTTGAAAAATAAAACTCCAAAAACTTTTTTTTTACGATTTTTCAAAAAAATACTCAAATTTTTAATTAAGCATTTAATAACTTCGTCATTTTTATAAATAATCGCACATAACTTTGTTTTCGTTTGTAGAATAGTATTATCCAAATTCTGTACAAAGATTGAAAAAATTGGCTTAAAATTACGGAATTAAATTTTTTTTGTGTTTTTCGTTTTCAACATAGTATTATAGTAAAAGAAAAAAAAGAGAGTTTTAATATTTTGATTAATTTTGCTTTGTTCCAACCCCCTCTCCCCATTATCCTCTTGTTGCGGCCCGAGTGAAATATCTATCATATGTATGTGGCCTGGAGGGAAAAAAGGTTGAGTACCCCTGAGTTAGACTGTTCAAAATTAACCGGTAGCCGAACTTGCAACAATGATGAGATGAACAGACTGAGAAACCTATCCAGCGATAACTAAACGGTAAAAAATAAATTAAAAATAGAAAAAACTTTTTTAAAAATAAGTTTTTATTTAAATGCGCTAAAAAGAATAAAATAAACTTTGCTTTTAGAACTTTTTCTACTGTCAACTTATAACGTCATTACAAAATTTATAATATAAAAGCTTGTCGCGAGATTTAAACACTCGTATTTACTTAGTTTGAAAATTTTTAAAACTAAAATCAGTCATATCAAGTTATTTAATTTACTTGTTGTCTACTGCTGTATTATAATAATAAAAAGAAGTAATATCAAACTTAGTTTCAAAATCTGAGTAAGGGCATTTAAATATTGAACGTATGTTAAAATATCCTGACAGACTATCTGTGACAAATTGAGAAAATTCATTCGCGACGTCTAATAGTATATTTCTTTAGCTTAATTTCGGAAAGAAATGCTGAAATGGTCTTTGTCTTAATAAAATTTATGCTGTCGCCTAGTAACCACAAATTAACCTCGCTAAATTTAGTAAATGTTAAATTGGTTAAATCTTGTTTTCACTAGATCAAATTTTTTTTAAAGATCAAAGTCATGATCTGGTAAAATGAGAATCACTATAATAGACCCCCCATTTACACCTCATGGACCCCCAAATTATTTTTTTGCTAGCGTGGACCCCTTACAGGTTGTCATAGACCCCTGGGTGTTTATACAGACCACTTTGGGAATCACTGATCTATATAAACCATGAATCATATTACTACCATTTTTTAAATGGCGAACTTTGAAAAACATGTTTTTCCTTAACTTCTTAGACCAATACATATATCTTTATATAAAGAAATTTAACTGTGTCTGAAATTGCATCTTAACTCGCGTGGATTTATTTTTATTTTGTGTGTTTCAGTTATCTATTCTATTTCAGTTAATATATTTATTTTGTAGTTTTTTCCGTGTATTTTTGACTAACTTTTTGTAATTTCTATCTATCTCCCTCTTTCAGACTTCTCATGGCTCAAAGCAGTGGCGTAACGTACACCCCCGCCACCCCTGCACCGCGGGGGGGGCAGGACTCTAGGGGCCCCAAAGCTTGAACGATGCCGATTGCGTGTTAAGATCCGGCTACGGCTCAAAATCTGATTTTGCAGGAGGCCCCGAAAATTTTCCGTTACGCCACTGGCTCAAAGTCCTTACGTTAACAAGGGGTGGAAATTTGGAAAGTGAAGCGCATGCTCAAGTGTCGTTCTCAATTTTCATATTTGAAGAGAGAGAGAGAACGAAATTCCTAGAAAATGTTATTGATGATTAGCTCAAGTATTTTTTTTTTGCTTGTACTTCACTAACCATGTTTAATGCGGTCATTCTGGTTTAGTTTAAGGTATGTAACAACTTTTTTGGAGCCCTTTTTTAGAAATATGTAAATTTTCAACTAAATATATAAACACTTTTTTAAAATTTAAAATGGGGCATAAAACTAGGACTTCAAGTACATTTCTTCAAATTAAAAATAATTTTAGATATATTGGAAATGTTTGTGTGAGTGAAACTTTAGTGAAAAATTGCTGCTACAGTAAACCCTGTATTGAAAATTCTAATCAATGTATTCGAACACTATTTATACAGTACATAAATAACATAATTATCTGTGCTTAGAGCTATAGGATTTGTAATACTTGTGAAAGGTTTTGAAATATGTAAATATTTATGCAAGAACTCAATTTTTTACAAAAAACTAGTGTTATTTTCTGACAAAGAGTGCATTAAAATACATAAATATATACACAGAGATTAGATTATAGTCTATACTGGATATAAAACTAATAAAAGACATTTCTGAAAAATTTCAATTCAATATCTTAAAAAGAAATCCTTTAGTGAACTTTACCGTGAAGCAAAAAATTAAAAAAACAGTTTCTCAGAAAATGTATTTAAAAATTTTAATACAGCATAAAAAAATTTTTCTACTGATTGTACTTTTCTTAAGCTCACCATATTTATAGATCACGATCTCATTAACTTCATGTTTAACTAATTCGGACTTTTTTTTAATCTTTGCTGTTTTCTAGAGATTTTTATGGATTGAAACAATTGTTGTTTTAGTGAAATTTTGATAAAAAATTGTTGTTACACAAAATTCCAATAAATGTATTCAAATAATATTTACACAGTACGTGAATAACATCTTTATATGAGTTAGGTATTAAAAGATTTGTAATACTTATGAAAGTTGTTTATTTTATGCAAATTTTATGCAAAAACTCAATTTTTTCAAAAATTAATAATTTTTTTATAAAAGAGCAATAAAGTACACAAATATATACACGGAGATTAAATTTTGATTCATAACACATATAGAACTAAATAAAAAATGTTCTGAAAACTTCAATCAAATATCTTAAAAATATTTTGTGTAGGGATCTACTTCCGGTTTTGTGTACTCCATTTCTGGTTTACTAACTATGCTCTAACTTTGCTTCTAAATATACAAACAAAAATAGAGTGTTTGTGGAATCTTAAATGTATGGGCTATGTAAGGAACTACTGCCTGCACCTGGCAACAGGTCGAACAAGAGACGAGATAGAGAAGAGGATCTGGCAACGACGGAGGAGAAAAAGGTCGGAACGGAAGAAGCGGGTGTCGAAAAAAGCCGGGGTCGTGAAAAGTAGACACGGCTGAACGATGTATCGTAATCCTGTAACATCGCAATATATTCTTTATTTTAAGAAATGTCCCATCGAAAGTGTGGAATAAAACAGTGGGACCAAATCCTGTCTGCAATTATTTTCTTGTCACAATTCGAACACGGTCGGAAAAGAACTCACGAGTTTACACTGGTGTCAGAAGTGCGGTGCAATGGAGCAAAAGTTAAAGGATTAAAATATTTCAAATTGATCGGTGTTCGTACTACAAAGTTGTGAACAAGGGCTAGTGGACATTCACAGTTTGAAAGAAAATTTTTAAGAAGAAAATGGAATCCTGCGGTGTATTTTCAAGTTGATGACCACGTGGATCCCGGGAATTCTCTTGCAGCAGTTTCAAGTGAAAAATCATGATCTTCATACAGAAATTTGCTATCACCTACCGAGTTGGGCTATGGAATAAACAGATGCCGTATTTTTCTTCAGTTTCTGATGAATGGAGTCGTGATCTGAAAAGTGTTCAAGTACAGAAACAGCTTTCATGTCGAGGTAAGTGGCTATTGTTCCCCTAAGTTAAAATATTGTGTGAATATTTAAAAGAGTAATGGGATGCAGTCATATTTAATTTGTTTTTTTAAAAATAAAATAGAAAAAGCAGATATATCTGAAAAAAGAAAATTTCATTGGTTTATTGCAATATTCTATGTTGTTGGATTATTGTGTAGATGAAATAAGAAAATTGTGTACTTATTTTACCTGGAAATGATAGGGTATCATTTTAAATGTTGTAAAATATGGTATTTAGAGTTCTAGTGTTAAACTATAATTTTTTTTTTTATCATCATTCTTTACTGTTTCGAAGTTGTCTCAAAAATTAAAATCTGGGTATAGAAAGTGTTTTGCATAACAATTCAGTTTGCAGAATTAAAAAAAAAAAAAGAATTAGCTTAATTTATCTTGAAATAATGGTTGCGAAAAATGTATGTTTGAGTGGGTGAAAAATATCCATTAAAAAAAATGTGTATATGTGTTTCAAGTAGACGGACTTCCTGTTAAAATGTTGTAAATAAGAGATTTTCTAGGTTATTTATGACTCAGAATATATGGCATGTTTTTTTTTGAATATTATATGATAGTTTTTCATTTTAAGCAAAAGTGTTGCAATTTGTCAGTTAGTTGATAGTTTAATGCAATCTGATGTTATTTCCTTTACTCGTAATTTATGATGTATATATATATTGGTTTTTGTTTCCTGCATAAGATTCTTCTTTTAATTAAAAAAAAAAAGAAACTAAGAGTAGATTTATGATTTGAGAAATAATTCTATGGTAATGTAGCTAAAGTATGTTGTTTTAATTGTGTTTTTTTTTTATTTTGAAAAAGGTTCTGCGTTCTGATTAGTAACAAATAACTGTGTCTCATATAAGTTTTATTGTAAACATATTTCGTATTGTGTTTCTGGAATTTGAGTACTCTTAGAAAAAACGAGTAGAATTTTTTTCTTGCTTGTTAAATATATAGTACTAGGTCATTTAAGTGTTTGTAGTTAAATTTGTCAGAAGGTAATTTGGCATTAGGTTTAGCTTGATTAAAAATGGCATTTCTCATTAGAAGTAAGAAAATTGACTTAATTCAATTAGCGCGGGACTTAGATGAGTCACCTGATCCGTCTATGTCTAAAATTGTTTTAAGGAATTTAATAATCTCTAGTAAATATTACAAGGAGGAAGAGGCAAAAGAGTTATTGGAAGTTATTACAGCCGAAAGGTTAGAGACAGAACAGCGGCAAAAACTAGAACAACAAGAACAATTATCAATTGAAAAATTACGCTTGGAAATGGAATTATCTAGGATCGCTAATCAGAGTGCTAATCAAAATAATGGTCAAACCTCACGTGTTAAATCTTTAGATGAAATAGTTAAAATGGTTAGGCTCTTAACTATAAAGGTACCCAATAAATCAGACGGGTGGGAATATTTCTTTTCTAGTCTTGAAAAGGCTTTCGCTAGTGAAATGGTTAGCGACGAGTTAAAACCGAAGGTTTTGTTATGCATGTTAGGAGACAAAGTGTCAAACTTATTAGTTAACCTAGGCGAAGAAGAATTAAAAGATTACGAATCTTTAAAACAGGTTGTACTCAAGGAGTATGAACCATCACCAAAAATATGTTTAGAAAATTTTAGAAAGGCCAAACGTAACTCTGACGAAACTTTCTCTCAGTTCGCGTCCCGTTTAACATCGATGTGGTTATACTACTGTATGTTAAGAGGTGCGAATGATTTTGAGTCAGTTAGTCAACTGATCGTAGCAGATAAAATGTTTGAAATGTTGGATTCTGAGACGGCGACCCATATTGGTGTGCTCCAAGGGAAGAATGGTACAAACCCAGGGACTTGGGCAAACAAAGTGATATATTTTACGCTTCCAAAGGGAAATCCTACGATGAACCTGAGAGAGCTAAATGGAATGATAGTGAAAAGAGAAGTTTTAATGGTAGTTGGGGTAAACAGCCATTTGGGGAGAAAAAGTCAGATAATTTTTCTTCTAGGAAAAACTTTGATAAAGGTCAAGTAACTGAAATTAAAAAATTCGCTTGTTTCACCTGCGGGTCAGATAAACATTTTAAGCGGGATTGTCCTAAAAACAAAGAGGTAGATAATAAAAGACTTAATGTGAATAAGGTGTCAACAGAAGGGACGGAATTGGTAGATGGGACGGTAGCTGCTAGAGTTGATGTGCTAGGTAAAGTCATTCCTAGACGGGCCATTGAAGACAAATTAAGTAAATTAGTGAAAACATCTATTAGTGTAGATGGGAAATTAGTTCATGCTTTATTGGATTCTGGTACGGAAATTACTGTTATCAAGAAAGACTTAGTTCCTGGAATCTCGGTTGAAGGAGCTTCCACGATTTATTTGAAAGGTATTTTCGGTCCAGCGGTTAAATGTCCTTTAGTATATGTTCCAATTGGTCTTGCTACCGGTGGCCAGGTTAAGGTGGTGCACCAGCAAGTGTTATGTGCTTTGGCAGAAGTTTTGGTAGAAGACGTGTTGCTTCCACCAGAGGTTTTGGATATGTTGGGAGGAGCCCAGAGTGAAGAGAATTCACTGGCTCAAAGCTCTCAGGACCTGAGGGTTGACTCAGGAAATGTAGATGAAACCGAGGTTTCGTCGGGTATTCTGCCAGAGAAAGCACAGGAGCACATTGAGGATTCTCAAAGGAATATTACTTCATGTCGGAATGAAGTGGGGACATTGGGTACTAAGGATGAGGAGGTGACCACTGAGATGGATAAAGGAATCATGGTGGCTGATAGTTTTCGTTCCGAACAGGAGTGTTGTGCCGAGTTAGCATTGGTTTGGAAGTATGCTAAGGAAGGCAAAGGAAACTACTATGAAGTAGATGGATATCTATTTCGTAGGGATAAAATACTCGGGGAGAGTATTGGGCAGCTGGTAATTCCGAAGTGCAGAAGAACTGAGGTGTTGAAACTAGCACATACTTCAGTGTTCAGTAGTCACATGGGGCCCAAGAAGACGATTGAACGAATCAAGTATTCTTTCTTTTGGGAGGGTCTGAGGGCCGGTGTGAAGAAATTTTGTGAGTCATGTAAAGAATGTCAGCTCACTCGATCGGTTAGGATTAAAGACCGACCACCCATTACACCTGTGGCAAGGCCTGAATTGCCATTTCAGGTGGTGAATATGGATCTGATAGGTCCAATTGATCCGCCAAGCTCCAAGGGACATAAATATATTTTATGTCTGGTTGATCAGCACACTAGGTGGGGCGAGGCGGTGCCATTGACTAGTCTCAGTGCGAAGGTAGCCTGTGAAGCTTTTGTTAAGCTAAAAGAATTACCTTGTGAAGTAACTAGTCTTGCTACCCCTGATGCCAATTTACCTTTCCAGGTGCATTGTGATGCATCAGATTATGGGGTTGGTTGCTGTCTGATACAGCAAGATACCGAAGGAATTTACAGGCCAATAGCTTTTGCTAGTCAAAAATTCAATGCTACGCAAAAGAACTGGGCAAGCATCGAGAAAGAGGCCTGGGCAGTGTCATATGGGTTGAATAAATTCGACAAATGGATTTATGGTGCCAAGGTGGAGATCATTTCTGATCATAATCCCCTTAAGTACCTAAATCAAACCACTCCAAAAAGTCCCAAGCTAACCCGTTGGGCACTGGCGTTACAGAGATGGAATCACCCCATTACTCACAGGCCAGGTATACAACATAGGAGTGCAGATGCATTGTCTAGATTAAGATAAGGACTGTATTGTATTTATTTAGTGTTTTTTTTTGTATAATGTGTTTTCCATGTATCTGTTTGCAATCCCATTACAGTTTAGATCTTTCTGGGAACATAGTCACTTATTTCAATTTTTTAAACTATTAATATTATTTCATGTGTTTGTTTTAAAGGAACTAGAACAATCATCAAGACTTTTGACTGTTGCAATTATTGTGTGTTCTGTTTGTGAATTTTCTGTTTCACGGTTTGTGAATTTTCTGTTCCTGGTGTCTGAAATGGTAAAATCAGCCACAAGGGGCAAATTTTACTCTTAGGTGGGGCGTGTAAGGAACTACTGCCTGCACCTGGCAACAGGTCGAACAAGAGACGAGATAGAGAAGAGGATCTGGCAACGACGGAGGAGAAAAAGGTCGGAACGGAAGAAGCGGGTGTCGAAAAAAGCCGGGGTCGTGAAAAGTAGACACGGCTGAACGATGTATCGTAATCCTGTAACATCGCAATATATTCTTTATTTTAAGAAATGTCCCATCGAAAGTGTGGAATAAAACAGTGGGACCAAATCCTGTCTGCAATTATTTTCTTGTCACAATTCGAACACGGTCGGAAAAGAACTCACGAGTTTACAGGCTATAAAATAAAAGTATAAAAGAAATCTTGAAAGTTTCCACCAAAATGGTGAATTTTGTGTAGTCAACATTCCTTCACAAACCATATTTAGTTTAATGCGTTCATTCTGGTTTAGTCTAAAAAGAACAGCACAATTTGTTGCAGCTCTCAAGAAACAGATGTAAGGAAGAAATTCTTCAGTTCCAAAGTGTTAGAATGTTTACTTAAAAACTACTTGCTGGAGGGTAGAGATTATAGAAGTTCTGTTGATTTACCCAATGGTCGCGAATCAGTAGAAATTCTTTTAATGTCAATGTTATTCTTTTAATGTTAGGAGTGGCTGTTTGCATAATTTTTCCTAAACAGGACACCTGGAAAATCTTTGCCTTAGATTAGAGATTTGACAATAGTTTTAAGCGCAGTTTGTTTGGAGAGCGTTAGTCTTAAAGAAACAATCTTTTTGAACGTGGTAATTATTTTTGAAATATCATTTCGCAAATTTGTTTAAAGAAATATTGCACCCAAATGTCTGAGTTTTAGATTCAATTAAGTTAAAATTTAAATTTTATTCTGCTCAATAAAAACCGACGTGACATGTAGGAATTGCAGGTCTACCATTGGCTCAGGTAGCATCTGGGCCAATGGTAGACCAATGTCTTACTGATTTTCTCACTTAGTATTAACTGCCAATTTTTGAATTAAATAATCCAAACGTACGAAAATTGACTTTCAAGCTAGACTTAATAACACAATTGGACGCACTACGTTGATTTTTTATGTTTTCTCTAAGTTAAAATTAGTTTTCAAAACAAATGAAATCCTACTTATGTTTTGTGTATTCATATACCTACTCTTATATTAATATTTTTCTTAAATAAATCAATTTTTATTATAGAGGAATAGAAGAATTCTTAGCTTCATGGAATTAATAATATAAATTATTTTGCGTGAATGATAATACAAAAAATACTTATTTCGAATTACAATAATGGCTTTTTAATATTTGAAATAACTCTTTGGAAGTTTCAGCAGCTGATAAAAAAGATTTTGTCCTTCTGGAATATCATGCATTACTTAATAATTATCATTCGATTTAAATTTAACTTCACAAATCAATAATAATTTTCAAGTGAATTCTTACTTATAGCTTATTTGCGTCTACATCTACTGAACGAGGCGCATTTTAATGTACAATTCAAAACTCTTCATTACACTTGAAATGTTTGCTTTTTGTTGTTGAAATGTTGCTAAAAAAGGAGTGTCTCCTTTGGGTTATCATGGGGTGTCTTAGAGAAAAGAAAATCATGCTGAATTAGATTGTTTTTGTTGAGTAATCTCGAACAAATGTGATCTGAATTATCGATACCTTTCATAATTTTTGAAATTTTCATCTCAACTCGAAAAATAGGTATCTATGCTATTGATCAAATGAAACTAAGATAGTTGTCAATGACTTAACTAATTTAATTTATTAAGGATAATGAATTAATTAACTTCTAAAAAATAATTTTTCGTTCCATGAAACCCATTTTTCGGTAATTAGGTAACTAGGTAAAGGTTAGTCTAAATATGTCATGTTCTAAATTTCTTTCAACTATAGCCTTCAATTCAATTAGATTTGGAATAAACTGTTAAAGAGAGCCATATACACGAATATTCACGCAAAAGTTTTATTTATAGCATTATCCACGTTTTTAAGGCTGTGTGTTATGTCAATCGATTATTAAAAACTTAAAAAGGATTATTTTTGTGTGCGTGTGTTGAAGCGAACATTATCCCGAAACCAGTTGATGACGTCAGGGACCAAGAGCGGGTAATGTTACTGCCTGAGATTGTAGGGGAAAATTGTTTCCTGAAATCCATTCCCCCTGCGTTTGGAGATAGACTCCGCTAAAGGACACGAGACCGGTTTGGAGGTTCCCAGCTAGAAGCGAAGAAGAAAAAATGTGTGCTGAGTGTAAGATGGCGTCTTAGTATGTTCATGTAAATGAAGTTGTATACATATATATCTAGCCTGACTGTGTGTTTTCGTATCCAATACGCCACAGTGTGTGTTTTCCTTCATGGTGCTACAATTTTACTGGCTAGCATAAGTGTGAAGATAATGCCTGTGAACAGTGGCGGCGTTAGGCGTCGGCGATCGCCGACGGCCTCGCGCTTAAAAGGGGCCTCGCAAAGTTTTTAATTATTTAAAATTTAGTTATTCATTTTTATTTATTTTCATACAGTTATGCGAGTAAAAAGAGTGATTAGTACTTTACGGGCATTATCCAGAATCTTCTGGCAACACTATAGAAATTAAACAACATAGCGTGCGAGACGGGGAATCCCCGTGTCGTTATTGAAGAAATTATACACAGAGTTAAACAAGCAAAATACTACGCCTTCTTGCTCGATTGTACCAGGGTTGTCAGCCGTATTGAACAAATGTCAATAATATTAAGATTTTGCAATTCCTCAACTGGAGCAATAGAGGAACATTTTGTTGGGTTTATTGCCTTCGCAGAAACAACGGGAGAATATATAACAAATTCAATATTACAAGAACTGGAAAGAAATGGTCTAGATATCGAAAACTGCCGAGGGTAGGGATATGATAATGATGCCAATAGGGTCGGCATTAATAAAGGTGTCAGAACAAGAATACTCAATATAAACCCAAGAACATTCTTTACGCCGTGCGGATGCCACAATTGGAATTTGCTTTTGATTGATGCAGCTAACTCTTCTGCAACAACCAAAACGTTTTTTGGCTTCATCAATAAAATCTATGTGCTGTTTTCAAAGTCAAGTAAGCGTTGGGATATTGTAAAAACTAAATTAAAATTGACATTAAAACCTCTGTCTGAAACACGGTGGGAAAGTAGAATCGGAGCAGTAAAAGCAATATTTTTGCAATTTGATGATGTTATCGAATGCGTGAATGAGCTGAAAAATAAAACTGATGATTCTGAAACTCTAAGTGACTGTGACGCTGTCTTGAATGAAATGTTCAGTTTTGAGTTTATTGTTGCGCTACACGTATGGTACGAGGTTTTACTACGTGTGAACAATATAAGCAAACTATGGCAATCGGTTCAAGTCGACTTGAAAGTCGCTATTAATACTTTACTGTCATTTTGCAGCTGGATTCAAGAATTCCGTAATGCAGGACTTGACAATAGTGTTGCACAAGCTCGATTATTTGTAGAGAAAAGTACTTTCGAAATTGAGTCTCAATTTAAAGAAAAAAGAACAACCAGGAAAAAACGAATGTTCGGTTATGAACATATTGATGAACCTATTAAATCTTTTGAAATGCAGTACAGAGTTAACTTTTTTAACACAATTGATTGATACTATTATAGACGACACCGAATGTCGATTTAAAGCGCTCAATGAACAATTTGATTGTATTTATATCAGTTATTTAAATTCTATATCAAAAGAAGACCTTCTCAAGTATTGTAATGATTTGTTTACAATACTTCGGGAAGGCGAAAACAGCGACATACAGCCTTTCGAACTATATGAAGAACTCCAACTTTTAAAAACGAATTCACTAGACTATCAAAGACGCGAAACAACTCATTGAGTACATTTTAGAAAATAATTTGGAAGAAATATATGCAAATGTTTATATTACATTAGAATCATGCTCACAGTTCCCGTCAGTACAGCTTCCGTTGAGAGAAGCTTCTCAAAGTTAAAATTGATTAAGACCTACTTGAGAAGCACGAGGAGTCAAGAGAGACTATCTGCGTTATCAGTTCTATCAATTGAAGCTGAAATAGCGGCTAGTGTTAGCTATGACATAATCTTGAAAAAGTTCAGTGAGGCCAAAAGCCGAAAAGTTCGTCTACTTTAATTTCTATTTGTGTAATTTTTGTCATCATTTGATTAGCAATAAATCTCGTTTACTCATACATTAGTTTAACTATAATTCGGCTTATGTAATTTAACGTTTTCTTGACTGGGAAACAAGGAGGCCTCGCGAACCCTAATTTCGCCAACGTCCACGCGTGGTCTAGCGCCACCACTGCCTGTGAACCACATTTTAAACTGACATTAAAAGAGCTGGTTTTAATATTTAGTCTCAATTGTGGAGCTTAAGCAAACATTGCGGCTTAAGAATTTAAATAAAATAAAATAAAAATAATTTCAGGGCTAAGTTTACATTCAAGAATCATTTTTAAATTCCTTAGGTATTTTGTGTCTAAGAATTTAAATAGCTTTAATAAAATTTTCTCGAAACATTCCTTTTAAGATAAATAGCTTCCAGGGAGAATATTTCGGCAAATTTAGAAAATAGAGCTGAAATTATTTTGAAGTACTTTTTTTAATACACTGAAGATTAAGATCTTATTTCAACTTTCAATTTATTAGAAAATAATTTCATTTAAAATTAAGTGATTAAGGTAAACATAATTTATTTTTTTAAAGCTATATATAAGTAACACTATAAAAATATATAATTTAAAAGGTTATATTTAAAATTTAATACACATCACACACTCATACAATTGTTGAAATATGGAACCCTCTTTTGATAACTATTCCAATTCTTACCGCAACTAGACGAAATTCTAAGCCATCTTAACTGATCGAGGTATTAAATTATGGCGTTAACGGATTATAATAATTAATTTAATTAACATAATTAATTAAATTTTAAAAGTAATTTTCTTATTGCCGATGCCATTTTTTAAATGTATCCGATGTCGCATCTTAAAATTAAATGAATATTCATTTTTCGTAAAATATTGCTTGAGAGTATGAGAAAAATTAGAACGAAACATGTCGTGATGTGCTGGAGCTCCAGCTCTGCTCCTTCATTAGACGCCAAAAATTAGTCATTTAAGTATTCTAACATAAAGTATATGAATATGTAATTTCGAGCTTATTTGGATATCTCATTTCGATATTTTATTTTCTATACTACACATACATATGTTTATATACAACCTCTGACTATAAAGTTAGATGAATTAAGTCAGAACGGCCGATTTGGCAACACTGGCGAAACGAAACGCTGCACATGCGTTGCGGCAGGTGTTTACCATTTGCTCTCACCGTTGTTCAGGTGAGACTCATTCGTGTTCCGTGTAAGACTTGTTTTACTAAGTGTTTGTTTAGAACGTTGGTTCTTAACTGAGAACAGGAAAATGAACGAACAAAAAATCAATTTAAAATTTAGTTTTAAGCTTGGCAAGACACCAAAAGAAACTTATGCGATGCTGGTACATGTTTATGAAGATCAAGCACAGTCCATGATGTGTGTGAACGAGTGGTTCACCCGTTTTCGAAAAGCAGGAAAGTGTTTCTAACAACCCTCATAGCGAAAGACTGGCAACCTCCGTCAGTGATGAAAACATTGAAAAAGTGAGGAAATTAATCCCTAAAGATCATCAGTTGACTGTGCGCGTGATAGCTGCTAATGAACTGCCGGTTAGCCGTGAATCCGTGTGACAAATCGTTACCCAGAATTTGATGAGAAAAACTTTTTATCGATATTGACGATATTTTTAACATCGAACAAAACGTGACGAGGTTTTTGAACTCCATATAAGGAGAAGACTTCTTGCAAAGTTTCCAGGACATGTATAGCAGATCTCAGTGGGGCATAGTTATGAGAGGGGACTGTTCAGTGTACGTATCTAAATGTAGAGCGCCCTCTAGCGCTCAGAGTGTCTAACGAATCTGTGTAACCTCGGACTCCATTGAGAAAGGAGTCAAATCGAGCGAGCTGAGCAACAGAGAAATAAAAACTACAGTCTATTGAGAAAGACGTTTTGAGTTCTTTAATTGTGACCCAACATTCTGGTCCAGTCTCAACCGGAGAGACCTATGCATTGAAAATACGAGGTATGTGCTGTTGTTTTTTGACTTTTCGTTGAAAAAAATCGAACTTTTAAACTTTAACGATGTTTAAAGGAGCTAAAAAAGAAGACTTGAGGCGAATCGCTTCTGAATTAGAATTGTGTGTGAGTGATAAATTAACTGTTTTAGACTTCATGGATCTTATAAAAAACTGTGATCGATACAAAAACGATCCTGATTCCGTGCATGAGTTAGCAAATTTAATTATCGAAGAAAGGAAGTATGACGAAAGTCAGCAATAAGAGTTAGAAAAAATAAGAGAAAAGTCTAAGCTTGATTTAGAGATAGCGAGAATACGAGCAAATGATAAAGACAATAATACTGAAGTTAATTGTAATGATTCCTCTTCTTTAGATTCTTTAATTAAAAGTATCTGTACACTTACAGTGAAAATTCCCAACAAACCTGAGGGATAGAGTTTCTTTTTTTTTTATCATTAGAACGTGCATTTGCAGCCAAAAGTGTTACTGATAAATTTAAGCCTGAGATTTTGTTAAATTTATTAGAAGAAAAAGCTGCAAATATCATTATATATCTGAAAGATGAGGATCTTAAAAGTTAGGATAAAATAAAGTCCATAATACTCCAAGAATTTGAGCCAACTCCTCAATCGTGTTTAGAGAATTTTAAGAAAGCAACACACGGCAAAATTGTGAATCCCATGTCCAGTTTGCGAGTAGATTAACAACAAATTGGGAATACTATTTAAAACTGAGAGATGTTTTAAATTTCGAGGTATTAAAACAATTAATAGTTTCAGACAAAATATTTAGTACTTTAGATAAAGAAACCGCATCGCATATTAGTGTCAGACAAGCAGATAAATGGTTTGATCCTTTAACGTTGGGAAAAGAAATTGATTTATTTTATTCATCGCAAGGAAAACCACTGAGTGAGAGTATTAATTATTGTCGCAAAAATCAAAATTCTAAAAATATGTCTAGAGTATTTTTCTCAGATGTCATGGGCAAAAAATGTGTTTTGTGTCAATCTGATAGTCATTTTTTAAATAAATGTCCTCAATGTAAGCAATTATCAGTAAATAAACGGGTAGAAATTGTTAAAAATAATTCCTTGTGTTTTAATTGTTTAAATTTGCATAGAGTCAAGTTTTGTAAATCTAAAGTTCTTTGTAAATGCTGCCAAAAAAGCATCATTCTTCTTTGTGTTTCTCTGCAGACCCAAATTTTACGAGTGAAAGGGTCATTCAACCTTCTTCACTGGGGGTGCAGAAAGAGCGAGAAACAGAGGAATCCTCGATGAGTCAACTTTCAGCGAAGGCGTCTGTGTTCAAACCTATAAATTACATAGGGGAGATTTCGAAAGAGGTGTCTTCTTCTCAGGGTGTAGGAGATCTGTTTACTGCAACGAGTTACGTAAGATCGAAATCCATTTTACTTTCAACCGCGATTTGTTTCATTAGAGATTCCTTTGGAAAAATGCAGGAGGTCAGAGCGCTGTGGGACGGTGGTTCAACAAGCAATTTTATTTCGCAACAGTGTATGAATAGACTCAATTTAAAAAGAGAGAAAATAAGCATTTTTGTTTCAGGATTAAATAATTCAGAGTTAACGATTAAATCGCGCGTTAATGCAACAATTGCAAATAGAGGAAATAGTTATGAAACTAATGCAGACTTTTTTGTAGTGCCGCGAATTACGGATATGATTCCTTCTCAACCATTTAACGTTAGTTTGGGTAATTTCAGTAGAGAGAAATTAGCGGATGAAAATTTCAACATTCCGGGAAATATTGATTTATTGTTGGGAGCAGAAATCTTTTATGAAATTCTTTTACCAGGACAAACAAATCTTTTAAATACAAAATTAATTTTTCAGAATACAGTCTTCGGCTATATTGCGAGTGGGAGTATTCCAGTTTCTGGTGAAAATAAACCTCACTGTGGGTTAATCAAAGATAATGTCGATTTAGAAAAGTCAATGAGGAGATTTTGGGAAATCGAAAATGTTGAACCTGAGACAATAAAAAATAAGGAAACTATAATTTGTGAGGAGCATTTTCAAAAAAAAATCATACTAGAGATAATATGGGAAGATATATAGTATCTATATGCCTTTTAAAAAGGATCCAAATTGTTTAGGCCAGTCAAAAGATATTACCCTTAAAAAATTAAATTCTTTATGGAATAGATTAAAACGTGAGCCTAACTATTTAAAATTATATAGAGATTTTTTAAAAGAGTATAAAGAGCTAGGCCATATGCAAGAGGTAGATGAGAAAGAGGAGTGTGGAATGTATTTCATACCACATCTTGGTGTTTATCACTCTGATAAAAAAACAAGTAAATTGAGAGTAGTTTTTAATGCGTCGAGTGCAACTACAAATGGTTATTCTTTAAACTCTCTACAATACAATGGGGGAGTTGCTCAAAATGACATTTTTTCAATAATGGTTCGCTTTAGAAAGCACATATTTGCATTCATTGCGGATGTGCAAAAAATGTATCGAATGATTTGGATTAATCCAGATCAGCGTAAACTTCAGCGCATTCTGTGGAAAGAGAACATGGACGAACCAATAAAAACGTTTGAGTTGTCAACTGTGACCAATGGAACAACGAGTGCATCATTTTTAGCGACACGTACGCTAAAACAATTAGCCCTAGATGAAGCAGAGAATTTTCCATTAGGGTCTTCAGTTGTGATGAGTGACATGTACATTGATGATGTACTTACCAGTGCAGAGACCTTATCACAGAAGCAAAAGAACTGAAAAATCAACTGATCAATATCTTCGCTAAAGGAGGTATGGTTTTGCATAAGTGGTGCGGAAATAATACGGAATTGATTGAGGTTTCGAAAATTATGATTTTCAGATTCATCAGAGATAAAAGTGTTGGGTGTTTATTGGAACCCCAAGCATGATTGCTTCTCTTTCAGAGTAAAAATAGACTTGCACGAGTTAAATACCAAACGGGATGTTTTGTCAACCATCGCCAGGATATATGATCCTCTAGATCTTTTAGGTCCTGTGGTGGCGAAGGCGAAAATCTTCCTTCAAAAATTATGGATGCTAAAGATTGATTGGACAGATTTGCTTCCAGATACAATCAATAGAGAATGGTGACAATTTGTCGAATCACTTCAGGTAGTAAATGACATCAACATCAATCGATGCATTGTGGTAGAGCAACCGGAAGTGATCGAGCTACATGGATTCTCCGACGCGTCCCAGTCAGCATATGGAGCTGTCGTCTACTGCAAATCCGTAACATCAGATAGAAGGGTGCTTGTACATCTTATTGCCAGTAAATCCCGAGTTGCGCCTACCAAGCAAACAACGATTCCCAGACTTGAGCTATGTGCCGCTGTGCTGTTAGCACAATTAGTGCATCGTGTCAAGCAAGCTTTAAAATTAAATGTGACTAATACTTTTCTTCGGAGTGACTCCATGATAGTTTTGTCATGGATAAGGAAGGAGTCATATCAACTAAAACCTTTTGTGGCTAACAGGATTGCTACAATCCAGGAGATGACTTCCAGTGAACAATGGCGCTATGTGGCAACACAGAGGACAATCCTGCCGACTTCGTTTCCAGAGGAATGGATTCTCTAAAACTTAAAACCTGTGAGTTGTGGTGGAATGGTCCTAAATTTCTGATGATCAACCAGTACCCACAACGACAAATTCCTGTTGCAGTGATCAAGGATCCAGGTGAACTTAAAAACTGTAGTGACTTTTCTAACTTTTTTCTTGATTCTGCTACTAACTCTTTTGTAAATAATTTACTTAACCTTAGTAATGACTATTTTAAAATTATTCGTGTCTTAAGTTTTATTTGTAGATTTGTTTATAATTGTAAGAGCAAAGAAAGCAAAAGAATTGGGCCTCTAGATTTAGGGGAATTAAAAAAGGCTGAACAGCTTTTATAGAAATTAGTGCAAAAGGAAGAGTTTAAAGTAGAGATGAATGGTATTCAAAATTCTGCCATGGTACCTTCCAACAGTCGAGTAAAAACACTCAATCCATTTATTGATAGTGAAGGGATTTTGAGAGTTGGAGGTCGATTGAGAAATAGTGATATTAATTATAACCAGAAATTTCCAATTCTTTTGCCTTCGAAACATAAATTGACTTATTCAATAGTTGAGTATTTTCATAAAAAGTTTTTACATAGTGGTCCCCAATCCTTGTTATATCAGATCAGGCAAAATTTTTGGATATTGAATGGCCGTATTATTTGTAGAAAAGTTGTTCATAATTGTGTAATTTGTTGTAAGGCCAATCCTACTTGCACTGATCAAATAATGGCTGACTTGCAAAGGATAGAGTTATCAAAAATTATCCATTCAATGTGTCAGGTGTGGACTTCTGTGGCCCCTTTTACATTAAGTATAAAGGGCAGAGAAAAGGTGTATATAACAAAATCTATGTTTGTATATTTATATGTTTTGTTTCTAAAGCTGTGCACTTAGATATTGTGACTAATTTAACCTCTATTGCATTTATTGCTACACTTAAACGTTTTATATGTAGAAGAGGTAAATGTGCTAAGTCGTATTCTGATAATGCAACAAATTTTGTGGGTGCAAATATAGAACTTAAAAAAATGTTTAATTTGGTGTGTAAACCTGATGAGGCACTTGCAAGTTATATGGCCTCTGAAGGAATAGATTGGAAATTCCTCCCCCCTAGAGCCCCAAATTTTGGAGGTATCTGAGAGGCAGGCGTTAAATCTTTTAAGTTCTATTTAAAGAGAGTAGTAGGTAACATTAGATTAACATATGAAGAGTTTCTGACCGTGATTATCCAAATAGAGGGGATGTTAAATTCTCGTCCTCTTGTCCCATTATCTTCTGACTTAGATGATTTTAATGTATTGACTCCTTCTCATTTTTTGTTATTTAGATCAATTACATCAATTGTTGAGCCTGATTTAACTAATTTAAATGAAAATAGGTTGGATAATTGGCAGAAAATTACAAAAATAGTTCAATTAATTTGGAAAAGATGGAGTGTAGACTATCTAAATAGTTTGCAGCAGAGAAAATAAGTGGCATTTCGAGAAAAGAATGCTAAAATTGGAGATATGGTTATAATAAAGAGGATAATTTACCTTCATGTCAATGGTCATTAGGTAGAATCAATAATATTTATCCAGGAAAGGATTCTAAAGTAGAGTAGTGGAAGTCAAAACCACTAGAGGTATATTTAAAGAGACCCATTTCGAAACTGTGCATTCTACCAATTGTGAAACAGTGTGTGTGTGTGAAGTAGCATATATAACCCTTCAGATAGTAATGTTTGTGTGTAGAATAGTATTTTTAAATCCTCTGTGATTTATCAATTGCTTTATACATTGTCTTCATTGTATGTTGTTTTGTTTGTATTTTGAAGTATTGTATTTCTGTATGTTATCTTTATGATTATGTTCTGTGTAAATCTTGCATGTTGAAAAACATTGCAAGGCCTGGCGGCATGGTCAGTGTACGTATGTAAATGTAGAGCGCCCTCTAGCGCTCAGAGTGTCTAACAATCTGTGTAACCTCGAGACTCCATTGAGAAAGAGTCAAATCAGGCGAGCTGAGCAACAGAGAAATAAAAACTACAGTCCACTGAGAGAGACTTTTTGAGTTCTTTAATTG